>CM076584.1:1336370448-1337079616 GCA_034641835.2 Pinus albicaulis | reverse complement strand
CTTACGGAGGAGGAGCCCCATATGAAGGCTAGTAAATTCATACTTATACAATGGGGGAGTTGTAAATCCCTAAGACTTTGGAGGAAGGGTGTTAAGCCCTATTAATTCATGTGAATGGGTGCTATGACCAAGTGCACAAGCATAAGAGATCAAGGTCGTTGATCGATGTGAAGGCATTTCCACTGTTGTATGATCCCAGAGCTCTAGATCCCTGAAGGGTCCAAGGGCGAGGCTCTAGTTCAAACTACTGATATTTTATCCCTAGGATGACATGGCATGGTGGGGCCATTTGACCAAATCTCTGCTTAATTAGGAAGAAGGACCCAAAATTTATTTTATAATGTAGAAAGTGAATTTTGCAAAGACTGGGGGTTTGATGGGGCCATGGCTAATGTGATGTATGACATGAATAGGAGGGTGACTTGGCACCCTTGAGGTGGGATACATGTCACCAAAAAATAGACCTTTGTGGGTCCAAGTGCCTATAACTGAGTGACACGTGGCACTCTCGAAGGAGGACACGTGGTGGGTGAGACATCAACATAAAGCCACCCGACAGGATCTAATAGTGACATCATCCCAATTATTAGAAGGGAGGTACCCCGAGGTTTTAAACAAGGCACAAATGAGAAGGATCGAGGAAAGTTCATCCCGGGACAAGAAGTCTCCTTTCAGTTAAGGATGGAAAAGTCTTTCAAAAACCCTTGTCATATAGAAGGGAGGCACACTCAATCACATTAAAAAGGGTTGTGCTGGGGTTACATGGTACTGTGGGTTAATGTGGGCCATTGATCACCATTTTTGAGTTATGGCTATCGATCAACAAAGGGGCATGTATCCCACAAATGTGGGGTATATAATATAATACCGAGGAGAGTTTACATAGTTAAATATATGTATATATATTGAATGGGTGCGCTAGGAAAGAAGGGAGCTTTGTGTTGTGAAGTGGCTTAGCCATGGTGGCAACCATGTATAGAAGAGACATGTAATCTTAAGGGAAGTGATATGGCATGTCACGTGGGTGCCATGTGATAGTGTACCGCGATGTGGCAGGAGGTTATTAGCAGATCTTTGAATGGCCATATCCTTTGATCCAAGAGTCGAATTGAAGTAAAATTTATATCGTCAGAAAGGTATTTACAAGATGAACACAATGGTGATATCTATTTCAGGTTTTGAAGAGCTCAAAAAATGTCAAAATATTTATACCCCATTTCCATAATTGAAACTTGGAGGTTGGGTCATCATAATAACAACCTCCTTCTCTCCAGAGTGTGGTTTATGGGTGGTAAGGGGGTGTGTTAAATGAAATTATTGAAGTTTTGTATATGGTTTGGTCTCCCCAGTGGAAAACGAGGACAATCTTAAGAAGACTTGAGTGTAAACCTCCGATTTTAAATACGTGAAAAAAATATCCACTTCAAAAGGAAACAAAATGTTAGATATACCTTCATCTACGAGTTACTTAAGAACTTAGGATTTTTGTTTTAGTATGGTCTTGAAGATCCTAAAAATTTTGCTAGGAACAAAAAGGATCTAAGAGGGGATACCCACTAAGATAACATCTTGCACTATTTATTAAATATTATTTTTTTCTTAAAATTAATATTGATGATTCAAAATGAATGCCATTCATCTTGGATTCCAAACTTCAACACCTTAGCCTTCAAATGGAAAGTCAGAACAATTCCATAGAGTGTAAAACAAATACAAGAAGCCCTCATTCATTCTTGGGAGATGAGGAAAGTAACAAGATTATTTACAAAATCCTAATTTTTCTATTTGCTAATGAATACCATTCTAAATTTAGAATGTTGTTCTTGGAAATTCATATACAATTTTGAAGACAAGAGCCCCCAAAATCTGTGAAAAATTCAGTATGAATTAGTTTTTGGTAGTGCATTCTCTTTCTTTACTTTTCAAATACTTTATTATCTTCATTCTATATGTGTGCTCTCTAAATATGTGGAGGAATTATGCTTATTCAAGCAAGATGGATCACAATTCAAAATATGTCTATCAATAGTATTTTGGTTTGCAAGTGCCTCAATAGTGAGCCTAAATATGATCATCGTGATAGGGTACACTTTTGGATTCTTGATATACTTGTAATATGGGATCAGAGAATTAATGATGTGGTGACATTAATATTTCCCTACAACTAAAAGTAAACACAAAAATCAATAACCACAACAATTGAATGCATGTGTTTTTCTATAAACTAATTCCACATTGTCCTAAATATCAACAATTGTATTTAATACAAAATTTAATGGTGAGTATTATAAATTCTATAAAATAGAATTGCAATCACATATAAATTGAAATATATTAATAATATATAGTTGATCCGGATTTATGCAGGAGTGCAACATAAACATATAAACATAAATACAGAGATGCAGCGGAAATAACACTTCATTTCATTAATATCAAAGCACTGAAATTTGCTTACAAACAGAATGGAAATAAAACTAGCTAGGGCGCTGGTAGTTATCTTTGAGAAGAGATGTGGCGGCTACAGGACTCTGAACTGAGTCAAAATGAGGCTCGAGGGCCTATTTATTATTTAGAAACAATGGGAAATCCTAAACAGCCAAAACCCTAACCCTAGGAGATGAAGCACCAAAACTATGGGCCCCGTTTGGGTAAGTCGGTGTTTACACTTCCCAGTGGCGTAACTTTGGCATACGATCTCCGTTTGACGCATACCATACCTCGTTAGAAATATCTATCCGAGGACTACAAATTTTTAACAAGAAACATTGATCAATGGACCCATGTTGCTCTCCGTTTTCCCAAAAAACGTCATTTATGGCCTCAAAATGACTCCGGAAGTTCAGGACCCGAAAAAATGCTAAAAATAGTAAGTTGTGCCGAAACTGAAAAACTGAAAGAGACAATAGTGGGGCCCCAAGTGGAATAGGTGGGTGACCACCAATATCCACCTAGATCATTCCTCCCCCCTTAGGAAGCAATGGTCCCCATTGCGTTAAGTTCCTCCATGAGATGAGGAAATTTCTGCTGAACTTAGTCCCTGGTGAACCACTTTGCTTGGTGCAGGAGTTGGCCAGCTTTGACAACCTGATACAGTTGGATCCTCTGTTTGCGAGTGTTCTTGATTTGCATGTCCATGATATAATCTGTGGTGGCCTATTCCATGTAGTTAGGGTTTAACTCTGTTGGTGTGAGTTGTTCTGCAATGTTAGAGGTGTCCAGTAGAGGTGGGAAGTAAGGACGAAGGCGATCCACATTGAAGACTAGGTGGAGACCAAGGAATGGTGGAATACTGAGCTCGAAGGAATTGTTCCCTATAGCCTTGGTGATGGCATACGGCCCGTATCGAAGTGGGTGAAGCTTGCAGTGGGGTCCAGTGAGGCGCTCCTTCTGCAAATGTAGCCATGCTTTTCCGCCCACCTGGAAGTTGTGTGGCACTTGGTGTTGATCATGGCGTTGCTTGTACTTGGCATTGGCTCTATCCAATATATCATGAACCTATTGGCGGATGTGTTGAATGCACTCGATGAAGCTATTTTCTTTGTCAACTTCATACTGGACATGAGCTGAATCGGCCTAAGTAGCGCAAATGGCATGGCTATGTCAATGGGACATAGTGGCTGGAATCCCAAGCCCACCTGAAAGGGGCTATGGCCGATTGAACTGTGGAGAGCTCGATTATAACTATTTTGTACATAGGGGAGGCTCTCGTCCCATGTGCATGGATGCTTTGAATTGTACATGCGCAGAATGTGTACAATCATTCTGTTGACGACTTCTGTCTGGCCATCTGTTTGGGGATGGAAAGCTGTGGACTTGGTGAGCTTGGTGTCCAACATTGACCAAAGACTAGACCAAAATGTGCTGAGGAACCTGCTATCCTAATCTGATATGATAGATTGTGGGATCCCAAAGTGCACCCACACTCGTTCAAAGAAGAGTTGAGCAGTGGCTTCTGCTGTGATATTCTTCTTGCAGGCCGCCATAATGGCCATCTTCGAGAATCTGTTGACGACCACAAAAACATAGTCATTTCCATGCTTAGTAGAAGGCAGGCCTGACATGTAATCCATGGAGATGTATTCCCAAGGTCGACTAGGGGTAGGTACTGGAGTATATAGGCCTTGCTTCTTGATGGTCGGTTTGGCAATGGCACAAGCAGTGTAGGATCTGATGTGCTTCCCGACATCCTTTCGAAGGTTTGGCCAATAGAAATACTTCTGTAGTACTACTACTGTTTTCTCGAACCCGAAATGCCCAACGACTAAACTGTAGTGTGCTTCCCATATCATCTTGGCACGCTCGCTTGAAGGAACACAAAGGTGTCCCAAGTGACATAAAAGTGCATCTTGGAGGTGAAAATTTGGAACTTGCGTACCCCTGAAGAGTGCCTTGTAAGTGTGGCCTAATTCTGGGTCACTCTTTTAGAGAAGCACCCAATCAAAATTCTCATGCCCACAAGAGTTGAGAACAGTGGTGAGCGCCACGATCGGTGGTCGACTGAGGCAATCTACAATATTATTGGTGCTACCCTTCTTGTACTTGATGTTCAAATGAAACTGTTGCAGATATGTGGACCACTTCCGATGGCGATCATTCTACAACTTCACTTGTGTCTGTATCAACTGCAGGGGCTGGTGGTCTATGTGGATGATTGTTTCCTTCCCCAAAATGTAATGCTTCCATTTTCGACAGGCTTGAAAAAAGGAATACATTTCTTTATCACAAGTGGGATACTTGCGAACTGTGTCAGACAATGTCTCACTGTGATATGCCACTGGATGTCCTTGTTGAGTAAGAACTGCCCCAATAGCATAGTTAGAGGCATCTGTCTCGATCTCAAATGGATGTTGCAAGTCTGGTAATGTGAGCATTGGGGCAGAACAGGGGCAATTTTTCAATTCTATGAACGCCTTCTGTTGAGGTTCCGACCAAAAGAATTTTTCTCTCGCTCCTCCCTTGGTGACTTGACTCAAAGGCCAATTGATATGAGAGAATCCCAACACGAACCTATGGTAGAAATTAGCAGGACCTAGAAAGCTGCGAAGCTCTGTTATAGTGGTTGGGGCTGGCCAATCCCAAATGACTTGGATCTTGGCTAGATCCACATGCACCCCCCTTTCATTAATAATGTATCCCAGATATTGAACCTGGGTCATGCCAAAAGTGCACTTCTCCAAATTGGCACACAACTTGTGTTGCCTCAATGTTTGGAGGACTTGTCGGATGTGGTGAAGGTGCTCTTCCCATGTCTTGCTGAAGATCAGAATGTCATCCAAGTACACCACTACAAATGAGCTGGTGAATGGCTGCAAGATGTTGTCAATCATCCTCATGAAGGTTGCGGGAGCATTCGTCAACCCGAAAGGCATGACCAGCCATTCGAAAAGGCCTTCCTTGGCTTTGAAGGCAGTCGATCACACATCGGAGGTTAAAAGCAGTACGATGGTGATACCCAGGACTTCAAGTCAATCTTGCTGAAATATTTTGCACCTTCGGGTTGGTCGGAGAAGGTCATCAATCGCGTGGGATCGGGTACTATTCTCGATGCTTGATATTGTTCAACGCCCCGATAGTCAATACAAAATCTCCACGTCTCCATCCTTCTTTTGTACCAACGCAGTCGAGCTCCTGAGGGCGATGAACTTGGTCGGATGTGACCTTTCTGCCAACAACCTCTTGAATGCGCCTCTTGATTTCATTGTTTTCCGGGAACGAGCACCGATAGATCGGTCCAACTGATGATGGCGCCACAGTGCGAGATCAGTCGAGTGTGACTTGACTTGATGCGAGGGAACCCCTGTGGGTGAGGTGAAGATGTCCCTGTATTCCTCCACAACCTTATCCATTTGTTGTTGTCGTGCAGAGGAGCCCTGTCTGGAGGTCGTGGCCACAGTCTTATTCTTGCCCTGAGGGCGGATCATCAGGAAAACAAATTTCCTGGTTTGGGAAATGAGCTTACTACATTGTTTTCCAGTAACCAAAGAGATAGCGGCAGGAGGTGGTACCTCTGGTATCCTGTACAACTTATTTCCCAAAGTAACAATAACAGCGCGAGGCCAAGACTTATACACAGCATGACGCTTCCACAAGTATGGTTGTCCTAATAATACATCAAAAACATCAATAGGAGCAACGCCACATAATACCTCATCCGTGAAGGGCTTAATGCTATAGGGAAGGCGACAACTGTTGTGTGGCCCCAAGGATCTCGTCCTTGGGTAAACCATCTAGATGGTGTATGGATGTGGGCTGTGGTTGTACGGCCATTGCTTCTGACACATCTGTGAAATGAAAGTTCTTTTGGCTTTTTTGGCTCCCATTATGACAATGATATGCCGGGAGACCCTTTACCCACATACAGGAGTGGAAGAGACATTCCTCCTCCTCTGGATCTTAGGATCCTCATCTGGATCTTCGTAGTGGCATGGTGGCATTGGGCTCCACATCGTGTCTGTTTCCCTTTTCATTCCCCTTGTCAGGTTCTGATTCAGAGTCAGAGCATGCATCTGACTCAGAAGCCCTCATCTAGGCCACCAGCGACTGCTTGGCCTGACACTCACTTGTGTTGTGAGTGGAGCTCTTATGGAACTCACACCACTTTCCTGTGTCCTTCTTTGGCTTTGCGGTGTTGTTCTTTGCTTGTGGCTTCGACAGGTTGTCTTGAGTCGCCATTCCTTGGCTTTGTTCTTTGTTCTGCGGTTTGGGAGAACCTTTCCCTTGCTTTTGATTCGTAGATCCAAAGTCTCGCTTCTTCTGTTTGAATTTCTACTCAATCTTGTCAGCATACTGGTATGTCATACGAAGCGAGGAGATGTTGAGGAACTCCATTTCCTCCTAAATGTATCTGTGCAGAAAACTGCAATACTTTAGCACCAGATGTTTCTCTGAATCTTTGATACCCAACTTGGTGCGCTGGGTATGGAACAGATTCGTCAGCTCATGCACATCTTGATCCCTTTGTTGTCACAACGTGGTCCATTGTATGTACTTGTCCTCATAGCTCCCCATGGGATAGTATTGTTCCTTGATGGCATCTCAGAAGGAATTCCAAGTGGGTATGGCCAAGAATAGAGAGGGTTTTTTCTCGTCCTTTTTCTCACAGTGGGTTTCCCACCAATCCTTGACATGGGGGGCAGCTTTAAGGAGTGCAAAAATAATCTTCTCCCTATTGGAAAAGTCATGAACTGAGAAATATCGTTCTAATAGATTCAACCATCTATCTACAACATCTGCATCTATTTGACCCTCAAATATGGGAATGTCAAAATTTACTTTTACCTTAAAAGGATTCGCACCTCCAGAGTGGCTGTTGGATGTAGATGCGCCGCCGGTGGGCAGCCGTTGAAGGATCTGGGCAAAGTTATCCATCATCACATTCCTTTGTTTTTCGAGGGCCTCCTCGAGCAATATTTTGATAGGATCTCCTACTCCCTCATCTTTCTTTTCGTCCCCCATGGGCATCCGTCGGGGTTTGTGAGGCTGATCTTGCAAAGGTTCCACCAGATCGAGCCCTAACTCCTTATACCCAGACCTTGTTGGGGACATGCAAAGAAGGATCGAGAAAAAGCAGACCGCTCTGATACCACTGATCCGGATTTATGCAGGAACGCAACAGAATAAACATATAACCATAAATATAAAGATGCAGCGGAAATAACACTTCATTTCATTAATATCAAAGAACTGAAATTTGCTTACAGACAGAATGGAAATAAAACTAGCTAGGGCGCTGGTAGCTATCTCTGAGAAGAGATGTGGAGGCTACAGGCCTCTGAACTGTGTTACAATGAGGCTCGAGGGCCTATTTATTATTTAGAAACAATGGGAAATCCTAAACAGCCAAAACCTTAACCCTAGGAGATGAAGCGCCAAAACTATGGGCCCCGTTTGGGTAAATTGGTGTTTCAACTTCCCAGGGGTGTAACTTTGGCATACGATCTCTGTTTGACGCATACCATACCTCGTTAGAAATATCTATCTGAGGACTACAAATTTTGAATGAGAAACATGGTCCATGGACCCATTTTTCTCTCCGTTTTCCCAAAAAATGTCGTTTAGGGCATCAAAACGGCTCCAGAATTTCAGGACCCGAAAAACTGCTAAAAATAGTAAGTTGTGCCGAAACTGAAAAACTAAAAGAGACAATGGTGGGGCCCCAAGTGGAATAGGCGGGTGACCACCAATATCCACCTAGATCAATAGCATAATTAAACTTGATCAAATAACTCATTCTTGAAAAGTCTCATGGCTTGCAATTCGTGGCCTTATTACATATACAAATATTTTCAAGGTCTTTGGCTTGCTCAACAAACACTACTAACAATATAAACAACCTCAAAATCACAAGCTCTTATCTAATGTTGATGTCTAATAGTGAAGTCTCAAACTTCCAAAAAGAATCCTACCCATCTCCCCATTCAACATGTAATTTATTTGTAAGTATAAGAGTTATATCATTAAACTGTACAACATGAGGTAACACAAATTATGTTTCACCTAAATTGATTAATTTAACATATATAGATTTCATTAGCTCATTTGGTTATTAAAATATGATTAAAACCATAAAGAAAATGTATTATTGGCCAAACATGAAAAAGGAAGTTGTTGAATACATTCTTAGGTGCTTGGAATTTCAACAATTCAAAGTGGAATGGAGACACCCAACATGATTGCTCCATCCAATCATCATTCCTGAGTGGAAGTGGGAATTTATATCTATGGAATTCATCAAAGGATTTCCAAGAAAATTCAAGTAGCATGATGTAATTATGGTGGTAGTGGATAAGTTGAGTAAGGTATCTCATTTTATAATTTTCAAGTCCATTGATCCAGGTGGATGTTGGTGGCCAGCCGCCTATTCCACTTGGACCCCCACCACTCTCTCTTTTAGTGTTTCAGTTTCCTTAATTGTAGCACAATTTACAATTTTTGGCAATTTTTAGGGTCCTGAACTTCTAGACCCGTTTTGAGGCCCTAAACGATGTTTTTTTGGGGAAAATGGGGCAAACATGAGACTTTTATTGATGTTTTCCACTTGAAAGTTGTAGTCCTTAGATAGATATTTTTAACGAGGTATTGTGCACGTAAAATGGAGATAGTATGCCAAAGTTACGACCCCGGGAAGTTGATGTACCAATTTACCCAAACATGGCCCATAGTTTTGGTGCTTTTTCTCCTAGGGTTAGATTTTTCAATATTTAGAGTTTTCCATTGTTTCTCAATAATAAATAGGCCTTCTAGCCTCACTGTAACATAGTTCAGAGGCATGTAGTTGCCACATATCTTCTCAGAGATAAGCTACCATCTTCGAGCTAGTTTATTTCCATTATGTTTGCAAGCTTGTTTCATTATTTGATATTAATGAAATGAAGTGTTATTTATGCTGCATCTCTGTAGTTATGGTTATATCTGTAATTTGTTGTGATTATGTTCAAGTTCGGATAAGTGGTATCAGAGCGGTCTGCTCTTTCTCGATTTTTCTTTGCATGTCCCCAATAAAGTCAAGATAGAAGGAGTTAGGGCTCGAATTGGTCGAACATTTGCAATATCAACCTTGCAAACCCCAACGACCTCTAATGGCGGAAGAGAAGAAATATGAGGGGGCAGGAGATACTTTCAAAATGTTGCTCGAAGAAGCCCTCGAGCGACAAAGGAATGCGTTGATGGACAAATTTTCCCAGATCCTTCAGCGACTACCCAAAGGCGACACATCTCCTTCCAACAACCACTCTGGAAGGGCCACACCCTTCAAGGTACAAGTTAAGTTTGAAATCCTCATATTTGAAGGTCAAATAGATGTGGATGCTGTAGATAAATGGCTAAATATGCTAGAAGGATATTTTTATGTTCATGATTTTTCTAGTCGGGAAAAGATTACTTTTTCACTTCTCAAAGTCACCCCCCACGTCAAGGCCCCTGGTGGGAAACCTACTGTGAGAAGAAGGACGAAAGTACACTCTCACTATATTCTGCCGCACCCACTTGGAATTCATTCCATGATGCTATCAAGGAGAAGTAATACCCTTTCGGGAGCTATGAGGATAAATACATAAATTCGACCACATTGCGATAGGGAAGGGACCAAGACGTGTCTGAGTTTACCAATGTTTTTCATACCCTTCACATGAAGTTGGGTATCAAGGATTCTGAGTAGAATTTGGTAATCAAGTACCACGAATGTCTACATAGGTACATCCAAGACAAGATGGAGTTCCTGGACATATCCTTGCTTGGCACGACACACTGATACACTGTTAAGATTGAGCAGAAGTTAAACAGAAAAAATGAAATTTCAGACTTGCGAATCCGAAGCAAGGGAAAGGTGCCCCCAAACCATAGAACAAAGGAAAAAGCTAAGGCGGGGTGGCCTAGGATAACCTGCCAAAGCCGCAAAGAAAAGAACAACACCGCGAAGCCAGAGAAGGACATAGGAAAATGGTGTGAGTTCCATAAGAGCTCCACCCATAACACAAGTGAGTGTTAGGTCAAGCAATCACTGGTGGTCGAGCTGAAGGCTTTTGAATCAGATGCATGCTCCAACTTTGAATCAAAACCCAACAATGGGAATGATAAATGGAAGAAAATCATTGAGGTAAAGCCCAGTGCCCCATGGCCACCACCAAGATCCAGAAGATGGATCTTGAAGATCAAAAGGAGGGGGAACACCTCTTCCAATCATAGATGTGGGTGAAGGGTTCTACGATGCAATTCATTATTGACAACGGGAGCCAAAAGAACCTCATTTCAGCAGAGGTCGTGAAGCGACTGGGCCTACCGATTACAACACATCTGGAGCCGTACACCATTGGGTGGCTTCACCAAGGACAAGATATCCACATCATCCATAGTGCCGCCTTCCCTACAACATCAATCCCTTCACGGATGAGGTACTGTGTGATGTTTCTCCTATTGAATTTTGTGATGTAGTATTAGGAAAACCATACATATGGAAGCAACATGTTGTATATAAGTCTAGAACTCAATCTGTTATTATTTATTTGGGTAATAAGTTATACAGGATATTGGAGGTAGCCACACCTACTGCCATGGTCCAGGTGGATGTCGGTTGCCACCCACCTATTCCACCTAGACCTTCAGTCGGTTTCATCAGTTTTCTTGTTTATAACAACATTTACTATTTTTAGTATTTTTTAGGGCCCTAAAATTCCTGAGAAATTTTGACCCCCTAAACGACGTTTATTTGAGGTCTGCAATAGGCCCAGAGCCATGGGAAGGGGCCTACGGAAAATATTTGTATTAACCGGAGAGATATTTTAAATGATATATCATATGTTCCAAACAGAGATAATATGACCAAGTTATGACCCTAAGAAGTTGGCTGCCCAACTAACCCCAACGGGGCCCACAAACTCTTGGTGTTCCATATCCTAGGGTTAGCGTTTTGGTTGTTTAGGGTTTTCCCATGTTGTTCAATAATAAAAAGGCCCTTGAGCCTCACTGTAACACAATTCATAGGCATGTAGCTACCACATCTCTTCTTAGAGATAAGCTACCACCGCTTGAGATAGTTTATTTCCATTTTGTTTGTAAGCTTATTTTAGTTATTTGATATTAATGAAATGAAGTATATTTTCCGTCGCATCTCTCGCGTGTGTTCATTTTTGTATTTTATCGTGTTCCTTGCGTAAATCCGCATTAGTGGCATCGCATCGAGTCGCTCTTTCTCGATATTTCTTTGCATGTCCCCAATGAGATCAGGGGATAAGGAGTTAGGGTTCGTTCTAGTCGAACCTTTGCAAGATCAACCTCACAAACCCTAAAAAACTCCCATGGCGAAAGAAAAGAAATACTAGGGAGTAGGATATCCTATCAGGATATTTCTCTAGGAAGCCCTCGAGAAACAGAGGAACTTGATGATGGATAAATTTTCTCAGATCCTTCGCCAACTACCCACCAACAACACATCTTCATCCAAAAACCACTCTGGAGGTGCCACTCCTTTTAAGGTACAAGTTAAATTTTAAATTCCCATATTTGAGGGCCAAGTAGATGAAGACATCTTAGATAGATGGTTGAATCTATTAGAAGGATATTTTTCAGTTCATGACTTTTCCAATCGGGAAAATATTACTTTTTCACCCTCAAAACTACTACCCATGTCAAGGACTATATGGAAATATACTCTGAGCAAAAGGATTAGGTGAGCAAAAGGACGAGGGGGAATCCTCCCTATTCTGGATTGCACCCAATTGGAATTCTTTCTGAGATGCTATCAAGGAACAATACTACCCCATGTGGAGATATGACGAAAAGTACATACAATGGACTACGTTGTGGCAACAAAGGGATCAAGATGTGCATGATTAATATGTGTATGAGCCGACGAATCTATGCGTATGAGCCGACGAATATGTTCCATACCCCATGCAAAAAGTTGGGTATCAAAGATTCTAGAAACATTTGGTGCTAAAGTATCGCAGCTGTCTGCACAGATACATCCAAGAGGAAATGGAGTTCCTCGACATCTCCTCGCTTGGTACGGCATACCGGTATGCTGCCAAGATTGAGCAGAAATTCAAACAGAAGAAGCGAGACTTTGGATCTGCGAATCAAAAGCAAGGGAAAGGTGCTTCCAAACCACATAACAAAGGACAGAGCCAAGGCAGGGAAACCTAGGACAACCCATTGAAGCCGCAAGTGAATAAAAACACCATGAAGCCAAATAAGGACACGGGAAAGTGGTTTGAGTTCCATAAGAGCTCCAGTCACAACACAAGTGAGTGTCAGGCCAAACATTCATTGGTGGCTGAGATGAACACTTCTGAATGAGATGAATTTTCTGAATCTGAATCAGAACCCAAAAAGGGGAATGATAAAGGGAAGCATATTATCGATGCAGAGCCCAGTACCACCGTTGCAGCCACTAAGATCCTGTTGTAGCCCCTCAACACCCTCCAAAAAAGATCACCATTTCAAATTTTTGGAGCCCCATAAAACTAAAGAGAAATTGCTAAGTCGCTAAGTCGCCAAGTCGCAAAATTAAACAGTGAAGAAAACCGTGACCTAGCGACCTTGCGACCTCAGGTCGCCAGGTCGCCAAGTCGCAAATCTCCAAAATTAACGGAAAATGCGACCCAGCGACCCCAGGTCGCAAGGTCGCAAGGTCGCAATTTTTCTTTTTTCATGAAAATCGCGACCCAGCGACCCCAGGTCGCCAGGTCGCAAGGTCGCAAGGTCGCAAAAAACCCGAAAATAATCAACTTGCGACCCAGCGACCTGCATTTATTGCTCGCACGTGCGACTTTCTATAAAAGGGAGGTCGCAGGTCGCATTTTGCACATTCAGCGATTTGTAAGAAAACGCCTCTGACAGCTCAACTGGCGCGTTTTTTCCGGGTAAGTTGCCATTTCTTCCTGCTGTTTCCGTTTTGGTGATTTTCTTACCAAACCGATCTCCCCTTGGGCCCTTAAATTGTCTTTTGACTGAGCTTTTATGTTTTTGAGGGTTTTATGAAACTGTTGTATGCATAATTGTCCAAACCTTTCTGATTTTTTCTGATTCACCTTCATGGCACCATCCCTTGCTTTTGAAATCATGCCATAGCTCCCCCTGGGCCCAGCCATCTTGTAAATTCCCAAGAGAAGGGAGAAAAAGAGTTTCAAGGCCGCGCGCACGAAAACCCCCGGCAAGCTAGTTTGCGACCTGCGACCCAGCGACCTAGTCGCGAGGTCGCAAAGTCGCACTCTCTCTATTTTTCTGGGATTTGCGACCCTGCGACCCAGCGACCTAGTCGCGAGGTCGCTAGGTCGCATTTTCCAATTTTCCGGAGATCTGCGACCTAGCGACCCAGCGACCTGGTCACGAGGTCACAAGGTCGCGCCCGGACTCTGTTTTCGCAATCCGCGACCCAGCGACCCAGTAGCCCAGTTTTGCATGTGACAGTTAAATTTTATCACTGAATTGTAACTGGTTTTTATCACCATGTCGTTCTTATCGTGGGATTCCTTTATGAACTTGACAGGTGAAATTCAAGAAGACATAGAGTGCATACCTGTGTTATCGGATTCTAGTGACATGGCACCCCCATTATCTCGGAGGAAGGACAAGAAAGTAGTGGAAGAGATTGATGAGCTGGAGGTGGTGTCCCCACCCCCAATATACCGAGATACACTATGTACTTTTACAAAAGATGACAGCATGAGATGGTACCAAATTTATCATGAGTTCGCCACACCGGAAGAAGAATTTCCAGAAGATCTCCCAGACCGGGAAGTATACTTGGCGGTAAAGAGGTCCAAACTACATCTGGCAAGGGCGCATCCAGCCATATTCCCATGTCCAGAGATCATAGAATGGATCATACAAAAGATAGACCCCGAGAAGTTTGTGATCAGGGATCACCAAGGCAGAGCTTTCGCTACACTGGTAGGCTCGGATGCACACATTTATTATTCACTGCCTCGCCCAAACGAGCATTTCTCTCCAGAATGGGCTGTTGCTCACGCCGTTCCAATAGTTGATACTATTAGACAATGGTGGGAGGAGCCCGAGAAGTTCAAGGTCAAAAAGGACCAAGAGTACCCAGTGGCGAGCCTGAGGAAGGTTTACAAATTGGTTGCCGCCATGCTCTGCAGACTTTACGGGCGCCCAGATTGCTCCACCTTCAGCGGCAGTTGGGCTACTATCATGGAGTATGTGACAACACATGGCACCCATTTCAACTGGGCCGGCATACTGATGACGTCGATGCAGACCAACTTGAACTCGGCATTGGCCCCGGAAGAAGGAATGCCTGCCGAATTTTACATGGCCTCGTACCTACTAGACGCGGTTTGCGCCCGAGTAGATTTTGATGGATGGGAGCACAACTGGGACTCTGAGCAGACGCGCGCAATTCATCTACAACTCAAGGTATTTTGGGAGTCCAAATACAAACAGGATATTGATCAGATTTCCCAAATATTTATTCCCACTCTGTACAGACATTTATTTGGCCAAGACGCCCCTTCCATGTCGTGGCGGGCCAAGGAGACTCTGGTTAAAGTGGCACACTGGTTCCCTTTCCCTGGATACACCTTCATCCGAGTCTTTGGAACTTACAAGGCGCCACATGCTATGCCTCGCTTCGTGACAGACAAAATGCTTATTCAGGAGGTATGCTTTCAAATGTCACACGGATTCTCCAACATCCTGTCTAAAGGCAAAAAGAAGCCGTGGCCCACGCTACCCCTCACCATTGGTGCATTCACAGTTAAAGACTTCAGGGAAGTAACAGCAGAAGCAGAAGCAATGAGAAGTTATCAGCTCGGGGCGCTTGAACACCGAACATATGACCCAGAGAAAATAGTCCCTGAACAGTGCCAGAGAGCCAATTTCAAGTGGACTTATCAGCATCTTGAGCGCCCGGCGGAAGATGAGAGAAGAAACTGGTATAATGCTGAAAGACAACTTGCTCCGGGAACTGACATAGTCCAGGAAGACCCAGATGATCAGAGCTTAGAAGACAGAAGTCGTCAGTTAGGAGGTTCCTCTTCATCTTTACTAAAGAAGTATCGAACCAACACAGGGCCTATTCCATCCATCAAACAAAAGGAAGTAGAGGCAAGAGCCCAGCAAGAAAAGGAGAAAAAGCTAAAGGAGGATGAGGAAGCGCGCCAAAAGAGTGCAACAGCAACACAAAAGAAGAAGCAGGCCAAAGAGGCCAGGAAAGAAAAAGAAGAAAAGGAGGCACAAGCCGCAGCAGAACGGGCACTTAAGGCAGAGCTTGACAAAGCAGAGGCTGAATGCCAAAAGAAAGCCGAACAGACTGCTGCAGCTGAACAGAAGAAGAGGGCCGAAATAGAAGCAGCAGCAGAAGCTGAACGCCGGCGGAAGGAAGAAGAAGAAAAGAACACAGAGGAAAGGGAGGATGACATGCTGGACGACCTTGAGGTAACTCCTCTCGATATACCTCTGGGCCGTACAAAACTCTCTGATGTCAGATCGCCCCATGTACAGGAAGAAGATGTGTTTGACTTGACCAGGCTCACATTTGATCAGTTTTCATTCAAAATCCGGCAAGAGAAGAGGAGGTCACTGGCACAAAGCCCTTCTGCCGCATCCATAGTGGCAACAGGCAAAGATATAGTCCTTGACACCAGGACTAATCCGGTAATGATAGCGTCAGCAGGTACTGCTTTCGCCGCGGCTACGGAAGAGAACGTAACCCGAATGAGTAGAGAAATAGTATCTCTACAAAACAGACTGCACGCAGCTGAGCAACGCGAGAAGAGAGCAGAGCAAGAGAAAGCAGAATTGCAGGCAGAAGTCCAGCAACTTCGAAACCAGGCTCTACCAGTAAATGAAGTCTCGCTTGCCATTTTCAAGGAGTGTGAGGTGTTGGAGGTGACTATGAGGCAGGTATATGGTGAAATGTTCACCATCAAACAAACAGTCGCTCCACTGGCAAGAGCACGAACGGAAACCAGGCAAAGACAAGAGCAGCTCAGAGAGGCTTCACAAGCTTTAGACAGGATGATGGGTTGGACAATACAGTACCCTCAAGCACCTGAAAATTTGCCTAAGAGGGACTGGATTCACACGCAGGATGCAAAGGTTCAACTCCGCATGGCGATGCAATCTGGAGACAAATTGTCTAAGGACCTGGACAAAGTGATGTCCTCGTACAACCACCTGATTAGTGGTATCGACTCAATGCATACGTTGCATCACATTCCATCGCTTGGGGCATTAGACGAAGAGAGAACCTGGGAACAAGTGGACCAGGACATCCAATCATTCTTGCAACCTATCAAGCAAGCCGCTGCTGATCCAGAGGCCTCAGCGTCTCAAGAACATCTGAGTAAATTCATTGCCACTCTTGCACGGATTTATACCAAGCTTGCCTCGCTTTCAAATCAGATCGGGCAGAAAAGGGAAACCTTAGTACCAAACGCTTTGGAATGTGTGCATCGATTGAGGGAGGAGGCACCCCTAGTTTCCCCCATAACAGCAGAATACCGGACATGGCAGGATTTCCTCAAGGAGCAACAGGTTGACATCCCTGACATTAACATTTCGCGTCCTGGCAGCAGCAAGTCATGAGAAGCAAGTAGAGCTAGGTCGCAAGTCGCACCAACAGGGTAGGTCGTAGGTCGCATCACCTACCCAGGTCGCAGGTCGCGCATACTACTCAGGTCGCAGAAAGAATGGGTCGCAAGGTAACCCAACGGTCAAGAAGGTGAACAGTCAAGGAAACCCAACGGGCAGTTTTGGCATTATAAATACTCCTACGGGAGCTTGTAAAAGGGCTTTTTCTTTTTGGAGAACTCAGAAACTACATTGTATTGTATTGGAAGATCATATTCTTAGGCATATGAATACGAGTACTTGCTAAATCCCCTTTGTCGGATGATGTATTTTGCTGTGACAGCACTGTGTGTATTTTTTGAACAGTTTCAGAACATCTTGTGATTAATGAAACTGCATTTTCTGCAATATCATTTATGCTTCATGTTTACCTGTGTTTGTGTGAATGATGTTCAGTTGTTTTATTTCTTTCTAAATGAGTGTTAATACCTTTGTCTATTAGCATTTCCTTTATCTTTCAGGAAAGTAACAAGGACCTCGCCATTGAGAATTTTTTCTTCTGTGGTCAGATACCTTGCAAGCATTACCCCAAAGACGTGTCGTTAACTTCATTTCTTCGGGTGTATATGTTTTATTTATTCTCTTGCTACACATGGTGTTGTGAACATGTTTAAGACCTCAATCATGTATTTCGTATCCTATGAATAAGTGTGTGCCCGCAGATTCAATCAGGTTCTTTTGAGACCGGAAGGGAAGGCGTCTTAAGCGGTAACCGGACCCACACCCCGGATGGGATCCCTACTCTAAACGGTTTAAGGTCTAATTGGGACTTTTTACCGGGGAGATCCCCTACTGTTGGCCGGACAAATTTTCCCGTCAACAGAATTGTCGCTAGAAGGAGGGCCTGATGGCAGCCTCCCAGCACACAACGAACATCCCGTCACAAACTCCCCAAGGGGAGGTCATAAACAATGAAACTATCCCTCCTCCCCTAGAAGATATTCCAGGGAGGGAGCTTCGATATTTTGAAATCACTAGGGAGCAGCTGAGAGCCTTGCGCCCAGCTGCCCGAGATCTTATCAACAATTTACGGTACACTCCAATCATGGAATACCTTGCCCATACCAGAACTCCGCTCGAGAACATCACCCGTAATGGTGCCATTGAGAGTACCATACCCGAGCTCGTAAATCTCATGTTGGAAGACCTCGCAAATGCCGTTGAGGAAAATGATCCTATCCTCCAAGAGGGCGAAGAGTTTGCTAACACCGAGCCTTTCCCCGACTCCCAGCCTAACCAGACTCGACAAAACAACAACCAGGCACACCCCCCACCCGGGGATGGTGAGGGAGGCAGAGGCCGAGGAAATGTAGACGGGGGGAATAGGGCCCGTAGAAATGAAGGAGAAAGAAATAGAGGTCGAGGGGCCGGAGGTAGAGGGGATAGAGGCCGAGGTCAAGGAAACCAAGCTCGCAACCGTCACCCAAACCCAATGAGGCCTCCTGTAAACAACTTGGGATATCTTAGAGATTTTCTGCACCGTGGGAGACAACAGGACGAACACTCCCGTCACGAGTCAGAAGCATCGGTCTCAGGTTCGGAAGGTGAATCTGAACATCAGTTTAGGCAACACCAGCGGGCGAGAAGAGTGCAACCCCTAGCCTGGATGGCTCAATCTCCATTAAACCTTCTAGGCCCGCTCCAAGATCTGCCTAGACATCCAGAGAAACATCTCCCTAAGTTCGACCCCGAGAAGGGCACCTTAGCTGAAGATCATATCAGCAGCTTCTATTTGTCTCTGCAAATCATGAGAGTCCAGTCCGATGATGTCGCATGTCGATTGTTTCCCCATACCCTCGAAAACAAGGCAGCCACATGGTACCGCTCTCTCCCCAGTGCCTCTATCACTTCATGGGAACAATTCCGTCGCACTTTCCTGCATAAGTTTTCAGAAGATAAAACTCCTTCCATGCTTCTAACTGAACTGAGCACCATCAAGTGTCATAAAAAGGAAAAGGTTAAGGACTTTAACCAACGCTTCGCTACCATACTGCAGAAATTTCCCCCAAACCTAGCGTTGGATGACTCGATCACCATTGATTACTATACCAAGGCCCTCCCTAGGGACATTGCCGTTTTCGTCAAACGTGAAGCCCGCGCTAACCTTACGGCTAATTATGAGGCTGCTCTCGCCGTAGAGAAAGACATGCTTTCGATAGGAGCCATCGATCATGAAGGGAGAGATGATCACAAGCCTAACACAAAAAGAGGTCAGTCCTCCACTCCTAAGACTACTGATAGGGATAGGGATGCTTTTGATTTTGAAAGCATGGCAAAAACGCTCAAGCATTTAACGAATGAAGTCACTGACCTCAGGAGAAAGGGCACAGAAGCCACAACTAGTAGTAAAACACCCAAACCTTTTTTCAGAAAAAGTAATCCAAATACTAACAGACCTCCGTCTAACACAAATACTGCTCTCAATGTGGAAGAGATATGGAAAGATAATTTCTGTTCTTTCCACCAAGCTGCCCACTCCGAGAAAACGTGTCCTCAATGGATTGGTAGCATGACAGCAGTAGTTAATCAGCTTTTAGATGATCAAACTCTAGGCAATGTGACGGAGGATGATGCTTCAGATCACGATGAGGATCCGCCCTCAAATGAAGAACCAGGATCCTCTATCCTTGCTTTTGACATAATCCGAGGTGGAGAAAACCTTACCCCTATTGATATTTACATGGCAGATGCTCCCAAGGATCAGCCCGTGCGGAATTATAGCCTCAGAAGCAAAGGACCTGTTCCCGAGCAGTCTTATGAAGACAAGAAAAGGGCTTTCCTAAGGAAAATCCTGCCCCCAGGAAACGGAAAACAATCTGTCCCGGAAAAACTTCCCAACAACACTACCCGAGCGAGTCAAAAGAGCAAACTTCCGACAGAATCCTCTAAGACTTCCGCCGAGCCTAGCCCACAACCAGAGCCCAGCTATAACATTGTTGAAGATATGAAGAAAACAAGAGCAAACATTTCTCTCTATGAGTTGGCCCGCATTACTAATCAAAAGGAGCTCATTCTTAAGGCTTTCGCAAATACTTCAGCTATGAAGACTGTGAGCAACACGTCTGCGCAAGCCGGACCAGATGTACAGTCCATAGTAAACGCCATCAATACCAACTCAAGAGGATCCACACCTCCTTTCCTTTTGTCCTTCGAGATTTTTAACTTCAATGTCCACAACTGCCTAGTCGACTCCGGTGCCTCTACAAACGTCATGCCTTTATCTGTCTGTAAGAAACTTAACATTCGCCCGGAGAAAACTGATGCAAAAATCATACAACTCGATAGATCACAAGTACCAGCCGTAGGAGAGTTGAACAATGTCATTATTCGTTTGTCGTCAGACTCTAGGGTCCATCAGTGCATTGACATTGTAGTTGTCGATATCCCGGAAGCATACGGCCTATTGCTCAGTAGAGATTGGTCCAGCAAATTACAAGGCTACTTCGCCACCGACTGGTCCCACTTGTGGCTTCCTTACAAGGGGTGGAATAATCAGATCAGGGTAGAGAGCGAACCCTATATGAAACACACCGTCACTGATTTGGATGCAGCTAATGAACCCATAAGCTTTGCACAAGAAGAGCTTGGCATGTGCTTTCTGGAAGTAATATTTGGATGCTACCAACCCCCTCAGTCTTCCGTAGGCCCCGAAGTCCAATCTGAATTAGCCCTTGTCACAGAAGAGCAAGTTATCCCTGACTCACCACCAGCAGGGACCCCTCCACAACCTAGTACCCCGAAGGAGCCGAAAAATGACATTTGGACCTTGTATTATGACGGTTCCAAGACCCATGACGGAGCCGGTGCTGGTTGCATATTGCTTGACCCACACAAAAATAAATACTTAATCTCATGCCGGCTAGAGTTCCAGTGCACTAACAACTCTGCTGAGTACGAGGCATTAATCCTCGGACTTAAAAAGGCACTAGACTTAAAGGTGAAATGTTTGCAGGTCATTGGAGATTCCGAGATTATCACCCGCCAGGTACGCAACACTATTCACTGTTTATCTCCGCATTTAAAGGCGTATCAACAAGAGGTATGGCGATTGATTTCTGGTTTTGATGCATTTGGAATTAAATCTGTCCTTAGGATGCACAATGCGGCAGCAGATACTCTGGCTAATGCTGCTGCTAGATTCACCCCTTTGAGGGATGGTTTTTCTATTCAAATTATATATAAACCCTCCGTGCCAGACAACATAACTAACTTACGCGTCTTTGATGATGATCAACAGGTACTAGAGTTCATGTGTAACTCAGAAACATTCAAAGATGCCGCAATAGATGAAGATGAGCACGACCAAGCTGTGCAGGAAGAGTTTGAGAAACACAGAGGGAATCCCATGCCAAAAGGAGTAGTGTCACTTGAGAAACTCTTCGATCTGCAGAGCCGTTTTCGTGGGCCCCCGAATCCCAAAGTGCAAAGCTCCATTCTGGCCCATCGACAAGTGAACTTGGGATCCGAAGATAATCCTAAGTTCGTCAACCTTGGGAAAGACTGCACCACCCAGGAGGCGCAGGCGTTCACTCAACTGTTTCGTAAGTATCGGGACGTATTTGCTTGGACATATGATGACTTACGTACGTATGATACTCGAATCATCCAGCATGTTATACCCATGAAGGAAGGCGCAAAGCCGTTCCAGCAAAAGCTCAGAAAGGTACATCCTACGCTGGAACCATTGATTCTGAAAGAACTCAAGAAACTCTTAGATGCACGAATTATTTTCAAAATCCGTCACTCTACGTGGGTATCAAATTTGGTACCCGTATGTAAGAAGTCTGGCGAAATCCGTTTGTGCGTAGATTTTCGCAATCTGAATCGTGCCTCAAACAAAGACAACTATCCAGTGCCGCCCATGGAACAGATATTACAAGCCGTATCCGGGTCTGAAATGTTCTCCCTATTAGACGGTTTCTCCGGCTACAACCAAGTGCTGGTAGCTGAACCGGATATATTGAAGACCACTTTTCGAACCAAGTGGGGAACGTTCACATTCAGGCGTATGCCTTTTGGATTAATCAACGCAGGGGCAACCTTCCAAAGGGCCATGGATATAGCCTTCAAAGGGCTGATAGGCCAAAGCGTGGTGGTCTACTTGGATGACGTCACCGTGTTTTCAAAACACCGGGGCGACCATATACGCCACCTTAGGCAAATTTTTGAAAGATGTAGAAAATATGGAATTTCACTTAACCCGAAGAAGAGCATTTTCGCCGTGGCAGAAGGAAATTTGCTAGGTCATATCATAACTAAACAAGGTGTTATCGTCGACCCAGAACGGGTAAAAGCAATTGCTCAAATTCCTCCTCCTAGGAGTAAAAAAACGATGCAATCTTTTTTGGGGAAGATCAATTTCATACGAAAATTTATATCAGATTTCGCACAGATAGTCAAGCCATTACAGGGAATGATAAAAAAGAATGCTACGTTCCAATGGAACCTTCCGGAAAGGGAGGCCTTTGACAAAATCAAACAGGCAATAGCTGAAGCTCCTTCCCTACAAAGTCCAGATTTTGGCAAAGATTTCATCCTGTACACTTTTGCTTCAGATTCCTCACTCGCGGCCGTCCTTACGCAGAAAGATGGTAATAATGATGAACGACCCATTTCCTTTATGAGCACCGGTCTACAGGGAGCAGAGTTAAACTATCCAGAAATTGACAAGCAAGCCTATGCGGTCTACAAGGCTGTAAAACATTTTAGGCCTTACATCTTGAAAAATCACGTCACGGTTTTTGTACCGCACCCAGCAGTCCGCTCACTTTTCGTACAGCAAGAGCTAGGCGAAAGGCGGGGCAACTGGATGGCATGTTTACAAGAATACGATTTAGAGTTCAAACCAGCACATACCGTTAAAGGACAGAGCTTATGTCAAATGGCCGCAGAGGCCGCAAGTGCTCGTGAGATTGAAGAAGAATGTTGGGAACAAGAGATCGACATGTATCAGAGCGACCATGTGCCTCAGCAAAATAGCCCTTCTTGGTATTTCGACATTTCAAGATATTTGGCCCAAGGCACGATGGACCCTGCTCTTACTGCCCGACAGAAACGCGCAATAAGACTAAAAGCCGCATCTCACCAACTGATCCAAGGTAAGTTGTTCAAGAAACACCACGATGGGGTCCTGTTACGCTGCTTGGAAACTGACGAAGCACAGAAAATCTTAACTGAGTTGCATGACGGACCAGCTGGAGGTCATTTTTCCGGAGATACCACTGCCCATAAGATAATGCGTGCAGGATACTATTAGCCTACTCTTTTCAGAGACGCGCATGCGTATGTTCGGAAATGCATTCAGTGCCAGAAGTTCGCCAACCGAGAAGCACGGCCAGCCGCACCACTACTCTCAGTAGCAGTAGAGGAACCTTTCCAACAATGGGGTTTGGATGTAATTGGGGAAATCACACCTCACTCTTCTAAACAACATCGGTATATCCTTACGGCCACTGATTACTTCACCAGGTGGGTCGAGGCAACACCGTTACGCCGAATCAACGATCAAGAGGTAATAGAATTCCTCACGCATTCCATCATGACCAGGTTTGGCATTCCGACTTCTTTAGTTTTTGATAATGCGACTTATTTCTCATCTTTTAAATTATATGATTTTGCGCTGGAAAATGGTATCATTCTGAAACATTCTGCAAACTACTATCCCCAGGGAAATGGATTAGCTGAGTCCACTAACAAGAACCTTATCCGTATTATTAAGAAAACTCTGCTATCCCACCAGCGCAACTGGCACAATGCCCTTCACAATGCACTGTGGGCTGACCGTATTACTCCCAAGTCCTCTTTAGGCACCTCCCCATTTTTCCTCGTGTATGGAAAAGAAGCTGTCCTCCCTTCTCATCTATCTCTCCCGGCCCTCCAACTGTCCCAAGAATGTCATGGTACCCCATGTCCCACCTTACATAGTCGAATCGATACCTTGCTGAAGTTGGAGGAAGAAAGGCAAAAGACCCGGGAAAAGTTTGCCATCCATCAGAGCCGAATCAAAATATGGTTTGATAAAAAGTCCGCAGGGAACAAAAATTTTGAAGTAGGAGACCTGGTCCTTAAGTGGGATAAAGCCCATGAGGAAAAGGGGAAGCATGCCAAGTTCCAAGCACTTTGGAGAGGCCCTTTCCAAATTAATGAGAATATAGGATCACACACATTCAGATTGCAAACCCTTGATGGACGAGTCGAGGTCCTCCCGGTAAACGGGCATGACCTCAAACACTATTTCACTTAGCAGCCCTTCGAGGGCTGTCTGGTTTTGTACCATAGTTCCTTGTCTCTTCTTTGTTTAAAAAAATAAAAATAAAAAATAAAATAAAAAATAAAAAATAAAAAATAAAAATAAAAATTAATAATAATAATAATAAAATAAAATGAAATAAAAGCCTAAGGAAGGATTTGTTAGAGCCACGCATATTGGCATACTGCAACAGGTTCTACGCTGATGGAAAGCCTTTCCCGATATAACTCAAAGGCGGCAAAAGCTTACTTGTTCTCCGCACCTAAAGGTAGCACATCACCGAGCTCGAATCATCAAGCAGGAAAGCTTACCTCGCCAGTCTGAGAGGGTGTCCACAAAAGAAAATGCAGTGTAAATGGCAACCGGACCAGGAGGGAAAAGAGGTACTCTATGCTACGACAGGGTATCTGGGAAAAACCAAAGTCCTCATACCAGACCAGGAACAACCTCTCTGCAAGCAAAATAAGTCGGGATCCCTCATCCGCCCAGGCTAAATTTCCATTTCAAATAAGTGCCATGAGCACATCTAAATAAGTGCCTAGGCACATTCAAAATAAGTGCAATATCACACTAATAAAGGGTAAAGGATTGAGAAAGGCTTCCTGCGCAGAGAGGCGATGTAACGACTCCGCCGGGGTACTGACCAGGCTCGCTGGCAGCGGAGCAACGTTCACGATTCCTAGGCAGTGACTCCGCCGGGACCGAGAGGTTCGCTGGCAGCGGAGCAACACGATGAGGACAAAATAATCGTACCAGACCCTGTGGCCGCATGGAGTTCTCCGACCCTTCCAGTCCGGAGTCCTGAAGAAATAAGTTTGGTTGAATGGCACCCAAGCAGACCAGCAGATTGAGCAACCCAGCTAGGTGCCTAAAGTTAGGAGATGTCGACCACAAGGTAAAAGAAAACAGTCAGCATAGGCCCCTCCCTCCCCCCGCCAAGACTAACCATCAGCAGAGATTCTGAGTTCGTCCAGTGAATCGCCATTTGTTGTAGCCCCTTACAACACCCTCCAAAAAAGATCACCATTTCAAATTTTTGGAGCCCCATAAAACTAAAGAGAAATTGCTAAGTCGCTAAGTCGCCAAGTCGCAAAATTAAACAGTGAAGATAACCGCGACCTAGCGACCTTGCGACCTCAGGTCGCCAGGTCGCCAAGTCGCAAATCTCCAAAATTAACGGAAAATGCGACCCAGCGACCCCAGGTCGCCAGGTCGCAAGGTCGCAATTTTGCTTTTTTCATGAAAATCGCGACCCAGCGACCTTGCGACCCAGCGACCCCAGGTCGCCAGGTCGCAAGGTCGCAAGGTCGCAAAAAACCCGAAAATAATCAACTTGCGACCCATCGACCTGCATTTATTGCTCGCACGTGCGACTTTCTATAAAAGGGAGGTCGCAGGTCGCATTTTGCACATTCAGCGATTTGTAAGAAAACGCCTCTGACAGCTCAACTGGCGCGTTTTTTCCGGGTAAGTTGCCATTTCTTCCTGCTGTTTCCGTTTTGGTGATTTTCTTACCAAACCCATCTCCCCTTGGGCCCTTAAATTGTCTTTTGACTGAGCTTTTATGTTTTTGAGGGTTTTATGAAACTGTTGTATGCATAATTGTCCAAACCTTTCTGATTTTTTCTGATTCACCTTCATGGCACCATCCCTTGCTTTTGAAATCATGCCATAGCTCCCCCTGGGCCCAGCCATCTTGTAAATTCCCAAGAGAAGGGAGAAAAAGAGTTTCAAGGCCGCGCGCACGAAAACCCCCGGCAAGCTAGTTTGCGACCTGCGACCCAGCGACCTAGTCGCGAGGTCGCAAAGTCGCACTCTCTCTATTTTTCTGGGATTTGCGACCCTGCGACCCAGCGACCTAGTCGCGAGGTCGCTAGGTCGCATTTTCCAATTTTCCGGAGATCTGCGACCTAGCGACCCAGCGACCTGGTCACGAGGTCACAAGGTCGCGCCCGGACTCTGTTTTCGCAATCCGCGACCCAGCGACCCAGTAGCCCAGTTTTGCATGTGACAGTTAAATTTTATCACTGAATTGTAACTGGTTTTTATCACCATGTCGTTCTTATCGTGGGATTCCTTTATGAACTTGACAGGTGAAATTCAAGAAGACATAAATTGCATACCTGTGTTATCGGATTCTAGTGACATGGCACCCCCGTTATCGCGGAGGAAGGACAAGAAAGTAGTGGAAGAGATTGATGAGCTGGAGGTGGTGTCCCCACCCCCAATATACCGAGATACACTATGTACTTTTACAAAAGACGACAGCATGAGATGGTACCAAATTTATCATGAGTTCGCCACACCAGAAGAAGAATTTCCAGAAGATCTCCCAGACCGGGAAGTATACTTGGCGGTAAAGAGGTCCAAACTACATCTGGCAGGGGCGCATCCAGCCATATTCCCATGTCCGGAGATCATAGACTGGATCATACAAAAGACAGACCCCGAGAAGTTTGTGATCAGGGATCACCAAGGCAGAGCTTTCGCTACACTGGTAGGCTCGGATGCACACATTTATTATTCACTGCCTCGCCCAAACGAGCATTTCTCTCCAGAATGGGCTGTTGCTCACGCCGTTCCAATAGTTGATACTATTAGACAATGGTGGGAGGAGCCCGAGAAGTTCAAGGTCAAAAAAGACCAAGAGTACCCAGTGGCGAGCCTGAGGAAGGTTTACAAATTGGTTGCCGCCATGCTCTGCAGACTTTACGGGTGCCCAGATTGCTCCACCTTCAGCGGCAGTTGGGCTACTATCATGGAGTATGTGACAACACATGGCACCCGGTTCAACTGGGCCGGCATACTGATGACGTCGATGCAGACCAACTTGAACTCGGAATTGGCCCTGGAAGAAGGAATGCCTGCCGAATTTTACATGGCCTCGTACCTACTAGACGCGGTTTGCGCCCGAGTAGATTTTGATGGATGGGAGCACTACTGGGACTCCGAGCAGACGCGCGCAATTCATCTACAACTCAAGGTATTTTGGGAGGCCAAATACAAACAGGATATTGATAAGATTTCCCAAATATTTATTCCCGCTCTGTACAGACATTTATTTGGCCAAGACGCCCCTTGCATGTCGTGGCGGGCCAAGGAGACTCTGGTTAAAGTGGCACACTGGTTCCCTTTCCCTGGATACACCTTCATCCGAGTCTTTGGAACTTACAAGGCGCCACATGCTATGCCTCGCTTCGTGACAAACAAAATGCTTATTTAGGAGGTATGCTTTCAAATGTCACACGGATTCTCCAGCATCCTGTCTAAAGGCAAAAAGAAGCCGTGGCCCACGCTACCTCTCACCATTGGTGCATTCACAGTTAAAGACTTCAGGGAAGTGACAGCAGAAGCAGAAGCAATGAGAAGTTATCAGCTTGGGGCGCTTGAACACAGAACATATGACCCAGAGAAAATAGTCCCTGAACACTGCCGGAGAGCCAATTTCAAGTGGACTTATCAGCATCTTGAGCGCCCGGCGGAAGATGAGAGAAGGAAATGGTATAATGCTGAAAGACAACTTGCTCCGGGAACTGACGTAGTCCAGGAAGACCCAGATGATCAGAGCTTGGAAGACAGAAGTCGTCAGTTAGGAGGTTCCTCTTCATCTTTACTAAAGAAGTCTCGAACCAACACAGGGCCTATTCCATCCATCAAACAAAAGGAAGCAGAGGCAAGAGCCCAGCAAGAAAAGGAGAAAAAGCTAAAGGAGGATGAGGAAGTGCGCAAAAAGAGTGCAACAGCAACACAAAAGAAGAAGCAGGCCAAAGAGGCCAGGAAAGAAAAAGAGGGCAAGGAGGCACAAGCCGCAGCAGAACGAGCACTTAAGGCAGAGCTGGACAAAGCAGAGGCTGAATGCCAAAAGAAAGCCGAACAGGCTGCTGCAGCTGAATAGAAGAAGAGGGCCGAAATAGAAGCAGTAGCAGAAGCTGAACGCCGGCGGAAGGAAGAAGAAGAAAAGAACACAGAGGAAAGGGAGGATGACATGCTGGACGACCTTGAGGTGACTCCTCTCGATATACCTCTGGGCCGTACAAAACTCTCTGATGTCAGATCGCCCCATGTACAGGAAGAAGATGTGTTTGACTTGACCAGACTCACATTTGATCAGTTTTCATTCAAAATTCGGCAAGAGAAGAGGAGGTCACTGGCACAAAGCCCTTCTGCCGCATCCACAGTGGCAACAGGCAAAGATATAGTCCTTGACACCAAGACTAATCCCGTAATGATAGCGTCAGCAGGTACTGCTTTCGCCGCGGCTACGGAAGAGAATGTAACCCGAATGAGTAGAGAAATAGTATCTCTACAAAACTGACTGCACGCAACGGAGCAACGCGAGAAGAGAGCAGAGCAAGAGAAAGCAGAATTGCAGGCAGAAGTCCAGCAACTTCGAAACCAGGCTCTACCAGTAAATGAAGTCTCGCTTGCCATTTTCAAGGAGTGTGAGGTGTTGGAGGTGACTATGAGGCAGGTATATGGTGAAATGTTCACCATCAAACAAACAGTCGCTCCACTGGCAAGAGCACGAACGGAAACCAGGCAAAGACAAGAGCAGCTCAGAGAGGCTTCACAAGCTTTAGACAGGATGATGGGTTGGACAATACAGTACCCTCAAGCACCTGAAAATTTGCCTAAGAGGGACTGGATTCACACGCAGGACGCAAAGGTTCAACTCCGCATGGCGATGCAATCTGGAGACAAATTGTCTAAGGACCTGGACAAAGTGATTTCCTCGTACAACCACCTGATTAGTGGTATCGACTCAATGCATACGTTGCATCACATTCCATCGCTTGGGGCATTAGACGAAGAGAGAACCTGGGAACAAGTGGACCAGGACATCCAATCATTCTTGCAACCTATCAAGCAAGCCGCTGCTGATCCAGAGCCCTCAGCGTCTCAAGAACATCTGAGTAAATTCATTGCCACTCCTGCGCAGATTTATACCAAGCTTGCCTCGCTTTCAAATCAGATCGAGCAGAAAAGGGAAACCTTAGTACCAAACGCTTTGGAATGTGTCCATCGATTGAGGGAGGAGGCACCCCTGGTTTCCCCCATAACAGCAGAATACCGGACATGGCAGGATTTCCTCAAGGAGCAACAGGTTGACATCCCTGACATTAACATTTCGCGTCCTGGCGACAAGTCATGGCCGTACCCCAGAGAGCTAGGTCGCAAATCGCACCAACGGGATAGGTCACGAGTCGCATCACCTACCGAAGATGCATGAGGTCGCGCATACTACTCGGGTCGCGAGAAAGAATGGGTCGCAGGTAACATGAAGCGAAGGCGAACAGTCAAGGAAACCCAACGGACAGTTTTGGCATTATAAATACTCCTACGGGAGCTTGTAAAAGGGCTTTTCTTTTTGGAGAACTCAGGAGCTACATTGTATTGTATTGGAAGATCATATTCTTAGGCATATGAATACGAGTACTTGCTAAATCCTTTTCGGATGATGTATTTTCAGCTGCAATGAAAGCGACCTTGTGTATTTTTTGAACGAGTTTAGAACATCTTGTGATTAATGAAACTGCATTTTCTGCAATATCATTTATGCTTCATGTTTACCTGTGTTTGTGTGAATGATGTTCAGTTGTTTTATTTCTTTCTAAATCAGTGTTAATACCTTTTTCTATTAGCATTTCCTTTTATCTTTCAGGAAAGTAACAAGGATCTTGCCATTGAGAATTGTTTCTTCTGTGGTCAGATACCTTGTAAGCATTACCCCAAAGACGTGCCGTTAACTGCATTTCTTCGGGTGTATATGTTTTATTTATTCTCTTGCTACACATGGTGTTGTGAACATGTTTAAGACCTCAATCATGTATTTCGTATCCTATGAATAAGTGTGTGCCCGCAGATTCAATCAGGTTCTTTTGAGACCGGAAGGGAAGGCGTCTTAAGTGGTGACCGGACCCACACCCCGGATGGGATCCCTACTCTAAACGGTTTAAGGTCTAATTGGGACTTTTTACCGGGGAGATCCCCTACTGTTGGCCGGACAAATTTTCCCGTCAACAGATCCAAAAGGAAGAACCCGAAGATCCAGAGGAGGGGGAGTGCCTCTTCCATACCCAAATGTGGGTGAAGAGTTCCCCTCCGCAGTTCATTGTTGACAATGGGAGCCAAAAGAAGCTCATTTTAGCAGAGGTCATGAAGTGACTGGGCTTGCCGATCACAACATATCCACAACCATACACCATCGGGTGGCTTAACCAAGGATGGGATTGATGTGTCAACCAATAGTGTCACCTTCCCTACAACATTGAGCCCTTCATGGATGAGGTATTATGTGACGTTGCTCCTCTTGAAGTTTGTGATATATTATTGGGACAACCATACTTGTGGAAGCGGCATGCTATGTATGAGTCTCGACCTCACGTTGTTATTGTTACTTTGGGTAATAAGTTGTACAGGATACCGAAGGTAGCACCACATACTACCATCTCTTTGATCATTGCGAAGTAATGCAGTAAGCTCATTTCCCAAACTGGGAAATTTGTTTTCCTTATGATCCGCCCTCAGGGAATGAAGAAGACTATGGCCACGACCTCTAGACAGGGCTCCTCCACATGGCAACAACATATGGACAAGGTCGTGGAGGATTATTCACTAACTAATTCATGGTGGTGTATTTGGATGACATCCTGATCTTCAGCCATAGTTGGAAAGAGCACCTCCACCACATTCAACAAGTCCACCAAACACTTCGACAACATAGGTTGCATGGAATTTTGAATAAATTCACTTTTTCATGACCCGGGTTCAATATCTGGGGTACATTATTGATGAGTGGGGGGTGCATGTGGACCCAGCCAAGATCAGGTCATTCAGGATTGGCCAACCCCAACCACTCTTGTGGTAGTGTATTTGGTGCAAGGGTGTAACAAACGCACTTCTTTAGCAAGCTCGCTGCAACCTGCACAAGGTCGCAAAGAAAAATTGTTTTTTACTGCCAGTGGAACAAATTTAACATAATGTAAACTAAGTTTGGAGAGAAAACTAAGCATACAACACAAATAACATAACAAAATATACAAAATACAGGCGCTCAATGGAGAAAATAGCCTAATAACACAAGCGGATAATTTTACCTTTATTAGGTGCTGGTGGTGAAAAATATACAATGTTAAACTCTTGAAGCAGGTCCTTTGAGCTATGGAGCTCCAATACCCAAAACAAGGGGGGCTCTTTCCCTCAAGTTCCTGCAAGCACCTTCTCCCTCTCTCAAAGGATGGTCAATCAAGATCAAGTGGTGAACCTCTCTCTCTTGGACTAAGATGTTGGATGGCCAACATATGAGTCCTTCCAATCCCTCAACTGCTGGACTTTTCAAGTTGGTTTGCTATGAAGAAATTTGGTTAGCATAACAATGTGTCTCCCTTTCTTCTTCCAAAGGTCAGTTTATATAGGAATTTTTTGAACTTCTCTTCTCTCTCTTGGCCCAAGATTGATAGTGACACAAGAGTGGGGAGGAAATTCCTTTGTGGGTTGCATACCTCCTTAAGGTAGCTTAAATTTAGTTGTGCTTGACAATACTAGGTAAAGAACCATCTTGGCCAAGCATGTCAAGTGGTCCTGGATGGTGACATTTCGCCATCTCCAGGACCATGCAACTATCGAAGGAATAGCCATGTTGTGCACAAAATTCATTTGTTGTTAGTGCGTTGTCCATTAATTTCCATCTGAACCTTAGGAAAAATTAATTTTTTGGTCTTTCCTAATGTATTTCTATGAAAATAGTTGCCTGTACCTTCTGCTTGACATTTTTAATGTCTTTTCTGGTGTTAACATTCCCCCCCTAATGTATGAGGCCTAGGAAGAACTGTATAGCCGAAATACATTATGTTTTTTTTTTGTGTGATCCTTTTGAGAGAGAGAGAGAGAGAGAGAGAGTAACTTGCTCTGGAACTGAGTTCAGTGACCCCTTTTCTTAAGTAAAAAAGACACCATGCTCTGTAGGAAACTTGCAAGAGAAAAAATAAGCAATATTTCTACAAAGCGGGCATGTCCCTTGCTCGTGATGTTTGACTAGTTAAGCTAATATGAAAGATACAGGTTCTATCATGTCACATTTGTGGTTGGTGAGATGCTGTTGGTTGATGACGATAGTTGCTGACACTGATCCAGGTGGATCGAATAGGTCCAAGTACAATTGGATTAAGTACAAAGGCTCAAAAATCAAACTGTCAAAAATATGGCAAACATAGTGTCAAGTCAAAGATATCGTCTTTCTGATTCCAATGACGCAGATGAAACTCAATTCTGAGTCCTTATGAATGAGTATTCAAAGTTTTAGGGTTGAGTTGGTGAGTTGGAAGCCTTAAGGAAGGCGCAATTTTGACCTTTTATGGTCACCAGATTTCGGCCAGCGCCAGCCAAATTCCGGGCGAATTTGTGGCCTCCTTAAAATGACTCCTACGACCTATTTTCAAGATTTTTAAAAAAGTGTTTGGTTATTAAAAAATAAAAAAAATCATGATCCACGCCACCCCCATCAGACACATTAATATGACAAAGTATATTATTGGGCTGGCGGCCATGACCCCGCTAGACCCCCCAATGGTCACAACAAATAAGTATATAATAAGGGTGTGGGGGCATGGATCATGACCTTGCCACCCAACAACCCGACACTGCACATATGAAATCCCATATTAATATGGGTGGGCAGGGGTTGAAAACCCCACCGCCCAACCCATTCCACCTCCATAGCTGAAAGTGATTGGAAATTGGAGACCTTTGATGAAGAAATGAAAAACACCCTAGATTCGTGGCATCGAGAGCTGTAGAATCCATATAAAATTTTCCTCATTCTGACAGAGAAAAATCTAGACCCTCTATAAAATGGCTCAGATCATGGTTTCACCCCATTCCCGCACAACTCTCATGGGTCCACCCAGTCTCGTACTTCATGCCTGCTCTTGGCCTTCTTGGGCACAATGCTAGAATGAATGATTTAAGTATTGGAAGGCGGGGTTAAAAACCCCCGCCCACCCATATTAATATGGGTTGCCATATGTACAGTTTCAGGTTGTTGGGCTTTGGCGTCATGACCACTACCCCCACACCCTTATTATATGCTTATTTGTTGTGATTGTTGGGGGGTCCGACAGGGTCATGGCCTGCCACCCAAATTTAATATTTTTTTTTTGATTTTTTAATAACCAAACACATTTTTTAAAAATCCAGAAACTAGGCTGTAGGAGTCATTTTAAGGAGGCCACAAATTTTCTTGGAATCTGGCCGGAGCTGGCCAGAATCCAGTTCCCGGAAAAGGTCGAAATTGCACCTTCCTTAAGCCTGCCAAGTCACCAAGTCAAATCTCAAACTTTGACTGCTCCTAACTCCTTCATACGGACTCATAATTAAGTGTCGTCTGCGCCGCTGGAATAAAAAAGACGAGATATTTGAATTGAAACTATGTTTTCCATATTTATGAAAATTTGATTTTTGATCCTTTATACTTAACCCACTTGTACTTGGACCTGTTCGATCCACCTAGATCAGACACCCTCGAGGGCGTTTAAGTTCTTTAAACAAAGAAGGCTGAATATGGTACCCATATGCATGGATTTCCTTGGAGAAAGTTCTATATGGATGCATGGGTCTCTTACTATTGGGGACCTTCCCATGTAAGTATTGCTGAAAGAGATGCTTACTGATATACGAGTCTTCGACGAATTCTGACAGAGTGCAATGGTTATGAAGTATGATACCATCCTTGACATGAAAAATTGTGTTGACATCAAATGTCAAGAGGATAGATGACATCAATGGGAGATGTTAATTCCAATTGTGCCATCCAAGGATGCCCCTTTTATGGTGAGGACTCATCCAAGGTACTACCTCCTTCCTAGAAAATGGTTTTTGAAGTTAACAAGAAGGAAGCATTAACCGATCGAAACAAGTACTGATGCAAGGGACCAAGGTTTCTTGATGTAGCAGGGTTTAATGTGATACGTTAACAAGGCATGATGAAGAGAGGTGCATATGACTGATGATGGTGGTTACGTGGCCTGAGGTCGGAGCTGTAAATGCGAGTGGCGACAGTCATAACAATTTCTCATGGGGAAATCCCTGGGGTCAGTAGGACATCCATGGTGGGTGTATGTTTGCTATGATTGTCATGGTTGGGTGTGGTAAAGAATTTGCAACTCCAACCAAGGGTAATTAGGGACTGCTTCCAGGTAAGAAATGTAAATGGATGGGTGGGAGTCTTCTCCTAAAAAAACTTTGTACACTAGTCAAAATAATATGAAAGTGGTTTGGATGTACAAGAACGAGATGGGTGCCCCATAAACATGAATAATCCTGCACTATGATGTGAGGAGTGTGTTTTTTCTGAGGGTGAGGGCCCCATTGGTTGGTCTCGGTGCGAGGGTGATGAGGGGGATGAAATGTCACAGATGTGCTATGCTTATGAGGGTGTGATAGGCCAAATGTGAAACATGGTGATGCATTTTTATTGATCTGCTTGTAGAAAATGGTAGCCCGGGAAAGGGGTTTTAACATGCAATGAGTAAAACTTGATTGGATGTTTGATGATGGGTGTACAAACATGAAGTGGTTCCAGGGCCAGAGTTTATGGCCATGGATCTAGACTTTGGCATATGGTCTACATGAGCGATGGATGCCATGGAAGGTAAGGCTCTACCGATGATCCGGATTTATGCAGGAACACAACAGAATAAACATATAAACACTCATCCAGGATAAGTGAAAATATTGCTATTTCAGCTCATGTCAAGCCCAAAATTGCTACAGAGGTAAGAGTGAGAATAAAACTAGCTGAGGCGCTGCTGGCTGTCTCAAATGGCAGCCTCTGGAAGCCTGAACTGCATTATAATGAGCTGAAGCCCTGCCTCAGCACTTAGAAACAATGACGTCACAACTAGCTAAAGAACCTAAACCTAGGAGATATGACGCCAAAACCATTGGACCCCAATTTAGATAAATTAATTGTGTCCTTTGAAAGCATCTTTTGTAGCATCTGATCTCAGTTTGTGCATTACCATCTCAGGCAAGAAAGATCTATCCGAGAACTACAAATTTGGAACAAAAAACATCGGTCCATGGACCCATGTTGCTCTCCGTTTTCCCAAAAAACGTCGTTTAGGGCCTCAAAATGGCTCCGGAAGTTTAGGACCCGAAAAACTGCTAAAAATAGTAAATTGTGCTGAAACTGAAAAACTGAAATAGACAATGGTGGAGCCCCAAGTGGAATACGCGGGTGACCACCAATATCCACCTGGATCATTCCTCCCCCCTTAGGAAGCAATGGTCCCCATTGCATTAAGTTCCTCCATGAGATGAGGAAATTTCTGCTGAACTTGGTCCCTGGTGAACCACTTTCCTGGAAGTGGAGTTGTGAGTTTTGATAGTAGCGATATAGTTATGGAATTATGGATCTTCTGCTGAGTGTTCTTAATTTGCATGTCCATGATACAATCTGTGGTGGCCTGTTCCATGCAGTCTGGGTTTAACTCTGTTGGTGTGAGTTGTTCTGCAATGTCCGAAGTGTCCAGTAGAGGTGGGAAGTAAGGACGAAAGCGATCCACATTGAAGACTGGGTGCAGACCAAGGAATGGTGGAATACTAAGCTCGAAAGCATTGTTCCCTACAGCCTTGGTGATGGTGTACGGCCCGTATCGAAGCGGGCGAAGCTTGCGGTGAGGTCCAGTGAGGCGCTCCTTCTGCAAATGCAGCCATACTTTGTCACCCACCTAGAAGTTGTGTGGCACCCGGTGTTGATCATGGCGCTGCTTGTACTTCGCATTGGCTCTGTCCAATATATCATGAACTTGTTGGCGGATGTGTTGAATGCGCTCGATGAAGCTACTTGCTTTGTCAACTTCAGACTGGACATGAGCTGAATTGGCCTGAGCAGCTGCAAATGGCATGGCTACGTCGATGGGACATAGTGGCTGGAATCCCAAGCCCACCTGAGTTGTACATAAGGGAGGCTCTCATCCCATGTGCGTGGATGCTTTGAATTGTACATGCGCAGAATGTGTACAATCATTCTGTTGACAACCTCTGTCTGGCCATCTGTTTGGGGATGGAAAGCTGTGGACTTGGTGAGCTTGGTATCCAACATCGACCAGAGGCTGGACCAAAATGTGCTGAGGAACCTACTATCCCGATCTGATATGATAGACTGTGGGATCCCAAAGTGCACCCACACTCGTTCAAAGAAGAGTTTAGCAGTGGCTTCTGCTGTGATATTCTTTTTGCAGGCCGCCATAATGGCCATCTTCGAGAATCTGTCGACGACCACAAAAACACAGTCATTTCCCTGCTTAGTAGAAGGCAGGCCCGACATGTAATCCATGGAGATGGATTCCCAAGGTCGACTAGGGGTAGGTAGAGGGGTATATAGGCCTTGCTTCTTGATGGTCGGTTTGGCAATGGCACAAGCAGTGTAGGATCTGATGTGCTTCTCGACATCCTTTCGAAGGTTCGGCCAATAGAAATACTTCTGCAGGATTGCTACTGTTTTCTCGACCCCGAAATGCCCAGCGACTCGACTGTAGTGTGCTTCCCATATCATCTTGGCACGCTCGCTTGAAGGGACACAAAGGTGTCCCAGGTGACATAAAAGTGCATCTTGGAGGTGAAAATTTGGAACTTGTGTGCCCCCCAAGAGTGCCTTGTAAGTGTGGCCGAATTCTGGGTCACTCTCATAGAGAAGCGGCCAATCAGAAGTCTCGTGCCCACAAGAGTTGAGCACGATGGTGAGCGCCACGATCGGTGGTCGGCTGAGGCAGTCTGCAACATTATTGGTGCTACCCTTCTTGTACTTGATGTTCAAATGAAACTGTTGCAGATATGTGGACCACTTCTGATGGCGATCATTTTGCAACTTCCCTTGTGTCTGTATGAACTGTAGGGGCCTGTGGTCTGTGTGGATGATTGTTTCCTTCCCCAAAATGTAATGCTTCCATTGTCGACAAGCTTGCACAATGGAGTACATTTCTTTGTCATATGTGGGGTACTTGCGAACTGTGTCAGACAATGTCTCACTGTGAAATGCCACTGGATGTCCATGTTGAGTAAGAACTGCCCCAATAGTATAGTCAGAGGCATCTGTCTCGATCTCAAATGGCTGTTGCAAGTCTGGTAAAGTGAGCACTGGAGCAGAACAGAGGCGGTTTTTCAGTTCTTTGAATGCCTTCTGTTGAGGTTCCGACCAAAAAATTTTTGCTCTCGCTCCTCCCTTGGTAACTTGACTCAAGGGCCAAGTGATATGAGAGAATCCCAACACGAACCTCCGATAGAAATTAGCAAGACCCAGAAAGCTGCGAAGCTCTGTTATAGTGGTTGGGGCTGGCCAATCCCGAATGACTTGGATCTTGGCTGGATCCAAATGTACCCCCCTTTCATCAATAATGTATCCCGGATATTGAACCTGGGTCATGCCAAAAGTGCACTTCTCCAAATTGGCACACAACTTGTGTTGCCGCAGTGTTTGGAGGACTTGTCGGATGTGGTGAAGGTGCTCTTCCCAAGTCTGGCTGAAGATCAGAATATCATCCAAGTACACCACTACAAATGAGTTGGTGAATAGCCGCAAGATGTCATCCATCATCCTCATGAAGGTGGCGGGAGCATTCGTCAACCCGAAAGGCATGACCAGCCATTCGAAAAGGCCTTCCTTGGCTTTGAAGGCAGTCTTCCACACATCGGAGGGTTCAATTGGTACTTGGTGATACCTAGACTTCAGGTCGATCTTGCTGAAATATTTTGCACCTTTGAGTTGGTCCAGAAGGTCATCAATCCGTGGGATTGGGTACCTATTCCGGACAGTGATCTTGTTCAGCGCCCGATAGTCAATACAGAGTCTCCACGTCCCATCCTTCTTCTGTGCCAACACGATCGGGCTCCCACAGGGCGATGAACTTGGTCTGATGTGACCTTTCTGCAACAGCTCCTGAATCTGCCTCTTGATTTCATCATTCTCCAGAACAGAGCGCCGATAGATCGGTCCATTAGGTAGCGACGCACCGGGGGTCAGATCAATCGGGTGCTTGACCTGACAGTGCAGAGGAACCCCTGTGGGTGAGGTGAATATGTCCCCGTACTCTTCCACAACCTTATCCATTTGTTGTTGTTGTGCAGAGGAGCCCTGTCTGGAGGTCGTGGCCACAGTCTTCTTCTTGCCCTGGGGGCGGATCATCAGGAAAACGAATTTCCTGGTTTGGGAAATGAGCTTACTGCATTGTTTTGCAGTAACCAAAGAGATAGCGGCAGGAGGTGGTACCTCTAGTATCCTGTACAACTTATTTCCCAAAGTAACAATAGCAGCACGAGGTCGAGACTCATACACGGCATGACGCTTCCACAAGTATGGTTGTCCTAATAATACATCAGAAACATCAATAGGAGCAACGTCACATAATACCTCATCCGTGAAGGGCTTGATGCTATAGGGAAGGCGACACTGCCGGCTGGCGCGGAGATCTCGTCCTTGGTGAAGCCACCCGATGGTGTATGGATGTGGGTGAGCTGTGGTCGGCAAGCCCAACCGCTTCACGGCGTCTGCTGAAATGAGGTTCTTTTGGCTCCCATTGTCGACAATGAGCTGTACAGGGGAGCCCTTTACCCACATCTGGGAGTGGAAGAGACGTTCCTCCTCCTCTGGATCTTCCGGTTCCTCCTTCTGGACCTTTGTAGTGGCAACAGTGGCGTTGGGCTCCGCATCAATAATCTGTTTCCCCTTTTCATTCGCCTTTTCAGGTTCTGATTCAGAGTCAGAGCATGCATCTGACTCAGAAGCCCTCATCTCGGCCACTAGCGACTGCTTGGCCCGACACTCACTTGTGTTGTGAGTGGAGCTCTTATGGAACTCACACCACTTTCCCGTGTCCTTCTTTGGCTTTGCGGTGCTGTTCTTTTCTTGTGGCTTCGATGAGTTGTCTTTAGCCTCCATGCCTTGGCTCGGTCCTTTGTTCTGCGGTTTGGAAGCACTTTTCCCTTGCTTTTGATTCGCAGATCCAAAGTCTCGCTTCTTCTGCTTGAATTTTTGTTCAATCTTGGCAGCATACCGGTATGCCGTACCAAGCGAGGAGATGTCAAGGAACTCCATTTCCTCCTGAATGTATTTGTGCAGACAACTGCGATACTTTAGTACCAGATGTTTCTCTGAATCTTTGATACCCAACTTTGTGCGTAGGGTATGGAACAGATTCGTCAGCTCATGCATATCTTGTTCCCTTTGTTGTCGCAGCGTGGTTCATTGTATGTACTTGTCCTCATAGCTCCCCACGGGATAGTACTGTTCCTTGACGGCGTCTCGGAAAGAATTCCAAGTTGGTACGGCCGAGAACAGAGAGGGTTCTGTCTGGTCCTTGTTCTCACAGTAGGTTTCCCACCAATCCTTAACATGGGGGGTAGCTTTGAGGAGTGCAAAAATAATCTTCTCCCGGTCTGAAAAGTCATGAACAGAGAAATATCCTTCTAATAGATTCAACCATCTATCTACGGCATCGTCTATTTGACCCTCAAATATGGGAATGTCAAAATTTACTTGTACCTTAAAGGGAGTCGCAACTCCAGAGTGGCTACTGGATGCAGATGCGCCGCCGGTGGGCAGCCGTTGAAGGATCTGAGCAAAGCTATCCATCATCGCGTTCCTTTGCTTTTCGAGGGCCTCCTCGAGCAATATTTTGATAGGATCTCCTGCTCCCTCATCTTTCTTTTCGTCCCCCATGGGCGTCCGTCGAGGTTTGCGAGGCTGATCTTGCAAAGGTTCCACCGGATCAAGCCCTAGCTCCTTATACCCCGACCTCGTTGGGGACATGCAAAGAAGGATCGAGAAAAAGCAGACCGCTCTGATACCACTGATCCGGATTTATGCAGGAACGCAACAGAATAAACATATAACCATAAATACAGAGATGCAGCGGAAATAACACTTCATTTCATTAATATCGAAGAACTGAAATTTGCTTACAGACAGAATGGAAATAAAACTAGCTAGGGCGCTGGTAGCTATCTCTGAGAAGAGATGTGGCGGCTACAGGCCTCTGAACTGTGTTACAATGAGGCTCAAGGGCCTATTTATCATTTAGAAACAATGGGGAATCCTAAACAGCCAAAACCCTAACCCTAGGAGATGAAGCGCCAAAACTATGGGCCCCGTTTGGGTAAATTGGTGTTTCAACTTCCCAGGGGCGTAACTTTGGCATACGATCTCCGTTTGATGCGTACCATACCTCGTTAGAAAGATCTATCCGAGGACTACAAATTTGGAATGAGCAACATCGGTTCATGGACCCATGTTGCTCTCCGTTTTCCCAAAAAACGTCGTTTAGGGCCTCAAAACGGCTCCGGAAGTTTAGGACCCGAAAAGCTGCTAAAAATAGTAAACTGTGCCGAAACTGAAAAACTGAAATAGACAATGGTGGAGCCCCAAGTGGAATAGGCGGGTGACCACCAATATCCACCTGGATCAACCGACTTGCAAGGGTGTTTATCGTGTGCAAGATTGGGTGATTATAAACATGGTCGGGTGAATGAAACCTATGTTTTTATTCTGAAGAAATGATGTCAGGATATGCAAAGCTTTTTGGGAAGCCTATCATGTTGAGGATAGAATGATACCTGCTATTGTACTTTTGCTGTCTGGGATGTATAGTGATTTGGCATGCCTGCAACCTCTGTAGCCAATACCTTAAGTGAAAGCATATTTTCCATACAAGAATTTTCAAATAAATTGAATTTAAAAGTTATAAGAGAGGGTGTACCTGAACTGAATTTGGAGGATGTGGGAGTTGGGCCTGAAAATAAATTTATCTAAAACCTGGATTTATGGGGTTCGCATTGAACATGATGAAGTGTTGATCATTGTGTTTCTCGCGGTTTTGTGATTGGGTACTCTGAGCTCCAGTTATGGGCTTTTGAAAATAGTAAAAAAGGCGATATATAGTACAATATGGCCCATTTTCAAATAATTTGTGCTTTCTGAGGGTCTGTGGTCAGAGCAAAGCTATCTTCCCGAGCTTTTCTTTCCATTGTGGTCAAGCAGAGCACCCAAGATTCACGTGGCTAGTGTCAGGTAGGAGCTAAAATGTCCTGCTATTTATTTTTGTTGTTTTCATGTGTGGGTGGTCCTTAGAAATGCAATTTTGTACAGATTTTATGCCCATTTTTGGGCAGGACCACCCGAGCGATCAAAGATGGTGCGTGTGGTCCCCGTGTAAAGGTTTCAATTTGCGTGAAGACCCCACGAGTAATCAAGATTTAGTGTGCTATGTCGCGTGCCTATGTTTGGTACATGCCTGCGGTCAGTGCACAGAGAGGTTTAATAGGTGCGGGGAAGTAATTTTTTAAAGAATTTTGATGGGGTTTTTGTTCAAAAATTGAATTTTTTTGTATTTTCCTTGGTGGTAGGATGTTGTGGAGAGAGCGGGACTGACCTGATCTCTATGCGGCGGTGGCCCAAAACCCTCATGCTTGAGAGATGTTGGCTCAGTATAGTTTGCTCAAGTTCTTGGAGAACAACATACTGAGATCTTAGGATGGGTTCTTGCGCAGCCTCGTCCAATGCTAAAATATGCGACATCATGTTATGGTCTTGTGCTAGAGATATGTGGTGATCTAGCATGAGATCGATGTCTACTTTGTGACAGTTCTTTTGCCTCATTGAGAGGAACTCTCCTATCCACTCCCTCCCGGGGGAGTGAACATTCAATAATGGGATGAGGAGGCAGGGCACTGCGGTCCTAACCCCATTACCCGAGGTTGCATCTGAGTGAGATCTATCACTGATTTGGCTAAGTGAGATGCTTTAGCGATGATATTTCGCCTATCTGGGTCGACATCGACCCACCTAGTGTTAGGTCTGCATACTGCAGTGTTGCATAGACTTCAGGCTGGTCACTTTTTTTATTGGGCCCAGTATGTTTATCAGGGTATGGTCAGTCAGCTAGACAAAGCACAAAGGGGTTCTATGAAGACCTTTGCATATGCGAGAATTATTTGCAGTATCATGTATGAGAGGGTGTGATGTTATGACCCTTTATGGCGGTGCCTCTATGTCCTTTGAGGGATCCTCAGATAAGCCGATGGGAACCTGTGATGCCCCATGGTGGTGGGGGAGAGGCAGGCCAGTATTGGGAAGTGACGGTCGAGGCATGGTTTAAGTCGAAATCGCATTTATTCCTTAAGTTTCAGTATGAAGGGATGGACTTCTGGGGGGATCTGGATGTGGGTCTCCCTCCTGACTATGCATGGGGGCTGACATGTATGATCCTTTATGTTTGCTACATTTTGAGAGATATTTTTTTGTATATATATCTATATGTCTTTGATGGTGACACTGATATTTTTTTTTGGTTTCTTTTGTAGATGTGGGGTTTTCAGGGTGTCCTACTACTCGCTTGGTGGCCATCATCCTAGGAGGAGGGATCCACTTAGGGTGTGTCAGGATGATCTTGAGGGTCAGGTTGGTGTTGGAGGTCCCTTAGGGGAGGGTATTATCACTGTAGCTTCTGGTTGGGATGCTGCCCTCTAGGCGCGCGCTGAGGCGGCCGAGGCACTAATGGCCATGTTTGAGGAGCTACTAGCTACTGTTGATATCCGAGTATTAGCGATAGAAGCTTGAGCGACTGATGTTGAGGGTCGACTGAGGGCTACTGAGGCCCAGGCCGAGGCAGATGATGCTCGTGCTCTCTATTTGGCAGATTCATGGAGTCAGTTAGAGAGGCTGACTCAGGGATTTGATGACCTGAACGATATATGGTACGAGATGGTGATGGCCCGGGAGAGGGTGCATTGCTTGAATGTGCACCGAGCAGACCTTTTTGCTGCAACTGTTGCTCCTATACTAGCACCAGGTCCTCACGTGGGTCCGGAGGACCCAACAGGAAAGGCTCAACCTTAGAGATAATATATGATCAGGGAAAGCACCCGCTATGAGGATTCTTCCTTGCGTTGATGATATGTATATTTTTTGACTAATGTAATAGTCAGTGACTTGTTTTTTTTTATGGGCACACATATTTTTTGATGTATATATGCGAGATGTATTTTGGCAGCTATTATGATGTTTCTATGGTTATTTTTATGTTTATGATGGATGTTATTTACTTATGATGGATGTTATGCTCATGATGAAATTTTTGTTTTATGGATGATGGTTTATACGAGATGCATTCCAGTCTAGGATATGGTTAGCTATGCGATCAGCTACTTGATTTTAATCGCTTGGTATATATGTAAATGTAATATGATAAAAGTGGCAGACAAACTGTCGTGCATGCAAGTAATTCTTAAATAAGTGTGAATCTCATACTTGAAAGGCTTAGTTTAGTTGATATACCACTAACTGGGAATTAGAAAAGACATGTAAATGGATAATTCCATGGTTGGAGGTATCGCTCAAAAACCCGATGAATGCATCATATTCTGCTTGATTATTTGTTGCTGACCCAATACATACTCCATTGGGGAGGAATGGTGATCGGTCAGGAGAGTATATGGCCCAGGCGGCTACGGTCTTCTATCATTACTAAGAACAAATTTTCATCAGGTAGTGAATCATTAACTGGAGATCCTTAGGTCTCATTTGGGAGATAAACAATGAACTTGGCTAGGATGAGTTCTTTCTTGCACTTGGGGTAGCTAAATTGTAGGTCAAATTCTTGCAGTATAACTATCCATTGGGCGTACTTATGGTTCATCATACGTCGAGTTAGCAAATATCGAATGGGGTTGATAGTTGCTATGAGCGTTGTGGTCTTTAGGATGATGTAACGCTGAAGCATTTTTATTGCATGTACTAGGGCTAGGGATGTTTTTTCTTCTGGATCATACCTCAAAGCAAGCCTGACTAAGTTCCTGATAATGTAATAAATTACGTGCTCTTTGTTGTCGGGTATGTTCTGGACTAACACCCTAGCTATGGATGTATCTGATGCAGATAGGTATAAGGTGTAGTATTTGTCATAATTGGGTGGGCTGATTAAGGGGGCTGAGGACAAGGTGTCTTTCAATGCCTCAAATGACTTTTGAGCTTCATCATCCCAATTGAATGAAATGTCTTGACAGAGAAGACATAGGAAGCCATGTGCGCAAGTGGCATAGTCATTAAGAAAGCATCGTAAGAAGATGGATTTTCCTTGCAAACTTTGAGTTTTCCTTAGTGTTTTGGGTGGTGGTACCTCTTTGATTTCCTGGACCTTGAGGGGGTCAAATTTGACACTTGAGAGGGTATGAGCATAGGTTGTAGTGTCAACATCGTTGAAATACCAAACACAAATCTTCCAAATGGTCAACTCATTTCTTGGATCGTACTATAAGGTCGTCCAAGTAGTCTAAGATAAGATGAGCCAGGTCGTGGAAGATATAGTTCATGACCCGCTAAAAGGTGGCTCTAGCGTTTTTAAGACCAAATGGCATGACCTGATATGCAAATGTACCCCAAGGGGTGGTGAATGTAGTCTTATACTGATTCGTATGTCAGATCCATTAGAGGAATTTTGAGGTCTAAAATGGGTCTCCTAAGGAAATAATAAAATAATAGCTAAACCAATAAAATTATATTTATGAATTTGCATTTACTTTTTGCACCACAATCCATGTAATCATGTTTAAATTCAATTGAAAATGTGTACCAAAATAAAATTAATAAAAAATTGTATTGATGTGACTATAAATAAGAATGAGCTTTTCAAGAAAATGTCATTATCATTAAACAATTAATGCATTTGTCCTTTGTACTTATATAACTTAAAATAAATTATAGATATAAATTCATAAATTCTTAATTGTATAATATTCTATTAATTAAAATTTATATTATTTAAATTATATAATAACATGTAATTAATGTACTATATAAAAATCAAATAATATAATAATAAATGTAATATAATATTTTATGTATTTTTTTATATTACATATTGGATTGATTTGATTTATAACATAAGAAAAATTAATATATAATATAAAAAAAAATTAATATATATTTTATAACATTTAGATTATTTTTCATAATACTATGTATAATAATATACAATATTAATATAATTATAGTGAAATTAATTAAGTTGTATACAAAATTAAAGAAAAAAATGTATTGAAATAAATTTAATTTATATTTATAAGTATAATATAAGATTTATATACATTGAAATTTTAGAATTTTTTTGCCCCAAACTATGTTGAACCTAATATACCTTTTTTTAACATAAAAAACTATTGTACATTTTTTCATCACACAAAATTAATATACCTTTTTTCTTTAATTTTAATATGTTTGTATTTTTATTAATATTATAATATTATTATTTATGGATTTTATTTATCCTAAAATTACAAGATTACATTTTTATTTATTTCTATTTCATATGTATAATATATATGTATAGATATTAAATTATAATTAATTTGAAATTATAATATTAAATAAAATGAGATGAATATATAATTTAAAAATAAATATATGAAAATATACAAATATAATATTTATTGAAAAATGTGTAAAGACATGAAGATTATGTAAGGATATGTATTGTTTCTTTCAAAAAATTTGAAATGACAATAATAATATTTTATTCAAAAAGTGTGAAATGACATTTATTATTAGTACTTTACTTTATGACTTTATAAGTACTTAGAGCACTATCATGGTTAACCATGAGTTTTTATCCACCATTGAGAATGTGACAAGTAAGTACCTGTAACTCAAGCAATGCCACCTCAACCATTGGGGATGGTGTCATCCCCTAAAATGTGAATGGTTCTCATAAAGTGAATTTTGATTGTACATTTTCTTTGGGAGGCCCATTTTAGACCTCAAAATTCCCCTAATGGTGAATTTGATTGTACCCTAAGAATCCATACATGAAGGAAAAGGCCTCATGATTGGCGTAAGCATCAATGAATTGATCGATGAAATTAGTGGGGTAGTTGTCTTTGGGACAAGCTTTGTTTAAATCTTGAAAATCAGTATAAACTCGAATGGTGCCCTCTTTCTTCATGACAGGTATAGGGTTAGAAATCCAAGAAATGTTTGGGTAGATGAATCCAGCTTTATGAATCTTGTCTATCTCTTTTTTGATCGCTTCTACTTTGGATGGGTGTAACTGAAGCTGTTTTTGGCAGACATGTGATACGTTAGGCCAAGTGTCAATGTGATGCTCCACGATGGTGGGGCTTAACCCTGGCATTTCCGAATAATTCTAAGCAAAGATATCCGTATACTCTTGTAATAGGTTTGTATACGGAGCTACCTCCTTTGGGGAGCATGCTGCCCCCAGCGAGATTTCTTCGGTTTTGCCTGGTTTTTTTCAAGATATTCACCTTAATGGTTCGTGAAATATTCGACATATTTCCATCCTCAAACACATCGACCATTGGGTTAGGGTTCTTAAACCAATATACCTTTCTTGACGGAAGAAAGTCTTTGGATTCAATGGCGTAAATATCCTGGGTTTTTGTGCTGCTAGGCACAAACACTTTTTCTGGAAGAAAAAACAATTTGGTTTCGTCATGGCCTATAATATATCCTTGTCAGAGTGAAACAATATTTCTAAGGAGGAATTGTCTTGGGCAAGGCCATGAGGAATTGGTTCAGGCCTAACAACGCTAGTAAAAAGACATGAATATGATTTTGTGGTTGATGTCATGGAACCAAATGAGGTTGACAGGGTGCAAACGAGTTGGTTTTGCACCGTCGAAGTTACTACTACAGTTTTGGTATTTTCAGCGGTCTCGACACCAAGGAATGATGAGCAGAAAACACAAGTCATGGTTCCCATGCACAAGGAGATGAATTTTATATGGTGTTGTGTGTCGTCAACATTAAATGGATGAATAATTTCCGCGATGTTTGTTTATTTTTTAGCCATAGGAGATTCATGCTCTCTTGGCGGTGTACGAAGGGTATAGGTATATTCTTATATGTGAATATTTTGACGGATGTGAAGGTGCCAAAATATTCGTAATATAGGGAATTCCTCTGTGTCATGATCATGGCTTGTGCAAATGTTGCTTGGAATAAAAGTATTGATCGGTATATTGTATGAGATCCAGTACTACTCATCATATTAGAGGATGATGATGGGGGATGATTACGGGAATGTGCATTTCTTCGTTTCTACCATCCCTTAGTCCTAGATCTTGTGTGGTTTGGCTCTTTTGGGATTTTTTCTTCTAACACTACTCTAGAAAAAACAACACGTGATATTCTCTTGATTAGAGAGATGAATGTAAGGTATGGGTATGACCATGCGAAGACTATTAGTGAACTTGTTAAGATAAACACATTGATTGACCATGTGGTCATTTTTATCACATAGGGCACATGAGATGTTTTATTTTCTTATTACCTTGTTGGGACAGGGGGTTTCCTTCGTGGTCTTAGGTGGTTGGTGACAACAGGGGGTATGCATTGTTGTTACCGTCTGCCTATGTTGTGGTAACTCGAAACCCAGTACGTTCAAATTATTGGTGAAGAATGAGCGCATGATGTCTAACATTAGTCGAAATTGGGGATCATAGGGGAAATGCCGAGCGTGGTGGTTATCTTGGAAAATTAAATAAGACTGATGTTCTTTTTCTTTCCAATACCTTTGGATCAAGTGGGTGATTGGGTACCATTTTTGGAATGATACTAAATCTGGTCACTGAGTGATTAAATGGTCACGTTCGTTACACAATACACAGGCTGGGACTGGGCATGTGAGGGGTTTGGGGGTGGGAAGGTGTCCTTTTGGTGGATGCCTCTCTTTAAATACACAGAGGATGGACCTAGTCACTTCATCTCCTGGGTTATGGAAATTTCTACGGACTCTGATTCCGATATGTCCAAGTCGGTGAGATTGGTTATGGCCAAGCGTAGAGAATATAACACTAAATGGAATCGAGGAACGTAGGGACAATGAAGAAGATCGTGGTTATCCAGACATATCTGACAAGAATATTTATTGGTAGTAACCCTATGAAGTACACTGGATTAAACGGGTACCACCTTTGAAATAAATCTAGAGCTGCACATTGCACGATCAAATGATCACGTTCATCACATAATGCGAAAAGCTGGTCTTAAGGCTGACGATGGTTATGGGGAAGAGGTCATTGTTCTAGTGGCCGTCTCTATTTTGATATATATAATATGGTCCTCATTGCTTCAGTCCTTTGAGTTGTAGCGTTGTCCGTGGATTCTATATCCAAGCTTACTAAATTGGTATTTTCAGTGATGAAACTTCACATGAAATCGAACATTGATTAGAGACGATGGAGGTTGGGGCAATGAAGCACATGATGGTTGCTTCGATAAATGTGACATGTGTGTATTTTGTGTCATGATAAGTTTCTTTGGGAAACGTGTGGTATTGGCTACCAATGGTTGAAAGCCCTTAATTTGGGGCACTATATGATCAAGTGACCGATTTCATCGCACAATGCACAAACTAGGGCATGTGGTGTGGCCTCTGTTTTCCTTCTTTGAGATGTTAGGTTGGATGAGTACGAGCATGATGCAGGTTCTTCTTGTACATACAAAATGGTTTTGGACTCGTCATCCTCCATTTGCATGGATGTTGTCGAAGGGTCCTCTTGATTGGATTATTTTAGGGCTTGTAATGAATCTCTATATCGAGGCATCTCCGGGAAATGATGGGTGTAATGGCCGAATTCATCACATATGGTGCACGCATGGTTGGTGTGTAACGCCTTCGCTTGAGTATTCATGACCTTTTCCTTTTTACATGTGTCTGAGGTCATGACATTTCTTTTGGTATGTATAATAGGTTTTAATTCATCTAATCCTGGGAAAATTTTAGTAGGATGGCCTACGATATCACATAATGCACAAAGTTGTGACACCCTATCAAGCTTAGGGGTTTTGAACTTTTTTCCTTTATTGTTATCAATTATGGTAGTACTATCCGGTGTTGCTATAGGGGCTTCTTTGGCTATTATGGCCTCTTTGGGGGTAATAGGAGTTATGCCTGTAGAGGTAATACTTGGGCTTCCTAATGTGGTTGGGGGAGCGAGGTACCAGATTGGTCTTGCGAAAGCCATGTTTGGAAATGTATGAGTTTCTAATACTTGTTTCGAAATAAAACTAGGTGGGGGGTAAAAAAATGGGGTTTGGGAGATAACATAAAGTAGGAATGTCGAACCCATGGCGTCGGTATCCATGCTACTAGTTTTTGGTTCTGGGCTGGTTTCAGTGTTTGATGAGGTCATCATGCATAATGACGCCTCCGTACTTTCCGAGGCTTCCCATGGTATGATAGGGGGGTATCCTGGGTATGATCCTAGGATAGAAGATGGTTTGAATTGTCCTGGGCCAAATTCTGTATATTTTGTGAGTGGTTTCGTAGTTGTATCTAGTATGGTTGTACAAAATCTAGAGTAGTCATGTGTTTCTTTTCATAGTATGTGAGTTGGTCGATGGTGATGATTCGATCATCGTGAGGGAACATCATCACCCTAAAAATAGAGGATGAGATCATGGTCATAGCATACTTGTAACTCCGCCCGAGGAGTATCTTGTAGTCAAGTTGTGCATCTAAGACCTTAATGTCTATAAGGAAATTTTTTCTAGCCAGGTTCATTCGGACATTTTGATAGATACCTATGGTGGCTAATGGGCACCCGTCATACGCTCTAAGCATGATGTCAAATGTTTTCAATTCAGGTGATCCCAACTTTTTACAAATTGATTTGGACATGATGCATGTGGATGCTCCTTCATCCACAATGCACCGGTGTATGGTGATATTCTAAACTAAAATTGGTATCTGGAAATCGATTAGAGAAGGAATCCTAGGGCTCACCTTGTCCAGATAAAAAACCATTAAGTGAGAATTAGAAGGGTCGATTGCACCTAAAGTAGAAAGTAAGGCCTTCCGCTGTGTTGGGAACGATTGTGAAACTTCCAATGCTGACATGGCTGCTGGAGATTGAGCCAAGTCATCCACTATACTATAGATAGGAGCAACTTTGGAATGATGTCTTGCACGCATGTTTGTTCCTTTAACCATTCTTGGAAGGGGCTCAATAGGTACTTTGGAGGTAGTTAACGACGTGGTAGGTGTGTTCGTACTTGTACCTGACAAGTTGTTATCCGGGGGAGTGTTATAGTTCCTATTCCGTGTTTGGAAGAAAATTTTTTCTCCAGCCATGTAGGTTTCATGGCTATTCCCTCTAGTTTCATTTTGGGGTGGTTGTTTTTGCTGGGTATTAAACACTCCCTGATGGGGAAAAATCATCCTGCATCACTGTAGGCTGCTGGGTAGGTCCCCCTTGTCCTCGATTTCCCTGAAGTTTTTTCAAAATCGGGGAGTTCGGGATAGTGGTGAGTGTAATGGAAGTAGAATCGTAAGAGTATCATGGGTACTGATAAATCTTTCTTGGTTGACTGTGGGCTAAGGACCCTATAAAACCATCAGCGGTATTGGACGTGCTTAGTAACTCCCTATAAGTTTCCAGGCTTGGGGCATTTGGCAGGACATTTTAAATATATCTTAATTGGGTGTAAATGAGTTCAAGTTGCTAGGATTTTCTAATGGAATATTCCTCTGAGGTAGGTTTTTGTGTTGCCACGTCTTTTGAAATCTATGTAGTGAGAATTTTTAAAAATATGTCCGACAGAGTAAAAATAAGTCCAACAGAACTCTATCATTGAGTTTGGCTCTGCACAAACTACGATGTCTCCTCCATTCATGGAGATGGTTTGATATATGAATGACTGTTGTTTGTCTAAAATGTGTCAGAAATTCCATTACCGAGTCGTGATGAATGGAGAGTTGGAAATATGTAAGGAATGCAGTATCAAGGGTGCTAAAGGTTCTGTGTGATGTAGACGGCTGCTCGACATACCATTTTTCCGTAGGCCTTGTCAGGGTGCATTGAAATAGTCTCAGTCAAATGGTGTCATCATTGATACTATTCAATGAACACCAGAGGTGGAAAATCATTATATGATTTTTGGGGTCTTCTGCTTGCTTTCCTTCAAATTTTGGCATATCATAGGGGAGATTCGTGGGCATGGGGGGCCAAATTAAGGCCATGTGGAATCAGGTCATTTTTCAACTTCATTAGATATGGAAGATTTAGTGATGCTAAGAAGGGTAACTGTGTATTAACTACCATCATACTCTGTTGAGAAACATGTATTTGAATGTGCTATTTCATAGGAGGTGCTTAGGGAATGTTACCCTGTGGCGTACCATGATGGATATTCCACTGACCCCCAGAGGGGTATCTATCCTTTGACCTCAAGGGGTCGTAGGAGGAGTTGAGTGTGGTGAACTTGTTAGGGTTTCCACTAGTGTTGAAGTTGGTGACTTGTAATGTTCCAAAATTTTATCTTCCAAGCTAAATGGAACATTAGAGTTAGCAGCAGCTATAGCCGGTAAATAAATGGGTAGAAAAGCCCATAAGTCTCCTAAGGATGGTAATAATACTCCAAATATGAAAGGAGACACTCTTTCTAGCCAAAATAAAACACCTCCATGTGTGAACAAGGTTAAATTGAAGCTTCTTGAATAAGTCAACAACACAGTTTTAGTGGAGGAGGAATCCTAGGTTGGAAAACGCAATTTTGGAGGGAAAGGTAGCTTGGGTTAGAAGCAACCTAAGTGAGTGGAGCCAAGGGCAAGAAAAATAACTTATGATATAAGGAAGAGGATGGCTGCATTGTTCATCATGTTGTAGATTATTCTCATTCTTGGCTGCCAAAAATTGTTGCTGCTTGCTGCTTAGCAAGTTGCAGTTTTGTTTAGAACTGGGTGTTCCCGGGCGGGAATCCCACCTTTTTCCTTTGAGGATATCATTGGGAGAGTTTTTATTCATCATTCCACATCAGTTTTTAGGCCAAGCTTCAGCCATCTACATCAGCATAGCTTTTCTGGAGATTATGCAGTGTTGCTGGGTGCAGCAGTGGAAGGGATTGGAATCCCGACTTCTGAGCTAGTTTCTCATTGGAGGGAGGTTTCCTTCACTTGAGAGATATGTTTGGAGAGCTCCAGAGCATATTTCAGATCTGTGGTATCAGACCACACATTTATCTTACCCACCCAGTGTTGTTTCTGCTAGGGAGTGTGTTTTTCAGGAGGCAGTGCTCATTGCATGATTTGGTGGTTCCATTGTTGAGTTTCCTTGTGATTGAGAGGTCCAACGTTTCATGGGAGGAAGCCCTTGAGGGATATACATCAGATCATACATCTTTCAGCCTTGTATATGCTTATGCTTCAATGTTGTAGTGATTATTCAGTCATTTCCTGAATATCACATTTTATATATAGAGTATTTGACAAGAAACCCTTGCCGAGTTATCTTGTATCTTGTATAGGAGATTATATATTTTTACTTCAGCATTATTTATCAATATATGAGTAGATATATGATTCTCCTATAATTTTATTTATAAACTCTCTCTTAGACTGCGCAGTTCCTTGAGCAACTGCTCCGACATTTTGCAGTCTTGGGGTTATTCACCTTTTTCAGCTACATTAGTGTGGGAGATATGTGTAACCCACCAAGTTTCATTTATTTATGATCTCCTCTTGTATTTAGATGCTATATGGATGTTTCTATGGGATCCAAGTGATGATTTCACTGTTTTATTTCATATGTTGTTGGAAATGCATTTTTCATGCATGTTTTATGAGCATTCCTGAAAAAGGAACATTACAGTGGTATCAGAGCATGATATTTGGCTCAGCCTATGGCTTCAAGCCAAAGTAATGAATCCCTGAAGGGGAATGTTTCTAGCTTTATCGACAGAGTCTGCAGATGGCCAGGTAGCCTCTGGATCTCATCTTTTTTTCAAAGGTGACATATCCAGTAAATTCCCCTGCAGTCAATCTCTAGAATAGAATTTTGATATTCCTGAGAAGGGAAAATTTCCAGTGCTATCAGAAGAAGGAGAGATGGATAGAAGCCAGAAAGCTTCAGTATGTGTAGAAATAAAGGAATACAAGCCCACAAAGCTTCTTCCAAAATCTATGAAGAGCTTTCAAGGAGAGCTGAAAAAGATGAGATTGGAGATGGGATCTCCAAAGGAGATTGATTATAGAGCTGAATATAGATTTTCACATGGTGAGTGTGAGCATGCAGCTGAAATCCATCATGCACAGCGTAGTCAAATGCCCAGAGCTATCCTGAGATGGATGGGAGGAGGAATAATGCCTAAGAGGATGAATCTTAGTGATTTTTTGCGGGAGTATGAATATCAAACTGAGAGGTTTAGAGATCATATTGATTTCCAAGAATTTTGCAAGATCCAGATGGAGAAGATCCAGCACCAGGATGCAGATATATTTCTTCTATCTACTTTTTTCGGATCACCTACATGTTCATTTGGAGCTTGGGTGAAGGAGCTAAACTCCTATTTGCAGCTGCACCATATTTCCAGAGATGAAGCTATCAGAGTTGCAGCGCTGCATTTCAGAGGTAAGGCTCATGCATGGTAGATTTTTGAATCTTGTTCCTTAAAGAATGCCAATACTTTCTCTTTTGCAAGATTCATAAGAACATTGATGGAGAGGTTTGGTGAAAAACTTCCTAAGACACATGAGCAAGGAAAACCCGAGAAAACAAAACCCTTGCATGTGACGAGGGAAACTCCATTTCAGAAAACCATGGGAGGAGCTGATGTCTTGCATTACACATTGCCGGAAGCAACACTTCCAGTTCATATTCTTGAACAAGAGGGTATGGGGATCACCTTTTCACAAAGGGATCCATTGGTTAAGATGTTGCCCACACACATTAATGAAGAAGAGGGCAACAACGTTGTCACATCTAGAGCACATCCAGTACCTCATGCAGAGGAAGGAGGAGCACATGCTCCAATAGGAGGGATTATTGTGCCTTTGCAAGAATTTCCCCAGGATCTCATACATAGAGGTCCAAGCACAATCAATGAGTAGCATGATTGTGCAGCATTGCAGCTGGAAGAAGGGGAGAGGGAGGAAGAGAAACATTAGTTGATGAGGAGCACACACCCTTATCTATTTCAGAGAGCCAATGCAAGAAAGAGGCATATTTATTTTCACAGTCAAGGCAGGGGCAAGGTTTCCCAATCACATATGCAGTCTACTCTTGACATTGATGTCTCACTTCATGGAGGCATTCCACCTGGGAGGCCACCTGATCTTCAGTTGATGAGATATGTCTTGTCTTTGGGTTCGCCACTCTTGGATTTTGGTGAGGTGAAGAGTTTTGAGGAGAAATTTGGCATGGGGGATGTCAAAGTAGCAGGCAACAGCATGAGTGGAGCTTCACATGCCAGATCACCAGTGCTGTCACTGAGGAGGATTGATCCTTATTGGAGGTCTCAGCTTTTTGTAGAGTACTCCAAGGATCTTGGTGCATGCATGATTCTTGATGACCCAGATGGAGATGAAAAATATATGGTGGATGATGTGGTCATCTATTTTCATGGCAGAGTCTTCTTGACTAGAGCCTCTAGTCTCAAGGAGAAATTTCTACATGCAGCACATGAGGACTTCTCTTCTATGCACCTTGATGCATATTTCCAGTTGATGGAGGAGTTCACTTGGGAGGGCATTCAACATGACATATTTCAGCATATGGAGAGATGCATAGCCCGGATGGTGATAGAGAGGATGTCACAGCTACCTTCCTACTCAGTGAGAGTGAGGGAGAATTTCCAGTTGATCCATTTCAGCTCAAGACCTCAAGTACATAATGGAGGAGGTATCATTTCATGTTTTTTATTGTACTTCATTCCTTTATTTGAGAAACATGATGTATCAAGAAGATTTGCTTCTTCTTGTATATTATATGATGATGTACTTGCAGCTGCTTGTAGCATTGATTTTGGCTATCCTTTTGAAGAGCTGTGGGGGAAGCCACATGATTCCTGGTGTGCACCATTGACACCATATTATAACTTCATGTTTTCATCTGATGAGATGACTGTGGCAGAAAAAAAGTGGCTAGTAAAGCACTTGTTACTTCTTATTCTGATGCAGGCCAAGGGTGCACTGCACTGGTTCCATGAGAGGGACCAAGATTCACTCTCCGGTTGTCATTTGGCAACTAGTTTTTATTGTATCATGCTTCCATGTATTGCTGATGTGTTTTGGTTCGAAGGGAGCTTGTATGAGGGAGAGATGAGGCAGAAAAAAAGGTTTTTGTTTCTATGGTGTCACTTGGGAGAGTATGGGAAAAATTCTTCCCATACTTTCCATGATATTTCTAAAGAGAAGAAAGGCACATTCATGGTGCAAGGAGGCTACCCTTCAGTATTTGAGGATCATGAGAGACTTCCATGTTGGGAGATGATTTTATCATATAGCAGCATGATGGTAGATGGATTTGGCATGTGGAATGTCAAAGGGAGAAGTCATAGAGCCTTATTACAAAGGCCTACAGGGCTGTCACATAGAAGCATGTTCTTATGGATGAGATATTCCAAGGGAAGGAGGCATCCCTTCTTCTTGCAGATTTTTATGAGTAGATTCTCATGGGAGGGCTTATTGGAGGATCTCAATTTCATCCCACTCACTATGTATGGTATATAATTTATTTCTGTACTTTTTAATTACTCTATTGAGTATTTGTACTTTCTCACCATGATTGCACAGTGCATTGCTCCTCAAAAAAGCAAGAGTATTTTTGGGTTTCATGGTCATTTTAGGGCCAATGTTTATGATGATAATAGCCCATATATACATGAATTTGGGCAAGTATATTGTTATTTTATATATTTACAGCTGATATACATTGATGCTTACTTCCCCATGTTGGGAGAACAAACATATACAACTTGTAACTTGTTGCAGGACCACTTGCCATATGACATTCTCAAGCAGCAGTTGGGAGAACTGCGCTGTATCCACCAGAGAGACCATATGTATCATCAAAATTTTCACATAATCTTCAGCCATATTCTGATTTGGATGCCATGTGGTGATGATGTGCCATTCATCTTGAATGGAATGGTTTGTGTTGGCATGACTCATGATTTTGGAGGAAGATTTTTTGGAGGCTCAGTCTTCTTCTTGCCATTGGAGGGAAATCATGTTGCAGCCCAAGATGAGCATACCTCCTACAATTATCATAAGTGGAGGAGAGGATAGCGTGGGATAGGCCCTCTTGCCTATCATGTTCACTTATTCAGCCCACCTACATTTCAGGAGCACAAGGTGGAAGAGGCTTTTCAGGAGTTACCATGTTGGAGGGTGACTCACTTCATTTGGATGATTGCATGGATGAGGAAGGAAATAATTCACCATGTTGATCATCACTCCTAATTTTTGGAGGCCATGAGACATATAGCATGTTTCCATTCACACTTTCTGCCTTTGATTGATGCGGACACTTTGGTTATGCACACTTGGAAGGAGCATTGGATGACAGTTTATTTCCAGATTCTCTTGATGCAGTGATGGAGGCTATTGATGGAGGCCACATGAGAAGGAGGGGACATCTTTTTCTCTTCTTATGCATTTTATTGAGGACAAGCAAATATTTTGGAGGGGAAGACTGTAATGTTCCAAAATTTTAGCTTCCAAGCTAAATGGAACATCAGAGTTGGCAACAGCTGTAGCCGGTAAATAAATGGGTAGAAAAGCCCATAAGTCTCCTAAGGAGGATAAGAATACTCCAGATATGAAAGGAGACACTCTTTCTAGCCAAAATAAAACACCTCCATGTGTGAACAAGGTTAAATTGAAGTTGCTTTGACTAAGTCAACAACACAGTTTTAGTGGAGGAGGAATCCTAGGTTGGAAAACGCAATTTTGGAGGGAAAGGTAGCTTGGGTTAGAAGCAACCTAAGTGAGTGGGGCCAAGGGAAAGAAAACTCACTTATTATATAAGGAAGAGGATGGAAACATTGTTCATCATGTTGTAGATTATTCTCATTCTTGGCTGCCAAGAATTGTTGCTGCTTACTGCTTAGCAAGTTGCAGTGTTGTTTAGCACTGGGTGTTCCCGGGCGGGAATCCCACCACTTTCCTTTGAGGAGATAATTGGGAGAGTTTGTATTCATCATTCCACATCAGGTTTTCAGGCCAATCTTCAGCCATCTACATTAGCACAGCTTTGCCAGAGATTGTGCAGTGTTGTTGGGTGCAGCAGTGGAAGGGATTGGAATCTCGACTTCTGAGCTAGTTTCTCATTGGAGGGAGGTTTCCTTCACTTGAGAGATCTGTTTGGAGATATCCAGAGCATATTTCAGATCTGTGGTATCAGACCACACATTTCTCTTACCCTCCCAACGTTTTTTTTGCTAGGGAGTGAGTTTTTCAGGAGGCAGTGCTCATTGCATGATTTGGTGGCTCCATTGTTGAGTTTCCTTGTGATTGAGAGGTCAAACCTTTCATGGGAGGAAGCCCTTGAGAGATATACATAAAATCATACACATTTCAGCCTTGTATACTCTTATTTCTTAGTGTTGTAGTGATTATTCAGTCATTTCCTGAATATCACATTTTATATATAGAGTATTTGACAAGAAACTCTTGCCGGGTTATCTTGTATTTTGTATAGGAGATTAGATATTTGTACTTCAGCATTATTTATCAATATACAAGTAGATATATGATTATCCTATCATTTTATGTACAAAACCTCTCTTAGATTGCGCAGTTCCTTGAGCAGCTGCTCCGGCATTTTGCAGTCTTGGGGTTATTCACCTTTTCCAGCTACACTAGTGTGGGAGATTTGTTTAACCCACCTAGTTTCATTTATTGATGATATCCTCTTGTATTTAGATGCTATATGGATGTGTCTATGGGATCCAAGTGATTATTTCACTTTTTTATTTCATATGTTGCTGGAAATGTGTTTTTCATGCATGTTTTATGAGCATTCCTAAAAAAGGAACATTACATGACCTTTGGGGTTTCTAATCAAATATTCCCCGATAAAGGATGTTCTGATAATAGTGACAACATGACATCATCTGTGCCTGAAAGGTGGGAGGCCTGACACTTCTCCCTTCAATGGGGGGAGGTTTACGAAACACCTAGATCTATGGGGTCCCGTTGGGTCCCCTATGATGTCGATTAGTGTGATATTTTTGTGATTTGGGTGGCAAGATAATTTATATCAAAGTAAAAATATAATTACATGCATAAAAAAAAGTGAAAAACGAAAATGTGATTTTTCTCTTTAACTATACACTATGTGATTAAACAAGAAAAAAATGAGTTTTTATTTGTTTTGCGTATGATACGAAAAGCCTATATAGACCTAATTGTCTTTACACTCACAATTTAAGTGGGCCTTGCGAAGATAAATTTTGTGGATACTAGGGCCAATGTCCCGAAATAATTGGCGACGCCTTCCAGGAGCCGAGGAATTGACCAAGGTAATGGTATGAGGGTCGAGTGTTGCCTGCACCATCACTTATAAGGAAAGGATGCCCTAGTTTTTGGTCACTAAAGTACCATCGTCCCACATGAACATCTGAGTCTTGAGATTCTTGGTAATTTGTTACCAGTACTGAGCACTAGATGGTTCAGGTAGCCCCAAAGAGTACCGCATGCACTAGGTCTAAGATTAACCCCCTCTGAAACAGGTCTCTATAATGCTCGGGTATTCATTCTGTGTGCAAATAGACAGGTTTGAAGCTCCCTAAAATGTCAATATATAAGTTTCAAAATGTATTATGACCCCGTCGGCTTATTAGAGGCCTACCCCTGATGGTCCTAACCTAAATTATAATTTCTTTTGTGGCCCCTGTGGGGAGAATTTAGTGAGTTCAGTTAATGATAATTTTTAGAGAGTCTCAATTTTTTTATTTAGGGTGTGTTTTGGTGAAGCAACTAAAAGAAAACAAAGGTCCCAAAAACACTGGGTGGCTTATGGTCCAATGCTTAACGATGCTTCATGTGTGCTTTGGACTGAACGATCACAAGTGTTATGAGATGTGGATATGAGATGATCCTTTAAAATCCTTTTCTAATTACTTTATTTGTGATTGTTCCTTTCAAGAAATTGAAACGATGTACGGATTATGGGCCGCTTACACCTTGCCTAGTTAGACTACGTTTGCACTGTAGGGAGATGGTAGATAAAATTTTCTTAGGAAAGCTTTCATATGCATACCCAAGCTCACCGAGAAGTGCAAGGGTGGCAGAGATTACTTGTTTTCTTTGTTGACAGTTTGATCCTAGTCCCAAATCTTAATGCAAAATTGAACTAATCTGATGCAAACATTGAAAAAACTTGAATTAGTAGAAGATGTGTGAATATCATGGGCCACTTACTTTTGACTAATTAAGCTATGTGTTCTGTATAATTATCAGCAAATTATTTGTTCAGAAAACATGCATGGATTTAAGGCCACTTACATTCTCTCTACTTAGACTATGTGTAGTTTGCAAAATAAAATACTAAAATTAAAACTACCTAGTTGCTAAGATAATTCAAGGTTAAGCATAGAAATCAAGTGTCCTAATAGTAGTGAAATACATAAACACAGTGATGGAAAATTATTAGGGGTTTCCAAACACCTTACAAATGGGAAAAAGTAGCAACTTTTTTGCATGTTGGTCTGCTGCGCGGGTTATCTTCCCACAGGCACAGAGTGTGCGTCTGTTAGAGCACAAGGCGTGTTGTCGAGTAGAATGAAGAAAACATTTCCTTCTCTAATGTGTAACACTTTCACTGAGTGTGATGAGAGATGCAAATAAAATGTAAGGGTGGTTTGTAGAAAACTGAGTAGGAAGAAGGGCTTGCAAAAACAACCATTAACTCAAAAGAAAGAATCCAATGGAGTCACCATTCCTGTGGTAGTGTATTTTGTGCAAGGGTGTACCAAACACACTTATCTAGCAAGTTGGCTGCTACCTACACAAGGTCACAGAGAAAAATTATTGTTTAATGTTAATGGAACATATTTAACATAATGTAAACTAATTTTGGAGAGAAAACTAAGCATACGACACAAATAACATAACAAAATATACAAAATACAAGCGCTCAATGGAGATAACAACCTAATAACACAAGCAGACAATTCTCCCTTTATTGGGTGTTGGTAGTGAAAAATATACAACGTTAAACTTTTGAAGCAGGTCCTTTGAGCTATGGAGCTCCAATACCCAAAACGAGCGGGGATCTTTCCCTCAATTTCTTGCAAGCACCTTCCCCCTCTCTCAAAGGATGGTCGATCAAGATCAAATGGTGAAACTCTATCTCTTGGAATGAGATGTAGGATGTCCAACATCAGAGTCCTTCCAATCCCTCTACTGCTGGACTTTGCAAGCTGGTTTGCTATGAAGCAATTTGGCCAACATAACAATGTGTCTCCTTTTCTTCTTCCAAAGGTCAGTTTATATAGGAATTTTTTGAACTTCTCTTCCCTCTCTTGGCCCAAGATTGATAGTGACCCAAGAGTGGGGAGGATATTCCTTTCTAGACTACATACCTCCTTAAGGTGGCTTGAATTCGGCTACCCTTGACAATACTAGGTAGAGAATCATCTTGGCCAAGCATGTCAAGTGGTCTCGAATGGTGACAATTTGGCATCTTCAGGACCGTGTGGCTATTGAAGGAATAGCCATGCTGTGCGCAAAAATGCTTTGTTGTTGGTGCGTTGTCCATTAATTTCCATCTGAAACTTAGGAAAAAATAATTTTTTGTTCTTTCATAATGCATTTATTCTCTAAAAATATTTTCTTGTACCTTTTGCTTGACATTTTTAATGTCTTTCTCCTATACAATTTTTTGGTGTTAACAGTTGCCTCCTAATTTATGAGGCCTAGGAAGAACTGCATAGCTGAAATACATTATGTTTTATTTTTTGTGTGATCCTTTTGACAGAGAGAGAGAGAGTAACATACTTTGGAACTGAGTTGGGAGACCCCTTGTCTTAAGTAAAAAAGACACCACAATCTTTAGGAAACCCGCAAGAGAAAAAATAAGCAATATTTCTACGAGGCGGGCATGTCCCATACTCATGATGTTTGACTAGTTAAGCTAATCTGACAGATACTGGTTCTGTCATGTCACATTTTTGTTTGGTGCCCTGCTGCTAGTTGATGACGATGGGCTCTGACGCCCTCGGGGCGTTTTTTCTTCGAACAAAAAAGGTTGAATATGGTACCCACATGCATGGCGTGCTTTGAAGCAATTTCTCTATGGATGCATGGGTTTTTGGCTGTTCGGGACCTTCCCATGTAAGTATAGTTGAAAGATATGCTTACTGATATACGAGTCTTCAACGAATTCCGACAGAGTGGAATGGTTATGAAGTACGATACCATCCTTGACATGAAAACTTGTGTTAATGTCGAATGTCAAGAGGATCGATGGCATCAATGGGAGATGTTAATTCTCATTGTGACATTAGAGAATGCCCCTATTATGGAAAGGACTCATCCAAGGTACTACCTCCTTCCTGGAAAATGGTTTTTTGAAGTCGACAAGAAGGAATCATTAACCGATCGAAACAAGTACTGATGCAAGGGATCAAGGTTTCTTGATGTAGTAGGGTGTAATGTGATAGGTTAACAAGAAATTATGACGAGAGGTGGATATGAATAATGATGGTGGTTACGTGGGCTGAGGTTGGAGCTGCTAATGTGAGTGGCGACAATCATAACAATTTATGATGGGGAAATCCATGGGGTTTGTAGGACATCCAGAGTGGGTGTATGTTTGCTATGATTGTAATGGTTAGGTGTGGTAAAGAATTCACATCTAATACCAAGGGTAATTAGGGACTACTTCCAGTTAAGAAATGTAAATGGATGGGTGGGAGTCTTCTCCTAAAAAATATTTGTACACTTGTCAAAAGAATATGAAATTGGTTTGGATGTACAAGCACAGAGACAGGTGCCCCATAAACATGAATGATCTTGCACTATGATGTGAGGAGTGTGTTTTTGCTAATGGTTTGGGCCCCATTGGTTGGTCTTGGTGCGAGGGTGATGAGGCAGATGAAATGTCACAGATGGTTTATGCTTATGAGGGTGTGATAGGCCAAATGTGAAAAGCGGTGATGCATTTTTATTGATCCGCTTGTAGATAATGGTAGCCCAGGAAAGGGGTTTTATTAATGCAATGGGTAAAAATTTAATTGATGTTTGATGATGGGTGTAAGAACGTGAAGTGGTTCATAGGCCAGAGTTTATGGCCATGGCTCCAAACTTTGGCGTATGGATTACATGAGTGATGGATGCCATGGAAGGTGAGGCTCTACCGACCTGCAAGAGTGTTTATCATGAGCAAGATGGGGTGATGATAAACATGGTCAAGTGAATGAAACGTATGGTTTTATTATGAAGAAATGATGTCAGGATATGAAAATCTTTTTGGAAAGCCTATCATCCTGAGGATAGAATGATACTTGCTCTTGTACTTTTTCTATCTAGGACGTATAGTGATTTGGCGTGCCTGTAACCTATGTAGCCAATACCTTAAGTGAAAGCATCTTTTTCATACACGAATTTTGAAATAAATTGAATTTAAAAGTGATAGGAGAGGGCATACTTGAAATGAAGTATGGAGGAGGTGGTTGTTGGGCCTGAAAATGACTTTATCTGAAACCTGGATTTATGGGGTCCAGATTGAACATGATGAAGTCCTGATCACTCCGTTTCTCGTGGTTTTGTGATTGGGTACTCTGAGTTCTAGTTATGGGATTTTGAAAATGGTAAAAAGGGAAATATATAGGCTAATATGGCCCATTTTCAAATCATTTATGCTTTCTGATGGGTCTGAGGTTAGAGCAGAGCTATCTTCCCGAAATTTTATTTTCGTTGCGATTAGCTAGAGCACCCGAGATTCGCACGGTCAGTGTCAGGTAGGAACTAAAATGTCATGTTATTTATTTTTGTCATTTTCATGTGTGGGTGGTCCATAGAAATGTTATTTTGTACATATTTTATGCCCATGTTTGGCCAGGACCGCACGGGTGATTAGGGATGGTGTGCGCGGTCACCATGCAAAGGTTTCCCTTTGTGCGAAGACCCCGCAGGTAGTCAAGCTTTAACACGTTGAACCTTGTGCCTGTGTTTGGTACAAGTGCACGGTCAATGCGTAGAGAGGTTTAACAGGCGTGGAGAAGTCATTTTATAAATAATTTTGATGGTTTTTTATTTAAAAACTGACTTATTTGGTGTTCTCCTTGGAGGCAAGATGTTGTGGAGAGAGCAAGACTCACCTGATATCCACGCAGTGGTGGCCAAAACCCCCTATGCTTGAGAGACATTGGCTCAATATGGTTTGATCAAGTTCCTAGAGAACAACATACTGAGATCTCAAGATGGGTTCTTGCAGTACCTAGTCCGATGTCGGAACAAGAAAAGGCATGTTATGATCTTGTGCCAGAGAGATGTGGTGATCCAACCCAAGAACAATGTATACTTTGTGACAAGTATCTTGCATCAGGGGGAGGCACTCCCCTATCCACTCCCTCTCAGGGGAGTGAACATTCATTACTCGGTTGAGGAGGCAAGGTAGTGCGGCCCCAACCCTATTACCTAACGCTGGATATAAGTGAGCTCTATCACTGATTTTTCTGAATGAGATACTTTAGAAATGATAGTTCACCTTTTTGGGTCGACATCGACCCACCAGGTGCCAGGTCTGCAGATTTCGGTGTCGCGTCGAATCCAAGTAGGTCACTTTTTTTATTGGGCCTGCTATGTTTATTATAATATGGTCACTCAGCTTGCCAAAACATAGAGGGATTCTGTGAAGACCTTTGCATATGCGAACATTCTTTGCAGTATCATGTATGAGCGGGTTGTGATGTTACGAACCTTTGTGGCGGTGCCTCTAGGTCCTTCGAGGGATCCTCAGATGCATTGATGGGCACCTATGATGCCCCGTGATGGTGGGGGAGAGGTGGTTCGGTATTGGGATGTGACAGTAGAGGCATGGTTTGAGCTGAATGCGCAGTTATTCCTTGAGTTTCCGTATGCGGGGATGGACTTCTGAGGGGATCCAGACATGGGTATCCCTCCTGACTGTGCATGGGGGTCGACAAGTATGACCTTTTATGTTTTTTGCATTTCGAGAGTTATTTTTGTATATATATCTATATGTATTTGATGGTGACACTGATATTGTTTTTTGGTTTCTTTTTCAGATATTGGGTTGTCAAGGTGTCCTACTTCTTTCTTGGCAGGACATCAGCCTAGGAGGAGGGATCCTCCTAGGGTAGGTCAGGTCGGTATTGGAGGTCCCTCAGGGGATCGTAGCAGTGTTGCAGCTGCTCGTTAGGGTGCTACCCTCTTGGCACGTGATGAGATGGTCGAGGCATGGGTGATGGCGATTAAGGAGCTGCTTCCTGCTGTTGATATATGAGTATTGATGGCAGAGGCTCGAGCAGTCGATGGTGAGGGTTGAATGGGGGCTACTGAGGCTTTAGCCGAGGCAGCTGATGCTCGTGCTCTCGATTTGGAAGATTCATGGAGTCGGTTAGAGAGGTTGACTCAGGGTTTACCGACCAGGGGATTTGATGACCTGACCGACATATGGTTGGAGACGGTGATGGCCTAGGAGAGTGCACATTTCCCTACTTTGCGCCGAGCAACCCTTGCTGCCATAGCTGCCGCTCCTATACTGGCAATAGGTGCTCACGTGGGTCTGAAGGAACAACTAGGTAGGGCTCAAACCTAGATATATTTTATGATCAGGGAAAGCACCCACTATGAGGATGTTTCCCTACATTGATGATATGTATATTTTTTGACTGACGTGATAGTCAGTGACTTGTTTTTTTATATGGGGACATATATTTTTTTATGTATATATGCGATATGTATTTTTTCAACTTTTATGACGTGTCTATGGTTATTTTTATATGGTTTTATATGTTCATGATGGATGTTATGTAGTTATGATGGATTTTGTGCTTATGATGAAAATTTTCTTTTATGGATGACGGTTTATACGAGATGCATTCCAGTCTAGGATATGGTTAACTATGTGATCGACTACCTGATTTTGATCTCTAGGTATATTTGTAAATGTAATATGATTAAAGTGGTAGAATAACCGTCATGCATGCAATTACTTCCTAAATAGGTGTGAATCTCATCTTTGAAAGGATTGGTTCAACTGTGATACCACTAACTGGGAATCAAGAAAGACATGTAAATGGATAATGCCCTGGTTGGAGGCATTGCTCAACAACTTGATGACTGCATCATATTCTGCTTGATTATTTTTGGTTGACCCTGTTGTACATATCCCCTTTCCTTATTTAAGTTTCGGCCACCTCCTTCTCCAAAATCCATTTTTAATGTTCTTGGGAACAAAAGCCCCTGGGCCCCGTTCAATTCCATCATCTCCGACAGAAAAATCTGCTCTATAACGTTTAAAATGCATATTTTATTTATCGGGCCGAAGCCCCTTAAACCTTAGCTCCTCCCGCTTAAATTTTCATATGACCCAAACTACAGGACCATGGGCCGGGAGAATAAGGGGCTTATCATTTATTTCCCGGGTGCCATAGCAATCGTCCGATCCATGTTCAATCAGCGGCACAGATCAAGGAGTGTGGACCCTGCATACGACCCTGGCGCGCAACAAAACCGGTGGTTTTCCCCGCACCATTTTCGTCGGCTGGCGGTATTTACCGCGGGGCCAGCGATTCCACAGGTGTGGTGCCGCGTGTCCTAAGTACGGCGGGGAAACCACCCTCCTCCCGCGTGATAAAGACCGTTCCACGACCGGGTAGCGGAATTTGTTGGGGCCGTTGGATCTGTCAAACCCGATCTGACGGTGGACTTACTCGTGAGTTGCTCGCCCGCTATTTTGACCCCAACATATTGCATGTCATGCCACCGTGTCATTGTTTCACACCCCCTGCCCTTCAATTCACTCGCCACGTTGTCTCTTGTGTGTCCTCCGCTCGCCTATGTGTCTCTTCACCCCGTGCGCTCATATTATACCCTCGCGCCAATATGTATATACGCGTGCGTTTTATCTGTTTTATTCATAATTCACCGCTATTCTTCCTTTACGACCATACTGAGTCTTATTGCGCTCGTTCACAAAAACCTCCATTGTCTGTTCCCGCCCCCCTGTATGTTCCCACTTCTGACCTTTGTTTGCGTCATTTCATCCATCTCCGCCTCCATCGCCTTCCACCTACACCATAGTCAGGTTTCTCTAACATATTCAGGGTTTTTGCAGGTTTTTCAAATCAAGTATAAGGGGGCATATCAATCTGTCGCCTCCATTTCAGAAAATCAAGAACATACCAGAAGACGATTTCCTGTGGGCGAAATTAAATGAAAAGAGCTGAAGCCGGTGTATGAAGTGACTGCTATTAAAGAAAACATAGACAGAGAGTCTCCGAACCCTCTAGAGAGTTTCGCCCCACATTTAAGATTCAGAATTCAAATTCAGAGCTCAAAGGCCAAGAGTACAGTACCAGAGTTGCAGGCCAGCTCAGGCCCCTCACGGCATCAGATTTTTCTTCAGCTAAAAGCATCCCGATGTATATATTTTATTATTTTCGTTTTGTACATAAGGATATTTTTATCTCCCAGCATTAATTTCTGTATACAGGTTGTTAGGTATATTCATTTATAGCTAGTCATTTATGAAGAAGGCGTGATGGTTCCCCGCCTTTCTTTTTCAATTTAGAGTAATAAGTGTGGATACCTACCTCGCCCTCCAGAAGTTTCTCTTCTCTCTATAAATATCAAAAAAGAAGACATTGTTAGGGTTCCAGATTTCTGTAAGCGAGCTGTGCAGCGAGAAGACTATTGTATGCATCTTGTGGCGTTTCTGTGTGAGGTTTCAGAGCCCGTTGGGTCTCAGTGAGGAGGGGTTATGATTGTATTGAGGATTCTGGACTTTGGTATATTACAGTATGTCATTTCTCTCATGTGTTAATATATCATCCTTTTCATGCAAACTTTCTTCTTGTATCATGTTCTAAAATGCGAGTGGCTCACTAATTTGCAGTAAGGATTCATCTTAAATGGTGCCCTTCCTGGAATTGGTCAAGCGCTTTAAATAGGCCTAGAAGTGATATGCTGTTCCATGTTCACTCCTTCCATAACTTCTGCTATATTAATGGCTTAAGGATTCGTAAATTGGTGCGCCCTTTTGCCAATAATATCTTCTCATGTTTCCTTCCTGCACGCACTCCTTGATATCTGATTTCTGTAATATATTACTTGAATCAGCCCTCATTACAATAAAGCAGTCTCTTAGCTGTCTGATACTATCATGCTGAAGTTTTACCTGATGTCTTTACTTTATTCCTATCCGTGTATCAGTCACTGAAAGAGAATTGGGACCAATTCATCCTATTTCAATTTCCTTGTTTAAAACAAGAGATAGTAAGTGAGTCCCTTGGACTGACAACCCAAAATATAAAGGACTCCTTGCTATATTAAGATGTCCTGGGCACTGGTCTATGGCAACTCTAGACTGTCTCTAGGAGGGTGACAAAATCATCCACAACATCTTTCTGGCGCCGTTGCCGGGGAACGAATTCAAGAACATCAGTTTCCCTGGGTTTTCGACATTTTATTTCACTCTCTAATCAGGTGAGCACAGAGAGGTGAAGAGTTGCAGATTTCTCACCTTGGTGACTCCACTGGTCCTTATTTGATAAATCTCATTAGTAGTCCTGGCTCCTCGTAGGCCACATTTGAGGTCAGATACAGCCCAACTGAAAACACCCTACGTGTCTGACCCAGAGAAAATTATTCATAAAAAAGTCTGGAAGGAGAGGAAGTCAGCCCGTGCTGAAAATCCTGAGTGTTCTGTTGAAGATTATCCGCCCTCTTCTTCTCAAGAAGTTAGAACAGAAAATCCTGAAGTTTATCTAGAAACCCCACGTAGGGGAAATACTCTATTTGGGGAAGAACCTTATCCTGTTTTCGAGGCTGAGGAAATTAAAGAGGTCACTGAAGTAGCTCCCGTCAACCGAGAACTATTCCCATCCACACCTCAGACCTCAGTTCAATATATTCCCATTGTCATTCACACTCCGCTTCCCCCTACCCCTCTCCCTTCTTTTGTTTCTCAGATTGTTGTGCAACCCCCACCGCCTCCAATGGCCAATGTTCCTGCTTTTCTCCTGAACAAATATGCTCCTCTGGCCTTACCCCAAGTATTGAATGATATGCCACCGGATTATCTGAAGATTCTGCCAAGGTTCAATGGTGAAAATGATGTGGATGCTCAGAAACATCTCGAGACCTTCTCCTCTTTTGCAGAAAATTTGAATGTTGAACATCTGGATGTGGTTTTGAGATTATTTGTGCAGTCTTTAGAAGGTGAAGCTAGAAAATGGTTTAAAACACTGGGAAATCGTTCTGTGACAACTTGGGATCAGATGGAAAACGTTTTTCTCAGGAAATGGGGAGAAAAGAAGGATTTTGGAATGTGCCTTACTGAGTTTAATACTATCAAGAAGAAACAGAATGAAGGGGTATCAGAATTCATCAAAAGATTCAACAAGCTGTATCTAAGCTTGCCTCCGGAAATGAAGCCAAATGAAGCTGCTGCCAAGATAATCTTCATAGCAGCCTTTGATTTTGATTTTGGATTCTCCTTAAGAGAAAGAAAGCCTGCCAATTTAGATGATGCACAAGCAGATGCTCTGGAACTAGAAGCGAACTTTGCCTCCACAGGAAAGTTAAAAGGGAAAATTGAACCAGATGCCAGAAGAAAAGGAAAAGAAGAGGTTTCTACCTCTAATCAAGAAAAGGATTCAGATAAAATGGATGAAATAAGTAAGATGATAAAGAAGATGGTCAAGATGGAACTAGAAGCCAAAAATGCAGCTCCTAAAAACTATTACAATGCTCCAAACAGAGGATATAATCCTCAGTATAGAAAGCCTCCATTGCAAATACTACCAAGAGAGACAAGGGAGCAGCAAGATCAGGTACCTCACCCCTTGTACCTGGAAGGACCTGCAGATGACTCCACCGGAAATGCAGCCTATGGGTTAGAAGATTCGAATCTGGCCTTTTCAAATAATGATGATATGGAGTGCCCAGTACAAGCAGAGGATGAAGAAGCCGAGATTGACCATTACTGCAAGCAATTTGCTGATTTCATGGAAGCCCATTTCAACGTCAGATATGATCTCAGATCCTCAAGGAAGAGGACCAGAACTCAGGAGCAAGAGGAAGAAATACCTCAGAAAGAAGCATCTGCTCAGAAGGAGTCAACAACCAAAAAGAATGTTGAAAAAGGTAAGAATTTTCTAAATACCCCCTTGCAGTTAAATGATCAAATTCCTTCTTCTTCCAAAGCAGTCAGCCCTCCTAATGCTGAGCCAGTGTCCCAAGAAGTCAAGTCCTCAGTTGAGAATAAGGAGTCAAAAGAAGTAATGATAGAAAAGTCCACATCTGCTTTTAATTTGCAAAAAGAGCTCGAAAAGATTAAGATTCCTGTCCCTCTGACTGAGCTGTTGAAGCAGCCTGTATATCAGTCTCAGGTCACCTCTTTCATGCCTATTCCTGAACCACAAATTGTACCTGATAGTCTAAATCTTCAGGAAGAAAGACCCATGGTAGTCTTTGGCCCACACGTTGAGGAGATAGACCCTTCAACTCCTCCCTTTTATGTGTCCCTAGTCATTCATGACCTGCTGCTTCATAATTGTATGCTAGATTCTGGAGCCTCCCACAATCTTATGCCTTTGTCCGTCATGGAGCAACTAGGGCTGCAAATTACAAGACCATATAAAGATCTATATTCATTTGATTCTAAAAGGGTTAAATGCTTGGGAATGATTAAAGATTTAGTGGTCAATCTAGCTCAAATCCCAGCAAAAAGTGTGGTCATGGACATTGTGGTCGCAGATATCCCAGCCCGCTTTGGCATGCTGTTGTCAAGGTCCTGGGGTACTAAGATTGGAGGATCAATTAAACTAGACCTGACATATGCCACTGTCCCAGTCTTTGGTGGTCAGGAGAGGAGGCTTTATAGGGAGACCAGATTTGTTAAAATGGTGACCACTGCTGATTGCTCGGACAACTCTCCAGTTTATAATAAAGAAGGAGATTTCTCATGTTTTGTGTTAGAAGAAAGTCAAGACTATGCACATGAGTCCCCCTCTGGTCAATTCCAAGCTGAGCAATACAAGGAAGGCCAGGAATCACAGGTATGGACTTTGCATTTTGATGGAGCAAATTCCAGGGAAGGTAACGGAGCTGGGGTATTGCTAATTTCCCCCACAGGAAAATGGGTGCCGCTGTCTTTCAAATTAGAGTATGAAGCTACAAACAACGTTGCTGAGTACGAAGCTTTGTTATTGGGCCTACAGACAGCTAGAAACATGGGCATCCAATGTCTAAAGGTGTTTGGAGACTCTGAGCTAGTAGTGAGACAGATTAAGAATGAATGCCAAACTAAGCATCCTCGGCTCAGATCATACAGAAATGAAGTATGGGACATGATAGAAAATTTCTTCCTAGCATTTAATATACAGTTCATGCCCCGGGAGCATAACAGAATAGCAGACTCTCTTGCTGTGGCTGCTAGTACGTTCCGACCTCCTCAGAACCCATTGTTAAGATATGAAGTAGAGGTACGTTACAGACCATCTATCCCAGACAATATAAATCACTGGCAGGTCTTTGAAGATGATGAACAAATGAAGAGATTCATGGAGACAGTGGGAGAATTCACAGGTATGGAAATTGATGATGATGAGGAGGAAGAAGCTGAAAACATTGCTGAAGGTAAATGGGAAGAAAATATAGCAGGAAACAGAGTATTGCAATTAAAAGGAAATGTCATCCCTAGAGGACTAGTACCTCTAGAAAGACTATTCACTAAGAATGATGTCCCCATGCAGCCAAATAAAGCCGCAGAAGAAGACCAAATGAGAGATTTAAATCTGGGTACTGCTACTGATCCTAAGATTGTTAAATTATCTAAAAATATCTCAGAAGAATATAAAGAAAAGTATTTGAAGTTATTTCAGTCTTATAAAGATGTTTTTGCCTGGTCCTATGAGGACCTAAAAACTTTTGATGTAAATACTATACAACACAAGATTCCACTCAGGGAAGATGCAAAGCCATACAAACAGAAGCTCAGGCAGATTAATCCCCTGCTTCTTCCCTCAATTTAGAAAGAAATCAAAAAATTGTTGAAGGCCAAAATAATTGTGCCCTTGAGGTACTCAGAATGGATAGCGAATCTTGTCCCTGTCAGAAAGAAGAACGGAGAAATCAGGCTATGTGTAGACTTCAGAAATTTGAACAGAGCATCTCTCAAAGATAACTATCCACTGCCTAAAATGGATCATATCTTGCAGAAGGTGGTGGGAGCATCCAGAATGTCAATGATGGATGGATTCTCAGGCTATAATCAGGTAGCTGTTTTTCCAGAAGATCAGAAGAAGACTGCGTTCACCACTCCATGGGGAACCTTTATGTATGCAAGGATGCCATTTGGACTGATCAATGCAGGTGCTACTTTTCAAAGGGCAATGGACATAGCCTTTGTTGGAGAACAGGACAAGTTTTTGGTAGTGTACCTCGATGATATCACGGTGTTTTCAAAGAATGATGATGAACATATCGTGCATTTAAGAAGAACTTTTGAAAAATGCAGAAGGTACGCCCTTTCTCTTAACCCTCAAAAATCTCTGTTTGCTTTAGACGAAGGGAAACTCTTAGGACATATTGTGACTAAGGATGGTGTTAAAATTGATCCTAAGAGAGTTGAAGTAATAAATAGCATTTCTCTGCCAAGAAATAAGAAAGAAGTACAGGTGTTTTTGGGGCGAATAAACTTTTTAAGGAGATTCATTCCTAACTATGCAGAGATAGTTAGGCATATAACCAATATGTTGAAAAAGGACAGCGAAGTTAAGTGGTCTCAGGAGTCTAGAGATGCATTTACAAGAATTAAACAAGAATTTGCTGAAGCTCCTGTGCTAGCAGGACCGGATTATAGTAAGCCATTTATGGTATTTTCCTTCGCTTCACCACACACAATTGCTGGAGTGTTATTGCAGAAAAATGAAGAAGGATATGAACAGCCCATAGCATTCTTCAGTCAGGTGTTGTATGATGCTGAACTAAAGTATAACATACTGGAGAAACAGGCGTATGCCCTGGTAAAGTCCCTGAAAGCCTTCAGAGTTTATATTTTGCAATCTCATATTATTGCCTATGTTCCCACAGCAGCTGTAAAAGACATTCTGGTTCAAGGAGACAGTGAAGGCAGAAGAGGAAGATGGATTGCAAAAATCCAGGAGTATGATCTAGACATAAAGCCTACTAAATTGATCAAAGGACAGGGACTTTCCAAGATGTTATCTGAATCTAATCATCAAGCTCTGGGCATTAATTTATCCATGATGGCAAATGAAGAATCAGAAAAAGGAGAGGAGCAACATGGACTAGAAATGGCCACACAAAAGGTACATGTGAAGTATATGACTAGTCCATGGTATAAGCAAATAGTTGAATACCTGCTGACACTTAGCTGTCCTCCAGGATGTGATAAGGCAGCATACAGAGCTGTGAGGATGAGATCTCAGAAGTATGTCATTGCCAATGGACAGCTGTATTGGAGAGACCCTTTGGGTATCTTACTGCTATGCCTCACAGAAAATGAAGTGCAGAGTATAATGACAGAATTCCATGAAGGAATATGTGGAGGACACTACAGCTGGAGAGCTACTACCAACAAAATCTTGAAGGCCGGTTTCTACTGGCCAAAATTATATTCAGATACCTTCACTTGGGTCAGAACATGTGACAAATGTCAAAGGTTTGCAGAAAGACAGAAGTTAGCATCCTTGCCCTTGATTCCTGTTCATGTAAATGAACCCTTCCAGAAATGGGGATTAGACTTTATAGGAGAAATACACCCCCCATCAAGTGGCCAACATAAATGGATACTGACAGCTACAGATTATTTTACTAAATGGGTAGAAGCCATACCTACAAGAAGGGCTACAGATGCTGTAATCATGAATTTTTTAGAAGACAATATCATATCCAGGTTTGGCTGTCCTGCAAGAATTGTAACTGATAATGCTCAAGCTTTTAAGTCTGCCAGATTTGTAAATTTCTGCCAAAGATATAATATTATATTGACCCATTCTACAGCGTATTATCCCCAGGGGAACGGGCTAGCAGAATCATCCAATAAAACCCTGGTGAGGGCCCTCAAGAAAACAATAGCAGAAAATCAGAAGAACTGGGATTCTCAGTTAAAGTTTGCTCTGTGGGCGAATAGGATAACAAGCAAAAGAGCAACAGGCAAGTCTCCATATGAGCTGGTGTATGGGCGGGCTGCAGTATTTCCTGTGCAATTAGCACTGCCAGTGGCGCGTTTTATGCAGGAAAATCAAGAAGAACCCGACGAGATGATCAAGAGAATTTATCAGCTGGTAGAATTGGAGGAGATGAGGAACCAGGTAAACCAGAGACTAATAGAATACCAGGAAAAAATGAAAAAGGTCTTTGATCATCACGCAAAGGATAGAAATTTCCAAATTGGAGACCTGGTCCTCAGATGGGATGTTCGTAGAGCAGAAAAGGGCAAGCATGCTAAATTCGATCCATTATGGTTCGGGCCGTTCAAAATAGTCAGGCTGGGAGGTAATAACACTTTCTATTTAGAAAATCTACAGGGCGAATTGTTGGACGCCCCCGTGAACGGCCAATTCCTCAAGCCGTATTTTCAATTCTGACCCAGGTTGGAAACGCTCCACTGTATATATTGTACATAAGCTGTTTTGGTTTTCTATTTTCTATCAGGAAAAAGGGGGAATACTGATAGTTACCTGAAGAGCAAGCGTAGCAGAAATTGAACAGCGGAATGCAAATTTTGTATGGTCTGCGTGTTCTCGACATGCCCGAGGGCGAGCATGCCGTCCCCAACTGGAGCCAGTGTTGTACATATCCCCTTTCCTTATTTAAGTTTCGGTCACCTCCTTCTCCAAAATCCATTTTTAATGTTCTTGGGAACAAAAGCCCCTGGGCCCCGTTCAATTCCATCATCTCCGACAGAAAAATCTGCTCTATAACGTTTAAAATGCATATTTTATTTATCGGGCCGAAGCCCCTTAAACCTTAGCTCCTCCCGCTTAAATTTTCATATGACCCAAACTACAGGACCATGGGCCGGGAAAATAAGGGGCTTATCATTTATTTCCCGGGTGCCATAGCAACCGTCCGATCCGTGTTCAATCAACGGCACAGATCAAGGAGTGTGGACCTTGCATACGACCCTGGCGCGCAACAAAACCGGTGGTTTTCCCCGCACCATTTTCGTCGGCTGGCGGTATTTACCGCGGGGCCAGCGATTCCACAGGTGTGGTGCCGCGTGTCCTCAGTACGGCGGGGAAACCACCCTCCTCCCGCACGATAAAGACCGTTCCACGACCGGGTAGCGGAATTTGTTGGGGCCGTTGGATCTGTCAAACCCGATCTGACGGTGGACTTACTCGTGAGTTGCTCGCCCGCTATTTTGACCCCACCATATTGCATGTCATGCCACCGTGTCACTGTTTCACACCCCCTGCCCTTCAATTCACTCGCCACGTCGTCTCTTGTGTGTCCTCCGCTCGCCTATGTGTCTCTTCCCCCCGTGCGCTCATATTATACCCTCGCGCCAATATGTATATATGCGTGCGTTTTATCTTTTTATTCATAATTCACCGCTATTCTTCCTTTACGACCATACTGTGTCTTATTGCGCCCGTTCACAAAAACCTCCATTGTCTGCTCCCGCCCCCCTGTATGTTCCCGCTTTTGACCTTTGTTTGCGTCATTTCATCCATCTCCGCCTCCATCGCCTTCCACCTACACCATAGTCAGGTTTCTCTAACATATTCAGGGTTTTTGCAGGTTTTCAAATCAAGTATAAGGGGGCATATCAATCTGTCGCCTCCATTTCAGAAAATCAAGAACATACCAGAAGACGATTTCCTGTGGGCGAAATTAAATGAAAAGAGCTGAAGCCGGTGTATGAAGTGACTGCTATTGAAGAAAACATAGACAGAGAGTCTCCGAACCCTCCAGAGAGTTTCGCCCCACATTTAAGATTCAGAATTCAAATTCAGAGCTCAAAGGCCAAGAGTACAGTACCAGAGTTGCAGGCCAGCTCAGGCCCCTCACGGCATCAGATTTTTCTTCAGCTGAGGCATCCCGATGTATATATTTTATTATTTTCGTTTTGTACATAAGGAGACTTTTATCTCCCGGCGTTAATTTCTGTATACAGGTTGTTAGGTATATTCATTTATAGCTAGTCATTCATGAAGAAGGCGTGAGGGTTCCCCGCCTTTCTTTTTCAATTCAGAGTAATAAGTGTGGATACCAACCTCTCCCTCCAGAAGTTTCTCTTCTCTCTATAAATATCAAAAAAGAAGACATTGTTAGGGTTCCGGATTTCTGTAAGCAAGCTGTGCAGCGAGAAGACTATTGTATTCATCTTGTGACATTTCTGTATGAAGTTTCAGAGCCCGTTGGGTCTCAGTGAGGAGGGGTTATGACTGTATTGAGGATTCTGGTCTTTGGTATGTTGCAGTATGTAATTTCTCTCATGTGTTAATATATCATCCTTTTTCATGTAAACTTTCTTCTTGTATCATTTTCTAGAATGCGAGTGGCTCACTAGTTTGCAGTAAGGATTCATCTTAAGTGGTGCCCTTTATGGAATTAGTCAAGCGCTTTAAATAGGCCTAGAAGTGATATTTTGTTCCATTGTTCACTCATTTCATAATTTCTGCTATATTAATGGCTTAAGGATTCGTAAATTGATGCGCCCTTTTGTCAGTAATATCTTCTCATGTTTCCTTCTTGTCCACACTCCTTGATATCTGATTTCTGTAATATATTATTTGAATCGACCCTCTTTACAGTAAAACGGTCTCTTAGCTGTCTGATGCTATCATACTGAAGTTTTACCTGATGTCTGTACTTTATTCCTATCTGTGTATCAGCCACTGAAGGAGAATTGGGACCAATTCAATCTATTTTCAATTTCCTTGTTTAAAAAAGAGATAGTAAGTGAGTCCCTTGGACTGACAACCCAAACTATAAAGGACTCCTTGCTATATTAAGATGTCCTAGGCACTGGTCTATGGCAACTCTAGACTGTCTCTAGGAGGGTGACAAAATCATCCACAACAGACCCAATACATACTCCATTGGTGAGGAATGGTGATCGGTGAGGAGAGTATATGGCCCAGGTGGCTGCGGCTAAATTTTGCGACCATCGAGAGGCTCCATCAGCAAATCCAAAATAGTAGATGGGAGGACGATCCATTCGTGACACAAGAACTCTGTTTTTAGAATAATTTCATGATGCTTGTGATCATCATAAAAATTTATGTTACATTTAGTTTATCTCTAGGGTATTGAGGCTTTCCGACTTATGGGTGGAATTTTTTGAGGTAGAGCCCATTGATGGAATTGGCTAGGCATGTACTGTCAGGCTCTGAAAAAATGTATGATCCTTTGAGGAGACAATGTTTGATGATGTAAGGACCTTACCATAACGTTTCAAACTTATTGGGTCCCAGGGCTTATTTTGCAACATCATAGCGGAGCACTAGCTCCCCCTCAGAAAAAGAGTGAGGGGTGATGTTGCGATAGAATGATGCTTTCTCTCTTTTCTTGTGAGCCTCGTTGTGTTGGAGAGATTCTTGTTGAATTTGTCGACGACTTCTAATTGTACCAACCATTTCTCTAGAGGTTGAGTATCAGTGAGAAGTTCGATGGCTACGTGTAAGTTGTGGATTTCACGCTCAATGGGAAGCATGACCTCCACTCCGTATACCAACTAGAAAGGTGTGAACCCTATTGAGGATTTGACCACTTTGCGGTATGCCCATAAGGCATAAAACACCATATGGTTATAGTTGGTTTTAAGGTTGTTTACCATGCACTGTGTTATCACCCAAAAATTCTCAAAACATCATTGTGTCAACTCTGTTTTTGGTCATGATTCCAAGTAGGTCTAAAAGTCATTTTAAGTCTTGGTAAAGGGTAGGTCATAGTTTTTATAGGTTTAATGGTCATCATTTAGGTTCAAATAAAGTCTTTTAGGTCCATTCCATGATTAAAAAGTCATATTTTTCATTTAGGGGTCATTCCATTAGGTTTTGGGTTGAAATTCTGCAATTAGCCAAGAATCCACACTTTCATAGCGCCTCTAGTTCAAAAATGAGGAAATTCGCTACGAAAGCACTGCTACTTTCGTAGTGCACTACGAAACTTGTGTAGCAGCTTTTTCAGTCATGAAGAAAAACCCTGTTTTTCTGGTTTTAGTAGTCAACTTCCAAGTTGGTTCCTGAGCAACTGAAAACATATTTTTGAAAACTGTAAGAGGTTTTTCTTCCTAATATACCTAACTAAAAAAATTTCTCTCAGTTTCTTCAAATTCATTATGAGGAGGGAGAAATTGATGACTCAACTTGCGCTATGAAACTGTTGAAAGTCATGAAGAGAAAAACTCTATTTTCTGGTTTTAGCAGTCAACTTCAAGATCAGTTTCTGGTCCCATGAAAATGTATTTTGAAATTCTGAAAGAATTTTCTCCTCATAAAATCCCTAGCTATAATAACCTCTCTCACTAAATTTCTCACAAGTGTTACCAGTTTGGAGATACAAGGCTTTCTTTGAAGCCATATTTTCAGAAATCAGAGTTTTCCTGTTTTACACATGTTTCTCAAAGATAGTTTCTGGACAGTAGGAGAGGTATTTCAAAAAATAAAGAGACATTTTTGTTTAAGACAGAATGGCCTACAAAAGCCTCCTTCAGTTTCTAAAAATATATTATGGATGAGGAGATACAAGCTCTGTCTCAATACCTATTTTTCAGATAAAAACAGTGTAGAAAAATGGTCAAATTTATAAGTCAGTTTTTCATTAAGCTGAAGACAAATGTTGATGAAGATCATGTTTTTGAGGATAAGTTATATTTTTTGATAAAAATATCAGTCCTTGTGAAGTGTAAATATCCTCGAATCAAAAATTTCTGAAAGTTTGTTTTGAAATAAGCTTACACAACAGTTTCATAGCATGCTACGAAACTGTTGAAGATGACTTTTTGCACCTTTACATATGAATTTTGGAGATAAGGTTGATGGGTATTGAGTTTAAATGTTGCTGGTGGAAGAATGAAGACTATAGGTAAAGGCTCCAATTGTAAAACAGGAGAAAAAAGGGGTTAAAGGAAAAATTTTCAATTACCTACAAATTGCACTACGAAAAGAGGCTACTTTCGTAGCGCAAACATATTGATACCCTTTTACACTATTTCGGAGATTTTTCTTTGCACAGGTGGAATATTAAAGGTTTCAAGGCAATTATTAACACATGTGATACATATGAAACTAAGCTATCAATGTTAACAAGTGTTCGAAGATGAAAATGGAAGTTAAGGGCTAAAAAGCAGGAAACCTATCTCCTGATTTTTAGGACAGTTTTTGACATCATCAATATGATTACCTCAAAGGTGGAAGCATCATCAAAATTCGACTTCATGGGATTTCAGATGGAAAAATATATAATAATTATTAGATAAGGTTGTTAGGAGCATATTTAAAGAGTTTTAGTCCTCTTTGTAATAGGACTTTGTTTTAGGTTTGCAGTTGTCTTATGTAATAAATACCATGTTATATGGTTAGGATAGGTGTCATAGGTAGGAATTCGAGGTGTCTAGTGGAGGATAAGCTTATCCTATATTTTAAATATTCTATAAATGATAAAGAGGTCAAATTAGCAAGGGGTTGGAGACTTTTTGGCAAAAGCTGTTGCTTTATGTAATTGACTGTGATCAGTAATGCAGAGAGGTTTTCTTCTTGATAGACCTGAGATTCTCATGGGGTTTTAATGCTTTATTGATCTACCTATTATGTTTAACTACTTGCAGTAGATCTCATTGCTATTACTCAGAATTCATAACCCTATGCTCTGAATTCCTTTAGTAATGAGGTGGCTGTGTTTTTCTGTGTTTTATGAGTGAACTGCCTTTGAACCACTACCAGTAGATTTCATTACTATTACTCAGAATTCATAACTCTATGCTCTGACTTCCTTTAGTAATGAAATGATTGTGTTGAACTATGTTCTTGAGTGAATTGTATTTGTTTAAGACCCCTATTTTCCTCAGCTTCCATGTCAAGAAACCTTGCCACTGAACCAAATGATTTTTTGACTCCATAAGCCCAATGGTAGTATTAGCCTTCATCTTTTCAACCTGCAAATATACAAAATCAATACTTAATTCATAGAGTTAGACATCTATCTATATCTTTATTCCATATCATTAAACCTTGAGAGAGCCCTCTCAGGTTGAGGAGGCTAAGCCTCAGTCAAAATATTGGTTTGAAATAGTTACACTGAAGTTGTCTGATCAACAACCAATTAGGTCATATTTTGTGATAACATTTTGGTGCATCTGTCGGGAGTCTGAAGATATACATCTCCTGAAAATTATGAAGCTGAACTTTTGAAGGTAGCAAGAGCTCAGAATCTGTTCGAGGCTACAGAACTACCTTGGCGACTCCATTGTTGAAGAATTCAAAATTCATAGATTCATGGTGATTCCACTGGGCTTATGAAGAACTCAGATGTTGCCATTCTTGTTTCAAGGTATGCAAGTATAAATTTTTCAGGAATTCGTGGTTTCCCAAATCATTTTCCCAAGGATATATATATTTTTAGGAATGGTCCGAAATTCAATGGAGAAGATTTGAGTTTGACTTTGAAGCATATATCAGATTTCTGTGATCTTACTGAGCTTCTTAGAATCAAACATGAAGATGTTTGCATTATGTTGTTCTATGATTCATTTCAAGGGAAATGTAAACAATGGATTGAAAGTTTTCATGTCAGATCTATTTAGTCATTTGCAGACTTTTGGCTTATGTTTTTGGAGAAATGGATAGACAGAACAGAGTTGGTGGCAAACTCTCCTTCAATTCAAGGTTTCAAAAAATGGAATGATGATCATATTAATGAAGAAATAGATGAAAATTTTTCTTTGTCCTTGTCTTCTTATCTAAAATCATTTGAGTGCAAGACAGAAGATAAGATTAAATTTTTGGATGAAGTTTCTAAGAACATTGAGAAAGACATTGAAGGTTTACAAGGTCAAATTGAATCATATAGTCTTCATTTTCATGATCATTCTTTTCAAAAGCTTTATATGGCAGAACACAAAGAAAGGGTGTTGCTTCTTTTCTCTTTTGAGTTTGAGGAAGAATACATTGTTTTTGAAAATCAATTTGAAAAGCAGTTTGAGAGTACACAACTGAAGTCTTGTGTGCTTGATCAAAACATAGATGAGTTGTCCAAAGCTGTAGAATGTCACGAGAAACATCAAAAATATCATGTCTTCTTTGACCCTATAGCTGAATACATGGAAGAGTTTTACACTCCAGTGTTTTAGTTTCATTTTCATTATGAAGATCAGATACATTCCAAGTTGCCTTGGTCCTCTTAGTATCATGGTTACTTTGAGTTCGAGTGTAGTTAAGAGCTTCAAATATCAGATAGGACAAATGATTGGATTCATTGTAAATTTCATGTTGTTTGAGTTAAAATGGAGATTTCAGCTACTAGGGTAGGTAGGAGTGTGTAAATAAGCTCAAGGTTGATTGAGAATTTTTAGTAGGTACAGTTGGGTGCTTCTTGCAGAGATCATCAAACTTGAGCCCGAGGTGAAGGCCATAAGAGTTTGAAGCAGATTGGGCAGAATTTCAGAGCTTTATTCTAAAGGATGGATAGTAGCACTGGAGCTACTGGTTCTTAGTGTACCACAGGGGCACACTATCCCAAGTGGAGCCACTGTTATCACCCAAAAATTCTCAAAACATCATTGTGTCAACTCTATTTTTGGTCATGATTCCAAGTAAGTCTAAAAGTCATTTTAAGTCTTGGTAAAGGGTAGGTCATAGTTTTTATAGGTTTAATGGTCATCATTTAAGTTCAAATAAAGTCTTTTAGGTCCATTCCATGATTAAAAAGTCATATTTTTTATTTAGGGGTCATTCCATTAGGTTTCGGGTTGAAATTCTGCAATTAGCCAAGAATCCACACTTTCATAGCACCTCTAGTTCAAAAATGAGGAAATGTGCTACGAAAGCGCTGCTACTTTCGTAGCGCGCTACGAAACTTGTGTAGTAGCTTTTTCAGTCATGAAGAAAAACCCTGTTTTTTTGGTTTTATTAGTCAACTTCCAAGGGGGTTCCTGAGAAACTGAAAACATATTTTTGAAAATTTAAAGAGGTTTTTCTTCCTAACATACCTATCTACAAAAAAATCTCTCAATTTCTTCAAATTAATTATTAGGAGGGGCAAATTGATGACTCAACTTGCGCTATGAAACTGTTGAAAGTCATGAAGAGAAAAACTCTGTTTTCTGGTTTTAGCAGTCAACTTCAAGATCAGTTTTTGGTCCCCTGCAAACGTATTTTGTAATTATGAAAGAGTTTTCTCTTCATAAAATATCTAGATACAATAACCTCTCTCACTTTTCGCACAAGTGTTACCAGTTTGGTGATACAAGGCTTTCTTTGAATCCATATTTTCAACAATTAGAGTTTTCCTGTTTTACACATGTTGCTCAAAGATAGTTTTTGGAAAGTATGAGAGGTAATTCAAAAAACAAAGAGAGGTTTTTGTTCAAGACAGAATGACCTACAAAAGCCTCCTTCAATTTATCAAAATATATTATGGATGAGGAGACACAAACTCTGTCTCAACACCTATTTTTCAGATAAAAACAGTGCAGAAAAATGGTCAAATTTATAAGTCATTTTTTCATTAAGCTGAAGACAAATGTTGATGAAGATCATGTTTTTTAGGATAAGTTATATGTTTTGATAAAAATATAAGTCCTTGTGAAGTTTAAATATCCTCAAATCAAAAATTTCTGAAAGTCTGTTTTGAAATAAGCTTACACAGCAGTTTCGTAGCGCGCTACGAAACTGTTGAAGATGACTTTTTGCACCTTTACATATGAATTTTGGAGATAGGGTTGATGGGCCTTGATTTTAAATGTTTCTGGTGGAAGAATTAAGACTCTAGGTAAAGGCTCCAATTGTAAAACAAGAGAAAAAAGGGGTTAAAGGAAATTTTTTCAATTACCTACAAACTGCGCTACGAAAAGAGGCTACTTTCGTAGCGCAGACATATTGATACCCTTTTACACTATTTCGGAGATGTTCTTTGCATAGGTGGAAGATTAAAGGTTTCAAGGCAATGATTAACACATGTGACACATATGAAACTAAGCTATCAATGTTAAAAAGTGTTCGAAGATGAAAATGGAAGTTAAGGGCTAAAAAGCAGGAAACCTGTCTCCTGATTTTTAGGACAATTTTTGGCATCATCAATATGATTACCTCAAAGGTGGAAGCATCATAAAAATTCGACTTCATGGGATTACAGATGGAAAAATATGTAATAATTATTAGATAAGGTTGTTAGGAGCACATTTAAAGATTTTTAGTCCTATTTGTAATAGGACTCTGTTTTAGGTTTGCAGTTGTCTTCTATAATAACTACCATGTTATATGGTTAGGATAGGTGTCATAGGTAGGAATTCAAGGTGTCTAGTGGAGGATAAGCTTATCCTATATTTTAAATCATATATAAATGATAAAGAGGTGGAATTAGCAAGGGGTTGGAGACTTTTTGGCAAAAGACACTGCTTTATGTAATTAATTGTGATCAGTAATGCAGAGAGGTTTTCTTCTTGACAGACCTGAGATTCTCATGGGGTTTTAATGATTTATTGATATACCTATTATGTTTAACTACTTACAGTAGATCTCATTGCTATTAATCAGAATTCATAACCCTATGCTCTGAATTCCTTTAGTAATGAGGTGACTGTGTTTTTCTGTGTTTTATGAGTGAATTGCCTTTGAACCACTAGCAGTAGATTTCATTACTATTACTCAGAATTCATAACTCTATGCTCTGAATTCCTTTAGCAATGAAATGATTGTATTGACCTATGTTCTTGAGTGAATTGTATTTTTTTAAGACCCCTATTTGCCTTAGCTTCCATGTCAAGAAACCTTGCCACTGAATCTACTGATTTGTTGACTCCATAAGCCCAATGGTAGTATTAGCCTTCATCTTTTCAACCTGCAAATATACAAAATCAATAATTAATTCATAGATTTATCCATCTATATATCTCTTTATTCCATATCATTAACCCTTGAGAGATCCCTCTCAAGCTGAGGAGGCTAAGCCTCAGTCAAAAGATTGGTTTGAAATAGTTACACTGAAGTTGTCTGATCAGTAGCCAATCAGGTCAGATTTTGTGATAACATTTTGGTGCATCTGTCGGGAGTCTGAAGCTATACATATCTCGAAAATTATGAAGTTGAACTCTTGAAGGTAGCAGGAGCTCATAATCTATTCGAGGCTGCCGAACTCCCCTGATGACTCCATTGTTGAAGAATTCAAAATTCCTAGATTCATGGTGATTCCATTGGACTTATGAAGAACTCAGATGCTGCCATTCTTGTTTCAAGGCATGCATGTATAATTTTTTTAGTAATTCATGGTTTCCCAAATCATTTTCCCAAGGATACATATTTTTTAAGGAATGGTCCAAAATTCAATGGAGAAGATTTGAGTTTGACTTTGAAGCATATATCAGATTTCTGTGATTTTACTGAGCTTCTTAGAATCAAACATGAAGATGTTTGCATTATGTTGTTCTATGATTCATTTCAAGGGAAATGTAAACAGTGGATTGAAAGTTTTCCTATCAGATCTATTAAGTCATTTGCAGACTTTTGGCTTATGTTTTTGGAGGAATGGATAGACAGAACAGAGTTGGTGGCAAACTCTCCTTCAATTCAAGGTTTCAAACAATGGAATGATGATCATATTAATGAAGAAATAGATGAAAAATTTTCTTTGTCCTTGTCTTCTTATCTAAAATCATTTGGGTGCAAGACAGAAGATAAGATTAAATTTTTGGATGAAGTTGCTAAGAACATTGAGAAATACATTGAAGGTTTACAAGGTCAAATTGAATCATATAGTCTTCATGATCATGATCATTCCTTTCAAAAGCTTTCTATGGCAGAACACAAAGAGAGGGTGTTTCTTCTTTTCTCTTTTGAGTTTGAGGAAGAATACATTGTTTTTGAAAATCAATTTGAAAAGAAGTTTGAGAGTACACAACTGAAGTCTTGTGTGGTTGATCAAAACATGGATGAGTTGTCCAAAGCTGTAGAATGTCATGAGAAACATCGAAAAGATCATGTCTTCTTTGAACCTATAGTTGAATACATGGAAGAGATTTACATTCCAGTGTTTCAGTTTCATTTTCATTATGAAGATCAGATACATTCCAAGTTGCCTTGGTCATCTTAGTATCATGGTTACTTTGGGTTCAAGTGTAGTCAAGAGCTTCAAATATCAGATAAGACAAATGATTGGCTTCATTGGAAATTTCATGTTGTTTGAGTTAAAATGGATATTGCAGCTGCTAGGGTAGGTAGGAGTGTGTAAATAAGCTGAAGGTTGATTGAGCATTTTTAGTAGGTACAGTTGGGTGCTTCTTGCAGAGATCATCAAACTTGAGTCCCGGGTGAATGCCATAAGATTTTGAAGCAGATTGGGTAGAATTTCATAGTTTTATTCTAAAGGATGGATAGTAGCACTGGAGCTATTGGTTCTTAGTGTACCACAGGGGCACACTATCCCAAGTGGAGCCACTGTTATCACCCAAAAATTCTCAAAACATCATTGTGTCAACTCTATTTTTGGTCATGATTCCAAGTAAGTCTAAAAGTAATTTTAAGTCTTGGTAAAAGGTAGGTCATAGTTTTTATAGGTTTAATGGTCATCATTTAAGTTCAAATAAAGTCTTTTAGGTCCATTCCATGATTAAAAAGTCATATTTTTCATTTAGGGGTCATTCCATTAGGTTTCGAGGTGAAATTCTGCACTTAGCCAAGAATCCACACTTTCGTAGCACCTCTAGTTCAAAAATTAGGAAATGCGCTACAGAATTGCTACTACTTTCATAGCGCGCTATGAAACTGCTGTAGTAGCTTTTTCAGTCATGAAGAAAAACCCTATTTTTCTTGTTTTAGTAGTCAAATTCCAAGGGGGTTCCTGAGAAACTGAAAACATATTTTTGAAAATTGAAAGAGGTGTTTCTTCCTAACATACCTAAATACAAAAACCTCTCTCATTTTTGTAAAATTCATTATGAGGAGGGAGAAATTTACGACTCAACTTGCGCTACGAAACTGCTGAAAGTCATGAAGAGAAAAACTTCGTTTTCTGGTTTTAGCAGTCAACTTCAAGATCAGTTTCTGGTCCCATTCAAATGTATTTTGGAATTCTAAAAGATTTTTCTCTTCATAAAATCTCTAGATACAATAACCTCTCTCAAATTTCTCATAAGTGTTACCCGTTTAGAGATACAAGGATTTCTTTGAAGCCATATTTTCAGAAATCAGAGTTTTCCTGTTTTACACATGTTGCTCAAAGACAGTTTCTGGATAGTAGGAGATGTATTTCAAAAAAAAAAAAGAGGGTTTTGTTAAAGAAAGAATGGTCTACAAAAGCCTCCTTCAATTTTTCAAAATATATTATGGATGAGGATATAAAATCTCTGTCTCAACACCTATTTTTTAGATAAAAATAGTGCAGAAAAATGGTCAAATTTATAAGTCAGTTTTTCGTTAAGCTGAAGACAAATGTTGATGAAGATCATGTTTTTGAGGACAAATTATATGTTTTGATAAAAATATCAGTCCTTGTGAAGTGTAAATATCCTCAAATCAAAAATTTCTAAAATTCTGTTTGGAAATAAGCTTACACAGCAGTTTCGTAGCACGCTACGAAACTGCTGAAGATGACTTTTTGCACCTTTACATATGAATTTTGGAGATAGGGTTGATGGGTCTTGAGTTTAAATGTTTCTGGTGGAAGCATGAAGATTACAGGTAAAGGCTCCAATTGTAAAACATGAGAAAAAATGGGTTAAAGGAAAGTTTTTCAATTACCTACAAACTGTGCTATGAAAAGAAGCTACTTTCGTAGCGCAAACATATTCATACCCTTTTACACTATTTCGGAGATTTTTCTTTGCACAGGTGGAAGATTAAAGGTTTCAAGGCAATGATTAACACATGTGACACATATGAAACTAATCTATCAATGTTAACAAGTGTTCGAAGATGAAAATGGAAGTTAAGGGCTAAAAAGCAGGAAACCTGTCTCCTGATTTTTAGGACAGTTTTTGGCATCATCAATATGATTACCTCAAAGGTGGAAGCATCATAAAAATTCGACTTCATGGGATTTCAGATGGAAAAATATGTAATAATTATTAGAAAAGGTTGTTAGGAGCATATTTAAAGAGTTTTAGTCCTATTTGTAATAGGACTCTGTTTTAGGTTTGCAGTTGTCTTATGTAATAAATACCATGTTATATGGTTAGGACAGGTGTCATAGGTAGGAATTCGAGGTGTCTAGTGGAGGATAAGCTTATCCTATACTTTAAATCATCTATAAATGATCAAGAGGTTGAATTAGCAAGGGGTTGGAGACTTTTTGGCAAAAGCTGCTGCTTTATGTAATTGACTGTGATCAGTAATGCAGAGAGGTTTTCTTCTTGACAGACCTGAGATTCTCATGGGGTTTTAATGCTTTATTGATCTAACTATTATGTTTAACTACTTGTAGTAGATCTCATTTCTATCACTCAAAATTCATAACCCTATGCTCTGACTTCCTTTAGTAATGAGGTGACTGTGTTTTTCTGTGTTTTATGAGTGAATTGCCTTTGAACCACTAGCAGTAGATTTCATTACTATTACTCAGAGTTAATAAATTTATGCTCTGACTTCCTTTAGTAATGAAATGATTGTGTTGAACTATGTTCTTGAGTGAATTGTCTTTTTTTGAGAACCCTATTTGCCTCAGCTTCCATGTTAAGAAACCTTGCCACTGAACCTACTGATTTGTTGACTGCATAAGCCCAATGGTAGTATTAGCCTTCATCTTTTCAACCTGAAAATATACAAAATCAATACTTAATTCATAGAGTTAGCCATATATCTATATCTTTATTCCATATCATTAACCCTTGAGAGAGCCTTCTCAGGCTGAGGAGGCTATGTCTCAGTCAAAATATTGGTTTGAAATAGTTACACTGAAGTTGTCTGATTAGTAACCAATCAGGTCAGATTTTGTGATAACACATTGTAACATTGTTTTACGTTGTTAACAAATTTTACTTGGTCGTTGGAATGGGGGTAGTATGGTGATGAAAAATAATGCGTGAAACCAAGGTGATGGGATAGATTCTGGAATATTTTGTTCTCAAAATGATTTCAATGGTCAAGTCTTTGGTCGATGTTGGACACCAAGCTCACTAAGTCCACAAATTTCCACCCCCAAACTAATGGCCAAACATAGGTCGTGAACAGGATGATCGTACACATTCTATGCATGTAAAACTCGAAGAATCCATGCACATGGGATGAAAGCCTCTCCTATTTCCAACACAACTATATCCGAGATATCCAAGGCTCAATTGGCCACAACACATTTCAGGTGGGCTTGGTATTCCAACCACACTATCCCGTTGATGTGGCCATACCATTTGTAGCTAGTCAGGTAGATTCGGCTCATGTCTAGTCAGAAGCCAACAAGGCGAAAAAATTCATTTATTGAATTAAACACATTCGCCAACATGTCCATGACATATTGGAAAAATCCAATTCAAAGTACAAGCAATGACATGAGCAACATCGTGTGCCATACAAGTTCTAGATGGACGAAAAATTTTGGTTACATTTGTAGAGCACCTCATTGGGCCCCATCGCAAGCTTCACCCACTCCGATATGGGCCATACACTATCATCAAGGCTATAGTGGAAAATTCCTTCAAGCTCATTATTCCACCATTCCTTGGTCTGCACCTAGTGTTCAATGTGGCTCACCTTCAACCCTACTTTCCACTATTGCTGGACACATCCAACATTGTAGAACAACTCACATAAACAGAGTTAAACCTAAACTCCATGGAAAAAGCCACAACTAATTGAATCATGGACACACAGATCAAGAAAACCCTCCAACAGAGGATTTAAGTATATCGAGTTGCCAAAGTAGGCCAACTCCTTCACCAGAGCAAGTGGTTCGCTAGGGACAAGATTAAATAGAAATTTCCTCACCTCATGGAGGCTCTGCACACAATGGGGACCATTGCTTCCTAAGGGGGGAGGAATGATCCAGGTGGATATTAGTGGCCACCCACCTATTCCACCTAGAAATCCAGTCGGTTTCATCAGTTACCTTGTTTATAGCGGCATTTACTATTTTTAGCAGTTTTTTGGGTCCTAAACTTTTGGAGTAGTTTTTACCCCCTAAACGATGTTTTCTTGAAGTCCGAAACAATACCATAACTATAGGTAGGGACCTATAGAAAATCCCGTAGTAATTGGAGATATATTTCTGACGATATATCGTATGTGCCAAAGGGAGATAATATGACCAAGTTACGACCTCGGGAAATTGGCTGCCCAACTAACCCCAATAGGGACCACAAACTCTTGGCGTTCCATCTCCCGAGGTTATGGTTTTGGCTGTTTAGGGTTTTCCCATGTTGTTAAATAATAAAAAGGCCCTTGAGCCTAATTTCAACACATTTCAGTGGCATGTAGCCGCCACCTCTCTTTTTAGAGATCAACTACCATCGTCCGAGCTAGTTTATTTCCATTCTGTTTGTAAGCTTATTTCAATTATTTGATATTAATGAAATGAATTATATTTTCTACTAGATATTTGTGTGTATATTTATTTCTATATTCTATTGCGCTCCTGCATAAATCTAGATCACGCCATCTCTTTGATCCATGTTAAGCAATGCACTAAGATCATGTCCCAGACTGGGAAATTTGTTTTCTTTTTGATTCGCTCTCAAAGTAAGGGGAATATTGTGGCCACATCCATGGCCCTCAGGAAGGGTTCCTCCACACAGAAAAATCAAGTGGATATGGTCATGGAATAATACAAGGACATCTTCTCCTCATCCACAAGGGTACCCTTGCACTGTCAGGTCAAGCATTCGATTGATCTGACTCCCAGAGAACCTCTACCCAACGAGACGATATATCACTGCTCCATTTTGGAAAATTAATATATCAAGCAGAAAATCTAGGATTTTTTGCAAAAAGGGCACATCCGATCAAGTTCCTCTCCTTTTGGGAGCCCAATTATACTTTTACAAAATAAGGATGGGACTTGGATGCTCTGCATTGATTATCAGGCACTAAAAAAAATCACTATTAGGAACATGTATCCAATCCCACAGATTGATGACCTTCTCGAACAACTCAAGGGGGATAAGTATTTCTGCAAGATCGATCTGAAGTTTGGCTATCACTAGGTTCTGATAGATCCCATAGATGTATGGAATACCACCTTCAAATCCAAGGAAGGCCTTTTTGAATGGTTGGTTATTCCCTTCAGGATGAAAAATTCCCTTGCTGCTTTTATAAGGCTAATGAATGACATATTTTGGCCTTTCACCAAATCATTCGTGGTTTTTTATATAGACGACATCCTCATCTTCAACAAGATTTGGGAAGAATACTTGAAACATATTTGACAGGTCCTTCAAACCCTTTGACAACAACAAAATGTGTGCCAACTTGGAGAAATTCACCTTTGGCATGAGCTAGGTCCAATATATGGGTCACATCATAGATGAGCATGGCGTGCAGGTGGATCCAACTAAGATCTAAGTTTGCAAATTTTTATCAGAGGTTCGTGATGGGATTCTCCCATATTAGTTGGCCTTAGAGTTAGATTACTGAGGGTGGAATGAAAGAAAATTTTTCCTGGTTCGAGTCCCAATAGAAGGCGTTCGTTGAGTTGAAGCATCGCCTTTGCTCTACACCGGTACTCACATTTCCAGACCTGCAACAACCATTTTAAATTGAGACATATGCCTCCGACTATGTTATTGATGTAGTCCTCACCCAACACATGAATCCAGTGGCCTATCATAGTGAGACACTTTACGATACAATTTGGAAGTATCCAACCTATGATAAAGAGATCTATTCCATCGTGCATGCTTGCCTACAATGAAGCATTACATTTTGGGGAAGGAGATGGTCATCCACACCGATCACCGAACTCTTCAGTTTATACAGATATAAGGGCAGTTGCAGAACGATCGCCATCACAAGTGATCTACATATCTGCCACAATTCCACTTGAAAATTGGATATAAAAAGGGCAACACCAATAATGTTGCAGAGTGCCTCCACTAGCCCCTAGTTACAACAATTACTACTGTTCTCAACTCTTATGGCCATGAGGCCTCTGGATGGCCGCAACTATACAAAAATGATCCAGAGTTAGCCTCCACATATCAAATTCTAGTAGATGGAAAGAAAATTCCTGATTTCCACCTCCAGGACGCATTATAATGCTACATGGGCCACCTTTGTGTTCCTTCAAGCAAGCATGCCAAGCTGATTTGGGAGGCGCACTACAGTCAGGTCGCAAGACACTTTCGTGTGGAGAAAACTATGGTTGTACTACAAAAGTAATTTTATTGGACAAAACTTCGACTTGATGTAGGGAAATATATCATATCTTGCACTGCCTGCACCATCCCCAAGCCAAACATCAAGAAACAAGGCTTGTACACTCCTCTTACTACTCCATCCAACTGTGGGAATCCATATCCATGGACTATATGTTTGGCCTCCCTTCTAATAAGCATGGTAATGACTGTGTATTTGTGGTCGTGGATATATTTTCTAATGTGGCTATACTGGCGGCCTACAAGAAGAATATCACAGCTAAGGACATTGCCAAACTCTTCTTTGAATGAGTGTGGGTACATTTTGGGATCTGGTAGACCATTATATCATACCGAGATAGCAGGCTCTTGAGAAAATTTTGGTCAAGCCTCTAGAAAATATTGGACACCAAGTTCATCAAGTCAATTGCTTTCCATCCCCAAACTGATTGCCAGACGTAGGTTGTCAATAGGATGATAGTGCACATACTTCGCCTGTACAAATCCAAGCATCCACGAACCTAGGATGAGAGTCTTCCTTATGTGCAACACAATTACAACATAGCTCTCGATAGCTCGACTGGTTGCAATCCCTTTCAAGTGGGTCTAGGATTTCAACCATTGTGTTCGATTGATGTTTCCATGCCTCATGCAACTACACAGAAATAATCCACACATGTATTGTCCAAGAATGATAAAGTGACTGTATTTATTGAACACATACAACACATCCACCAGAAGGTTCACAAAATCTTGGAGAAGTCAAATTCCAAGTACAAGTAGTGACATGTTCAATATTGGGTGCCACAAAAGTTTCAGGTGGGTGACAAATTTTGGTTGCATTTTCAGAAAGAATGCCTTACCGGAGTACATTGAAAGCTCAGATCACTCTGATATGGTCCTTACACCATTATCAAGGTTGTGGGAGACAATGCTTTTGAGCTCAATATTCCCCCATTCCTTGGCCTACACGTAGTGTTCAATGTGGACCACCTTTGACCATAATTCCCACCATTACTGGACATATCAGACATTGCAGAACATCTCACACCAACAAATTTAAACCCAGACTGCATGGAGAAGGCCACAATTGATCAGATTATGGACACATAGATCAAGAAAACTTGCGAATAGAATATCCAACTATATCAAGTTGTTAAAGCTAGCTAATTTTTGCACCAAGGAAAGTGGCTCACGAGGGACCAAGTCCAACATAAGTTTCCCCATCTCGTGGAGGCAATCAACGCAATGGGGACCATTTCTTCATAAGGGAGGAAGGACTAATCCAAGTGGATGTTTGTGGCCACCCACCTATTCCACTTGGACCATTGTCTCTTTCAATTTCCTTAATTGTAGCCTAATTTACTATTTTTGGCAGTTTTTCGGGTCCTGAACTTTTGGGGCTATTTTGAGGCCCTAAAAAAAAGGTTTTTTAGGGCCTCAAAACGGATCCGAAAGTTTAGGTCCTGAAAATTACCAAAAATAGAAAACTTCCAAAATAGGAAACTATGCTGTAAATTCGGAAACTCAAAGAAAAAAATGTTGGGGGTCCAAGTGGAGGGTGACCACTAATATCCACCTAGATCAGTCCTCCCTGCACCTTAAGAAGCAATGGTCCACATTGCGTTGAGTGCCTCCATGAGATGGGGAAAATTTTGTTGAACTTGGTCCCTAGTGAGCCACTTGCCTTGGTGCAGGACCTAGATGAATTTGATGACCCAATACAATTGGATCCTCTGTTGGCGAGTGTTCTTAATTCAATATTGTCCTATTCAATGCAATATGGGTTGAGCTCTATTGGTGTGAGCTGTTCAAAAATTTCTGATGTGTCCAACAATGGTGGAAAGTATGCCAAAGGTGATCCACATTGAATATTGGGTGCAAGCCAAGGAAAGAGGAAATCATTAGCTCAAAATAATTTTCACCGTCAACCTTGGTGATGGTGTAAGGTGCATATCAAAGTGGCCAAAGCTTCTGATGGGCTTCGGTAAGGCATTCCTTCTGGAAATGCAACCAAATTTTGTCGCCCACTTGAAACTTATGTGGCACTCGATGCTGATCATGACCTTGTTTTTATTTAGAATTAGCTTTATATAGGATATCATGAACCTACTAGTGAATGTGTTTTATTCATTCAATGAACTCGGTAGCTTTATCATCTTCAGACTGAACATGTACAAATTCTTCCTATGTAGTCGCAAAAGGCATTGCAACATCAATGAGAAACAATGGTTGAAATCACAGGCCCACTTGAAAGGGGTTGCGACCAATCAAGATATGGAGATCTATGTTATATTTTTGTTGCACATAGGGAAGACTCTCATCCCATTTTTGTGGATTCTTGGAGTTGTACATGCGTAGTATGTGCACTATCATCTTGTTCACAACCTCTATCTGGCCATCAGTTTGAGGATGGAATGAAATCGACTTGGTGACCTTAATGTCCAACAATGACCAAAGGATCGACCGTAATATGCTCAGGAACCTGCTATCTTGATCCGATATAATGGTCCGTGGAATTGTAAAATGTACCCATACTTTTTCAAAGAAGATTCTGGCAGTTTCTTCTATTGTGATGCTCTTCTTGCAAGCAGTCAATATAGCCATTTTAGAAAATTTGTCGATGAGCACAAATACATAATTGTTGTCATTCTTGGTAGAAGGAAGGCCAGACATATAGTCCATGGAAATGGATTCCCAGGGCTAGTTAGGAATAGGAAGAGGAGTATACAGGGCTTTATTCTTAATGGTTGGATTAGTGATGTCACATGATATGCAGGATTTGAAATATTTTCCAACCTCCTGTAAGAGATTTGGAAAATAAAAATACTTTTGTAGTACTGCCACTGTCTTCTCTACACCAAAGTATTGTGCGACCAAACTAAGTGTGCATCCAAAATAATCTTGGCATACTTTATTGAAAGAACAAAAAGGTGTCCCAGATGGAATAAAAATGCATCCTAGAGGTGGAAGTACGAGACTTGCTTTCCATCCATCAACATCTGGTACGTGGTGGAAAATTCTAGATCATTTTTGTAAAGATGCGACCATCCATAATTCTCATGCCCATAAGAGTCGAGAACAGTGGTCAGGACCACAACCTGTGGCTAACTGAGGCAATATACAACATTACTGGAGCTTCCCTTCTTGTACTTAATGTTGAGATGAAATTTTTGTAGATATGTTGACCATTTCCTGATGGATGTCATTATGCAACTTGCCTTGTGTCTGCATGAACTAAAGAGGTCGGTGATCTATGTGGATGATCGTCTCCTTCCCCAGAATGTAATGTTTCCACTACTGAAAGCCTACACAATGGAATACATCTATTTATCATAGGTGGGGAATTTACGAATTGTATAAGAGAGTGTCTCACTGCGGTAGGCCACCAGATGCCCTTGTTGGGTGAGAACTACACCAATAGCATAATCAGAGGCATCTATCTAAATTTCAAATGGTTGTTGCAGGTCTGGATGTGTGAGTATTGGTGCAGAGAAAATATGGTGCTTCAACTCAATGAACAACTTTTGTTGGGACTTGGACCATAATTTTTTTTCTTTCACTCTACCCTTGGTAATGGCCAAGTGATAGGATAGAATCCCAACACAAACCTTCGATAGAAATTGGCAAGGCCCAAAAAGTTGTGAAGATTTTTTAGAGTGGTTGGGGCTGGCCTATCCCGAATGACTTAGATCTTAGCCATATCCATGTGTACTCCTTGCTCATCAATGATGTAACCCATATATTGGATCTGGTTCATGCGAAAGGTGCATTTCTCTAAGTTGGAACATATTTTGTGTTGCCGCAGGGTTTGAAGGACTTGCTGACACATAGTTTTTGTTGCCGAAGGGTTTGAAGGACCTACCAAATATGTTGCAAGTTCTCTTCCCAAATATTGTTGAATATGAAGAAGTCATCCATATATACAACCACGAATGAATTATTGAAGGGAAAAAATATGTCATCCATTAGCCTCATAAAAGTTACAGGGTCATTTGTCACCCTGAAAGGCATGACCAACCATTCAAAAAGGCCCTCGTTGGATTTTAAGGCAGTCTTCCATAGATCCATGGATTCTGTTGGAACCTGTTGATTTCAAAAATTCAAATCAATCTTGTTGAAGTAGTTGGCCCCCTTGAGCTGGTCAAGAAGGTCATCAATGCATGGGATTGGATACATGTTCGTGACAATGATTTTATTTAGTGCCCAATAATCAATATAGAGTTTCCAGGTCCCATCCTTCTTTTGTACAAGTACAATTTGCTCCCACAAAGTGAGGAAATTTTTCGAATGTCACCTTTTTATATCAACTCATGGATTTGCCACTTGATTTATTCATTTTATAAAAGAGAGCGGTGGTATATTGGTCGATTGGGTAGAGGTGCTCCAGGAGTCAGATCGATTGAATACATGACCTGACAATGGAAAGGTACCCCTGTGGGTGAGGAGAAGATGTCCCTGTACTCCTCCACAACCTTGAAATTTTTTTTTTTCTATGCAGGGGAACCCTTTATGGGGGCCATGGATGTGGGCATGATCTTCCCCTTACTTTGAGAGCAAAAAAAAAAAAATCACATTCTGGGATATGATCCTACGACATTACTTATCAAAGATAAAATAAATGGTAGTAGGTAAGGCTACCTCCGACATCCTATATAGTTTTATACCCAAAGTAATAATAATAATGCGAATCTTGGACTCATACACAACATGGAATTTCCACAAGTATGGTTGGCCTAATAAAAGATAATATATTTCAACAGGAGCAACATCATATAATACCTGGCATGTGAAGGGCTTGACGCTATAGGGTAGGTGACACTACTGGCTGAAAAAAAGACATTTTACTTGGCGAAGCCACTCAATGGTATATGGATGCGGGCGTGTTGTTTCCAACAGGCTCAACCACTTAATGGCATCGGTTTAAAGAGGTTCTTTTGGCTTCCACTATTGACAATGAACTATAGTGGATAACCCTTTTCCAACATCTATGAGTGGAAGAGACACTTCCCCTCCTCTGGATATTCAGGCTCAAACTTTTGGAAGTTGGTGGTGGAAACAATAGCATTAGGTTATACATCAATACTTTTCTTCCCCTTGTCATTCCCATTTTCGGATTCAAGCTCAAAGTCAAAACATGCATCCAATTCTGAAGATTTTAGCTCGACCACGAGTGACTTCTTAGCATGAAAATCATTTTTGTTGTGGGTGGGGATGCTGTGGAACTCACACAACTTCTTGATATCCATCTTTGTTTTCATGGTGGTATTATTTTCTTATGGCTTCAATGGGTTGTGTTGGTTTTCTCCACCTCAACTCTGTCAATTCTTTTACAGTTTGGAGCTAACTTTTCCCTACTCCAGATTCACAGATACAAAGTCTCACTTATTTTGATTAAATTTCTACTCGATCCTCATAGCATATCGGTATGTTGCACCAAGAGAGGAGATGTTCAGGAATTCCAATATTTCTTCCTAGATGTATTTATGCAGACAATCATGATACTTGAGTATCATATTATGCTCAAAATCCTTGATACCCAACTTCGTGTGTAGGGTATGGAAAATGATTGTGAACTCCAGTACATCTTGGTCCCTTCCCTGCCATAGTGTGGTACACTTTATGTAATTATCTTCATAGCTTAAGATATGGTAATATTATTCCTTGAAGACATATCAGAAAGAATTCCAATATGACACAACTCAAAATAGTGAGGGTTCCTCCTTGTCCCTCTACTCACAATAAGTTTCCCACTAGTCCTTGACGTGGGGGGTGACTTTGAGGAGTTCAAAAGTAATATTTAACCTATTGGAAAAATTATGGACATAAAAATATACTTCCAGTAGATTTAACCATTTATCCATGGAATCTGCATCTATTTGGCCTTCAAATATAGGAATGCCAAAGTTAAATTGTACCTTAAAGGGGGCGACGCCTCTTAAGTGAATTCTTGTTTAAGAAGCTTCACCTGTTGATACCCACCGCAGGATCTGAGAAAATTGGTCCATCATCTCATTCCTTTGTTGCTCGGGGGCTTCTTCAAGAAATATTTTGAAAGGATCTCCTACTCCCTCATATTTATTTTCTTTTGTGATGGGAGGTCGTCGGGGTCGACAAGACCAATATTGTAAGGGTTGAACCACTTCAAGTCCCAACTCTTTATGCCTTGACCTCGTTGGGTACATGCACATAAAAACAAAGAAATATCATACCACTATGATACCACTAATCCATATTTATGAAAGAATGAAATAAAATTCAAATTCAAACCAAAACACATAGACACAAAGAAACATAAATTCAATTAATAAGTAGCAACTGCTGAAAACTATTTACACACATAAGTGAAACAATCTAGCTCAAGAGATGGTATCTTGTCTTTGAGAATAAATGTGATGGCTACATGCCTTCTGAACTATGTTACAATGAGGTTCAAAGGCCTTTTTATTAATTGAAACCCTAAATATACAAAAACCTAACCCTAGGAGATGAATCACCAAAATCTTATGGGCCCCATTGGGGTTAGTTGGAATGTCAACTTCCCAAGGTTGTAATTTAACATATGATCTCTATTTGGCACGAATGATACCTAGTTAGAAATATATATCCAAGGAAAGCAACTTTAGAATGTAAAAAAATCATCCCTTATTCTCGTTTCTAAAAAAAATCGTCATTTAGGACCTTAAAACAACTCTAGAAGTTCAGGACCTGAAGAACTACCAAAAATAGAACACTGTCAAAATAGGAAACTGTGCTAGAAATTAGGAAACTGAAATAAAATAGATTTGGGGGTCCAAGTGGAATAGGCAGGTGGCCACCAATATCCACCTAGATCATTTTTTGTTGAAAAACGAAGTCATTTTCCCCTTAAGGGGGTGGGGTTTATGACAACCCTTTTTTTTGACCCCATGTATATAAACACAACCGTGAGAGTTTGAACATATGTAAATCTATGTGAAAATAAATTGGTGACTAGCTGAAGGGGGGGACATACAGATCCAAATATCTAAGGAGAGGGTTGTTGAATTCCCGTTGGAGTGCTTGTTTGGTTTCCTATGGTGTTCTATGAGTAGGACCATACCAACCCCATTTAATTGCTATGAATGCCACCTAACCTAAGAGAAAACCTATGTTTACATACATTAAAGTTATAAAATGGGAAACATGGATGGAGGATAGTGCTCATCCTTCCCCCCTTCCTCATGGAACATGGTTGGGAGATTGGAAGTTGTGAGAAAAAAAAAGTAAGGATCAATGAGAAGATGGGTGGTTAGAGAAATGAAGTGTGTAGGAAAAGTAGTGGAAAACACAAGGAAGGAGATGAACAAGAGTGTTTATGAAGAGAAAAAGTGAGAAGAAGCAAGTTTCTAGAAAAAGGAAAGGAAGCACTTGAACTAAATTGAATGACTTAGCTAGACTGGACTATTTGAGAGCCAGTGTTAAGAAGCCAAGGGTGTTATTCCCTACATCTCTTGTATGGAGGCCACTAGATGGTGTGTCTAAGCCTAAAGGATAAGCAGGAAGCTTGGTGGAGGAAATAAATCATAGTGGTGCTTGTTGCAAGGATGTGAAACCACTTGGTGCTTGTTTCTTGGTTGTTAAACCATTGAAACAGGGTGATCTAATCCATTGTGGTGCTTGTTGGAAGAGTTGTGAAACGACCTAGATAGTGTACTATAGAATCCTATGGTGCTTTCCATGAAAAATGTAGTTGTTAAAACACTAAAACCAATTGATTCAATCTCATGGAATTGATAAAGAACCCATTCGACCTTGGATGAAGCCCCATGTTTTAAATTAGGGAGTAGGTGAGTCATTGTGGTGCTTATTATTGGTGGGTGGTTGTTAAACCACCTGGACAATGGATTCCTCCTCCTGTGTATGTGACTAATCCTTGGGTGTGAAAACCCTTGATTACGCATCTCCTCAGATTTTGGATCTAACTTTGGTGTGGTCAACTACAAGAAATACTATAATATAGTTGGCCTATGGTTGGGTGGGGAGTTGGAGTCCCTCCTTTAGTATCCAAGCATCCTTAATATCACAGATAAGTGTAAATTAGTTACGTACTCGTTCTTATTTAATGTGATGATACTTGTTATATGGTGTTTCATGCAATATTTTGAATGCTAATGAACATTTTTAATTCTTAAACTGTAAAGTCTCACTGGTATAGTCATGATTGGAATGATATCCTATATGGTCATGAATGCTAATGTGTACCTGGAGAATGTTACATTTATTATGTTCAGGTTGAATGTGAAAATTTGTGTAATCATGTGCAATCATACTTATTTATAAGGTCTCTGATTGAAATATGATCATATAGATTAATTGGTTAGCTAGTGTAAAACAAGCCTCATGGATTTAGGATTTGGGACCATAAATCCTAGACGTTGGTGGTCTAGGTTGACCTAGTGTTAAATGTAATCACCAAGAGTGATTTAATAGTCGAGGTATTCAACCCTTGGGCCATTACAAGCCTTAGAACTTCAAGTTATCAGGCGTAGGTGAGATGGTTTCCTTACCATTTTACACACTTAGTTATGGACTTCATTGTGTTATAAGGGTGTGTCTCACTAAGACCAGAAGGAGGTGGAGTTTTAAAAATTATTGTATACGAGTAAGGCCAATAAGAGTGGGCATTAGTAGAAACATGCCCCAATGGAATTATGTCGCATGGGTCATCCAACACTTGTATGTCTGAAAAATTCTCAAAGGTTGATGCAGATGGCCTAACACCACTTAACCATGAATAAAAGGATCTAAGTGGGGATTGAATGGAACAAGGAGTGTCATAAAACTATCCCTCGCCCACTCATTACTACCCATCATTGATACTTTCACACCTTATATCGTAGCGAGAGCACCAGTGGAAGCTTGACCGAGTTGGCCAAGGTTTCATCATGGAACCTTGCTTCTGCCTTTACCACTTGCTGCTTATCGCCTTTGCTCTGTATGAAGAATTAAAAAATTGTGGAAAATAATACAATAGACCAACATGATGTGGACATGATCTAATGGGTTCCTTTACAATGATTTGTGAGGGACACGTGAAGGCCATGTGGGCACCACATGACTAATTTAATGACATGTCCTATATTAATAGGCCATAACTTCAAAGGAGTGTAACTTATGATTTGTGATTTATAACAAGGAGAAGTTTATATCATTAAAAATCTCTCAACGAGTTGAACACAATGGTGATATCAGAATTTAATTCCATAGACTTGCAAAAATGATGTTTTTTTATAACCCCATCTTCATATCTGACCTTGGAGATCAGGTCAAACAACAAGTAACACCTTCCTCAACCCAATAATCCTTAAGGGGGTGGAAGGTAGGTGATTACACCCACCCCCATCCTCAATTTCATATATTTGGGTGGAGGTGCAAGGAGATATTATGAAAAATGTGATATGAGGGTAGGGGTGGGGTGGGGTAGGAGATATTATGAAAAACATAATATGAGTGTATGGGTGGGGCGGGGGATGGTATATTATGCAAAACATATTATATATGAGGGTTGGGGTATGGGGAGACATTATGAAAAACATATAATGTATAATATCTCCTCCCACCCTTATATATGATGTGTTTTCTATGATATGTCCCTCCACCCCCTATATATAATATGCTTTTCATAAAATATGCCCCTCCACTCACTATATATAATGTGCTTTGCATAAAATATGTCCCTCCACCCCCTTTTTCTTGACCCCATGTATGTAAACACAACCATGATAATCTTGAACACATGTAAATCTATGAGAAAATAGATTGGTGGCTGGATGAAGGGAGGAACATATCGATCCAAATATCCTAGGAGAGGTTTGCTGCAAGCTTGTTGGAGTGCTCATTGTGTTATTTTTTGGTTGCCTATGGTGTGCTGTGAATAGGAACACACCAACCCCATTTAATTATTATGAATACCACCTGAACAAGGGACCAACCTATACCGAAAAAAATAATTTTCTAAAGTGGGAAACTGTTGAAAATGCAGCAAGATGATGGAGCTTGGTGAAATGAAGTCGCCTTCACCAAGTGGGCCCGCAGGCTATTTTTGGCGCAAAGTCTATTTTTAGACATATGGATCATGGACCGGGAGTTGCAGTATGCTATTCTTGGATGATTGGTCGAGTTGGTAAAAATATATGGACCTCTATTTTTAGCATTTAGGTCGAAGTCTATTTTTAGACTGGCGGGCTAAAAATAGAACAGTCAAATATTATTTACCCTTAATAATATTTGGACTCTAAACTTCAGTTTACTCTCTTGGAGCACTTCAGTTTGACCCCCGGAGGTGGGGCATGTAGCTGCCAGAAGGATTTATGCTTTTCCTATGAGTTAGGTGAGCTAATGCATGGTTGAATTCAGTTAGAGCTCAAGTGGTGGAGTTCGGTGGAGTTGATGCGACAGTTAATGGAGATGGTGTTTTGGTTAACTAGTTGAACTAGTTGTATTTAGTTTAACTGGCTAATACACTAGAGATGAGTTGGGTGAATTAAATATTATTTAATTCACTAATTATTAACTCATTATTCAACTAAAGAACACATCAGTTAACTCAGTGCATGGACAGTTCAGTGGAGACAAGTGAAAGAGGTAGATGAAAGGGTTGAGATAGCTATCAGTTATGACATTAGTTGTGCATGAGATTCGCACCACACTTGGAGGAAATTGCTAATGAGAATTGCCCAGTTGGAGCTAGTGGGATTCAAACTTGGATCTCATCCAATATCCTTTTGGATTGCGTAGTAGAGGCAGGCAATTAGTGGATGTGTTTTGAACCTGTGACTTGTTCAAAACCAAGCTAGTTTGTGTGTAGCTTTATGAGATAGTACTGAGTACTTGTGAGGAGTATTGTGCTATGTATTGCTGCATGTTCTCTCCATATAATATACAAAATAGCTGAGGGGTTTTCAGCTATAAGCTTTCCCCATACATACTGTGTTAATGTGTGTGATGATTTGATGTGCGATCGCTTCTATTCTTTCCGCATGTGACAATTAATTGTAGAAGAGATTATGTGTTATGCATGAAATTCGAAATTGATGTGTGATCAGGTTAATCTCCATTGAATAAGTGATTTTTTCAGCAAATTTATACATGGTCTCAGAGCTAAATTAATCGTCAAAGATCTATTACGGTGATTGCAATTATTTCCTCGGACAGAGTCTGCACTCGGGCCAGGTAGCCTCCGGATTCATCTTTCTTCGGAAAGTGAAAGGTCTGGTAAATGCCCATGCAGTCAAGCTCTGATTTAGAAATAATTTGTTCTCAAGTGTAGATCGGAAGTGGTTGAGTTATCAGCTCTTGGAATTCGAATTTGCAGATTTGTGTTCTTGGTGCCGCGGCAAAAATGTCTTTCAACGGTTTGCGACTCGAATATGCCTTGGAAGGAAGTTCGAATTATGTTGCATGGAAGGACCGCATGGAGGTTGTATTAGATGATAATGGGCTGTTGGAATTCATGGAGAAAGAGATTCCAAAGCCTGTTTCTTCTGATGCTGCTGTTGTCGAAGCATGGCAAAAGAAACAAGCGAAGTGTCGAAGGATCCTGTTGGAGGGCGTAAAGGATCACATTGTATCCAGCCTGCATGGAAATGCTTCTCCATATTTAATGTGGAAAGCTTTGAAGGATCTATACCAAAGCAAGAGGGACCAAAGGAAGCCGACGCTCAAAGATAAGCTCAGAAACATCAAGATGGAGAAAGGCGACAACATCGCAAATACCTCATGAAGTTCACTCAATGCAGAGATGAGCTGGGAAGTGTGGGGGTGACTATCGAGGATGAGGACTTGGTTGACCTGGCTCTCCTTGGTCTTTCGAAGGCTTGGAATTCCTATCAGGATAGTGTCAATGGTCGGGAGAAGTTGCCTGGACGGGAGCAACTATGGTTGGATCTCATGCAAGAGGAGATCAGGAGAACTACCAGGGACGGATCTTCATCAAAGGGAGCTGATGAAGAAAATTGTGCTTTGGCTGCCAAAGCAAAGAAGGGGAAGGGTAATAAAACTTCTCATTCTGGTGCAAAGGGAAAGAAGCAAGACATGGCGAAGGTGAAGTGTTTTCACTGCCATGATCATGGACATTATGCCACAAATTGTCCGAAGAAGAAGAAAAACAAGCAAGCGGGAAGATCTGCAGATGGAGAGGCTTTGGCCTCACAGTTCGAGCTTGACTTTTTTCTGATCGCATGCTTGGTATTAAGTGTGATTGGATCAGTGTGGTTCTTGGATAGTGGTGCGTCATTCCACATGACGGGAGATCGAGATTTGTTTTCAGATCTGGAGGACAAAGATCTGGGCGTGCACATCGAGATGGGCAATGATGGTAGATACAGTGCGACTGGTATCGGTACCATATCCTTTCAGAGGGAGTCTGGTAAACCCTTCGTGTTGAAGGATGTCATGCATGTACCTGGATTGAAGAAGAACTTGATCTCTGTGGCGATGTTGGAGGATAAGGGGTATGATGTGGTCTTCAGCGAAGGAAAAGCCTTCCTGCGCAGTAAGACTACCGGAGAGACCCGGAAGATAGGGGTTCGAACCAAGAACCTTTATCAGTTGCAGGTAGATGGCTGCGCAGCTATGGCATGCAAAGCGGGAGAAGTGGTGAGCCGGGATGATGAGGGCGAACTGTGGCCCAGGAGATTGGGCCACCTTCACCATGGAGCTTTGAAGATTCTGCAGCAGATTTCTACTGGGCTTCCTAAGGGCACCCTTGCGCAGTCAGATCAGTGCAAGGGGTGTACTTTAGGGAAGTATGTGAAAGCCACCTTTCACGAGAAGGATAGTCGCGCCACGACGATCCTTGAGAGAGTTCACACGGACGTGTGTGGTCCTTTCTCAGTTGCTTTGACAGCAAAGCACAAGTATTATGTGATCTTTGTTGATGATTTCTCTCGAAAGTGCTGGATCTTCTTCATGCAGAAGAAGAGCGATACATTCGCGAAGTTCTGTGAGTTTAAAGCACTGGTCGATAAGGAGTCGGGGAAGAAGGTGATTGCTCTAAGGAGTGATAATGGTGGTGAATTCATCTCGGCTGAATTCAAGGATTTCTGCAGCGCAGAAGGGATTCGGAGAGAGCTCATCGCACCCCATAACCCACAGCAGAACGGGGTGGCTGAGCGGAAGAACAGAACGATCGTGGGTGCTGCACGGGCGATGTTGCATGATCGGGGCCTACCCCTTCACTTGTGGGCTGAGGCATGCAATACAGCAGTGTATGTGCAGAACCGTTGTCCTCACAAGGTTCTTGGCATGAGTACACCGGAGGAGGCTTATTCTGGCAAGAGGCCTGACATTTCCCATTTGCGGATCTTTGGCTCTCCTATCTACATGCATGTGACGAAGGATGCAAGAAGGAAGCTGGATCCAACCGCTGAGGTTGGAATATTTGTGGGGTACACTGATACACCTCACAACTATCGGGTGTATTTGTCAGACAGTCGCAAGACTGTTGTGCGACGGGATATAAAATTTCAGGAGGAGAAAGCCATGTAGTGTTCGCTTGAGAGGGAGCTACACTTGCATGCAGATGAGGAGCTGTTAGTTCCTAAGGAGGAGCTTCCGGATGTGGATCAGCCACAAGAGGAGGTTCGGGAGGTGGAAGAAACCACCCAGGCAGCGCCAACCATCAGAGGGCGCATGCGCACTACAGAAGCTGAGCGACTGGCTCGGGATGCAGAGAAGGTTGTAGGACCACCTACAGCACAGCGCAGACAGAGACAGTCACCGGATCGGTACATTGGATACATGGCTCTTGTGAGTCAATGTGTTGTGACGGAGCCATCCTCTTTTGAGGAAGCTGTGGAGGAACCCGCATGGGTAGATGCCATGATCGAAGAATATGATTCGATCGTCAGAAACAGTGCATGGGAGATTGTCCCAAGACCGGAGGGGAAATCAGTGGTAGGCTCGAGATGGGTCTACAAAGTGAAGCAGGCGGCTGACGGGAGTGTGGAGAAGTACAAGGCGAGATTTGTTGCCCGTGGCTTCTCACAGATCGAGGGGATCGATTATGAGGAGACCTTTGCACCTGTCGCAAGGTACTCTTCCATACGGACGATCCTTGCTCTCTCAGCGCAGATGGGGTGGCACATTCATCAGATGGATGTGAAGGCTGCGTTCCTCAATGGAGTTATTGAGGAAGAGGTGTACATAGAGCAGCCTGAAGGTTTTGAGATCTTCAGCAGTGAGTCGCATGTGTGCCGACTCAAGAGAGCACGGTATGGGCTGAAGCAAGCACCTCGTGCTTGGTACACTCGGATAGACAGCTACTTCACCGGGCTTGGATTCTCCAAGAGTGAGGCGGATCCAAACCTGTACCAGATTGTGGTGGAGGGGAAGCTGTTGATCATCGTACTGTATGTAGATGATCTGATTTTGACTGGCGACGAGCGGTTGATACTTTCATGCAAGGAGGATCTTGCACGAGAGTTTGAGATGAAGGACCTGGGCATCCTTCATTATTTCCTGGGATTGGAGATTTGGCAGCGCAGTGGAGGACTGTTTGTTTCTCAGAGCAAGTATGCTCGGGAGATTCTGGAGAGGTTCAACATGCATGGCTGCAAGCCTGTTGACACTCCTCTTCCTGGTGGTTGGAGGAAGGAAGATGCTACTTCAGCGGAGGTAGTGGATGCCACTGTCTATCGACAGTTGGTGGGGTCGCTTATGTATCTGGTCAATACACGACCCGATATATGCTATGCAGTTAACCAGCTTTCGCCAGCTATGGTTACGCCTACCAAGCTCTTTTGGAAGGCGGGAAAGCATGTATTGCGCTATATCAGAGGCACATCGGGATATGGTCTATGGTACAGACAGGAGGATGGAGTGAAGCTTTCTGGTTTCACTGATGCAGATTGGGCGGGGAGCCCAACGGACCGGAAGAGCACACTCCCGGGGGAGGGATCTTCGACGTGGGTCGGCGGTGGTTTTCACAGTACGGAAGGAGGCTGGTCAGTAGCACTCGGTTCGACGAGGCCTAGTACATGGCAGCAAGTTTGGCTGCATGCGAGGCTATTTGGATGAGGAAGATCCTGGTCGGCTTGTTCGGGTTGCATTTGGAACCTACTGTGATTTACTATGATAACCAGAGTTGCATTAAGCTCTCGGCTAATCCAGTATTTCATGATAGATCCAAGCACATCGACATCAGGTACCATCATATCAGAGACTGTGTTCAGTGGAGGATCATGATGCTTTCATATATTCCCACGGAGGATCAGGATGCTGACATTCTGACGAAGGGGCTCACCAGGAGCAAATTCGAGTTCCACAGAGGCAGGATAGAGGTTGCAGATAATCCATATCTTGCTGAGAGGGAGTGTTGAAAATGCAGCAAGATGATGGAGCTTGGTGAAATGAAGTCGCCTTCACCAAGTGGGCCCGCAGGCTATTTTTGGCGTAAAGTCTATTTTTAGACTATGTCTATTTTTAGACATATGGATCATGGACCGGGAGCTGTAGTATGCTATTCTTGGATGATTAGTCGAGTTGGTAAAAATAGATGGACCTCTATTTTTAGCATTTAGGTCGAAGTCTATTTTTAGACTGGCGAGCTAAAAATAGAACAGTCAAATATTATTTACCCTTAATAATATTTGGACTCTAAACTTCAGTTTACTCTCTTGGAGCACTTCAGTTTGACCCCCAGAGGTGGGGCATGCAGCTGCCAGAAGGATTTACACTTTTCCTATGGGTTAGTTGAGCTAATGCATGGTTGACTTCAGTTAGAGCTCAAGTGGCGGAGTTCGGTGGAGTTGATGCGACAGTTAATGGAGTTGGTGTTCTGGTTAACTAGTTGAACTAGTTGTATTTAGTTTAACTGGCTAATACACTAGAGATGAGTTGTGTGAATTAAATATTATTTAATTCAAAAATTATTAACTCATTATTCAACTAAAGAACACATCAGTTTAACTCAGTGCATGGACAGTTCAGTGGCGACAAGTGAAAGAGGTAGATAAAAGGGTTGAGATAGCTATCAGTTGTGACGTTAGTTGTGCATGAGATTTGCACCACACTTGGAGGAATTGCCCATGATGATTGCACTGTCAAGCCAAGGAGATTCGAACCTTGGATCTCTCATTAGACCAGCCTTGATTGCGCAATAGAGGCAAGCAATTAGTGGATTTGTTTTGAACCCGTGACTTGTTCAAAACCAAGCTAGTTTGTGTGTAGCTTTATGAGATAGTACTGAGTACTTGTGAGGAGTATTGTGCTATGTATTTGCTGCATGTTCTCTCCATATAATATACAGAATAGCTGAGGGGTTTTCAGCTATAAGCTTTCCCCATACATACTGTGTTAATGTGTGTCATGATTTGATGTGCGATCGCTTCTATTCTTTCCGCATGTGACAATTAATTGTAGAAGAGATTATGTGTTATGCATGCAATTCGAAATTGATGTGTGATCAGGTTAATCTCCATTGAATAAGTGATTTATTCAGAAAATTTCTACAGAAACATGGATGGGGGATAGTGACCATCCTTGTCCCCTCTATCATGGAACATGGCTCGGGGAATGGAAGATGCAGGAAAAACAACTGAGGGTCAATGAGAATATGGGTGGTTGAAGAAATGAAGTGTGCAAGAAAATTAGTGGTAAACATGAGGAAGGAGAGGAACAAGAGTGGTCATAGAGAGAAGAAGTGAGAAAAAGCAACAATGCAGAGAAAAGTAAGAAAGTGCTTGAACTAAGTTGAATGACTGAGCTAGAATGGATTGACTGATAGCACATGTTCAAAATCTAGGGGTGTTATTTCCTAGATATCTTGTATGGATGCCAATAGACGATGTGTTAAAACCTAAAGGATAAGTGCAGAGCTCGATAGAGGAACTAAATCAAAATAGTGATTTCTGTAAGGATGTGAAACCACTTAGTGCTTATTACCTAGCTGTTAAACCATTGAAACATGGTGACATGAGCCACTTTGGTGAGTGTTGATGTGAGCCACTGTGGTGATGTGAGCCACATAAGTTATCTTATGTAGCCTTCACCTGTACCACCAAATACACAGTTGGAACTCCTTCCTTGCAACCCAACTGATGCAAATAAATCTTGTATTATAGATGTAAATAGTGTTAGTGTAGGAACTAATCCTAGTGTTGCTAACATTTGGACATTTTATTTTGATGGTTCGAAAATGCAGGAGGGTTTTGGAGCTAGCTGTATATTAATAGGCCCATAACATAACACGCATCTGATCTCATGCCACTTGGAATTTGAGTGCACTAAAAACGTTGCTAAATATGAAGCACCCAATCTTGGTTTGAAGAAAATCATAGACCTCAAAGTGGAAGCGCTTAAAGTAGTAGGTGACTTAGAAATTGTTACATTCTAGGTATGAAATACAATTCATTGTGTGTCACCCAATGTCAGAAACCACCGACAAGAGGTATGGAATCTCATTTCACATTTCCAAGCTTTTAATATAATTTTGTTCCTAGAATTCATAATTCATTTGTAGATACTTTAGGTAACACTACTGCTAGGTTGTCACTATTAAGAGATGGCTTCTCAGTTGATATTATTGATAAGCCATTTGTGCTCGATAACATTACTAATTTTTCATGTTTTTAATGATGACTAAAAAATACTAGACTTCATGGAATATGATGATATGTTCAAATATACAACCATTGATGAAGACGAGCACAAGAAAGCCTTGCATGGATCAACTCAGGAAAACAAAGGAAACCCCATGCTTAAGGGTGTGGTATCTTTGGAAAATATGTATGACTTTCATAACCATTTCAAGGGACCGGTTAATGTGAAGGCTCACAATTCTTCTCTTTTTCCCAAACAAGTGAATATTGGTATGAAATAATATTCAAAATATGTAAATCTTGATACATGTTTCACACCTCAAGAGAGGTGATATTTTAGCTTCATTTTCAAACAATATCGAGATGTGTTCGCATGGACATACAATGAATTGAAAAATTATGACATGCGAATAATCCAGCATGTGATACCTATCAAAAAAGAGGTAGACCCTTTCCAACAAAAAATGAGAAAATTTCATCTTATGATTGAACCCATCATTAAGAAAGAACTAAGAAAATTGTTGGATGCTTAGATCATATTCAAATTTCTTCATTCTTCATGGATCTCAAATCTGGTTCCTGTAAGGAAGAAGTCCGAAGAGATACACCTCTATGTTGATTTCCCAAATTTGAACTGGGATTTTGAGAAGGAAAATTATCCTGTGTCATCTATGGAGAAAATATTTCAAACAATATCTAGGTCATAGATGTTCTCGTAATTAGATTTTTTTTTCGAATATAATCAAGTTCTAGCAGCATAACTTGATAGACACAAAAATACTTTAAGGACAAAGTTAGGTACCTTTTATTTCAAGGGATTTTTTTTGGACTTATTAATGCAGGAGATAACTTCCAATAGGCTATCGACATCGTGTTCCATGGTTTAATCGAAAAGAGTGTAGTGGTATACTTGGATGATGCTACAGTATTGTCAACGAAGAGATCTAATCACTTGCGTCATCTGAGGTAGATTTTCGAGCGATGTCGGAAATACGTAATATCTTTAAATCCTAAGAAGAGCATCTTTGGAGTGTTCGAAGGAAATCTATTGGGACATATCACAGCTAAGAGCAGGATAAAATTAGACTCGGATCAGGTCAAGATTATTGCTCAGATTCCCTTCCCAATGAACAAAAAATCCATGCAATCCATCCAAGGGAAAATAAACTTCCTCCACAAGTTCATCTCATATTATGCTCAGATTGTTAAACCATTATAGGATATGATTAAGAAGGATGCAATATATAAGTGGGACAAAAGGGAAAAGGTTCCTTTTCCCATGTTAAACAAGAAATTTCCAAACCTTCAACATTGTCTAGTCTAGATTTCGACAAATATGTCTTTTTATACACTTTTTCTTTTTACACATCTCTTGCAACCATTCTCATGCAAAATGATGATGAAGGAAACAAGTAACTATATCATTTATGAGTGTCGAATTATAGAGATTTGAATTGAACTACCCAGTCATTGATAATCAAGCCTATGTAGTATACAAGGGGGTAAATCACTTTAGGCCTTGCATTCCGTTGTAGCTACTACAACACCACCCAAAATTTTGGGTATATTCAAGATTTTGGGTCCCCCTCTTCTCGCTCATCCCATTAAGTCTCTGATCCAATATTTAGACAGTTAATCTCCCCATGACCTTTTCTTGCCAAAACCCATCACTGTGCCCATTCATATGATGCACGCCGCATCCACTTGTCTTGCTGTCTCATGATTGTGCTAGGGTTTGGGGGTTTTGGATACTGCATAGAGTGTTGAGATTTCTTTCGGGGATTCGAAGCTAGGTTGACCGTGTTAGTCATCACCAATCCATGGGGGAACACTGAGCCCGGATGGGTAAGGCTTCAATTTGGCGTGCCTTGTGATGATCATGCTAGGGTTTTAGAGAAACCCTAGCTTGTCCAAAGGGTAGGCCTCTTTCCTATGTTAACCTAATTCTCACTCCCCTATGGTTTCACTCCCATCAGCATCACGCGACATCACAGTGAGAGTCAATGCCTAGCCTATTTTCTTAGCAGATCCCACCCCTCAGCATGTGCATTACTGTTTGCTGAACTGTATGCCCCTTTGCGTCCTTGTAGCCCGAGATGCGTGTGATTAATAATCCAACCTTGCTTTGCATTTAATCCCCACCCTCCAAACACATGGTCCCATTTATTTCAAGGAGCCTCTTCTGTGAATGCATCATCACCTTGTGGCATCATGAAGTATCAAGATCCACTGCAATCAATAGATACGTGAAAACTCATGAGTTTTAAGCCATTCTCCAAACCTAAGTATGCTCAAAAAATCAATTTAATTTGTAACATCTTAGTTTCGATAATTCAATATTGATGCTCCTCAAGTGAATTATTTTATTCAGTCACTTGTTTGTTCTCATCACTGCCGAGAGTAGAAACTCTTATGGTGGTAGCCAAGCCCACATACCGGATGGGGCTCCTATCCCAAATGGTGTGAGGTCTAATTGGGACCTTTCACCAGGGATACCCCTTGTTGTTGGTAGTACAATTTTTCTCGTCAACATTTTGGCACTAGAAGGAGGGCCAGATGACAAGCTGAGCCCTTGGAGCCTGTAGTTAGTCTCATATCTGTAAATGGATTATCTCCAAATCATTATCACAAGATGTTTATCGGATTTATCTGTTTCTCGATGCTCAATCCTTGATGAACCTCTATATCACTTGTCTCATTTAAAGTTAGATGGTGAGAATGGAATTTCCATAACTGAGCACCTTTCTGATTTCCTTAAGTTTTGTGAGCATTACAAAATTGATGATGAGGATATGGCTTGTGCGCTCTTCTCCCTCACTCTTGAAGGTCACGTTAAGCAATGGTGTCGCACCTTTCCAGCAGCTTCCATCCATTCGTTCAAGCAACTCGCCGGTGAATTTCAATAAGGTTTTCACAGGTATGATTTTCAAAATGTATTAATAAGAATAAATGAGATCAAAATGAAACCTCAAGAATCTCTAGAGGAGTTTTCTATTAGATTTTTTCATCCTTTCATTGAGTTCCCTGAAAGATATGTCGATTGGGCATATTTTATTGGACAATTAAAACAGGTGGTTTTCATTTCTTTGCAACACCTTCAATCTGTAACAAATGCTGATCCTTATGTCTATTATGATAATCCTCTAGTTACTAGTTGTCCGGGTTCTGTCCCTATTATTTCCTTGTCCATCTCCTCGATTCCGGAATAAATTTAGGCCTCCAAGAAGGAAATTTCTATTTGTGGCATTCCTCTTCCACCTCCTGAATTGCCACGTAATGGAGTTTTGGTCACAAAAAGTTTAAGTGATGATAGACGTTTACAAGAAAATGAAACATGTTGTATCACCTCTGAATCTTTCATACACCCTGTCAAATCAAAACTTGAAAACTAGATTGACCTAACATCTCTCCCTGCTAATGAAACCAATCTGGAGTCCACTGAACATGTGCCTGGGTCCAGTTCTAAATCTCATTCACCTACCGACAATGAATAGGGCCTTGTCCGGTATAAAGTTGATTGCCCTGAAAAATACTTGGACCATGATGTGCATGCAGGTTCATTGGCCTCTCTGGATGACACTGATGTGCGAGATGAAATTCCTTGTATCATTGGTACCCCCGCATCAAAATCATTTCATCCACTATTCCCTAATTCATTTCTTGAGTCTGCCGCACCATTGTTTTCTTAAAATAATTCAAAACTATCTTTTGTTGGTGTTGATCGCAGTGATGAACACGTGGGTGGTGTTTCACAATCACGTTACAAAATTGATGAATCTCTTGTTTCTGATCTCTTTCATTCAAAATATTTAAACATCCAAGAAAGTGACCTTATGCCCTGACAACCTCAAGATGTTTCTCTTACTGATTCATCCCCATTTTTAACCCTAGAGGAGCCTCATATACTAGGTACCCAACCTGATCAAATTTTTGGCTCCAATGATTGTTATTTATCTGAAAACGTATTCACTCACACCTTTGGTGAAAGACATTCATATCTATCTATTGACCGTATGAAGCCACCAAAATTCGATGATTCATTTTTTGATGATTCAGGGACCCATTAGGAAGTCGAGGCAATTTAGCTTCCAGTGATGGTTATCTCAGGTTCTCATGATCCTGATAGGACCCTTGAAACAGGTCAAACTAGGGTTTCTCGAATTAGGGGTTATGAAATTAAGGTTCCCATGCACCACACTCCTCTCAGCATAACCATGCTAGATGTCAGCTCCTCTGGGAAAGCCTTTGATTAGAGTGATGTTTTTATGAGCACGTATTTTTTTCCCCTAACAGATGATATGCAACAACCTCTATACCCTAATTTTTTCACTCGAAGGAAAAAACCGACCATTGTCTCTAATATTTTTGGTTGTTGCCCAACCAGTACAGGTTGCAGTCAGGTACACACATGTGATGTTTTACAAACCTCTCTATTGCCTAAAAATATTCTGGTCAATTCATCTCATCTTGGGAAATATAAAGAATATGATATGTTGGACTGTCAATCTGTCACTTTGCAAACATTTGAACGAATTAATAGTACGCTCGCTGAAAATTGTTGAGTCACCACAAATAATGACCACATCCATTCGCCAGTTGATCTCAAGAAAAAAATGAAGTTTGAAAGATCCTCGTTGGAAGGTCCAGAGTTTGTCTAGGATGGTGAGGCACTTCAGCCCTTGCCGATGGTTACGTCAGGTCCTCACATCCCCGAAAAAAACCAAGGACAAATTCAAACTAGGGTTTCCAAAATTAGGGTTTCTGAACTTGGATTCTCGAGCATCTCAACTTCGCCTGGTGGATACTTATTTTCCTCATTCCATCAAATTGATCATCCTCAACATCATGATGATATTTCCGGCTGTCTTGACAGATCCTATCTGACAAATATATCTGCAAGTAGGCAATTTCTTACCTCACTTCTGTTGGATCTAGGGTTGTGCATGAATGGATGTGTGTCATTTATAGATGATTTAGGTTTCAAGTACATCTTCCTTTGTATCAGGATGAAATTGAAATTCAACTTGAACAATCCATTCTGGCACATTCTCTCGTAAGTATACATGACCTTCTTGTTGTTCCACATGATTTTCAGGAAAGTCTTGTTGTCAGAGCAAAATTTGTAGAAATTATACAACAAGCATGTATATCTTGGATTCAACCGATCTAACAATTTACTAAAGTTAAATATTGAATCTCTTCTACAAATATTTTGCGGAATTAAAAACAAAATTGCTAATCACATGAACATGAAGAAAGATTAATCACACACAACACAGATAATTTCCAGGGGAAAGCTTACAGTTAAAAACCCCACTATATTCTATTGTACATTAAGCATGGATCATGAAACAAATACAATGTATTTCTCTTCTCACAAGAGCCTCCAACATTCAGCTATCTGTCTCACACTGTCCTCAGAGAAAACTGACCAATACTTAGTCAATTTCCAGCCTCTTGATAGCCTCCCTTGCTTTCGCAATCCCTGATGGTCAAGATCCCTAAAAAATAGGAATTATTGCCTGCCTTGACTGCAAAAGTATCATGGGCACTCCGATGGGTGGTTGGCCGCATGTGTGCAGGCCAATAATGTCACAACTGATAGTCAACTTCCCTTTCACCTAGAACTCAACTGGGTCTCCACTGGATTTGACATGCGTGCATCTAATAACAGTAAATATTTAGTTGCATGTGAGATCACTGCATGTGACTTAATTAATATTTAATTCACTTGATCTCTCACTACTTGTATCTTCAGTTACAACTAGCACAACTGAGTTTAACTCAATTAACTGAGTTAAATTATTTACAACTTGCATTAACTAATGCACCATTGCACTTCGAACTCTGTTACAACTAGAATTACTCTGCATGTCACACCAACCAAAACATAACTCAAAATCCACTAGCTAACTGAATTTTCCACTTTCAGTTAACTCATTCAAGTCCACATTGAGAATAGATTATAATTTAATGTCCATCTAAATTAAGGGATAATAAAAATAGACATGCACCCAAAAATAACACTATGGGCCCCACCCTAGTTTGGGTGCTTAATGCAACCAAGTTCTAAATGCAACCATGTGCTTAATGCACTAGGCATGGGTGTTGAATCTTCTTGCTAAATCTCAAAAATCCCTCTCAACAAGAATGGGATTATCCTTCACCCCAATCCTGTCTCTATGGTATTCGAATTTTCTCCTGGTGAAAGCCTTCGTTAGAATATCTACATCTTGATCTTCTCTGGGAAAGTACTAAAGCAACATGATCCTTCTCTACACACAATCTCTCAGATGATGGTACCGAATATCTATATTCTTGGACCTATCATGAAACACATGATTAATCAAGAGTTTAATGCAACTCTGATTATCGCAATGAATCACTGTCGGATCCATCTGAGAACCAAACAAAACAAACAAGATCTTTCTTATCCAAATAGCCTCACATGAAACTTGACTTGCTGCCATGTATTCCGCTTCCACTTAACTGAGTGCCACAGATCGTTGCTTCCTGTTGTACCAGGAAACAACTGTTGACCCAATGCTAAATATCCCCCTTGATGTGCTCTTTCTGTCTGATGGATTTGCAGCCAAATCTGCATCCGTGAAGCCATGCAACTTCACTCCATCCGTTTGTATGTAATATAGAACATACTCTGATGTGCCCCTCAGGTATCTCAGGACATGCTTCCCCGCCTTCAAAAAGAGCTTGGTAGGCATAACCATAGCTTGACTCAGCTGGTTAACTGCGTAGAAAATGCCCGGTCTCGTGTTCACTAGATACATTAGTGAACCCACTAACTGTCGATAGACAGTAGCATCCACTACCTCTCCAGAAGTAGCATCCTCTTTCCTCCAATTTCCTGGAAGAGGAGTATCCATGGGTTTGTAGCTCTCCATGTTAAACTTACCCAGTATATCCTTTGCATACTTTCCTTGAGACACAAAAAGTTTACCATCCCGCTGCCATATTTCCAATCCAAGGAAATAATGAAGGAGTACCATGTCCTTCTTTTAAAACTCCCTTGCAAGATCCTCCTTGCATGGTGTATCAGCTGATCATCACCAGTCAAAATTAAATCATCAACATAAAGAACAATGATCAATAGCTTACCCTCAACCACAATCTGGTACATTTTTGCATTTGCTTCACTTTTAGTGAAGCCCAATCTGGTGAAATAGATGTCTATCCGAGTGTACCAAGCACGAGGTGCTTGCTTCAGCCTATACAGTGGTCTTTTGAGTTTGCACACATGAAAATCACTGTTTAAGATATCAAAACCTTCAGGTTTCTATATGTACACCTCTTCCTTAATGATCCCATTGAGAAATGTAGTTTTCACATCCATCTGATGAATGCGCCAACCCATCTGCGCTGAGAGTGCAAGGATGGGTCTTATGGAAGAGTACCTTGCGACAAGTGCAAAGGCCTCATCACAATATATCCCCTCGATCTGTGAGAATCCCTGGGCCACAAATCTGGCCTTGTATTTCTCCACACTCCCATCAGCAGCTTGCTTTACCTTGTAGATCCATCTCAAACCTACCACTGATTTGTCAATTGGTCTTGGGACAATTTCCCATGCACTGTTTTTGAAAATGGAGTCATACTCCACCACCATTGCATCAACCCAAGTACGCTGTTGCACTGCTTCTTGAAAGGAAGATAGTTCAATCACAATAAATTTTCTCATAAGAGCCATGTATCTAGTAAATCAGCCAGGAGACTGTCTCAGTTTGCGCTTTGAAGTAGGGGCTCCTACATTCTATACAACATCAAGTCTCAGCCTATCATCTTTCATGGTGTGCCTTTTGCCATTTTTGATGGATGGCTCTGCATGAGTAATTTCCTCCACTCCATGAAACTCCTCATGTGGCTGATCCACATCTTGAGACTCATCTTTGGGAACCAACAGTTCCTCTGCCGCATGCAAGTCTAGCTCCCTCTCAAGGGACAACCGCATGGCTTTCCCCTCATCAAATTTTATATCCCTGTTGATATTCAACAATATGATGAGCTTAGTGAAAAGAGTCGCCTTCACTAAGTGGGCCCGCAGGCTATTTTTGGCGCAAAGTCTATTTTTAGACATGTCGATCCTATTCTATGAGTTGCAGGATGCTATTTTTGGATGGTTGGTCAAGTTGAAAAAATAGATGGACTTCTATTTTTAGAAATATTGGGCAGAATCTATTTTTAGATTTCCAGTCTAAAAATAGATATGTCGAATATTATTAGATCTTAATAATATTTGGATTCTAAACATTATCTTATTCTCTTGGAGCACTTCAGTTAAGTTCACAGATGTGGCACAACAACTAACAGAAGGAATTACACTATTCCTGAGGGTTTACTAGAGCTAATGCATGAGGAATTCAGTTAGAACTCATGTGACAGAGTTTGGTGGAGTTAGAGAAGTAGTTGGTGGAGTTGTATTTAGTTTAACTCAGGTAGACTCAGTTGAGCTAGTTGTATCTAGTCTAACTGATTGATACACTAGTGATAGTGGTGTGAATTAATTAGTTAATTAATTCACTAAATAATAAATCATTAATAAAATGAAGAATACATCAATTAACTACAGTGCATGGAAGTTTCAGTGGAGAACAATGGAGAGGTAGGTGAAAGAGCAAGTGTGACTATCAGTTGTGACTATAATGATGCATTGATTGCATCCAACACTCAGTGGAGATGCCAATGAGGATTGCGCAGTGAAAGTTTGGTGAATCCAAATTCGTTCAGAGCCATTCTTCAGCAGGGATTGCACAGTAGAGGCAGGCTAGCAGGTGGCAAAGATCGGTGCATGCATTTGCAAGATCGGGCATGATTAGTGTGTAGCGATTGTATTGTACTGAGAGCTTGACATGTTCAGCTTTGTATGAGGATTGTTACATGATATCTATGACATATATTATATACATATAGTTGGGGTTTTCAGCTTCAGGCTTTCTCGTTAAAAAACTGTGTTCATATGTGTGAATTTTTATTGTTTCATGTGTGCATTGCTATCTTGATTTTATCTCCGCAAATGATCAATTGTGGAATAGATTATGTATTTTGCATGAAGTTAAAATAGTGTGAGATCAAGAGAATATTGGATATATAACACATAAGTTATATAATTTCTACATGGTATCGGAGAAGTATTGATCGGAGGAGATTACAATTATTGAAGCGGTTGAGTTTTGTGCTGGTGGGATTCAAATTTGCTGCAGTGTTTTCTTGGTGTCGAAGTTGAGCATTCATTGAAATTTCTTTCAACGGATTGCGATTGGAGTATGCCCTTGATGGCAGCTTGAATTATATTTCATGGAAGGATAGGATGGAGGTGATGTTGGATGATAATGGGTTGAAGGAGTTCGTAGATGTTGATATTCCAAAGCCTGGTTCTAGCGATGCAGCTGCACTTGACACATGGCAAAAGAAGACAACAAAGTGTCGAAGAATTATTTTGGAAGGTGTGAAGGAACACATTGTGTCCAGCCTTCATGGTAAAGCTACTCCATTCTTAATGTGGAAAGCTTTGACAGAATTTTTCCAAAGCAGAAGCGACCAGAGGAAGTTGCCACTTAAAGACAAGCTCAGAAAAATAAAAATGGAGAAAGGCGACAATATACCAAAATACCTCACGAAGTTTTTCCACTGCAAGGATGAGCTGGGAAGTGTGGGGGTTACTGTTTATGAAGAAGAATTGGTGAGCTTGGCTCTCCTTAGGCTTCTGAAGAGTTGGCATAGCTACGAGGACTCTGTCAATGGATGGGAGAAACTGCCAAGATGGGAGCGACTTTGGTCAGATCTTGTGCAGGAGGAGATAAGGCGGGGTATCAGGGATGGATCTTCATCAAAGAATGAAGATGAAGAAAATTTCGCTTTGGCTGCCCAAGCAAGGAAAGGGAAGGGGAAGAAAAATCCTTCTCAATCTGGTGTGAAAGGAAAGAAGCAGGACTTATCCAAGGTGAAGTGCTTTCACTGTCACCAACATGGACATTACGCCACTAATTGTCCACAGAAGAAGAAAAACAAGCAGGCTGCTGGATCTGCAGCTGGAGAGGCCTTAACCTCGCAATTTGAGTTGGATTTTTCACTGATCACATGCTTGGTTTCAAGTGTGATGGGATCGGTGTGGTTTCTTGACAGTGGTGCATCTTTCCATCTGACCGGAGACAAAGATTTGTTTATTGATCTGGATGAAAAGGATCTTGGACTACACATCGAGATGGGTGATGATGGTAGATACAGTGTGACTGGTATCAGGACTATTTCCTTTGAGAGGGAGTCTGGTAAACCTTTCATATTGAAGGATTTCATGCATGTTCTAGGATTGAAGAATAATCTGATCTCTGTGGCGATGTTGGAAGACAAGGGTTATGATGTTGTTTTTAGCGAGGGAAAAGCCTTCCTGCGTAGTAAAACAACTCGCCAAACTAGGAGGATAGGGATTCGAGTTAAGAATATTTATCAATTGCAGGTAGATGGATGCGCAACAATGGAAGGAAAATCAGAAGGAGTCGTGAGCCGGGATGAGGGCGAATTGTGGCAAAAGAGATTGGGCCATCTTCACCATGGCGCTTTGAAAATTTTGCAACAGATTTCTATCGGGCTTCCCAAGGGTACACTTGCGCAGTCAGATCAGTGCAAGGGATTTACTTTGGGAAAATTTGTGAAGACCACTTTTCATGAGAAGGATAGTCACGCCACGATGATCCTTGAGATAATTCACACAGACGTGTGTGGACATTTCTCAGTTGCTTCAACAACAAAGCATAGGTATTATGTGATATTTGTTGATGAATTTTCTCGTAAGTGCTGGATCTTCTTCATGCAGAAGAAGAGTGAGACATACTCAAAGTTCTGTGAGTTCAAGGCGTTATTTGAGAAAGAGTCGGGGAAGTAGGTGAAATCTCTAGGGAGCGATAATGGTGGTGAATACATCTTTGGAAAATTCAAAGACTTCTGCAGCGTAGAAGGAATTTGAAGAGAACTCATAGTGCCTCATAACCCACAGCAGAATGGGGTCACGGAGAGAAATAACAAAAAGATTGTGGGTGCTGCACGGGCGATGTTGCATGATCAGGGCCTTCCCATACACTTGTGGGCTGAGGCATGCAACACTATGGTTTATGTGCAAAACCGTTTTCCTCATAGAGTAATTGGCACGAGTACACCCGAAGAGGCGCTTTCTGGTAAGAAGCCTGATATTTCTCATTTGAAGATTTTTGGCTCACTTTTTTACATTCATGTGACGAGGATGTCAAGAAGAAGCTGGAGCTAACCACAGAGTTTGGGATATTTGTGGGGTACACATAAACACCCCACAATTATCGTGTGTATTTTACAGACAGTTGGATGACTGTTGTGCGACGGGATATCAAATTTCATGAGGAGAAAGCCATGAAGTTGTCGCTTGAGAGGGAGCTACACTTGCATGCAGATGAGGAGCTACTTGTTCCTAAAGATGAGCCTCAGGATGTGGATCAGCCACAAGAGGAGGTTCATGGAGTGGAAGAAACGACTATGCAACCGCCAAACATCGAGGTGGAAGCGCACTGGCTTAAGCTTGAGCGATCGACCTTGATGCACACACGTGACACTTGCCATCACAAGACTAGCATGACAGTCACCTAACCAATTTACTGGATACATGGCTCTAATGAGCAAGTGTATCGTGATAGAGCCATCCTCTTTCGAAGAAGTTGTGGAGGATCCCGCATGGGTAGATGCCATGGTGGAAGAGTATGATTCGATTATCAGAAACAGTGCATGGGAGATTGTCCCAAGGCCGGAAAGGAAATCAGTGGTAGGTTTGAGATGGATCTACAAATTGAAGTAAGCTACTAACAGGAGCGTCGAGAAGTACAAGGCAAAATTTGTTGCCTAGGGCTTCTCACAGATCTAGGGGATAGACTATGAAGAAACCTTTGCACCTATTGCAAGGTATTCTTCCATACATACCATCCTTGCTCTCTCATCGCAGATGGGTTGGCACATTCATCATATGGATGTGAAGACTACGTTCCTCAACGAAGTCATTAAGGAGGAGGTGTACATTGAGCAGCCTGAAGGATTCGAAATCTTCAGCAGCGAGTTGCATGTGTGTAGGCTCAAAAGAGCATTGTATGGGCTGAAACAAGCACCTCGTGCTTGGTACACATGGATAGATAGTTATTTCACCGAACTTGGTTTCACCAAGAGTGAGGTGGATCCAAACCTATACCAGATTGTGGTGGAGGGTAAGTTGTTGATCATTGTACTTTATGTAGATGATTTAATACTAACAGGTGATGAAATGTTGATACACTCATGCAAGGCAGATCTTGCAAAGGAGTTTAAGATGAAGGACTTGGGCCTCCTTCATTATTTCCTAGGATTGGAAATTTGGCATTGGAAGGGTGGAATGTTTGTGTCTCAAGGAAAGTATGCCCGGGAGATACTGGAGAAGTTTCACATGCAAGGCTGCAAGCCAATCGACACTCCTCTTCCTGGTGGTTGGAGGAAAGAGGATGCTACATCGGCAGAGGTAGTGGATGCCACTGTTTATTGACAGTTGGTTGGTTCGCTCATGTATTTAGTTAATACACGACCAGGCATATGCTATGTTGTGAACCAGCTTTCACAAGCAATGGTTAAGCCTACCAAGCTCTTTTGGAAGGCAGGAAAGCATGTTTAGAGATATCTCAGGGGCACGTCGGGATATGGATTGTGGTACAGACCATCGGATGAGTTGAAGCTGCATGGCTTCACGGATGTAGATTGGGTAGGAAGCCCAAAAAACAGAAAGAGAACATCTGGAGGGATTTTCAGTATCAGGTCTACAGCAGTTTCTTGGTACAGCAGGAAATAGAGATCCATGGCACTCAGTTCAGCGGAGGCCGAGTGCATGGTAGCAATTTTGGCTGCATGTGAGGCTATATGGATGAGGAAGATCCTGGTCAGGTTGTTCGGTTCTCACTTAGATACTACTGTGATATATTGTGATAATCAGAGTTGCATTAAACTCTCAGTTAATCCAGTATTCATGATAAATCTAAACATATTGATATCCAGTATCATCATATCAGAGATTGTGTGCAGTAGAAGATCATGTTGCGTTCTTACATTCCTACGGAGGATCAGGATGCAGATATTCTGACGAAGGCGCTCACCAGGAGAAAATTAAAATACCATAGAGATAGGATCGGGGTGGTAGATAATCCCCATCTTGTTGAGAGTGAGTGTTGAGATTCAACAAGATGATGAGCTTAGTGAAAAGATTCGCCTTCACTAAGTGGGCCCGCAGGCTATTTTCGGCGCAAAGTCTATTTTTAGACTATGTCTATTTTTAGACATGTCGATCATATTCTATGAGTTGCAGGATGATATTTGTGGATGGTTGGTCAAGTTGGAAAAATAGACGGACTTATATTTTTAGACATATTGGGTGGAATCTATTTTTAGATTGCCAGTCTAAAAATAGATATGTCGAATATTATTAGCTCTTAATAATATTTGGACTCTAAACATTATCTTATTCTCTTGGAGCACTTCAGTTAAGTGCACAGATGTGGCACAACAACTGACAAAAGGAATTACGCTATTCCTAAGGGTTTACTGGAGCTAATGCATGAGTACTTCAGCTAGAACTCATGTGACAGAGTTTGGTGGAGTTATAGAAGTAGTTGGTGGAGTTGTATTTAGTTTAACTCAGTTAGACTCAGTTGAGCTAGTTGTATCTATTCTAACTTAGTGATACACTAGTGAGAGTGGTGTGAATTAATTAGTTAATTAATTCACTAAATAATAACTCATTAATCAACTGAAGAATATATCAATTAACTCAGTGCATGGCAGTTTCAGTGGAGACCAGTGGAGAGGTAGGTGAAAGAGAAAGTGTGACTATTAGTTGTGACTATAGTGATGCATTGATTGCATCCAACAATCAGTGGAGATGCCAATAAGGATTGTGCAGTGAAATATTGGTGAATATGAATTCATTCAGAGCCATTCTTCAGCAGGGATTGTGCAGTAGAGGTAGGCTAGCAGGTGGAAAAGATCGGTGCATGTATTTGCAAGATCGGGCTTGATTAGTGTGTAGCGATTGTATTGTACTGAGAGCTTGATGTGTTCAGCTTTGTATGAGGATTGTTACATGATCTCTATGACATATATTATATACAGATAGTTGGGGTTTTCAGCTTCAGGCTTTCCCTTTAAACAACTGTGTTCATATGTGTGAATTTTTTTTAGTTTCATGTGTGCATTGCTATCTTGATTTTATTTCTGCAAATGATCAATGGTGGAATAGATTCTTTATTTTGCATGCAGTTAAAATAGTGTGAGATTAGGAGAATCTTGGATATATAACACATAAGTTATATAATTTCTACAATCCCATTGCACAACAGTCATTCTGATGTTTGGAAAATACACACGATAATTATGGGGAGTTTCTATGTACCCCACAAAAATCCCAACCTCAGTTGTTGGTTCCAGCCTCTTCCTAGCATCCTTAGTCACATGCACATAAACATATGAGCCAAAAATCTTAAAGTGTGTAACATCAGGTTTCTTACTAGTGAAAGCTTCTTCAGGTATTCTCATTCCAAGTACTCTATGAGGACAACGGTTCTGCACATAAACCGAAATGTTGCATGCTTTCGCCCACAAATGCATTGGTGGGCCTTGATCATGCAACATCGCTCGTGTTGCACCCACGATCGTTCTGTTCTTCCTCTCCACGACCCCATTTTGTTGTGGGTTATGAGGCGCTATGAGTTCTCTTCGGATTCCTTCTTTGATGTAGAAGTTCTTGAATTCATTAGATATGTATTCTCCACCATTATCGCTCCAAAGAGCCTTCACTTGCTTCCCCGACTCTTTCTTCACCAATGCCTTAAACTCACAGATCTTAGAGAATGTTTGATATTTATTTAGCATGAAGAGGATCCAACATTTACAAGAAAATTCATCAACAAATATTATATAGTACTTATGTTTTTTTGTTGAAGCAACTGAGAATGGTCCACACATGTTTGTATGAACTCTCTCAAGGATCCCCGAAGCTCGGTTCTCCTTCTCATGAAAGGTGGAATTTACATACTTCCCCATGCTACAACCCTTGCATGGATCTAACTAAGAAAGTGTTCCCATTGGAAGTCCAGTAGAAATTTGTTGCATGACTTTCAAGGCTCCATGATGAAGATGGCCCAATCGCTTATGCCATAATTCAACCTCATCCCGACTCACTACTTTTTCCGCCTTTCCCATCATGGTAGTGCAGCCACCTACCTCTAGCTTGTAGAGATTCTTAACTCAAATCCCTATCCTCTTTGCTTGACCCGTTGTTTTATGTCGCAGGAAATCTTTTCCATTACTTAAAACAACATCATAGCCTCTTTCCTCCAACATTACAACTGAGACCAAATTTTTCTTCAGACTTGGTACATGCATTGCATGTTTTAATTGAAATGGTTTACCTGACTCCCTCTGAAAGGTAATGGTAACAATCCGGTAGCACTATACCGTTCGTCATCATCCTTATCAATATGCATATGGAGATCTTTCTCCTCCAAGTCACTAAAAATTTCCTTATCTCCCATCATGTGAAAGGAAGTGCCACTATCCAAATACCACATAGATCCCAATGCACTTGAAACCATGCATGCAATCAATGAGATCAAAATTTGAGGCAAGGGCCTCACCAACTGTAGATCCAACAACCTTCTTGTTCTTCTTATTGTATGGATAGTTAGTAGAAAAATGCCCATGTTCGTGACAGTGAAAACACTTCACCTTGGACATGTCCTGCTTCTTGCCTTTGGACTCAGATTTCGAATGGAATTTCTTCCCCTTTCCTTTCTTGGCCTTGGAAGCCAAAGAAAAATCCTCTTCATCCCCATTCTTATATGAAGATCCATCTCTAGTGTTCTGTCTGAACTCCTGCACCAAATCCGACCACAGTCGTTCCCAATCTGGAAATTTTTCGCATCCATTGACAGAGTCTTCATAACTGTGAAAAATATTAGGAAGTCCTAGGAGAGCCAAGCTCACCAAATAATCATCAACGACTGTTATTCCCACACTCCCCAGTTCATCCTAACATTGGAAAAACTTCATGAGATATTTTGGAATGGTGTCACCCTTTTCCATCTTGATCTTCCTGAGTTTATCTTTGAGCACCATTTTCCTATGGTCGCTGATGCTTTGGAATAGATCTGTCAAAGCCTTCCACATTACATATGGTGTGGCTTTCCCATGTAGGCTTGAGACAATGTGGTCTCAGACTCCCTCCAACAGGATCCTCCTTGCCTTTGCCACTTTCTTTTTCCATGCATCAAGATTTTCAGCATCTGCAGCATCGGGCTTAGGAACATATTTTTCAATGAATTCCTTCAACCCATTGTCTTCGAGTACTGCCTCCATCCTGTCCTTCCAAGAAATGTAGTTCGAGCTGCCCTCGAGTTTATACTCTAACCTCAAGCCATTGAAAGACATTTTGATCTTGAATCAGCTGTAGCACCAAGAAAGTCTTTCTGCAAATTCAAATTCTATCTAGTCACAAACTCAGCTCCTGCTTCACTTCTACAATTTCTTGTGCTCGGATACCATGTAGAAATTATACAAAAAGCATGTATATCTTGGATTCACCCAATATAATAATGTACTAAAGTTAAATATTGAATCTCTTCTATAAATATTTTGTGATATTAAAAACATAATATCTAATCACATGAACATGAAGAAAGATCAATCACACACACACAGATAATTTCCCGGGGAAAGCTCATAGCTAAAAACCCCACTATCTTATATTGTATATTATGAAACAAATACACTATATTTCTCTTCTCACAAGAGCCTCCAACATTTAGCTATCTGTCTCACACTTTCCTCACATAAATCTGACCAATACTTAGTCAATTTCCAGCCTCCTGATAGCCTACCTTGCTTGCGCAATCCCTGATGGTCAATATCCATAAAATATAGGAATTATTGCCTGCCTTCACTACGCAAGTATCATTGGCACTCCGATGGGTGGTTGGCTACATGTGTGCAAGCCAATAATTTCACAACTGATAGTCAACTTCCCTTTCACCTAGAACTCAACTGGGTCTCCACTGGATATGACATGCATGAAAATAATAATAGTAAATCTTCAGTTGCATGTGAGATCACTGCATGTGAATTAATTAATATTTAATTCACTTGATCTCTCACTACTTGTATCTTCAGTTACAACTAGAAAAACTAAGTTTAACTCACTTAACTGAGTTAAACTATTTATAACTTGCATTAAATAATGCACCACTGCACTTCAAACTCTGTTACAACTAGAATTAATCTTCATGTCCCACCAACCAACCTCTAACTCGAAATCCACTAGCTAACTGAATTTTCCACTTTCAGTTAACTCATTCAAGTCCACATTGAGAATAGATTACAGTTTAATGTCCATCTAAATTAAGGGATATAAAAATAGACATGCACCCAAAAATAACACTGTGCGCCCCACCCTAGTTTGGATGCTTAATGAAGCGAGGTGCTAAATGCAACCAGGTGCCTAATGCACTAGGCGTGGGTGCTAAATCTTCTTGTTGAATCTCAACACAATTTTTTATGTTGGTTCTGATTACAAACATTATTGTTCTTGTAGGTCGGGAACTAATGCGATGGCTGCACTGGAAATCTGATTTCACATAACCCGACCGCCTCTCTGGTTAAATTAGGGTCTTAGGTTTAGGCTAGCTAGGATCTATTAATAAAAGTTTTCTGGTTCAAGTTTTTAATTAGGGTTTACTTGCTAGGGTTTTCTTTATGGTTTAAAATTATGTTTGTTGTCTTTTCTTACGGTCAGTAGCTTTATGCATTATAATTTTCCATTAGTTTGCACTCATTCTCTTTCATCTTTCTCATTGCTGCATAATATTTAGATAATCACTACATGCACTTTGCCTTGTTTTTTCACCTGCAACTAGTTGATTTCTCTCACACATGGCATTACATTGCATCATAAGCCTCGTCTGTTGCATCATCTCATACACTTTCCTCCTCGCATCATATGCACTGGATGTTGACCTAGCTTGGAAATTTTATATATATTTAATGCCACTACATGAGCCTTCATCGAACACGGAGCCTTCAAACCCTTGGTGCCCTGACTAGCCTTCTTACTCCTCCTTTCACATGTTTGAAACCAGATGGATTTCTTTCCCCTCTTTTCATGCAACGAAACCCTAAATGTCTTCCTTTCTTTCCTTGTCATAATTGCTAAAATCCTAACCCTAATGTTTGCGTGAGGTTGTGGTGGTGGCCTCAAGAGGCAGCTTCTCTCAGAACTGGTCATCAGAGTCACGTTCTGGGCATCATTCCTATGATTCTAATTCATTACCCAGCGAGATACAAGCAAGTTTCTTGTGGGGAACCCTAATCATTTTAAATGACCTATAATCATAACCTGAACCTTGTGCTCAATATAGTCTTGAATATCTCAATGACGTGTCACATGTTTCACCTATTAGTTGGAGATGGGATGTGAAGGCTTGGCATGAAGGAAAATGCAAATCAGAATTTCTTTTAGTTTTTGTCAAACAAGAAACAACTTCTCTTACAAAGAAAAATAATTTGAGATCCCTCGTCTGCCCTAGGTAAATAATTTCCACAAAGAAAAAGTTCCACGAGCACATACAAATAAGTGCTATAAGAACATGAAACACATAAGGGTAAAGGATTGATAAAGGTTTCCTATGCAGAGAGGTAATTCAATGACTCTTTCAGGGTACTGACCAGGCTCACTAGCAGTGGAGCAACGTTTGTGATTTCTTGAAGTGACTCCGCCGGGGTACTGTTCAGGCCTGCTGGTAGTGGAGCAACACCAAAATCTTATCTTAAAAATTATGAATATAATAATCCCTCTGCCTGGTCCATTACATGATCATCAATTCCTGGCATGCGTGAATTTCTACTTGGGTGTTTACTGATTAACAAGAACTAGTTGAGGCACAAAGGGAAGGCATATCTGTAAAGGTCAAAGCAACATAGGAGATACCCACAGTGCCTATGTAATATCCCCTTGCGTCACCATCTAGACTCAAGAAAGCATAGGGACATTGACAAAGATGTTGGATTCTACCAGTGATTAGCCAATTTTTGTAGCTGCTCCAACACCACCCAAAATTTTGGGTATATTCAAAATTTTAGGTCCCCCTCTGCTCGCTCAACCCATTAAGGCTTCAACCCGGCCTTCAATTGGTTAATATCCCCATGACCTTTTCCTTCCAAAAGCTGTCACTATGCCCATTCATACGATGCACACCACATCCACTTGTCTTGTTGTGTCATAATTGCACTAGGGTTTGGGGGTTTTCGCTCCTTCATAGAGCGTTGAGATTTCTTTCGGGGATTCGAAGCTAGGTTAACTGTGGTAGTCATCACCGATCCATGGGGGGGCACTGAGCCAGGATGGGTAAGGATTCAATTTGGCTTGCCTTGTGCTGATCATGCTAGGGTTTGAGAGAAACCCTAACTTGTCCAAAGGGTAGCCCTATTTCCTGTGTTAACCTAATTCGCACTTCCTCGTGGTTTCACTCCCATCAGCATCACACGACATCACAATGAGAGTCAATTCCTAGCCTATTCCTCTAATTTCTTGGAAGATCCTACCCCTCAGCATGTGCATTCGGGTTTGCGTGAACTATATGCCCCTTTGCGTCCTTGTAGCCCAAGATGCATGTGATTAATCATATCCAGCCTTGCTTTGCATTTAATCCCCACCCTCCAAACGCATAGTCATGTTTATTTCAAGGAGCCTCCTCTGTGAATGCATCGTCACCTTGTGGCATCATGAAGTATCAAGACCCACTGCAATCAATAGATACGTGAAAACTCATGAGTTTTAAGTTGGTCTCAAAACCTAAGTATGCTCAAACAATCAATTTAATTTGTAACATCTTAGTTTGGATTATTCAATATTGATGCTCCTCAAGTGAATTATTTTATTCAGTCATTTGTTTTTTCTCATCACTACTGAGATTAGAAACTCTTATGGTGGCAGTCGGGCCCACATACCAGATGGGGCTCTTATCCCAAAAGGTGTGAGGTCTAATTGGAGCCTTTCACCAGGGAGACCCCCTTGTTGTTGGCAACATAATTTTTCCCGTCAACACCTTCTCAAGAGTCATTTCACTATCTTTGTACCTCATCCCGTGGTCAGATAAATTTTCATACAACAATCGTTGGGTGAGAAAAGGTTGAACTATATGACAAGCTTGCAAGAGTATGATCTTGAATTCAAAGTAGTTCATACAATAAAAGGCCATGGTATCTATCAACTTGTAGTAGAAGCAGTTAATACACCAGAAGAGGAAGATTCTGGATGGAAGCAAGAAACAAAAATGCATGATATTGGATAAGCTACCCCTACTGATGCAAACACACCCTGGTACACATATGTGCGACAATATCTTGAGCATGGTACCTTTCCCTCAAAATGATCAACAAGATAGAAAAAGGTCATTTGACTTAAATCTCTATCATATCAGCTTGCACATGGTGTGTTTTTTCAAAAGCATCGTAATGGGTTCCTGCTCATATGTGTGGAATCACTAGATTAAAAAATGCTATTAAACGATATTCACAATGGTCAAGCTGGTAGGCACTTCGTGGTTAATACTACTGCGCATAAAGCTATGCAAAATGGATATTATTAGCCCACATTATTCAAATATGCTCATGCATATTCTTGTAAGTGCCCAATTTGTCAAAGATGCACTGTTTGCGATAGAAATTCAACCGCCCCATTACAACCCATTGCCCTCGAAGAACCTTTTCAACAATAGGGATTGGATATCAATGGTGAAATTTTCCCACATTCGTCAAAGAGGCACCACTATATCTTGACCACTACAAACTATTTTACTCGGTGGGTTGAAGCAACTCCTCTAAAACAAGTGAACAAGCAGGAAGTCATAAAATTCCTCAAGCATAATATTATCACCAGGTTTGGCATTCCTACGCCACTTTTTTTTATAATGCAACATATTTTTCATCATTAAAACTTTATGATTTTTCATTAGAGAATGGTATTGTTTTAAAGCGCTCATTTAAATACTGGGCCCCAGGAAATGGTGTATTTGATTCAACCAATAAGAATTTAATCTGAATCATCAAGAAAACCATTTACCCTAAGCAAAGGAACTAACACAATGCTTTGGTGAATGATTTATGGGCTGACTGTGTCACACTAAAACCTTTTATGAAGACCTCCCGTTACTTCCTATTGTATGGAAAAGAAGTTATCCTACCTATAAACATATACCTCCTAGCCCTTCAAAAACTTTCTCAAGGATTTCGGGGTAAACCATGTATTGTGGTTCAGAGTAGGATAAATTCTATATTGAAGTTAGAGGAAGAACGGTGGAAAACAAAACAGAAATTTTCCATCCATCAGAGTCATATCAAGTGTTGGTTTGAAAAGAAGTCAGTGGGGAATAAGGAGTTAAGTGTGGGTGACCTAGTATTGAAGCGGGATAAAGCCCACGAAGATAAGGGTAAACACACTAAATTATAATCCCTATGGATCAAACCTTATGTTGTTCATGATAATATTGTCCACCATACTTATCATCTTCAATTCTTATATGGGAATATGGAATCACTTCCCATCAATGGCCAAGAAATTGAGTGATATTTTCAATAGAAGCCTAGGGTTGTGTCTTTACCATATGTACACATCTCTTTCCTTGTTTCCAATTTGTTTACTTGTTCTTGTTATGTTGTGTATTTCCTTCATCTTTTGTTTTGTCTTCGTGTGAATAAAACCTTATGTGCAATTATTCCCTTTGGTTACATCAGATGTGGCAAAATTTTAAAAGGGCTAGACGACGCACAACAACACATGGTTAACTTTCAATACTTCTTCTTTGTCTTAGTAAAATATTTTTAGGTCAGTGATGCCATGATGGAACGTATGATCCATTAGAAAGGAAAGATTTTAATAGAACCTCGTTACCTGATTCAGTATTATAATTATTCAGTGTTTTGTATGCTAATCCAATCGAGTAGAAAAAGGAAAGGGGGAAACTAATAGCGAGCATATTGATTTTATAGGTATAAAATGATATTTGAAGGAAAAACCTCTCTCACTCTCAAAAAGTCGGGATCCCTCTTTTTCGTTCGCGATATAAACACCAATAAAATGCCAATGTGCATATGTAAATAAACAAACAAAATGTGAAAGAAGAGAAGGGGTTCCTACGCAGAGAGATGGAACAAGTAAATTTGTCGGGGTACCAAACAAGATTGCTGGAAATAAAGTAATGCTTGTTTTCTTGTAGTGACTCCTCTAGGGTATTGAACATGCCTGCTGACATCAGATCAACACTAGAGAAGAAATTAAGACTCTGAATATTCAAACTCACGATTACTTACTCCCCAAGTTCTCCTGGATGAATGTGCTTAACTGAGGAAGGGAATAGAGAAGAATACATACATAATCAGGTTAAGTGGGGAAGCAAAAGTAATCCACAAGATGAATCAATACTTCCAAAAGGATAGACCTTGTGCATAAAATTAGACTAGAATAAAGAAGCTAGAGCTTTTCCAGTGTCTCGCCAAGTGTTTTCATCACTACAACACCCTCCAAATTTTTTCCTATATTCAAATTTTGGAGCCTACTTTAACCATGTGAGCTTTCGTTTCTAGTGGTAAAAGACATCCCATGCTTTTCCTCTAAGTTTCCTAGTCCCTTTGTGAAGAAAACTCAAGTGTCATCTTTTGGTAAGGGAAGTATCAAACTTTGTGTAAGGGAATTATAACACATATTTAAGAGGAAAATTTGGTACTAATGGGTCCTATATATCATAGAGACATGTATTAGACTCATTGCTAAAGTTTTATACATGGTTTTGTTAGTGTCGTCACTTGTGTCGCAAAGTGTATCTTAAGTGTCGCACTTGGAGGTAAGTGTCATTTTGTTGTCATTTCAATGAGTTTATGCTGATTTTGGGTATTGAGTGTTCATTTTTGTATCATAGATTGTATTTGAGTGTGTGATCATGTTCAATTCATACTTAAGTTTTACCTCTACCTCACTGATCCCATACTTAGTCAAATTATGGAGAGTTCCTCGCCCGACCAACCCTGCTTCACTCTACCTCCCTAAACTGCGCATTTCATTGTTGCAAGCCTTAGTCAGCATCCCCTACCTCATAGAGTAGCCACTTCCTATAAGAACTATGTATAACGTGGTCACAATGCTCTCTTGCTACCTCTTGGTCCTCAGAATTACGCAATCTTGCCTCCCTATCAGCCTCCCACTACGCACTGCATAGTTTCTGTCAACAGTCAGTCTCCATATCTCTTTGAACTATGAAAATGCACAATCCAGTGACCTAATCTCTCCCTTGAACTGCATATTATGCAGTCATAGTGGGAAATATTGCTTCACTGTGTCACTATTTCCCTTAATTGGGCAGTCCTGTCTCTTAGTACTCCAGCAACTGCGAATTGTGCAGTCACAAACATAAATCCATCATCCCTGCCTCTTGGAACTACACATTGCACAATCCCTGAGCCTCCCCCCCCATCCTACACTCAATATCAAATCTAATTAATAAATTTAATGAAGAATGATAGACAAGGGGGGTTTCTCGACTGATGTCATCTTATCGTGAGTGAATTTCATCTATAGGTACTATGTATTGACATGACTTGATGATGTTAAGGAAGATTATAAGGAGATTATGCAAGAAGACACTTATGAAGCTACAAAGACAAGGGTGATCATGAAGCAATAATATGAAGGGACACTAGATTGCGACTAAAGGTGGAAGATCAAGATCACATGGAAGACTCCATATCATCAAGCCTTTTTGAGGAGTAATATGAAGAACATGCAAGACTTATCAAGAAGACACAGAGGAAATAATGAAAAGATAATCTTAACAATGACACATCATCATAAAGTTCCAATATGTCATCAATGCGAAGTTATGGCTTGTCCAAATTTCATCTCAAGAGTCTTATGAGTCATCATTTTGCCACATTATTTGTGGATGTAATTATGTAAATTTCAATCAAATGAGAAATGTAAAGTTTGTTGAAGTCCAAAGTTCACTCTTAGAATGTGAAAAGTCATGTAGAAGTCAAAATGTCTTATGAGAATTTGAAAAGTCATAAGGAATTTTAAGAGTCACGATGGGAGCTCAGGAGTCACAAGGGATGTGGAGAGTAACCTCATTTTTTATATATACACCCTCATAGATCAAGCAAAGGACTTTTAACCTTGTCTTCTCAAGCTAGGAATACGAGAGAAGAATATTATTTTGAGAAGCAAGTAGTTTCTTAAAGTTTCACTATTGGAACAAGTCTTGTATCATTGTAATGGTGTATCTTTGAATTTTCACTCAATAATTTGAAGCCCTTAGAGCCAACACACTTTTCATGCATATCTCATGAATTATTGTGAGACTATTCTTTCATTGTTTACAGTATATGTTTAGATCAATTCATACTAATGAAAATGAATTGTTTCATTGGATTTAGTATGCTTCTTGAATCGTGTGTCCTATGTTTTCATGATCATGGTTCTTTGTAAACTATTTATCAAGATTTATTATGATTCTCATAGATATATATGCACGCGTCTGTGCTACGATAATACTATTTCTTTCTTTCAAAGGTTCACTTTCTTTTCCGCTTTGTGAAAGAACCATTATACACTTTGCAATTGAATACATCACATGGATAACTTACTTTCTTATCTTAACAGTGCATGTGTTTCTCTTGTTTCGTTCGATGCAACCAAGGCAAATATTTAAGATAATGACAACCGACCATACTTTCTAGTTGGGGCTCCTACTCCAAGCAGTGTTAAGCCTAACTAGGACTTAATATAGGGGAGACCCTCGTACTATTGGTGGCATCCAACATCATCAACAAAAACATTTAGAGGAAGTTCTCTCTCTCTAGAAAATAGCCAATTTTTATGCAATGATGTCAAATTTTACCTTTGAGAAAGAATAAATGGATTATCTGTGACATGTGATATCAAGGGAAGGCATGAAGTTAGAACCAACTAACATTTCCAAGCTAAGAGGAATTTTGGGTTTAATAGTATACTATCAAAAGTTTATTTGAAATTACACTCACATAAATGCCCCCAAGAAACCTTTTAAAAAGGAACTCATTCCAATGGGATTATAAAGCATAATGATGTTTTGAAATATTAAAGGACATGATGTACGCCACCCCATTATTAGCAACTTTTGATTTTTTACAACATTTTCTATTTGAGAGTGACACTTCAAGTTAGAAGAGGGGCAATGTTGATGCAAGATATCCACCCTATAGCATTTGAAAGGAGAAAGATGAATAAAATATTATGTCTAAAATATATAAACGACAAAGTGTAGAAATTATATAACTAATGAGTTATACATCCAAGATTCTCCTGATCACACACTATTTGACTTCATGCACAATATAGAATCCCTTCTACTATTGATCATCATATGCGGAAATTAAATCAATTGCATGCACACATTGAAACCATAAAAATTCACACATATGAACACAGTGTTTTAACGGGAAAGCCTGAAGCTAAAAACCCCAACTATATGTATAATATATATGTCATAGAGATCATGTAACAATCCTCATACAAAGCTTCTCACAAGCTCTCAGTACAATACAATCGCTACACACTAATCCGGTCCGATCTAGCAAATCCATGCATCGATCTCTGCCACCTGCTAGCTTGCCTCTACTGTGCAATCCCTATTGAAGAATGGCTCTGAATGAACTCGAATTGGTCCAGAATTGCTCACGAAATCCTCATTGGAAACTCTACTTTGTGTTGGATGCAATCAATGCATCACTATAGTCACAACTGATAATCAACCTGCTCTTTCACCTACCTCTCCACTGGTCTCCACTGAAATTGTCCATGCACTATAGTTAACTGATGTATTCTTCAGTTGATTAATGAGTTAATATTTAGTTAATTAATTAATAATTAATTCACACCACTCTCACTAGTGTATCAATTAGTTATACTAGATACAACTAGCTCAATTGTGTCTAACTGAGTTAAACTGAACACAACTCCACCAACTACTTCTACAACTCCACCAAACTCTGTCACATGAGTTCTAACTGAAGTCTCCATGGCATAAATTACTTAACCCTGTAGCTGCACTCCTTCTTCCTCACTCTCCTTTGTACACATATGTGCACTTAACTGAAGTGCTCCAAGAGAATAAGATAATGTTTAGAGTCTAAATATTATTAAGAGCTAATAATATTCGACATATCTATTTTTGGACTGGCAATCTAAAAATAGATTCCAACCAATATGTCTAAAAATAGAAGTCCATCTATTTTTTCCGACTTGACCATCCATCCACAAATAACATCATGTAACTCATAGAACATGATCCATATGTCTAAAAATAGACATAGTCTAAAAATAGACTTTGCGCCAAAATAGCCTGCGGGCCCACTTAGTGAAGGCAACTCTTTTCACGAAGCTCATCATCTTGTTGCAATCTCAACACTCCCTCTCAACAAGATATGGATTATCTGCAACCCCTATCCTGCCCCTGTGGTATTCGAATTTGCTCCTGGTGAGCGCCTTCGTCAAGATATCAGCATCCTGATCCTCCGTGGGAATGTATGAAAGTAACATGATCTTCTCGTCGCACACAATATCTCGATATGATAGTACTGGTCCGTAGCTTCATGCAACTCTCAACTCATCCCCTCCCCCGTCTATACCATAATCCATATCTAGATGTGCCTCTGAGATATCTCAATACATGCTTCCCCGCCTTCGAAAAGAGCTTGGTAGGCTTAACCATAGCTTGTGAAAGCTGGTTAGCAACATAGCATATGTCCGGTCGTGTATTGACTAGATACATGATCGAACCAATCAACTATCGGTAAACAATGGCATCCACTACCTCTGCCGATGTAGCATCCTCTTTCATCCAACCACCAGGAAGAGGAGTGTCAATAGGCTTGCAACCTTGCATGTTGAACTTCTCTAGTATCTCCTGGGCATACTTGCCTTGAGACACAAACAATTCATCACTGCGTTGCCAAATTTCCAATCCCAAGAAATAATGAAGGAGGCCCAAGTCCTTCATCTCAAACTCCTTTGCATGATCAGCCTTGCATGAGAGTATCAATTGTTCATCACCCGTCAGTATCAAATCATCTACATAAAGTACAATGATCAGCAACTTACCCTCCACCACAATCTGGTATAGGTTCGGATCTACCTCACTCTTGGTGAATCCAAGACCGGTGAAATAACTTTCTATCCGTGTGTACCAAGCACGAGGTGCTTGTTTCAGCCCATACAACGCTCTTTTGAGCCTGCACACATGCAAATCGCTGTTGAAGATTTTGAATCCTTCAGGCTGCTCTATGTACACCTCCTCCTCAATGACTTCGCCGAGGAACACAGTCTTCACATCCATCTGATGAATGTAGCAACCCATCTGCGCTAAGAGAGCTAGGATGCTCCGTATGGAAGAATACCTTGAGACAGGTGCAAAGGTTTCTTCATAGTCGATCCCCTCAATCTGTGAGAAGCCCCGGGCAACAAATCTTACCTTGTACTTCTCCACACTCCCGTCATCTGCTTGCTTCACTTTGTAGATCCATCTCGAACCTACCACTGATTTCCCTTCTGGCCTTGTGACAATCTCCCATGCCCTGTTTCTGACAATCGAATCATACTCTTCCACCATGGCATCTACCCATGCAGGGTCCTCCACAGCTTCCTCAAAAGATGATGGTTATATCACGATACACTTGCTCATCAGAGCCATGTATCCAGTATATCGGTCAGGTGACTGTCTCTATTTGCACTGTGATGTAGGTGCTCCTACAATATTCTCTGCATCAAGATTCAGTCGCTCAGCTTATGTAGTGCGCTTCCGCCCTCTGATGTTTGGCACTGCATGAGTGGTTTCTTCCAATCCATGAACCTCCTCTTGTGGCTGATCCACATCCTGAGGCCCATCCTTAGGAACTAATAGCTCCTCATCTGCATACACGTGTAGCTCCCTCTCAAGCGAACACTTCATGGCTTTCTCCTCATGAAATTTGATATCCTGTCGCACAACAGTCTTCCGACTGTCTAGAAAATACACACGATAGTTGTGGGGTGTTTCTGTGTACCCCAAAAATATCCCAACCTCTGTAGTAGGCTCCAGCTTCTTCCTGGCATCCTTCGTCACATGAATGTAAACAGGTGAGCCAAAAATCTTCAAATGAGAAACATCAGGCTTCTTACCAGAAAATGCCTCTTCGGATGTACTCATGCCAAGTACTCTATGAGGACAACAGTTTTGCACATAAACCGTAGTGTTGCAAGCTTATTCCCACAAGTGTATGGGTAGGCCCTGATCATGCAACATCGCCCGTGCAACACCCACGATCATTCTGTTCTTTCGCTCCGTGACCCCATTTTACTATGGGTTATGAGGCGCCATGAGCTCTCTTCGAATTCCTTCTGCACTGCAAAAGTCTTTGAATTTGCCAGAGATGAATTCACCACCATTATCGCTCCTAAGAGCCTTCGCCTACTTCCCCGATTCTTTCTCAACCAGTGCCTTGAACTCACAGAATTTTGAGTATGTCTCGCTCTTCTTCTGCATGAAGAAGATCCAACACTTACGAGAAAAATCATCAACAAAGATCACAAAATACTTGTGCTTTGCTATCGAAGCTACTGAGAAAGGTCCACACACATCTGTGTGAATTCTCTCAAGGATCGTCGTGGCACGAATATCCTTCTCATGAAAGGTGGATTTCACAAATTTTCCCAAAGTACATCCCTTGCATTGATCTGACTGCACAAGTGTACCCTTGGGAAGCCCAGTAGAAATCTGCTGCAAAATTTTAAAAGCTCCATGGTGAAGGTGGCCCAATATCTTGTGCCACAACTCGCCCTCATCCCGGCTCACCACTCCTTCTGCCTTGCCTGCCATTGCTGCACAGCCATCTACCTGCAATTGATAAAGATTCTTAACTTGAACCCCTATCCTTCGGGTTTCACCAGTTGCCTTACTGCGCAGGAAAGCCTTTCCCTCGCTAAAGACAACATCATATCCCTTGTCTTCCAACATCACCACAGAGATCAAATTATTCTTAAATCTTGGAACATGCATGAAATCCTTTAATATAAAGGGTTTACCCGACTCCTTCTTAAAGGAAATGGTCCCGATACTGGTCGCATTGTATCTACCATCATCGCCCATCTCGATGTGCACTCCAATATCCTTCTCATCCAGATCAGCAAACAAATCTTTGTCTCCAGTCATATGGAAAGACGCATCACTGTCAAGAAACCACACTGATCCCATCATACTTGAGACCAAGCATGCGATCAGTGAAAAATACAGCTCAAACTGCCAGGCTAAGGCCTCTCCAGCTGCAAATCCAACAACACACTTCATTTTCATGTGGACAATTGATGGTGTAATGCTTGTGTTGATAGTGAAAGCACCTTCATGGACATCTCACAGCAACACACCACTTTATACCCAGTTAGAAGGATTTTTCTTTCCGCCTCCATCTGTGGCATCAAAGCGCCAGGCCCTGCTCATCTTCATTCTTTAATGAAGAGATAGCCATCCCTTGTACTCTACCTTATCTCCTCCACTGCACAAGATTGGTAAGTCAGCTCCTCTTAGGTTTCTCCCAACATTGTACATAGTCCTCAGCAGATTGCTCCTTCGGGCTGAGGAAGGCCACACTGCCAATTCCTCTTCATCATTAACCTACTTCCTAGCTAAAGTACCTTGCTTGGACAAACTTTGTGAGGTACTTGGGTATACTTTCGCCCTTCTCCATTTTTATTTTCCTGAGTTTGTCTTTGAGCACCAACTTCCTCTGGTCGCTCTTGCTTTGGAACAAGTCTGTCAAAGCTTTCCACATCAAGAATGGAGAAGCTTTACCATGAAGGCTAGACACTATGTGATCCTTCACACCTTCCAACAGAATCCTTCGACATTTTGCTGTCTTCTTTTGCCATGCGTCAAGTGCGGCAGCATCGCTAGAAGCAGGTTTTGGAATTTCTGCATCTATGAACTCCTTCAACCCATTATCCTCCAGCACCGCCTCCATCCTTTCCTTCCATGCAATATAATTCGAGCTGCCCTCAAGGGCATACTCCAATCGCAATCCATTGAAAGACATCTCAACTTCGACACCAAGAAAACACTACTGCAAATTCGAATTCCACCAGCACAAAACTCAACTGCTTCAATGCTTTGCAATTGCTCCAGTGATCAATACTGCTTCGATACCATGTAGAAATTATATAAATAATGTGTTATACATCCAAGATTCTCCCGATCACACACTATTTGACTTCATGCACAATACAAAATCTCTTCTACTATTGATCATTACTTGCGGAAATAAAATCAATTGCATGCACACATTGAAACCATAAAAATTCACACATATGAACACAATGTTTTAACGGGAAAGCCTGAAGCTAAAAACCCCAACTATCTGTATATAATATATGTGTCTAGATAATGGCAACAATTCTCTTCAAACTTCTCACAAACTCTAAAATTTCAATACAATCTTACTAATTAAGGTCTAGTCTATGCCTGATCCATACATCAGTCCCTTTTCTTTTCCCTGCCTCTGCATAATCCTTGTTGAAGAATGATATGGAATGAACTCGGGTGAATTGACCTTGCGATATGCAATTCTCATTGTAGCAACTCACTACGTGTTTCAGATGCAATCAATGCATCACTATAGTCACAACTGATAGTCACACTTGCTCTTTCCCCTACCTCTCCACTGGTCTCCACTGAAACTGCCATGCACTGTAGTTAACTGATGTATTCTTCAGTTGATTAATGAGTTATTATTTAGTGAATTAATTAACTAATTAATTCACACCACTCTCACTAGTGTATCAATCAGGTAGACTAGATACAACTAGCTCAACTGAGTCTAACTGAGTTAAACTAAATACAAATCCACCAACTACTTCAACCACTGGCTTCTGTCATGAGTTCTATTTGGAAGTCTGCTAGTAACTTTACTTAACCCTCGAGAATAGCGTAATTCCTTACATCGACTCTACAATACCACATCTGTACCCTTACTTGAAATTTTAAGATAATAAGATATGTTTAGTCAAATATTATTAAGAGCTAATAATATTCGACATATCTATTTTTAGATTGGAAATCTAAAAATAGATTCACGCTAATATGTCTAAAAATAGAAGTCCATCTATTTTTCCAGCTTGACCAACCATCCACAAACATCTTACCCAACTCCAGCTACCACATCTAATTGACATAAGAAAATAGACATAGTCTAAAAATAGACTTTGCGCCAAAAATAGCCTGCGGGCCCACTTAGTGAAGGCGACTCTTTTCACTAAGCTCATCATCTTGTTGCAATCTCACAAATAAATGCTCAACATTATGCACACTTTAGCCAAGTAATATCTTTTGGGTAGCACATTTTTATATGAATGAAGCATAATAGTCTTCAACACCTTCTCCAACAAAATAAACTTTCTATAAAACAACAAAAATGGGTAAAAAAATTGACACATTTTAATATGGAGATACTACAAAAAAAACTAAAGGACAAAGTAGTTGCATATGCTCTCTAACGAAAAGATGAAGAATCATTGCCACTTGTAGTTTCAATTGTAATTCTACAATGGGTCAATGAAATTTTTTCAAAAACTAGATATTACTTCAACATGAGTTTGACTTATCATCCCAAAAAAGACAGTAACTAATAATTTTTCAATAAATGATTGAAATCTTACCTTCGTTATTATGTAATATACAAACAAAATATGTGGTTTTAATGGTTACACTTTTCTAAATGGTGGTACAACTCTACTTACCACACTTTAGGAAAAATGAATCCATTTCAAGCTCTTTAAGGTTATGAGACCCCTAAATGGAAGGAATTTAATATAAAAGAAACCAAATTTCTAGTGATAAAGGATTAATTAGAACAAAACCAAATGGTCCTCAAGGCACTCAACGAAAATCTAAATATTGCAAGAAATCATATGAAACATCAAGTTGACCAACACAGAACATAAAGATAATTTGAGATTGGAGATTAGGTATTTTTCAAGTTTCAACCTTACAAACAGTTATCCTTGAAATAATAAGGAAATAAGAAAATGAAACCGAAGTTGTATGGACCATACCAAATTAACAAAAATATATTCCAAGTAGCATATAGCTTGAGCCTCCATGATGAAATTTGGATTCACAATGTTTTCAATGTATTTTTCCTCAAAAGAGTATTAGATAAGCACAAGTAGCAAAGAAAACACATTTCATGTTGGAGGATGAAGGAAAGACTATTTTAAAACAAGGAGACATCATTACCACTGGAGAAAAGAAATCAAAACAATGAGTAATTAAGAAGTATCTTATTAAGTGGAAGAATTTACTGAAAGAAGAAGCCTCTTGCTAGATAGAACATTTTCGTCAACAACACCCTTCGGTTCCTATGTTTCATGATAAATAATTTCCTTTTGAAGGGAAGGAAATGCTATAAATAAATGAAAATGAATTAAAGACTCATGATTGTTCATGAAAATGTGCAATAGGCTATTTTTACATTGGGCCCATGAATTGTTAAAAAACCCGTCAATCAAATATAACTCTCTCTCCCTCTCCCTCTCTCTCTCTCTCTCTCTCTATATATATATATATATAATTGTGCCTTCGAAAAAATTTGTGCATCATTGTTTATGTGCGGTTTCTTAATGGAGCAAGATATTTTCTTATGAACGAAAGCTTTGAAGGTCATAAATTTAGTAAATAAATCACACTTGTCTTCAAGGAGGTAGATCTAAGAGTGCTATGAGAAGTCATCAATAAATGCCAGTGAATACTTAGCCCCTAAGAAAGCAAAAGTTGGAAATGGCATCAAACCATTATGGACCAACTTAGGAGTTGTTGTAGCACGTAAAACTGTCTCTTTAGGAAAAATATCTTGATTTTGTTTGCCAAGAACACAACTTTGATAGAATTCATCAATACAAGAACCTTTGGAAGACCAAGAAACATATTTTTTTTACACAACTATTGCAAATATGTATAGTTTACATGCCTAAATCTCTCATGCCAAAGCCTATTCAAAGAATGAACATGAGCAATGAAAAAATAAGCAAAGGTAAGCACAAAGCTCAATTCAAATAAAAGAAAGATTTTTTTCAGGCTTATAAGACTACCTCCAAGGCTTAAGAGAACACAAAATATTCCCCTTCAACTTCCAATGGTCATGGTGTGTTGGAACTTATGTTACTGGAGGTCATATCTCACTACCTATTTGGAATTGATTTGTCTGTACAAAGAGGTATTATATTATAGCAACAATTTGAAGAAACATAATTTGTTGGGAAGAAAACTTTTGCCATTGAGAGAATTATTTTGATTTGCAAAGAGAAAAAAGAGAAGTGCACCACTCTTTTATAATTGTTCCCATTGGAATAAGGGTGATTGAGAAAAATAATGATGATGATAATGGTATTTGTTAACATATACAAACAAACATCAACATTCTAAAGATTTACTTGGTTTAATTTTAAAATTTTATTTCTATATTAGAAAAGCTTTAAAAAAACATTTCTAAATCACAAAGCTAATTTTGATAAGTTAAAAGATTAGGAAAATAAGCATTCTAACCAATAATTTCAAATTAAGATTTAATGTCTTGACTCCTGACATATCTTATAAATGATCATATTCTTTAATATAAAATAATTAAATCTATTTCGGAATTAGATATATTTATTTTCAAATAAATATTTATTACACCATAAACCTACTAAATTTTAGGTCTTAATCTTGAATTTTGCATTTAAGCGTCATCTGGTGCACTATCCCTTGATCCCATCTCAAAAACATTTATATCCCCTCCTCTTCTTCTTCTCGACAACGATTTCCCACCGTCATTGCCGGTCTCTGCGATCCTTCTCTCGCAATCATATTCTTCCACAAGTGTTGGAGCAGATGAAACTTCAACGTTAAAATTTTTGGAGGTGCGTACTATCCATTTGTTGCTGCGTTGGACGTCTGTCTCTTGTCATTTCGAGGCAATGCAACGATTCTCCGTTCCCCAATCTACATCCATGGCCAATGATGTGTAATTTGATTATTATTTTAACATATTATAAAATTTAATGGGGATGAGTTAAATCAAATTTATTTAATATAAAAATAATTTATATTTAAAAACAATTTATTATAGATTTAAATATGAGCTGGAGTTAAATATGAGTGGAAAAGGATTTAAGTTTTTCGCTAATTTTTTTTTTTTAAATATACAATACAATATGTTTAAATATTTTTTATATATAGATATATATGAAGTTGATATGGACATAAATTAGTATAATATTTTTTTAGAAATAGAGGAATAACCGAGTATTTTTTAATAACCCAAAAGCATAATATTTTTGAAAACTATAATATTTAAACATTTGATTGACACATTTACATTATTTTTCTATTTGGAACATAATTTTTTTATTTTAATTTTTATTTTAAAGGGGCATTAACAAAGAAACTTACACATCCTCTCATACTAGATTGTAGAATGACCCTCTTCACTCAATAAACATAAATATTTTATTTTTTATTTTTATATATTAAAAAATTACATATTTAACATTATATACCAAAATTAATAACAATGTAATGATGAAGCAATTATATGTAAAATAATATAAAAAAACAAAACATTATTAATGTTTGAATTGGTTAGAGCATTAAACTAATCTAGATTCATTTTAACTTTTAATCTATCAAACTCCAAAAGATCAAATATCTTAAAAAGTAAACTTTTTTTGAAATGAATTTTTTATTTTATTTTTATTTTTATGTAATTTGAAAAATTCAAAATTACCAATAATTTTGAATCGTATATACTTTTGCTTTAGAATTAGAGGGGAAGGGATTGTAGCAAATAATTTTTGTTTCGTTTTAGACCGTGATATAGTAAATTAGAGTTTCCCCGTAGATACCTAGCAAGCTGGTGATTTTTTGGATAGCGCGCAGTTGCAGTTGGCTTTGACTGTTCCAGGCTTTTCCATAGAGACAGATCGGGACACGTCGAATCTAAATATATGGAGTAATCAGATATAATTTACTGTAGATATATATGAATCTGTTAATTTAGCTCACAGCTGTCGCTTTGGCCGAGTGGTTAAGGCGTGTGCCTGCTAAGTACATGGGGTTTCCCCGCGAGAGTTCGAATCTCTCAGGCGACGACTATAATAATTTTCCTTTTCTCTCAGTCTGTAATTACGGAAGGTAATCTTTGGTTTTGGTTTTTATTTTGAAGTTAAAATTTGAAGGTAATCCATTTTATGTGTAAAGTTTGACTAATAATTTTCCTTTTCCCTCCGTCTGTAATTACGGAAGGTAATCATTGGTTTTGGTTTTGGTTTTGGTTTTGGTTTTGGTTTTGAAGTTAAAATTTGAAGGTAATCCATTTTATGTGTAAAGTTTGATTTTATTTTGAAGTTAAAATTATTTATGGAATTAGGAATTTAGTTTATGTGGATGATGTATAAATATTTTTTTTTGCTAAAAATCACATCAAAATAAATTTACTTTAATGTGATTTTTATTGAAAGATTTTATATATTATTTATAGTGTTAGATTTTTTTTTAGCTTTCTAGTTTATTAATAAACCAATAATTTATTTATGCTATACAATATTTAATTTATTTTATGAGGTTGAATACAATTTTAAATAAGATAAAATGAAAAAAAATTAATAAAATATAATTTTGGTAAAAATTTAAATAAAATAAAATAAAAATTATAATTAATTATGGTATATTTAAGGTAACTCTTGTATAGTCAGGTCTTTTCTAGTTACATATAACTTTTGTATAGTTGGGTCCTCTCTAACCAAAGTCGTCACATGACATCATTTGCATTGCATTTTTTAAGGGGTGATGCGGCATTTAGTCTTTCCACAACATGCATTAACATCAACGATGCAAGTACCCGGTGTAATGAATTCACGTGTTAATTAATAATGCCATGCCTGGTGCGATTTATTCTCATTTACTAAACTAGATTATAATAGTCAAATTCTTGAAACTCTCCTATGTAATGTTCCAAAATAGGAAAAACAATACTATTCCAAAAACTAATAAATTTGCACCATAAAAATTTTAAACAACGTAGTAAATACCCACAACAATCAAATTCATGGAAGCAGCTGAGCTATTTTATTGTATAAATGGGCAAGAGTACAAATATATAGAAGAAATGCTCTTGGGCTTGTCTTTTTGGCAAGCGGAGCAAAACCCAGGTAAGACAATGATAAATGAGATACTGCCCAATGAAGGCTCTTCGATGTCTCAGTAATTCAGCACTAGCAGCTGCAAAGGAATGACTGAAAATCCCACCTCTGGTGCTCAAAAAATTCTGCAAAAGAAAATCTGAGGTCCTTGTCAAAAACCTAGAAATAGTTTGGCCTGGTTTTGACCTTCCAAAATTGACCTCCACAAGCCCTAGCAAATTTTCACTTTCCGCTGCAAAGATATGGCTGAAAACCCCATCTCTGTTGCTCATAAAATTCTATAAAATTATTTTTGAGGTCCTTGTAAAAAACCAAGAAAAACCAAGAAATGGTTTGACCTGGTTTTGAACTTCCAAAAGTGACCTCCAACAAGCCCTACGCTCCCCAGTAGCCACTGAATATGCTATCTACATAATTACCATAAAAATACTCAACAACCCTTCAAGAATGCAACAAATAATTCCTCAGACACTTCCCCTATCTCTCCCGGAAAACAATAACCCAAATGGCTAAGGCACTCTCCCACAAAGGTGCCCAACTTTCCCTCCTCTGCGTTGGCCCAGTGACTGCCACACTACTCCTAAGACACACTATCAATCTCAGCCTTTGAGGTTCGCCAATAGCTTGAAAGGATAATGAACCTAGGTTCGCTTATAACTGAACAAGCTAATGAACCTTTCTCCGCTAAATATTCTTTCGTCAATCAACCCCCGGAATACCACTGCATCCTCCAGAAATACGCACTGATGGGGAAACTAAATGCAAATGCTGAAGATATCACAATGAAGCTCTCTCGGAGGATAATGGAAAACCAATCTAGGGTGGAACTCGAAGTCCCCCGAAGAATGGGTGAGTTCTCCACTTGAAAAACTCGTGCTAAATAGCAAGTGACCCAGCTAAGCAACTCGAGCAATTGAGATCAAAATCGATAATCCAATCATGCCAAATGAAGTGAGCTTCCTTCCTTTTATAACCTTCGTTGAGGCTTCTTCCCTCCTTTTTCCTTCGTACGTTGTTCCCACTCATGCTTTTCGAACCAGTTATTAAGGGTGTGCGTATTTCATGTGTGGGTGGTCCCCATTCATCACCAGCAAAATAACATAACATAAGTTTAACTAACCACTAACTCCTAAGTCTTCTAATGAAAAATAAAATGGGCCCTGACATCACCAAAATTGGCCCTTAAAACATAACAATAAATCTTGTTCCAAAATAGTCATGGAAGGGACATTACAGTTCTCCCCACCAAAAATTGCTTGTCCTCAAGCAATGCCTGAACAAGTGCCCTCTCTGACTGTTGATCACCATTGTACCCACCAATAATACCAGGGCCCCAAATGTACGATTGAGTCATCCCTAATATCAGCATTGTCCCGACATGGAGGAATCCCTCGATACCAGGATCCCAAGCCATCCTAATCAATGTGAAGCACACCTTGCTTGACTCGTTATCCAACCAGATACAGGTACCAGAAGCCCTCTACATACTAGCAATAAGTAGAGCATCATGATAATGTAAGACTCTGTCCAACTCCCAATGAAGTTTCCCTACTAAGTAGTCCATCTCATGCACTACAAGAGTAAACTCCTGAAGATGCAATCCAATCCTAGTAGGATTGAACCCTCATCTACCCTGGCCTCCGTTGATCTCCTCCCATCAATCACCCTACCACACCGGTGAAGTTCCCCATACCATCAATGAATCACTAAACCAAATGTAAGATCTAGATGACCCTACCGTGTAGAAACCAACTCATGTCTATGGGTAGATGAACTGCCTATCATGCTGACATTGTGACACTCTAGTCATGACTGACTCCATAGCATGCTCGTACCAGAGCCTCCTCTCCCATAAATATTGACCATAATCTATGCGATGATCGAGGCTAGGCCAATCCTTCCAAAGTGACCCAATGGTACCAACACCTATCACTCCATGGCTAGCCCTAATCATGAGCAAAAATCTGCTTTGTCCTATGGTTAGGGCTTCGGTGATCCCCCATGTGTCTGCCTATATATGAATTAGTTTGCCTATTATCCCGACCATGCTCACTGAGGAGTGGAGTATCCCACCAATCCACTGGATCTGTGGATCCCATAACCATACTGGAGGTCCATAACCCCCAATCCTCTCTTCCTGCTGCTGTGATATGATGCTAATTGTTAGGACCCTTTTGTGGCTTGTATCTACCTCCTATAGGTATCCAATAGGTAGGCACCGAGTATCAATAACCTCTGCCGCGAATAGCCCGCTACTCTGTGCCTACAAAACACAACGAGATATGCTATCCTGACTTCTGATGATGTGCCCGGGTACTTCCGAAAGCCTAGGCATCATCCTGCCAACAAGGACTACCATCCTTTTCACCTCATGCTCACATAACACCTCGAGCTATCTAGCTGAAATAACACCATGTAACTCCCTCTCGGTTATCTCCCCAAATGTAAGCCTAGGGGTGGAACATATGCTACCTCGACAATCAACCATGCCATCCCTAAGACTGTAACCATCAACTCATGCACCTACCAAGTGTCTCAACTGGAGAGTCTCCTCTCGGCGCATGGTACACAGTGTCTCCTCCAACTACCTAGGGTGAGTCTCCCATGCCCTGCTGAATGAATGGAGAGTGTCAAATGGAAACAACCAAACCCTCTGTGACTGTAAGCAACATTGGAGGATGATGGGTGGGTATGTCCCAAAGAGTATGATCAAGAGTTTGCTGGAATGCTCAAGAGTAAATCTACTGAAGACCCTCTCTCCGTCTTAGATCTACTGATAACACCTTCGAGGCCCTGCCTCCACTAAACATGGTGTCCCCATATGCTCAACAATGTCCTCGTCAATCCTAGGTGAGTTGCGTCCAATGGTACACCTACTATCCTTGTCCATAAGTCTCCTTGGAGGCAACGCTCAAGAGCCCGTTGCACCGCATCTTGTGTCACTGCATACCACCAAGTGCCACCGCACTCCTCGACATGCCATTGTATGTTGCAACTTGTCCCTGTACATCACTGGATACCCTCGACTACGACTATACCATCCTGTACCATCCTGTGTCTTGCCTGTGTCACTACACCTGTCACTCCCCACATGTCCTCAATGCGATGCAAGTCACTCCTCCTACCCCACAGTGTAAACTGACATGCTGTGGTATACCAGCATGTATCTCCATGCTCCTCTATAGGCCATTTCTCCTCGCTACATAGCCCTACACACCACTGGGTGCTATGGCCTAGAATTGGGTATGTATGCATCATGCCACATCCCTCTATATAACCTTGGATTCTATGACGTGACTCTGTGCAGTATTGTGTACCACTGCCTAATGTCATACCACCCTGTAAAATATGGTATCCCGCATGTGCCAAAACATCTGCCACTCTGATAGTGACCCCACCATGACATGCATCATGTCCCCTCATCCATCCTAGTAGACCTTGTTAACTCCCTGTATTTTCAGCAGATTGTTAAGATCAAAAATGCAGAGAGAATACTTGAACCAATTTGGGATTCTAGGATCTAGCCCTCTTGAATCTGGAGAGGGATCTCTCCAATAAGTGCAAAGATTGATTTATCTTTAAGGTTTATGGGTATGATTTTAGGCTAGTTATGAAGACCAAGGGTTTTTGTTTGTTTTGGATGGTTGAGCACGATTATTACTTGAGTGGAAAGTTCTAAATGAAAGAGTTTCAAAGGTGTGAAGTTGCAAGCAATCAGAACAAGATTTGGTTGATTAGATAGATATAATGCTGGTTTTAAGTCCATTGGGCTATGGAGTCATAATAGGGCTTTAATTGTGCAACAATTTCAAGAGTGGTCCAAGGGGCAAGTCATCTATATCACAAGATATTTTGAGATAAAATGATGGAATGGAAACAATAAAAGTGTTGAAGGGGTGGAAACAAACACTAATTTCAACTAGGATTTAATAGATGTCCAAACAAGAAAAGCCTTTTAAGTAATTGTTTAAAACTGACCAGGGACAGGACTAACCATAGAATTCTTGGACAAGTTCGTATTAAAGCTAACTCAATAGACAAACAATCCAGTAATCTGCATAATTACTTTCAGAAAGGATGAAAGCAAATAAGAGAAACAAAGCACAACTTAAGATCAGATAAGATACTTTTAAATCTAGTATGCTTTCAGCATACACTTAGAGAAAATTTCAGAATTTACCTTTGGAGAAAGAAGCTATAAAATAGGGCACACCATCACTTTTCTAGTCTAACTTTACTAAGAAAATAATAAAAATAACATTTAAGAACAATGTTTAAAGTAAACAGTAGGATAAGGGAATGCCAACATTCCTAACTGCTTGAACTGTATTGAATCATTCTTAAATAAACAATTTGGAGGAAAACATAGAGATAAAGATTATCAGTCAGAGAAGGGTACTGTAAATAGTAAATCCTAACTCTATGCTTGCTGTTCTTTATCAGAGAATAATGGACAAAATTCCATACATAAAGGAAAACAATAACACAGAAAGAAGCACTTCACCAATGATATAGACTAAGATCCCAAGAATCAACTTGTATATTGATGTCAAACCAGTTACAATCTTCAAGTCCAATGTTTCAGTTCAACAATCATCTTCACTTCTTAGCCTAACTTGTTTGATCACCAGCAGAGCTTCAAGAGCCTTTGAACACTATTTACATGTAGAAGTTTTGAGCACAAGTATATTTCAAAGTTCTGCAACCAACATTGTTTCATCTTCTACAGAAGTATTTATAGAAGAAATGAGGAGGTGGGATGGGATAAAAGATCCCCAAGGTTCAATTAATATAGATTAATACTTCTTGGCCTTTGAGGGGCTCGATGGAGAAGTTTACAGATATTTCTTTTGTATTTATTGTTGTACATTAAGAATTATGCTCGGTGAGGAGCTTTTGTTGACTTTTAAGGCTCTGTGTCATCTTGTAATAACTATTTTTGGCTTGGAATAACTATTCGGCTATATTGAGGTAGATATGCTCTATTCTGGTCATTATTCGACCTTCTGTTGAATGCTTTGAGGCTACAGGTGGCATTAGGTAGCTGAGAGGAATCAATTAGCCTTTGATGTGGCAGTGGAGGCTTCTCGGTCTGATAAATATTTTTGATTTTTCTTTAAACACTGTTAATTTGATTTGATTCCGTGTATTAGGCTTAATCAGGCCTAAAATACGTCTTCTGCTCTTTAACTATGTTTAATTTAGTGGATTAGGCTTTTGATTGTCGATCTTAGCCGTAATCCACCAAACTGTGATTTAACCTTCAATTCTTCAGTTCTGGTTTGATTTGATCTTCAATACTGATACTCTCTTTTTCAATTATGCATTGTTGTGTCTTGTTGATGTGCAGGTGCGACAGGGGCTTTATAGAGCTACCAGCGTTCATGAGACACCGGAAAACGTGGTGTTGCAACCCTGTGGAACAATCTCTTTGATAAACAAAAGCCTGGAGGATCGTCATCCTCGGCTTTTATTTTCTTTTTAAAACATTTGAAAAACCTTTGAAACCTGCACAAACAAAGAAATATTAATAAATCCTGCGTATTTTTTGGTTTAATTGCTTCGGAGGCTGAAGTTAGGAGCGTGGCTGTTGGATGACAACATCCAATGATGAAGATTGCACGTTGCGGTTCAAAGGAGGCGATTTGAAGATGGTGGGAAAAAATAAGTCAGGGCTGTTGATCTACAAAGATCAACAGTCGGGAGTGATTTGGGTTCATATAATGAAAAAGGGCCACTTTTCGTGAAAATAGAAGAAATACAAAGGAAAATAGTGAAAATCCCTTTGGGCAGAGGAAATATGCATTGAGGAAAATTAGGGTTTCTTGGATGATCGAGGGCTGTCAGATCTTATTGGATCCCAAGATCAACGATGGAGATTGCTCATTGAAGGCCCTTTGGAAAAGGCGGAGGGCGATATTGTAATGGTCAGATTAAATCTGAGCCGTTGATCTGCAGAGATCAACGGCGGGGAGCGAATGCGACGAAACACAATGCAAATGGGGAAAGCGGTTTAGGGAGGAGAAACCAGCAGTATCGCGCGGCCAAAAGGGGAATAGGTGATTTTCACTTTTCGAACGCGATATGCGTTATCAGTTGACACGTGGCGTTTCAATACCACCCATATCGTGTAGCTCTTGGGGAATTAACCTTCACACTTTAATTTACGCGAAAACACGCGCCAAGCATTAGATCTGAGGCCTCAAATCGAATGGTGGGGAGTGAGCGCGATATTGATAAGATGCGTGGGTGGAACAGGGTGGGGGCAGGGAAAGGTGGTTTTAATCTGAGCCGTTGGATCAAATATTGGACGGCTAAGATCGAATCTGGAGGAAGGCAGGACCCACAGGAGTCGGGCCTATCTGGATTATTCTAAACCATCAGATGAAAGTAGATCAATGGTCAGGATTGAATATGGGGTTAAATGGAAATGATACATGAGGCAGAGAAAGGGTTAATATGGGTCGTTGATCTGCAGAGATCAACCGCTGAGATTGGCTGAAAAAACATTACACAACAAAGTATATGAATTTAGCCAAGGTCGACGGGTGCGATCTGGACTGTTGGATCTTGACACATAGACAGCCCAGATGCAATCGGAGGATTGCAATCGGCGGGGGCATAGACAGAGGAGTGCCGTGTGATTAGACATGGACCGTCGATCTGCAGATTAGATCGACAGTGGAGGATGAATCGAAGGATTTCTCAGCGGGGAAATGGGCTTTGCAATGGAGTGATAAGGGCCGTTAGATCTGGGTTGGGTGGAGGGAGATCAAAGGCTAATAGTCCATCAGGGAATCGCCAATCGGAGGTTGTGAATAAAATATCAAGTGCGCCCAAAGAAAAATTCCGATGCGAGATTCTCCTGATCGTTGATTGGTTCAATATCAACAATCGGGATTCGTTTAAAACATGAATCAGAGGAAACCCTTTATAACATATGAAAACCAAATTTTAATGAAAAACAAGGTTTTTCGGCTTTGAAGAGGGTTTTATAATGAGGTTTGGCACCCAATTGTAGGGCCTTTGGATATATGGACAAGATAAAGGAACCGGGGTTTTAGATACAAAGGGCCAATCAGAATCGGAACGATAGAGGGGCCTTTTCAATCTACCCATTAAAAAATCTCTGATGCGAGATCCTTTTCATTAAGAAACATTGCACCGACGGGTTTAGACAATAACATAGGAAAATGGGTTTTTTACAAAATGCAAAGGGAATTTTGTATCGGGAAGGTTTATTTACAAGGTTTAAGTGCCAGAAGCGGGCTCTTGGGTTATATGAAGCGGCAAAGGGATCGGGGCTTTATATAAAAAGGGCCAATCGCATCGGAGGTTTCAACGAAACAAATAGACTTGCGCACTCCGATTGTTCCAATGCGATAAGTGCCCGATGTGTTTAACGCTTGGTTCTAGTGCTAGGGCATATGTGGGGAAGTGGTTTAGGACTTGGCCCAACGGGGCTTAGGTCCATAGTTTAAAAACTTATTTTTTATGAAATTTTCAAGGTTTTTTGATGGATTTGGGGGTTTCGGTAAGGTTTAAAAATGAGTTTTAAACCTTATAAAAGGGATTTTTTGAAGGGAAGAAGGGAATAAAGGAATAACAGAGGAATTTTATGAGGAAACAAGGGGATAAAATGGAGGTTAATTTGAAGTGAAAGGAGGGGAAAAATGATATTTTTGCAGCAGTCTTTTCATTATGAAAATAGCATATTTTCAGCATTTCGAAAGGGAAACAACAGTGAAGATTAAACAGAGGGTTTGATGTCTTCATAAGACTTCAAGAGATAACAATTTTTTGCACTAAAACTTGTTTCTTGAAGGCTCAAAAAATGATTTAGCCACCATTTGATATGACAAATTTTATAGGTGGCTAACAGTGGCTCCACATGGGGATGGTGCCTTCTTGAAGGCATCAAGAACTTCAGACTTGCATTCTCTAGGGGGCTGATCAGTGCTTCATCCATTGGGCTGTGACTTTCTTCATTTTAAGGATCTTCTTTTGCTCTGAAAATATTAGCAGCCATGAAAAAATAATGGAATTTCATCAACACAAGCTTTCTACCTACCCAATCCCATTGATCTAACATTTTTTCTTCTTTAGAGTGCACTTGGATTGGCAAACTCTCTTACAACATTTTATTCTTTTGAAAGCAAGAAACTAATCTAAATCTACTTCTTATTTCTCCATGAACTCAGATTAAACAGTTGAGTTCATAAGCTTATCTACCTAATCTACTACTTGTTAGGATTAAACAGTCTAACATATTTTTATTCACTAATTTCTAAAACAGAAATTTAAAATCATACAAGTCAGGATTAAACACTCTAACTTGTTGCTGATCTATGGCATAAAACAAGCAGCACATAGATATTATTTTATAGAAAATTAAATCAAAGTGGAAGGCTTAAGATCTGAAAGTTCTGAGCATGACCTTCTATTTTCTTCAGCTCTGTTTTTTGAGTTTATTCGAGCTGTATTTCCCTGTTATATGGTTCAGAGTTTTGAGCTGATTAGAACTAGTTTTACCTCTGTTTTGACTCAAAATTAAAACAGATAGGAGTCATTATTTTTTTGGACACTTAGGTTCAGATTTTGAGCATGTTTGAACCTTTAATTTCTATCCTAATCTACCTAACTGATAAGCCAAGATTAAGCTATTTGGAAAATCGAATTCACTAACCTATCAGCAGTAAATTTAAAACTAATTAGTCATGATTACGCTGTATGACTAACTAGAAGTGTGCTTTTCAGGAGTGGCATTTTGAGCTTGCACACTTTTAGACTTTGTTTCTCTTTTTTGGTATGGGGCTGTACCATTATTGTTTTTACAATCTGCCCTCTTTTCTTTCTTCTATTGTTTTTGTATTTTTTATTTTTCTAACTTTGAATGCAATGATGGGTGAAATATTTATAATGAGAAAAAAGATAAAAAGGCTTTCAAAACATGATAGGATTAAGATAATTAATGTTTGAGCATCCTGCCATTGACAAGACCCCCAAACAGTTCAGATCCATTCAACTCCTGCAATAAAAAGGCATTGTTACCAGCAGTAGAATGAAAGAGATAAGGGCCAAGCCATAAGTTGTCTAATTTTCCATGCTTGCCCTTCTCTTCTCTTCTTGAGTCCCACTTTAAAACTTTGTCCCCAACATTGAAATTGCTGGCCTTTGTTCTTCTGTCAAAAATCTTTTTGATGCTTTCTTGCTTTTGTAATGCTTTGTTATAAACCTCCTCTCTGGTTTGCTGAAGGTGAATGGTATGATTTATTCTTCTGATCATGTCATTTTCTTCAGACTGAATCTCTTGAATCAACCTCATAACTGGTACACCAAGGCTGGTTGGAAAAATTGCATCAATACCATACACAAGTTGGTAGGGTAACCTTCCAATAGATTTCTTCAGTGTCAATCTGTCAACCCATAGTGCATGAACTAGCTTTGTGTGCCGAGACTTCTTGTTGTCCTCCAAAAGCTTCTTTATTATGTTCACCAAACTCTTGTTTGAAAATTGTGCTAGCCCATTACCTTGAGGGTAATAAGCAGTATAATTCCCCAATGTAATTTTATATTTGTGACAAAATTCAACCATCTTCTTGGATCCAAATTCTACTGCATTATCAGTGATGATCTTCCTAGGACAGCCAAATCTAGAGAGGATATGAGTCTCCATGAATTTTATGATGACTGAGTCCTTGGCCTGCCTAGAAGGGATGGCTTCTATCCATTTGGTGAAGTATTCTGTTGCAGTGAGAATCCATCTATGTTGGGCAGATGATGGTGGATGGATTTCTCCTATAAAGTTAAGTCCCCACTGTTGAAAAGGAGCTTCAACAGTGATTGGATACAGAGGTAAGGGCAACAAATTTATTTTGCCTTCAAAAAGTTGGCATTTATGACATGCAATGATCATCTTGTGCACATCAAGAAAGAGAGTGGGCCAATAGTAACCAGCCCTTAGGATTTTTTTGGCTGTTGTCTTCCAGTAGAGGTGGCCTCCACATTATCCTTCATGGAACTCATGCTTAACCTTCTCTGCATCATACTCAGGCAAACATTTAAGCAATATCCCACTTGCATTTTTCCAATAAAGACATTTATCTATAATGCAGTAGTTTACAACTTTTAACTTTAAAAACCTTGCCTTTGTTTTTGATAAACCAAGAGGTGTATTCAAATTAAGAAAAACAAATAAAATATCAGCATACCAAGAGGAATTCATAAAATGGTCTTCAACAATGGGGGTTGATATTTCCTCTTGTTCATCCAAAGCATTTATCATATTAATATCAAGAACTTCAAAATTTGATTCAGCCATTAATCTAGCTAGACCTTGGCCTTTGATGAGTTTAGTGGGCTTGATCTCTAAATCATATTCAAGAATCACATCTATCCACTTACCTCTCTTACCATCTGGGTCCTGCGTTAGAATGTCTTTGACAACTGAATTTGGGACAAAGGCAATGATGTGTGAGTGAAGGATGTAAACTCTGAAGTATTTTAAAGTCTTGACCAAATCAAAAGCTTGCTTTTCCATAATGTTGTACTTCAGAGGAGCATCTCTCAATGCCTTGCTAAATAATGCAATAGGTTGCTCTTGTGCTTGTGGATTTTTTTGTAAAAGGACAACAACTATTGTATGTTCTGATGCAAATGAAAAAATATAAAAAGCTTTTGAAAAATCAAGACTTATTAGGACTGGTGTTTTAGTTAACGCTTGTTTTACCAGCTCAAAGGACTTCTTTGCTTCCAAGGTCCACTTTACCCCTTGCTCCTTTTTTAGAATTTTTGTAATATTTCTAAGGAGCTCAGCCAAGTTGGGTATGAACCTTCTCAAGAAATTAATCTTTCCAATGAAAGATTGGAGTTCCTTGATATTTCGAGGATGAGAGATTTGCAATATGGCCTCAATCCTCTTTGGATCTATCTTAATACCCTCTTCTGAAATGATGTGTCCAGGAAGTTTACCTTCTTAGAGACAGAATAGTGTTTTCTTAGGGTTTAAAGATATCCCAAAATTTCTGCATCTCTCGAAAACTGTTCTCAAGTGTTCTAAGTGCTCTTCATCTGTCTTTGAAAAAACAGTGACATCATCCAGGTAAATAATGATGAAGTAGCTCAATTCTTCTAAGAATGCTATGTCCATGGCTCTCTGAAAATTAGCACCAGCATTCATTGGACCAAAGGGCATTTTCACATACATGAAAGGGCCCTAAGGTGTAGTAAAATCTGTCTTTAATTGATCATCAGGATGAACTAAAATCTGATTGTATCTTGAGTAGCCATCTAGCAAAGAAATTCTTTTAGAACCAACTACCCTTTGTAAAATATGGTTCATCTTGGGTAAAGGGTAGTTGTCCTTCAACGAAGCTTTGTTTAAGTCTCTAAAGTCTATAAAAAGCCTTATTTCTCTTGTTTTCTTCTTAACTGACACCAAATTAGACACCCATTCAGAATATCTAACAGGGACAATAATACCAGGTTCGGTTCATAAATTTTCTTGATTTCCTTCTCCACCAAAGGTAACTAGACAGGGTTTATTCTGTGCAGCTTTTGTTTAAATGGCTTTTGGTTTTCTTTGAGAGGAATTTTGTGCTGAATTATTTCAGTGTCATAGGATTTCAGATCTTCATAACTCCACGCAAAAACATCAAAAAATTCTTTAAATAGCTTTATGTATTTGAGTTTAATGTGAGTTGGTAAAGTCTTAGAAAGTTTAATCATCATTGGTTTCAGTTCACTGTCTATATTGCACTCTTCAACTTCAGTTTCTACAGGCTCCAATTTTGGCTTCTTGGCCACATCGTTGAAATCAAACAACTCTTCTAAAGGGGCCATACCCTTTGGCAAACTCTGATTGTTAGACTGCAAGGTTTCTAAATCCTCTATTTCTAACTCTGCAATCAATTCTGTTTTATTTTCAAGTTTTCTAGACAGTAGATTTATATTGGCAACCTCAGGAGACTGTTCTTCTTCATCAAGAAAATTTTCTTCACTATTGCAGTCTGTTTCATAGTCTGAATCCAAACTTGGTAGTTCAAATTCATTTTTGAACTGCATGAAGTCTTCTATTTATTTGTCTCCTTCAAATAATTTCCAATACTTCTCGTTATCAGGAACAACTGGTTTGAATTTAATCTGAGTTGTACATTGATTAGTTTCATATGGCGTTAAGCATGTTCTAGCTGCAAAGGCCAAACTGTGGGCCATGTTATTCCTTTTCCTTGGGACAAAAATCAATTGGGATTCCTCAAAAGTTTTCAATAAATCCACGACATTTTTTCAATAGGATCTAAGTCTAGAGTGATTAGAATTATATTCCCCATTTACTTGCCTAATGATTAACTCTGAATCCCCGTGTACTTTAATTCTTTTGGCTCCTAATTTCTTCAACAAATGCAAGCCTAAAAGAAGGGATTCATATTTCGCTATGTTATTCGAACACTGAAAGTTTAATCTGTAGGAATGGCCTTTTGTGTGATTATTTTTAGTGTTTCGTATCCAAACCCCTGCACCAGCATTACTCCTAGTGCAGGACCCGTCAAAGTTCATACTCCACAGAGGATTAGTTTCAGTTTCATCTTGGTTATTATCCTCTTTAACAAGTGTGCTATCGATTTGTTCTTGAAAGTTAGCATTCTGTTGAACTTGTTTTAATTCCTTAGATTTTTACTATGTTGAGGACTGTTTTCTTCACTGTCAAGGTTTAAAAGCAATGGATGCATGATTTATAGCTCAAGACCCGTGTTTGGTTTGCTAAAGTTTTCAAATGTTGCAAACTATTTAGACACTTCTGTGTTGCCTCTCTCTTCCTCTCTATCTGCCATTAAATCAGTTAAAGTCACTTTTTCACTGAAAGTTTCATCATTAAACAAGATAAATGAATCAAGGCTTGTGTTTATAGAATAAAGGGGAGAGTTTTGCGGTCTGTCTTGGCTAGTAACCATATACTACATATGAGACTCCCTGTAAAGTCTTCTTGTCTAATTGAAAACAAGGATGGTCGCATATGTCATGTCCATCTGCATAGTTCCTGGTAACTTAGCCCCCCAAGACCTAGATAACAACATGCCATACTTTGGGGGTATGTCAGCCACAACAATATCCATGACTAAACATTTGGCTGGAATCTGTGCTAAGTTAACACAAAGGTCTTTAATTAAACTTAAACATTTTACTCTGCTTGAGTCAAAGGAGTAAAGGTCTTTGTAAGGTCTGGTGATTTCAAGACCCAGGCTCTCCATTACAGCTTTGGGCATTAAATTGTGAGAGGCCCTTGAATCATGCATAGCGTTGTGCAAAATTTTGTCATGAACATTTACACTTACAGAAAAAGCAGGAACAGGTCCCTCTTGATATTTACCTTCAATCTTAGGACCAAATATGAGCTCTGGTTGGTCATCGTTAAGATTGATAGTGTCGTTATTCTCTTCTATATTTAAAGCCTTCAAAATTTGGGTTCTATATACATTTTGGGCAGCTAAATCAGTAAGGGGAACAAAGATTTTAATTCTGGAAATTTCCTGCTCCAAACTAAAAGGCATCTGATTCTTTGATGTGCTTGTCTCGGCCTTATTAATTGCCACCCTGTCAGCAAATTCAGTTTACTGATTTTCTCTATTTACATTTGAAAAAATTGTTTTAATGGGAGTACTAGCTGAGGTGCTAGTATTGCTGAGGTCTGCACTCTGTTTTTCATTGTTTTGAGTGCTTTTCTCCTTGTTTTTATCAGAATTTATAGCCACTGTTTTGTGAATATTTTTCAGAGGTTTTGTTGTTGGGGGTTTCTAGATTCTTCTTGCTTCTAAGGTCATATTCCTTTTGAGGCTCTATGATAACATTTTCCATGTCTTGATAATAACTTTCATCATCGTCTCTTTTGTCATCATAGGGTGTATATAGACCTTGTTTCCTATCATAATGAACTTCAAAGTCATCATTATCTATTCCTAACATATTGATATCATCATCCTCTGTTTGCTCTATTGTGTCTTCAACCTCGCTTACATAATTTTGATGAAAGAGAGGGGTGATCTGTTGATCATCCTCCCTTGGTCTGTTTTGAGGCTGATTTCTCCTAAAATTCTGATTTTGGTTCTGGTTCCTGTTTTGAGGAGCTGTTTTATTTTGATTTTCTTGAGCTCTCTCAAGTATGCTCATCTTTTTCATCATCTCCTCCATCATTCTCTCCATCTTTGAGCTAGAAGTGGAAGGTGTAGATTCTTCTCTAAAAGACACTCTCTTCTCATTCTTCATTCTTGCTCTTTTCTCCATTAAGTTAACTTCCACAGCAAGAGCTCCTTTTTTCATATCTTCAAGGGTTAAAGGATCTCTCTCTCTCAGCTGATAGGCCATCTTAGGATCAAATCCTTCAGGAAAATTGTTTAAAACTGATCCTTGTGGAGGTTTTAAATCTTGGGGAAGGGCATTGTAAACACTATTAAATCTAGTGCAGTAGGCTTGTACACTTTCCCCAGTCTTTCTGTGGAGATTATTGTAATCAGAAAGTATTTGAAGAGGGTTTTTCCTTACTTCCCATTTGTTTAGGAATTTCTAATGGAAGGCTTGGAGATCATTTATACTGTGAGGGGCTAAGCCTTTGAAACATTTTCTTACTTCTCCCCCTAAACTTTGAGAAAATAATCTAACTTTGAAAATTTCATCATCAATTTCATTTCTGTCAAAGTAGTCATTCATCTTATCCACATGTTGTGAAGCAGTAGTAGCATTACTGGCATCATACAATGGTATCTTGGACTGATAGTCCTGTGGAAGATTGACTAAGGGAAAAGGAAGGACTAAGGGAGCATACCATGCTGCCATGATATGAGGTGGAGGTGAATTTACAAGAGGTGGATTAACAAGAGGGAAAGTGGGCTGGAACGAAGTGGTTTGGACAGTTGATGTATGAAGAACAAATGTGGATGGACCAGGAATAGATTGCTGAGCTGATCTTGGATGAGAGACACCTAAATTGTGAAGGAAATGTAAATCAGGTGGTGTTGTTTCCCTACTACCAGGATGTTTACTTGTTTCCAGGGATGAAAGTGAAGACTCTGAATCTAGCTGATCTAAATCATCAAGTGACCTAGTTCTAAATGGATTTCTTAAGTCAACTTGTGATTGTTGTAGAGTTGCAAGGTTTTCAGGAACTGAATTAGTTCTCAAGGCTGATCTGAAAACAGTTGAATTTTTAATCTTAGGAGACTTCCTAACGACACTTTCAGGGTTATCAACTATCTCAAGGGGGTCTGGGTCAGGATAGGCTCTAGTATGAATCTTTCTAGGAGATACTATGCTATGTTTTTCAGACCCAACTTAAAAGAAAATTTTATCCAAATATAACAATCTTTAAGAGGAAAATTGATCCTTTAAACAAGAAAAATTTAATCCTAAAGCCTTCTAACTGAGTTTAAATGATGTTACAATGATTATGGGTCTTCCCAGTGGAGTCTTAAGGTCTGTTTAGGATTGTGGAGTCACCAAGTGGAATTTTTTTAGCTCTTTTGGAGGTCAAAGGTTTTATGGTCCACCACCATGTTTATTGAATACCAATCTGAAATATTTTTGGGTTTTTTGAGTTATTTTTCAGTCCTTATGGGTTCTAAGAGTGTCTTAAATCTGTTTCAAAAATTAGCTATGGTTATGAGACAAAGATAGTCTACTCTTATGGCTAAGCTAGTTGATCTTTCAAGGTTTGATAAAGCCTTATGAGAAACCTAAGGTTTCCTTAGTTTGTCACTGATTCAAACAAGTTTTATCATGATTACCATTTGCTTGGTAGTGCTTGAAGAGGGCTGCTTGTACTCACGAGGTTTTATGAAGTTTTTAAGGGAACCTAAGATGAAATTTTGACTCAGTCCCCAGTGGAGTCGCCAGAAATGTTAGTTGCTGGTGGCTCAACTGGCTAATATAGAAATTGTTTTTTAGTCAAGGGCTTTCTGGAGTTTCAAAGTGTTCTTAAACTATTATTTAACTCAGAATCCCCAATGTGAATCACCAGAAATGTTAGCTCCTTGTATTTTCAGCAGATTGGTAAGACCAAAAATGCAGAGAGAACACTTGAACCACTTTGGGATTCTAGGATCTAGCCCTCCTGAATCCGAAGAGGGATCTCTCCAATAAGTGCAAAGATTGATTTATCTTTAAGGTTTATGGGTATGATTTTAGGCTAGTTATGAAGACCGATGGTTTTTGTTTGTTTTGGATGGTTGAGCATGATTATTACTTGAGTGGAAATTCCTAAATGAAATATTTTCAAAGGTGTGAAGTTGAAAGCAATCAGAACAAGATTTGGCTAGTTAGATAGATATAACGCTGGTTTCTAGTCCATTGGGCTATGGAGTCATAATAGGGCTTTAATTGTGCAACAATTTCAAAAGTGGTCCAAAGGGCAAGTCATCTATATCACAATATCTTTTGAGATAAAATGATGGAATGGAAATGATAAAAGTGTTGAAGGGGTGGAAACAGACACTAATTTCAACTAGGATTTAACAGTCTGTCCAAAAAAGAAAAGCCTTTTAAGTAACTGTTTAAAACTGACCAAGGACAGGGCTGACCATAGACTTCTTGGACAAGTTCGTATTAAAGCTAACTCAATAGACAAACAATCTAGTAATCCGCATAATTACTTTCAGAAAGGATGAAAACAAATAAGAGAAACAAAGCGCAACTTAAGATCAGAAAAGATACTTTTAAATCTAGTCTACTTTCAGCATACACTTAGGGAAACTTTCAGAATTTACCTTTGGAGAAAGAAGCTAGAAAACAGGGCACACCATCACTTTTCTAGTCTAACTTTACTAAGAAAATAATAAAAATAACATTTAAGAACAATGTTTAAAGTAAACAGTATGATGAGGGAACACCAACATTCCTAACTGCTTGAACAATATTGAATCATTCTTAAATAAACGATTTGGAGGAAAACATAGAGATAAAGCTTATCAGTTAGAGAAGGGTACTGTAAATAGTGAATCCTAACTCTATGCTTGCTGTTATTTATCAAAGAATAATGGACAAAATGCCATACATAAAGGAAAACATTAACACAGAAAGAAGCACTTCACTAGTGATATAGACCAGGATCCCAAGAATCAGCTTGTATATTGATGTCAAACTAGTTACAATCTTCAAGTCCAATGTTTCAGTTCAAAAATCATCTTCACTTCTCAGCCTAACTTATTTGATCACCAACAGAGCTTCAACAACCTTTGAACACTATTTACATGTAGAAGTTTCGAGCACAAGTATATTTCAAAGTTTTGCAACCAACATTGTTTCATCTTCTACAGAAGTATTTATAGAAGAAATGAGGAGGTGGGATGGGATAAAAGATCCCCAAGGTTCAATTAATACAGATTAATACTTCTCGGCCTTTGAGGGGCTCGATGGAGAAGTTTACAGATATTTCTTCTGTATTTATTGCTATACATCAAGAATTAAGCTCTGTGAGGAGCTTTTGTTGACTTTTAAGGCTCTGTGTCATCTTGTAATAACTCTTTTTGGCTTGGAATAAATGTTCGGCTGTATTGAGGCAGATATGCTCTATTCTGGTCATTATTCGACCTTCTGTTGAATTCTTTGAGGCTACAGGTGGCATTAGGTAGCTGAGAGGAATCAATTAGCCTCTGATGTGGCGGTGGATGCTTCTTGGTCTGATAGATATTTTTGATTTTTCTTTAAACATTGTTAATTTGATTTGATTCCGTGTATTAGGCTTAATCAGGCCTAAAATTTGTCTTCTGCTCTTTAACTGTGTTTAATTTAGTGGATTAGTCTTTTGATTTTTGATTTTAGCCGTAATCCACCAAAACTATGATTTAACCTTCAATTCTTCAGTTATGGTTTGATTTGATCTTCAATACTGATACTCTCTGTTTCAATTATGCATTGATGTGTCTTGTTGATGTGCAGGTGCGACAAGGGCTTTATAGAGCTGCCAACGTTCATGAGACACTAGAAAATGTGGTGTTGCAACCCTATGGAACAATCTCTTTGATAAAAAAAAGCCTGGAGGATCGTCATCCTCGGATTTTATTTTATTTTTAAAACGTTTGAAAAACCTTTGAAACCTGCACAAACAAAGAAATATTAATAAATCTTGCGTATTTTTTGGTTTAACTGCTTCGGAGGTTGAAGTTAGGAGCATGGCCGTTGGATGAAAACATCCAACAGTGGAGATTGCGCGTTGAGGTTCAAAGGAGGCGATTTGAAGATGGTGGGAAAAAATAAGTCAGGGCCGTTGATCTACAGAGATCAACGGTCGGGAGTGATCCAGGTTCATATAATGAAAAAGGGCCACTTTTCGCGAAAATAGAATAAATAAAAAGGAAAATAATGAAAATCCCTTTGGGCGGAGGAAATATGCATTGAGGAAAATTGGGGTTTCTTGGATGATCGTGGGCCGTCGGATCAGATTGGACCCCGAGATCAACGACGGAGATTTCTCGTTGAAGGCCCTTTGGAAAAGGCGGAGGGAGATAGTGTAATGGCCAGATTAAATCTGAGCCATTGATCTACAGATATCAATGGCGGGGAGCGAATGTGACGAAACACAATGCAAATGGGGAAAGCAGTTTCGGGAGGAGAAACCAGCAGTATTGCGCGGCCAAAAGGGGAATAGGTAGTTTTCACTTTTCGGACGCGGTATGCATTATCCATTGACATGTGGCATTTCAATACTGCCCATATTGCATAGCTCTTGGGGAATTAACCTTCACACTTGAATTTACGAGAAAATGTGCGTCAACCATTAGATCTGAGGCCTCAAATCGAACGGTGGGGAGTGAGTGCGATATTGATAAGATGTGCGGGCGGAACAAGGTGGGGGCAGGGAAACATGGTTTTAATATGAGCCATTAGATCAAAGATTGGATGGCTAAGATCAAATCTGGAGGAAGGCAGGACCCATAGGAGTCAGCCTGTCAGGATTAATCTGAACCGTCAGATGAAATCAGATCAACAGTCAGGATTGAATCTGGGGTTAAATGGAAATGATACATGAGGTAGAGAAAGGGTTAATATGGGCTGTTGATCTACAGAGATCAACGGCTAAGATTGGCTGAAAAAACATTACACAACAGGGTATATGAATTTAGCCAAGGTCGAGGGGTGCGATCTGGACCGTCGTATCTTGACACATAGACGTCCCAGATGCAATCGAAGGATTGCAATCGGCGGGGTCATAGACAGAGGAGTGCCGATGCGACTAGACGTGGACTGTTGATCTGCAGATTAGATCGACGGTGGAGGATGAATCAGAGGATTTCTCAGCGGGGAAATGGGCTTTGCGATGGAGTGATAAGGGCCGTTAGATCTGGGCTGAGCGGAGGGAGATCAATGACTGATAGTCCATCGTGGAATCGCCAATCGAAGGTTGTGAATAAAATATCAAGTGCGCCCAAAGAAAACTTCCGATGCGAGATTCTCCCGATTGTTGATTGGTTCAAGATCAACGGTAGAGATTCATTTAAAACATGAATCAGCGGAAACCCTTTATAACATATGAAAACCAAATTTTAATGAAAAAAAAAGGTTTTTCGGCTTCAGGGAGGGTTTTATAATGAGGTTTGGCGCCCGACTGCAGGGCCTTTGGATATATGGACAAGATAAAGGAACCAGGGTTTTAGATACAAAGGGCCAGTCATAATCGGAATGATAGAGGGGCCTTTTCAATCTACCCATTAAAAAATCTCCAATGCGAGATTCTTTTGACCATCGATCGGCTTTTTAGATCGACGGTCCTTTTCATTAAGAAACATTGCACCGGCGGGTTTAGACAATAACTTAGGAAAATGGGTTTTTTACAAAATGCAAAGGGAATTTTGTATCGGGAAGGTTTATTTACAAGGTTTAAGCGCCAGAAGTGGGCTCTTGGGTTATATGAAGTGGCAAAGGGATTGGGGCTTTATATAAAAAGGGCCAATCGCATCGGAGGTTTCAACAAAACAAATAGACTTGCGCACTCCAATTTTTCCGATGCGATAAGTGCCCAATGGGTTTAACGCTTGGTTCTAGCGCTAGGGAATATGTGGGGAAGTGGTTTAGGACTTGGCCCAACGGGGCTTAGGTCCATAGTTAAAAAACTTATTTTTTATGAAATTTTCAAGGTTTTTTGATGGATTTGGGGGTTTCGGTAAAGTATTAAAATGAGTTTTAAACCTTATAAAAGGGATTTTTTGAAGGGAAGAAGGGAATAAAGGAAAAATAGAGGAATTTTATGAGGAAACAAGGGGATAAAATGGAGGTTAATTTGAAGTGAAAGGAGGGGAAAAATGGGATTTTTGCAGCATTATTTTCTTTATGAAAATAACAGATTTTTAGCATTTCGAAAGGGAAACAACAGTGAAGATTAAACAAAGGGCATGACATCTTCATAAGACTTCAAGAGATAACAATTTTTTGTAATAAAACTTGTTTCTTGAAGGCTCAAAAAATGATTTAGCCACCATTTGATATGAAAATTTTTATAGGTGGCTAACAGACCTTAGCACCCTAACTCCACTCCTGCTAGAGGGGATATCTTTGTTGTGCTGATCCTCTGTGACCCCTGAGTCCTAAAAATTAATGGGAGAACATCGTTTCCATACAAAATCCGATCCGGTGGCCTACCCATGCCACCTCCTCCAACCAACTCCTGCTAGAGAATGCTAAACATCCTGCGCCCCGATGCGCAACCAACGTTCCAAAATAACCAATGAAGTATTCTCACAAGCCTCTTGGCCACTAGTTCCGACTGTAACTCCCCTAAGTAATTCATGCACTCGGGCACTAGGTTGACTACCTCATCAATGGCATAACCATTTTGTATGTCTGATATGAGATAAGAAGCCTCGCCTGGATCCTAATGCCAGCTTGGGCCTCCATCATCCTCGATGTATAAGAGCTCCCACTAAGCTTCACTTTAGATTATGAATATCTCCATGAGTCCACCCCACCGAGTACCAACTCAGAATCTCTCGCCATCCAACCCCAAGAGAGGGATCAAATTCAAAAACTCCAACACATAGAACAAGCCATCCATCATGCAAGTGTTGCACCCTGCACAACTCATGTCACCTACACTCACCATCCAAGTCAACACATAAAATTTTTCGATGGGTCTCTGCATCTTTCTTTCCATGGTGAAAAGGTAGTCTCACAATGTTGCAAGCCCCATCTATATAAGCTCAGAGAGAGATACTATATGGAAAAAAACAACTCTGCGGATGGTCTGTGCATCTATATGCTCTAAGTCAGTGGTTGGCCCCAAAGAAGACTACTTTTCCTCCTACTCCTCCATGACTAGCTCACGCCCCACTATGTTTTCTCCATGTTGTTGTAGGTGATTGTCATCCTGCAACTCTGTCATAGATCTGGGTGCCTCTGTACCTATCGTCTCCTCATCAAGGGTGGTGATGTCTCTCGTCACCTTATCATCCTATTGTGCACTTCTATCACCTAAGAACCCAATCACAACTTCAGACACCTCATCAATGGATGGTGTTGGAGTAGGGTCCCCTGGGGTATATTTTTGGGTTAATTTTGGCTAAGTTTTTTTGTATGACTACGTGAAAGTAGTAAAAGGGGCTTTGGGTTGGGTCAAATTCCCTTAATCATTGTAATGGGTTTAAAGTGAAAAACATGAGTCTAAAACCATGGTTTGAGACCATGGTATGTGCGCATATAGATAGTATAAATATGTGATAATTGAGTCAAGAAAGGATAGCCTATATCTTGTGATGGTTGTTGTTTAATGTTTTGATCTAGGTCTGGGTTTGTTTGGGTAAAAATTCTCCTACTGGCTATGTGCGCGGAGACCTAAGTCCTGGCTGTGTGCAGACTCTGCTTCTGTGTGCACAAAATATTGGATGTACTGAATTGAAAGATCACTTAATAAAGAAGGCATTTTTGGCGAACTAGGATTCGTATATGGTCGACCGTCTTGATCATTTGTATTTGCTTTAAGATATGAATCTTTTCTGTGTTGCGTATTTACTTCTGTTAATGGTTAATTTCTTTTATGCACGAATATCAGTTGATGTCAGATGAATATATCTGATTGAAGTATATTTAATTACTGTGCGCAATATATATTGAAGTATTCTCTGATAATCCATGGAAGGGTTTGATCTGTTGACTGTGTATGCACGAATCTGTTATATTATTTTCACTAAGTTTGATTAGGGCCACTACATCAAAAGCTTCTTTAGGGTGCAGAAACCTGTTTCTAGCACACCCATATACTGCTTCAGGTGAGACTTTGATCTGCACAATCAAGTTACTGCCAAAAGGGCCAGTAGTTGGAGGGTTTTGTTGGTTGAGCGATAAATATGAACTTGAGTCAAGACCCCTCAAGCCAACATATGTCATACTATCAACAAGTGTATGCTTAACTGTCTCCTTGCCGACCAAGGCTCCTTCAACTACTCTTTCGTATTCTTCCCCAATCCTCCTCATCATCTGTGCATAATTCCATGGAATTCTCATTGATTTGTGCATATTTCTTAGTTCACAAAACTCCCAAAAAGAGAGGGACGCGTGAATTTCATGTCCTAATGATTGATATTCCCTCCAATTTGATGCCAATAACTTCAAATTAGTTGCAATCATATATTTCCATCTTGATGCATTGTCCACAATTTTGGGCATAGTGGATTTGTTGTATAATTCAGAATGGACTTGATTCCAAATCGTTGTATGAATCAATTACTTCCCTACATCATTTGTTGCATCCTGATCACCTCATCTAAGGTTACTACCATGTTGTTTGATTTTAACCTTTCCCACATAATGACCCAATATTATGGTTCTGATACCACTGTAATGTTCCAAAATAGGAAAAACAATGCTATTGCAGAAAATAATAAATTTGCACCATAGAAATTTTAAACAATGCAGTAAATACCCAGAACAATCAAATTCATGGAAGTAGCTGAGCCATTTTAATATAGAAATGGGCAAGAGTACAAATATATATAATAAATGCACCAGATCTTGCCTTTTTGGCAAGCGGAGAAAAACTAGGTAAGACAACGATAAACCAAAAACTACCTTGTGAAGGCTCTATGCTATCCCAACAATTCCGCACTAGATGCTGCGAAGGAATGACTAAAAACCTCACCTCCAGTGCTTAGAAAATATTTCAAAATTATATTTGAGGTCCTTGTTAAAAGCCCAGAAAAACCCACAAATGGTTTGGCCTAGTTTTGACCTTCCAAAATCGATCTCCAAAAGCCCTAGCAAATCTACTTTTTCAGCTGCAAATATATGGCTGCAAACCCCATCTCTGGTGCTCAAAAAATTCTGCAAAATTATTCCAGAGGTCCTTGTCAAAAACCCAGAAAAACCCATAAATTATTTGGCCTAGTTTTGATCTTCCAAAAATGATCTCCAACATACCCTACGATCCCCCAATAGCTGCTGAATACACTGTCTACAAAACTACCAGAAAAATACTCGACAACCCTCCAAGAATGCAACATTAAATAATTCCTTCAGTATTTCCCCTATCGCTCCCGAAAAACAATGATCCAAATGGTTGAGACACTCTCCCACAAATGTGCCCAACGTTCCCTCCTCTGCGTTGACCTAGTGACTACCACACTGCTCCAGAGATATACTATCAATCTCAACCTCTGAGGTTCGCCTATAGCTTAAAAAGATAATGAACCTAGGTTCGGCTATAGCTAAACAAGCTAATGAAACTTTGTCTGCTAAATATTCTCCCATCAATCAGCCTCCGGAATACCACTGCGTCCTCCGGAAATACGCACTGCCAGGGAAACTAAATGCAAATGCTAAAGATATCACAATGAAGCTCTCTTAGATGATAATGGAAAACCAATCTAGGGTGGCACTCGAAGTCCCCCAAATAATGGGCGAGTTCTCCGCTCAGAAAACTTGTGCTAAACAAAAAGTGACTCGGCTAAGCAACTCGAGCAACTGAGATAAAAAATCGATAATCTAATCAAGCCAAATGAAATGAGCTTCATTCCTTTTATAACCTTTTTTGAGCCTTATTCCTACATTTTTCCTCCATATGTTGTTCCCACTCATGCTTTTCAAACTAGTTATTAAGGGTGTGTGTATTTCATGTGTGGGTGGTCCCCATTCATCACCAACAAAGTAACTTAACATAAAGTTAACTATCCAGTAACTCCTAAGTCTTCTGATGAAAAATAAAATGGGCCCCAGCATCACCAAAATTGGCCCTCAAAACATAAAAATAAATCTTGTTCCAAAATAGTCATGGAAAGGACATTAAATACTACCATATTAATCAATGATGTTAAGAGAATTTTTATTCTGTTTTGAAGGCTTGAAATAAGTGTGCTTTGAAACAGAGCTGGCTCAATCCAAAAAATCAATGAAAAGGATTCTAGGTGGATTTCCGAGACGACCAAAAATCAGTGTTTGTTGTGAGAAGGGCCAACTTGCTGCTAATTTCCACAAAAGCTTTAACAAAGGTGTAGATGTATTATTCAACTGCAAATACGGAGGAGCTACAATTTGACTACCTTGTTGAAGGATATTATGACAAATGCTCCTTCACCATTCTCAACAACTTTAACAAAGTCATTGCAGAGGTCAATTTCTTTGTTTATGGTTAACTCATTTTCAGTTCTCTCTTTTACATGCTAAGTATTTTGTATTTGTATTGTATTCAATGCAAGTTCTGAAAAAATCCCTTACGGTATTGCAGGTGAAGCCTAAGCAGGTAGGGTCAGAGATAACACTGGGAGGAGATGTGTTTAATTTGACGGTGATCCCTCACTACAATGAAAATTTCATTATGAGAATGATTGTGCTTCTTAATAAGATGATTCCATCTTAACTGATAGTGCGTGTTGTTTGGGATTTGTATTTTAGATTTCCTCTGGATTTAATGATTGAGATTTCCTTGGATTCCTTTGGATTTAAGGATTAATATTTCCCTGGATTCCTCTTTTTTTATTATGTTTGGAAATTTATGTTTTTGCAAGTCTCAGATGAAATGATTGGCCCTTGGGCTTATTTTAGTTCCTTTGAAGATTGGGTTAGGTGGAATCCTGGGATACATGTCTCCATTGGATGGACTGATGGAACTTTATTTGGCTTTGCAGATGCATCTACTTTGATTGTAATCATTGTCATGTGAAGTTTAGTACCACTGAAAATAAATGCATTTGTAATTTTTATCAGGATCTTGTCAAGTTATTTTGTTGCCTTTGAAGCACCACAAATTAAAAAGAAAAACTGTAAATATATGGTAAATGAATTTAAAACCATCACAATACCTAAGGTTGCCATCATTATACTATCCATTTACTAGTGCAATATTTCTTTTTGGATGAATTTTTATGTTCAGAAGTGTCTTTTATTTGATCAAAAAACAAGAATCACCAAGGGCACCAAGGTCAAGACCAATGTTTGACTTCAAGGAAGGCACTCCAAAAAAATCACAGTAGTGCAATTGGAAGAACTCATGGTGTCTTAAATTGTAATAAATTTCCTGATATATTTTTATTGGTCATTAGAGAAAAATGTATGTTTTGTAATGACATATTCAATAATTTGATTGTTGATTGTTCTTTTTTCACGAAAAGAAATTACCCTTAGCTAATACATTTGTAAGAAACTAAACGTATAGAAAATACCCTTTGATTGGATTGAAACAAGTTTACTTTATCACAAAGTTGTAAGCAGATGTTCATTATTAGTTCTAACTTGGATGTGCTCTACATTACACAAAAATGAATTTGAATGATGATGTCTATGATATGCTTTTCAGTGGAGCTCTTTTATGATTTTTTTAAAAGAAAATGAAGATATTTAGTGAACATATTCATACAATTTTTGTAGTTTTAATACCTGAGTATCAGTTTCTTTGAGTATTGATCTAAAAGGACTGTATTAGTTTTGTTGTGCTAAGTGTATTTTCAATTATAAAACATGTGCATACTTGTATCATTAGTTTGCTTGAAGATTGAGGATTTTAACCATGAATTGTAGATTATTTTAGTGAATTAGAAGCATGAAATAAGCACAAATAACACTAAACAACAATGCAAAGTAGAGAAATAAGTCACCACATAACATTTAGACAACAGGCATGATGAAGCAGTTCACCCCTCCTGGGATACATCTGCTAGTCCAACTCCCAATGGCATGTCCATCTTTCACTGTGCTCAAAATTTTGCAAATGCATGTAGTTATAGGCCTCTAATGGTTGTTTTCTCTACACACATGGCTCTATAATGCTCCAATTAGTCTAGATTGACTCTTCATTCACTCGCGAAAATTGAGTCTCCAACTCATTTTCCCAGTAACACCTAGAAAAGCTCCACTAATTGTGGATAACTCCGCTTAACTGGAGTTATTTTGGCAATTTCCGCACAAAAAATAACGCAGGCTATATTTCTGCCAGACTAAACCACAACATTTAAGATATGCGGTTAAGGGTGGCCACATGCCAACCCCGTTCCAAGGTTACCACGACGATTGAGCGAAACTCCGCTTAGACCTTGGGATAAGGTTCTAAACTGGAGTTTAAAATTCACATTAATGAAACCGCCGAAAAAATAACCGTGGCAATGTGACAAGGTTGCAGAGTGTTAAATGATGCAGAGACTGCGGGAGTTTTAAAACTGTCAGTTTAACACGCGGAGGAATCGACACTACGTGACAAGTTTGAAATGGTTATGATAAATGTTGCGGGTTAATCAACTGTCGGAAGTTATGTTTTTTATAACTTTTTCCATGTGAATTCTCCACGGGGACCGTGGGTGGGTTGGGACCGCCGACGCTCCCCAATCTCCACTCCATTATGTATTAAAATTCAAATATATCCAGTGCACCATAGAGGTTAAGTCTTAATGTGCAGTGCGGATGGTGTGGCGAGTGGTTGCTCTACCGGAGGTTGTGGGGTCTAGCCCTATAGACCTCCATAAAATTTTAATTCACCACCCCAGGGACACGTGGTGTTCTCAGGGTTGGGCACATGTCACCCTCTAATTAGCTCTCATACCATATGTATGATCCACCAAGAAATAAAAATGCACCACTTGTCAACCTAGGATTCGTTCTGAGGAAAGGTATATTCCTCAGAATATTCCTTTTGCTGACTATGCACCATCCATGCTGAATAGGCATCCCAGTCAACCCTGTCGCAAAATTTATCTATTTGGGAATTCAATCAGAACGCAATATATCCTTCATATGACATCAGTTTTTCGAATCATTCACGGTGCCAGAATCAGGAAGACGAGATCTATGAAACCATATAGGTTTCAACCCAATCCTATAACTTTAAATTTTGAGCAAAATTTATGAACTCCTGAGCACTCCTCCCCATTAGGAATCTTTTGGACCCCAAAAGACTTGATTACATGTTCAGTAGATGAGGCTATAATGCCTTCACATTTCCAACCTCCATCCACTTTGCCTTGCTTGGTTTTGTGTCTTTGAGCCCAACTCGAAGGTAGTCAACACTTCCCCTCTTGGATGCTCTTGTCCTCCTGTTAAGAATTGTATCTTCCTTGAGCTCATCCAGAAATTCTGGCAAGGAATCTTCAATAGAAGGCAACTGAACATCACATCCTTGATCATCGATCAAAGGTGGCTCATACAAACATAATTTTTCAACATTAACAACTGAATACAATTGCATATATGAAGGCAATTCAAGTTGAAATGTATTGTTACCAACTTGCTTTATGACCTTAAATGGACATTAGTGAATGGGTTTGAGCTTTTTACCTTCCCCTTGCATCCTTTCTTTGCTAATGTGAAACCATACCTCATCTCCCTCTTGAAACTTGTGATCAACTCTATGTTTGTCATGCCTCTCCTTGTATTTTCTTTGACTTTTCTCAAGATGTTCTTGAACTTGTTGATGTATAATCTGAATTTTCTCAACGAACTTTCAAGCCTTGTCAATGTGATTATGGCCATCTATTGCAACATCCTTTCCAAAGATGAAGTCTAATGGTGAGTTTGGAAAATACCCAAAGCATACTTCAAAAGGTGATGTTTGAGTTGAAGAGTGCTTTGCCCGGTTGTAAGCATGTTGAATGTAATGTAGTTGCTCATCCCACAACTTAGGATGTTTGCTGTAATATCCTCTCAATAGATGCACAATGGTTCTGTTCACCACCTCGGTTTGTCCATCAGATTGTGGATGAAAAGAAGTACTATTTTTCAACTTTGTGTCCATCATACTCCAAATATTGGACTAAAAATTCCTAATGAACCTGGAATCCCTGTCACTAACAATAGAATTTGGCAATGCATAATGAACCCATACATGTTGAAAATAAATATCAGCAATTTGTTCAGCAGTAATGGTTTTCTTACATGGCATAAGTATACACATTTTACTGAATCTATCCACAACTACATAAAGATAATCATGACATTTTCTTGACATAAGTAGACCTCCAACAAAGTCCATGGAGACACTCTCCCATGGCCTTGATGGTACTGGTAGTGGCATGTACAACCTAAGCTTCTGATTACTAGGCTTTCTTGTTGCACACATAGAACAACCTCTTATAAAACACGACACACTATCTACCATGTGAGGCCAATAGCAATACCTCTGTAGAAGCGCCACTGTTTTGCTTACCCCAAAGTGTCCAGCAATAAGAGATGAATGAGCTTCTCTCATGAAACTTAGTCTCTCTCCTTGTGGTACACACAGCTTGCCCAAATGAAACAACAAATTTTTATGCATGTGATAATCCTTTTCTTCAACTTTATTCCCTTCACTCAAACTAGCATACACATCTTGAAAATCAACATCATGTGCATATTGTTCTATGTAACTCTCATGTACAATTGAATCATTTTTGAGTAAAGTAGATGCACTAATGATTGGTCTTGAAAGCATATCATAAAATTTATTGAATATACCTTTCTTCTACCTTATAACCAAGTGAAACTGTTGAATAAATCCCATCCACCTGAAATGTCTTGATTGCTGCAATTTTGTTTGCGACTACAAATACTGTAACAGTTGGTGAGCGGTATGAACAATCGTCTCTTCACCCATAAAGTAGTGTTTCCACTTCTTGACGCTTTGTACCAACACTTACAGTTATTTTTCATATGTAGGATAATTAGTTACAACACCATTGAATGTTTCAAAATGAAAAGCGATAGGCTTACCATTCTACAAAATAATTGCGCCCATGGCATAATCACTAGCATCAGTTTGTATCTCGAATGGCTATATAAAATTTGGTAATGCAAGGACTGGAGCTGAATTGATCTTGTCTTTTAAAGCTTCGAAATCTTGTTGTTGTTTTCCTCCCTCATTGGAAGCCTTTCTTCATGTTGGTTCCCTATGATTTGCAAGATTGGCAAGAACAAACACTGCAAGGGCCACATCAGAACCACCTTGGAATCCTAGGACCTAGCCTTCTTGTATTCACAGAGGGACCTCTCTATTTATAAGTGTTTTCAAATAATATATCTTTATGCTCTTTATTTTAAGATATTAGGCTAGTTATGAAGTTATAAGGACTTGTTTTTTTGGTTGAATTAATTGGTATAGTGATAGATATGTGGTGTGACTAAGTGAAGGGATGTTTCAGCTGAATAGATAGACTATGAGAAAACATTGATCCATTGGGATATGGATTTTAGAAAATTATATATTACAAAGCAATGAAACACATAAAATATGCGGAAAACACAAGCACACAAAACACATAAAACCAGAGAGACACAGATATACATGGTTCACCTAGTTTGGGCTATGTCCACCTTGAACAGCTAGTCCTTCCTTTTTATTATCTAGAAAAATGAAGAGACACAACCTAACAACCTACAACAGATCCGTTGTAATATCCTATGTTCTCTCTCACAGTCTCCCTATCTGTTTCTCGCTCTGAGAATACACATACAGTACACAGCCGCAATACAATACCCTCATACAAGTGAGGGGTTGCCTTATAGGGAAAAAAACCCTAAAATAAACATAACTTATACCTTCAGATCATCTGCCTAATGAATGGCCCAGATTGACTGGAAATTACTATACTTTTACAAGGAAATTTTACATCTGTTTTTAGCTTCAGGGGCGCTAGCCCCGAAACCCCCTGCCAAAGGGGGGGGGCTCCATAAATTCGCAGCTGCCCCCTTTGGACCCCCTAGGCATCGTACAATTACGAACGGCGTTGCCGCCCCATTAAGGTACAGGGGTCCGATGTTGTGATATAAAATAAAAAATATAATCAGGCTCCACACCCAACAATGGAGTCATAAAAGGATTTAATTGTTCATCAAATCTGCAAGGGTTTTCATAGGGAAATATAACTATATCAAGTGGATCTCTTAGATTAGGTTGTGATATGAAACAATAATAAGTTGTGAAGGCAACAAAGCTATAGCAGTTAAGAATCTTCTAGCTCCACTTAGACAAGAAAAGCCTTTTAAGGTAACTGTTTGAGGCAAATCAAAGGATAGGGCACACCATAGATTTCTTTGGTCCGACTTTAATAAGAAAACCTTTAAGACGACAATCCAACAATCCTAAGACTACTTTCAGAAAAAATAAAACACTTAAGATAATAGTGAGAGAAACTAGAGAGCCAATTGAAGCCGATCTTCTTTAACTAAACACTGAAAAGACTCTTTAAAGCAACATTTAGAGGCCGACCAGAGGACGGGGCATACCATAGACTTCCCTGGTTTAGAATCTACTAAGCATATTTCAAAGAAAGGCCTTAAAAATAATATCTCAAGTTGTACCAAAGAACATGGCTCACCATAGAATTCTTTGGCCTTGACTCTATTGAATAATTTCTAAGACAACAAGCTAGATGAAAATGGAGGGCAATTAAGAATCCTCCAATCAAACATTGCAGAAGAAAACATAAAGATAAAGAATGCAGGCAGAAATAGGGTGCCAAGACAGCATATCCTACTCTAAAACTTCTGTTTTTTTATCAGAGAAAGATGGACACAATGGAAAACATAGGAAAAACAATGAAAAATGAGGAATAATTCACCATTAACATAGCTCAAGGATCCTATGAACATGCTTGTATTATTGATGATCAAACCAGTTACAATACTCCATGTACAATAGCTCTCTGCAACTCAGAGCTTTCTCAAATCCAGCCTAGCAATCCTAAACTAGCTCAGCAACAGGAATCAGTCAAATAACCACCAACTAACCAACACTAAAAATGAAACTCACATGAAGTATTTATCTGCAAAATGAGGAGGTGGTGCTAAGCTAGGGTTTGAAAGGTCATTTATTACAGAGTTAGTGATTTTTGACCTTTGAGACCATGCAGGGCCCAAGGCATAAATATCTGAAGTTGTTTCTCTAGAATACTAACTCCTAACTTAACTTCTAAGTTAAATTATGTAAAATGTTTGACTTTAAGGATTTCTGCAATAACTTTACAATAACTGTTGGTAGATGAAAAATATCTTTGACTGTTTGTAATAACTATTTGATGTTTTATTGAAAGAAAACATGTTGTAGGTGGAAAAAATATCCTTTGAAGAAGTAATTTCTTGGATTTAGTCATTCAAATGTGTTTATGGGCATAATCTGCCTCTATTTTATCTTTAAACTTTGTTTCAGGCCATTAAACTTTGATTTAACCTTCATAAAATGTCTCCGACTGTCTTTTCTATTTATTCTGCCTTTATCTCTGTTTTTTTCATGAATCCTTTGATTAACCTTTAGTATTTAAACCTCTATTTTTTGTCTTTATTACCTTTAATCTCTTCTTTTGTGGCTAATCTTCATAATTTGTCTCTGATTTTTCTTTAACCTTTTAATCCTTATGACCTTAATTTCTTTAGCACAGTCTTTTGACTGTATTTCCTCTAACTGTGTTTCTGTTCCTGTGTTTGTTTTTGGTGCATAGGGATGCATTTTTCTGTGCTAGAGGATTCAATTAACCATCGATGATCATTTTTCATTGACGATTAATCTTGATACAAGGCCTATGGTCCCTTTAAATTTGACTTAAATCCTTGGATCATCACCCAAGCACTCATCCAATCGATTCTGAACCATTAGAATGCGTTTACTTGCATTTCCGCCATCAGAACTGCACACTAAAACAAATAATTAGCTTTAAAACCATGTGGGGAGGGTTTACTGTGTTTTCAGGTGTTTTTGGGTTGTTGGAGGGCAAAAATTGTGAATTGGGGTCTTGGTTCTGTAGTCGGAACCTGCAGGAATTTTGAATAGAGGCGAGGTATTTGATTTTTGGCATGGAGGGATAAGTGATTTTCAAAAAACCAGAGGCAGTTTTCGCACAGCAGAGGAGGCGGTAATGATTTTCGGGACGAGAGTGCGATGCGTGGCAGGGAAAAACTGCCCATTTCGCAATGTTTAAAACCATTGACTCGGGCACTATTTTATTTTCAATATGCAACATGGGCCGTCAGATCTTGGAGGGGAAGATCAACAGTGCGTAACGGTTTTAGGATTGGGCCCGGGTGCATATGACGTGGCAAAGCTCTATGTTGTTTAGTGTGGGTTAAAAGTATATGCAAGGTTCTGTTGCAATAAGGTCGAGGGCTATATAGTGAGCGGGGTAAAGGTTATATGAGCGAGGGGTTTAAATGCATGCAGACGAGTGCTTTAAGGGGAAGGGGCTTAGGGTGAAGAAAAATAAGAGCGGGGTTAGGGTTATGTGAGTGCAAGGGAGCGAGCGCTTACAGTGAGGGGGATAAAAAACCTTTAAAGGGTCGACTCTTAACATAATTCAAGTTTATAAACAAAAAAGAGAGTTTTGTTTATAAAACAAAAAGGACCCGAAGATGCTAATGTTTTTAGAATTAAACAATGTAAAAAATGCATTTTTTACATTGTTTTAAAATAAGGGGGAAAAAGATGAAATGAGGGGGTATTATGAAGGTTTTTTGGAAGGATAAGTGGGTTTTTAGAAGGGAAACAGAGTGAATGAGAGTGTGGGTATGGAGGGAGAGTGAAGATGAGACCAACAAGCCCAAAATGACTTCTTTTTAAGAGCAGCAAGGTAAACCGAGAAGGTAGAGATGAAAAGTAGTGAAAATAGATTCATTTAGGATAATGAAGGCAGTGAGATTTCTAAAGATAGCTGATAGACAAATAATGCTATAGTTAGCTGCTTGTAGAGCATCCACATTCACCTAGTGAATTTTGTAAAAATACAAGAGGATAAAAGTGGCTCCAGCTGGGAGGGTGACTCCTTTGGGAGGTGTCAAGAACCTCAGAGATCAAATCTCTGGAAGAAGTAGACCACTGCCTTGATTTGCACTTTGACAGACTCCTTTCTTTAACTTGTTGTTTTGTTTCTATTATTTTGAAGTCGTGATCTTAAAAAATCTGAAAAACATGATTGCTTCAACTCAACTTCTACCTACCCATCCTAATTTTCCTAACGTTTTTTCTTTATTGGGTGCATTTAGATTAGCCAACCCTTGACATTATTTGCTTTTGAAAATAGGAAACTAACAACTTCTACACTTATATCTTCCAAAGCTTAGATTAAACTGATGAGATTTTTATTCTCTACCTAATCTATTTATCTATCAAGATTAAGCTATTTGACAGACTTTTTATTCTCTATTCTAAAAACAGGAAATTGAAAACATAACCAAATCAGGATTAGACAGTTTGATTTGCTATGAGCTGTGGCATTTTGTACAAGTTTGCACACAAAATTTATTTTTCAGAATTTTGTAACAAAAAATTTGAGGGCTGTGATTTGGAATTTGTTTTTCATCTCTTTCTTTATTTCTTGGTTCACTTTTGAGCATTGGAACCAATATCTTTCCTAATCTAATCTACTGATAAGCCAAGTTCAGACAGTTTGGAAAATCTTCATTCACTAACCTATGAGCGGAAATTTAAACTTGTTCAATCATGATTAGGCTATATGACTGAACCAAAACTTTTTTTTTTTCAGTAGTGGCATTTGGACTTGCACACTTTCAGAAGTACTCTTTTTTGGCATGGGGTTGTACCTATTCTTTTTCTGCCCTTTTTTCCTTATTTTTCTTTGTTTTTGTGTTTATTTTTCATCTTTTCTTCAACCAATGTTATATACAATGGACAAAGCTTTCAACTGAGTACGCTTAACAAAAATAATGTTTGAGCATCCTGCCATTGACAAGACCTCCAAAAATTTCTATTCCACCCATCTCTTGCAGAAAAAATGCATTGTTACCTCTGGCAGAATGGATGATGTATGGGCCTTTCCAAAAATTTTCAAATTTTCCATGCTTTCCCTTGTCTTCTCTCCTTGAGTCCCATTTGAGCACTTTTTCACCAATGTTGAAATCATTTGCTTTTGTCCTCTTGTCAAACAACTTTTTGATGTTTTCCTGCACTAGCTTTGTTCTATTATAAACTTCCTCTCTGGTTTGCTGCAACTGTATAGTCTGATTTATCCTTCTTATCATGTCATCTTATTCATATTGTACTTCCTAGATCAACTTCATGACTGGCACTCCTAAACTTGTTGGAAAATTTGCATCTGCTCTGTAAACTAGCTGATAGGGAGACATTCCAATTGATTTTTTACATGTTAATCTTTCTGCCCATAATGCATGTACTAGCTTGCTGTGCCATCACTTCTTATTCTCTTCCAGCAACTTTTTGATAATGTTCACCAAAATTTTGTTTGAGGATTCTACCAATCCATTTCCTTGAGGGTAATAAGCTATAGAATGACCCAATGTAATCTGATATTTGTGGAAAAATTCCACCATATTATTGGATTTAAAGGCTGCAACATTGTCAGTGATAATCTTTCTAGGACAGCCAAATCTAGAAAAAATATGGTTTTCATGGAATTTAATGATGACTAAATCTATGGCAGTCCTAGAGGGGATGGCCTCTATCCATTTTGTGAAGTAATAAGTTGCAGTGAGGATCCATTTATGTTGGGAAAATGAAGTAGGATGGATTTCCCCAATGAACTCTAGGCCTCACTGTTGAAAAGGAGCTTCAACAGAGATAGGATGCAGAGGTAAGGGCATCAATTTCCTTTTGCCTTCAAAGATTTGTCACTTATGGCAGGAAATTACCATTTTATGGATGTCTTGGAAGAGGGTGGGCCATTAGTAACCAGCTCTAAGAATTTTTTTGATAATAGTTTTCCAATAGAGGTGGCCTCCACATTCTCCTTCATGAAACTCATGCTTGATCTTTTCTGCATCATTCTCAGACAAACATTTAAGCAATATACCACTAGAATTTTTCCAATATAAACATTTATCTAAAATGCAGTAATTTACAACCTTTAACTTTAAGAATCTTACCTTTGTCTTAGGCAAACCAAGAGGAGCATTAAGATTAAGAAGCACATATAGAATATCAGCATACCAAGATGAATTTAGAAATAAATCTTCAATAAGTGGAGTTTCCAACTCCTCCTGTTCATCTAATGCATCAATCATATTCATGTCTAGTGCTTGGAAGTTTGTTTTAGCCATGAGTTTAGCTAGTCCTTGGCCTTTAATGAGTTTAGTGGGTTTGATTTCTAAATCATATTCTAATATAACAACAATCCACTTTCCTTTTTTTCCATCAGGATCTTGTGTTAAAATGTCTTTTACCACTGAATGAGGCACAAATGAAATGATGTGTGAGTGTAAAATGTAAACTCTGAAATATTTCAATGCTTTGATCAAGGAAAAAGCTTGTTTTTCCATTATGTTGTATTTCAGAGGTGCATCTCTTAAGGACTTGCTGAAAAATGCAATAGGCTGCTCTTGTCCTTTCATGTTTTTTTTGTAATAGGACAACAACAATTGTATGTTTTGATGCAAAGGAGAATATAAAGAAGTCCTTGGTAAAATCACAGCTAATTAGAACTGGTGTTTGGGTAAGTGCTTGTTTAACTAGTTTAAAGGAGTTCTTTGCTTCTGTGGTCCATTTAACTCCTATCTCCCTTTTCAGCATGTTTTTCATGTTTCTAAGGAGTTCAACAAGGTTTGGTATGAACCTTCTTAAGAAATTAATATTTCCAATGAAAGATTGCAGTTCTTTGATGTTTCTAGGATGATTGATTTGTAATATTCCTTAAATCCTTTTTGGGTCTATATTGATCCTTTCTTCAGATATAATATGGCCCAGAAGTTTTCCTTCTTGGAGGTCAAACAGAGTTTTCTTGGGATTCAAAGACAAACCATACTTTATGCACTTTTCAAAGACTTTCCTTAAGTGAAGTAGGTTTTCTTCATCTATTTTAGAATAGATGGTGATGTTATCAAGGTAAATCACAATGAAGTATCCTATTTCTTATGAGAAATAAATATTCATGGCTCTTTGGAAGGTGGCACCAACATTCATTAATCCAAAAGGCATTTTCACATACATGAAAGTGCCACAAGGTGTAGTGACGGTTGTCTTGCATTGATCATCTGGGTGTACCAGCACCTGATTGTATCCAAAAAATCCATCTAGCAAAGAAATTCTTTTAGAACCCACTACCCTTTGTAAGATGTGATCCATTTTTGGTAAATGGTAGTTGTCCTTTAAGGAGGCTTTGTTTAAGTTTCTAAAATCTATGCACAGCCTAATTTCTCCTGTTTTCTTCCTTATTGATACAAGGTTTGAAACCCATTCTGAGTATCTCAGAGGGACTATAATTCCAGCATCATACATTTTCTTGATTTCTTTCTCAACCAGGGGAAGCTGCACAGGGTTTATTTTGCACAATTGTTTTTTAAAGGGCTTCTGGTTTTCTTTGAGGGTATCTTATGCTGAATTATCTCTGTATTATAGGATTTTAAATATTCATAAATCCAAGAAAAAGTATCAGTAATTTCTCTAAAAAGCTAAATATATTTCTGTTTAATATGAGCAGGCAGGGTTTTAGATAGTTTGATCATTTTGGGTTTTTTTTCATTGCCTATATTGCACTCTTCTATTTCAGTTTCAGTTGGTTCCATTTTTGGATTTTTGGCAACATCATTAAAGTCAAGCAATTCTTCTAGAGGCACTAGTCCCTTAGGCAAGTTATTAGTATTAGACTGCAGCACTTCAAAGTCTTCTTTCTCTAAATTAGTGCATAGTTCTGTTTTTTGTATGTATTCTTTAGTTAACAAATTTATATCAACAGTGTTAGGAGGTTCTTATTTGTAAGATTGTTCCTTAGGAGGGTAGTCTTCTTCATACTCTGAGTCTGAATTTGGAATTTCAAACCGATTTTTGGACTACAGGAAATCCTCTATCTGTTTATCTCCTTCAAAAACTTGCCAGTACTTTATATTATCAGGGACTATTGATCTATATTTAACTTGGACTGTGTATTGTTTGCTTTCATAAGGTCTTTGACATGTACTAGCAGCAAATGCTAAACCATTGGCGATGATGTTTTGGTTTCTAGGGACAAAGTTAAGCTCATATTCTGTGAATTTTTTCAAGAGGTCAATAGCATCATCTCTATAGGCTTTTAATCTTGGATGCTTGGTTGTGTATTCTCCATTTATTTGTCTAATGTCTAACTCTGAATCTCCATGAACGGTTATCCTCTTGGATCATAGTTTCTTAAATAGTTGTAGTCCTAAGAGGAGGGCTTCATACTCAGCCATGTTATTTGTGCATTGAAAGTTTAGCTTGTATAAGTGACCTTCTGCATGATTTTTTTCTGCGTTATGCACCCATATGCCTTCTTCGGAACCGGTCTTGCTACAAGAACCATAAAAAATCATACTCTAAAGAGGGTCAATTTCAGATTTGTCATTAAAGTCATTATTGTCCTCATTGTGTTGTTTATAGTGGCTACCACTGTGTTGTTCACCATGCTATTTTTTAGGGTCCGCACTATGTTTATCATTGTCTTGTTTATCATGATCTCCACTATGTTAAGTGTTTTTTATTTGTTCTTCATGGTCAACCCTATGTTGATGTTGCTTTGTTGCTCATGATTTTCATTGTGTTTGTTTTAATATTCTTTATTATCAAACTGTTTTGACTGTTTCTCCTCCTTTCCCTCTTTTTCTACTACTGTTTGCTCATTTTCCATTACTTGTTCATTAAGATTTTCATCATTATAAAGAATGAATGAATCAAGGTCTGTGTGAATATAATAAAGACGGGAGTTCTCTGGTTTTTATTGACTACTAACCATATATTTCATGTGTGTTTCCCTATATAGTCTCCTTGGTTGAATAAAAACAAAGATGGTTGCATAAGTCATATCCATTTGCAGGGTACCTTGGAGTTTAACACCCCATGATCTTGAAAGGAGCATCCCATATTTAGGAGGTGTATCAGCCACTACGATGTCCATTACTAGGCTCTTGGCTGGTATTTGTGCTAAGTTGACACATAAATATTTGATTAGGCCTAGACATTTAACTCTGCTAGAATCAAAAGAGTATAAATATTTGTAAGGTCTAGTTATCTCAAGGCCTAGTTTTTCCATCACTACTTTGGGCATTAGGTTGTGTGAGGCACCAAAGTCTAACATGGCATTGTGAAATTTTTTATCATGGATGTTTAGACTGACATAAAAGGTAGCAACACCTCCTTGAAATTTCCCTTCCACTTCTGGTGCAAACATAAGCTTAGGTTTGTCATCATTTAGATTAACATAATCAACATTTTCTCCTATGTTTAAAGCTATTAAAAGTTGAGTTTTATATACATCTTGGGTGACTAATTCAGTAAGAGGGATATAGATTTTAATCTTGGAAATTTCACTCTCTATACTAAAGGGTGTCTGAGTTTTAGAAATGTTTATATCAGCCTTTTTAGTCACTGTTTTCTCAGCAAATTCAGCTTGCTGGTTTTTATTATGAACAACAGTTAAAAAATTTTTACTAGGAGCATTTATATGAGTTGATAGTGCTACTTTGGTCACCACTATGTTTGGGATTAGGGTGGCTATTTTTATTTTTGTTTTTATCAGAACTTTCAGCCACCATGTTATTATTTTCAGCTGTCTTTTTAAAGATGTTTTCAGAATTATTCCTAGCAGAAATTTCAGAGGTTTTTCTTTTGGGAGGGTCTTGGTTTTTCTTCTCCTGAGGTCATATTGTCTGTGCACTTCCATGCTAGCATTTTCAAAGCCTTGTTTGCAGTCTTTAGATTCTAGGCTCTCTTCTCCATAATGTGTAAATATGCCTTGTTCTTCCTCAGTGAGGAAAACAATATCATCATTGTTTACTCCCATCAGATTTATGTGATTTTCCTCTATTTCTTCAATCATTCCCTCATCTTCATCGACATAGTTTTTTTGATTTGCTGATCAGGGCCTCTTTTTCTAATTTGAGGGGGATTCCTTCTAAAGTTTTGGTTTTGGTTCTGATTTTGATTTCTATTTTAGGATATGTTTGGTTTTCTCTAGGATAATCTCTCTCGTTCATGTTTATTCTCTCCATCAACCTCTCCAATTTCCTAACTAGGCTATCAATTTTTGCATTTGATGTGGAGGGTCCAGCTTCATCTTTGTAGGTAACCTTTTTCTCTGTTCTCAATCTAGCCCTTTTGACATTTAGGTTAGCTTCTAAACTTATTGCTCCTCTTTTCATGTTCTCTAAGGTTAGGGGATCTCTTTCTCTTAGTTGATAACACATGTCTAGATCAAATCCTTCAGGAAATTTCACTAAGGCTAGGCCTTGTGGAGGTTTCATGTGTGGAGGGAGTGCATTGTAAACACTATTGAATCTAGTGTAGTAGTCTTGGACACTCTCTCCAACATTTATTTTAAGGTCATTGTACTCTGATAGGATTTGAAGAGGATTTCTCTTGACTTCCAATTTGTTTAAGAATAGTTGATGAAAAGCAAGGAGGTCATTTATACTGTTAGGGGTTAGGCCTTTGAACCATTTTCTTGCTTCTCCCCTTAAGCTTTGAGCAAACATTCTAAGTTTAACAATTTCATCATCTATTTCTTGTCTGTCAAAGTAGTCATTCATTTTGTCCACATGTTGTTGAGCCATAGTAGAACTAATAGCATCATAAAGAGGAATCTTGGACTGATAATCTTGTGGTAGAACAACTAAAGGTAAAGGAAGGACTAAGGGAGCATACCATGTTGCCATGATATGAGGTTGTGGAAACAATGGATGGTTAACAAGTGGGGGGTTTACAAGAGGAGATACAAGGTTAAATGGAGGAAGGTGAATAGTGGGAGATGAAGTTAGTACAACAGAATTCTATTGTATGCTGGATGGGTCTAAAACTATCTGAGTTTTCCAACTCTGAGATTTGGTCCTAGAAAAGCTTTGTTCTAGGGGTGGGTTAGAGGGGATATTCTGCAAGTCTTTGAGGTTTTTAGGCAGGGAACTTTCTTTGTGGATTGGTCTACTAACAGCTGAATCTTTAGATCTGGGAGACTTCCTAAGAATTCTTTCAGGATTGTCAACTATAGTAGGAGGATTTGGGTCAGGATAGGATCTAGTATGAACTCTTTTAGAAGCCAGAACTCTGGACCCAACAAATGAGAAAGGTTTAAGAGATATAATTGTCTTAAGACACAAACCAAACTATGAGAGAAATACTTAATCCACAAATTATTCTTCACTAGGTATTTTTGATGTTCTGATGATAGAATAAGTTTCTCGGTGGAGTCAGCAGGCCTACTGAAAACCAGTGGAGTCACCAGGTGGAGGATTTTTACTTGTTTTATGGCTGATTGTTTTCCACCATCAACAATCAGAAACCATTCTTAGCTAATACTTGATTAATCTAAGTTTAAAATGAGGTTTTCTGAGTTTTGAGGTTGTTTATTACTCAGTGTCCCCAGTATCGTCGCCACTATGTTGGCTCCCTGTGATTTGCAATATTGGCAAGAAAAAACACTACAAGGGCCACATCAAAACCACATTTGGAATCCTAGGACCTAACCTTCCTGGATTCAGAGAGTGATCTCTCTATTTATAAGTGTTTTAAAATGATATATCTTTATTCTCTTTATTTTATGATATTAGGCTAGTTATGAAGTTCTAAGGATTTGTTTGTTTGGTTGAATTAATTGGTACATTGATAGATCTGTGGTGTGACTAAGTGAAGGGATGTTTCAGCTGAATAGATAGACTATGAGAAAACATTGATCCATTGGGCTATGGAGTCATAAAAGGATTTAATTTTTCATCAACTCTGCAAGGGTATTCATAGGGCAAGCTAACTATATCAAGTGGATCTCTTAGATTAGGTTGTGATATGAAACAATAATAAGTTGTGAAGGCAACAAAAATATATTCAGTTAAGAATCTTCTAGCTCCACTTAGACAAGAAAATCCTTTAAAGGTAACTTTTTGAGGTAAACCAAAGTACGGGGCGCACCATAGACTTCTTTGGCCAGAATTTAATAAGAAAACCTTTAAGACAACAATCCAGCAATCCTAAGACTAATTTCAGATAAAATAAAACTCTTAAGATAAAAATGAGAGCAGCTAAAGAGCCAACTGAAGCTGATCTTATTTAACTAAACACTCAAAAGACTCTTTAAAGAAACATTTGGAGGCAGACCAGAGGATAGGGCATACCATAGACTTCCCTGGTTTAGACTCTACTAAGCATACTTCAAAGCAAGGCCTTAAAAACAATATCTCAAGTTGTACCAAAGGACAAGGCTCACCATAGACTTCTTTGGCCTTGAATCTATTGAATAATTTCCAAGACAATAAGCTAGATGAAAATGGAAGGCAATTAAGAACCCTCCAATCAGACCTCGTAGAAGAAAACATAAAGATAAGAATGCAGATAGAAATAGGGTGCCAAGACAACATATCCTACTCTAAAAATTCTGTTCTTTTATTAGAGAAATATGGACAGAATCGAAAACATAAGAAAAACAATGAAAAATGAGGAAAACTTCACCATTAACATAGCTCAAGGACATTGTGAATGTTCTTGTATTATTTATGATCAAACCAGTTACAATAATCCATGTACAATAGCTCTCTGCAACCTAGAGCTTTCTCAAACCCAGCCTAGAAATCCTCAACTAGCTCAACAACAGAAATCAGTCAAATAACCACCAACTAACCAACACTAAAAATGAAACTCACATGAAGTATTCATCTGTAAAATGAGGAGGTGGTGCTAAGATAGGGTTTGAAAGGTCATTTATTATAGAGTTAGTGATTTTTGACCTTTGAGACCATGCAAGGCCCAAGGAAAAATATCTGAAGGTGTTTCTCTGAAATAGTAACTCCTAACTTAACTTTTGAGTTAAATTCTGTAAAATGTTTGACTTTAAGGCTTTCAGCAATAACTTTACAATAACTGCTGGTAGATGAAAAATATCTCTGACTATTTGTAATAATTGTTTGATGTTTTATTGAAAGAAAACATGCTGTAGGTGGAAAAAATATCCTTTGAAGAAGTAACTTCTTGGATTTATTCATTTGAATGTGTTTCTGGGCTTAATCTGCCTCTGTTTTATCTTTAAACTCTATTTCAGGCCATTAAACTTTGTTTTAACCTTCATAAACTATCTCACTGTCTTTTCTATTTATTCTTCCTTTATCTCTATTTTGTTCATTAATCCTTTGATTAACCTTTAGTCTTTAAAACTCTATTTCTTGTCTTTATTACCTTTAATATCTGCTTTTGTGGCTAATCTTCATAATTTTTCTCTGATTTGTCTTTAACCTTTTAATCCTTATGACCTTCATTTCTTTAGCACAACGTTTTGACTATATTTCCTCTGATTGTGCTTCTATTCCTTTGTTTGTTTTTGGTGTGCAGGGATGCATTTTTTTGTGCTAGAGGGTTCAATTAACCATCGATGATCATGTTTCATTGACGATTAATCTTGATACAGGGCCTTTGGTCCCTTTAAATTTGATTTAAATCCCTGAATTGTCACCCAGGCACTCATCCAATTGATTCTGAACCATCGGAATGCATTTACTTGCATTTCTGCCATTAGACCTGCACACTAAAACAAATAATTAGCTTTAAAACCAGGCGGGGAGGGTTTACTACGTTTTCAGGGGTTTTTGGGCTATCGAAGGGCAAAATGGTGAATTGGTGTCTTGGTTCCATAGGCAAAACCTGTAGGAATTTTGAATAGAGGCGGGGTATTTGATTTTTGGCATGGAGGGATAAGTGGTTTTAAGAAAATTGAAGGTGGTTTTCGCACAGCGGAGGAGGCAGTAATGGTTTTTAGGATGGGAGTGCGATATAGTTCAATGCGCGACGCGTGGCAGGGAAAAAATGCTCATTTCACAATGTTTAAAATGTTAGCCTCTCTCACAAAAACAATAATAAATCCAAAATATAAATTAATTAATTAAATATTCCAAGTTAGGAATATGTGCCTAACTCTTGGGTTGTTCCTCAAATATTGGAGTTTGTTTAGTAACTCCTATCTTGGTGGGTTTTTGGTGAGAAATTATCTCAACCAAAGGAGTCTAAGATAGCACGAACTATCTTAAGACATTGTCTCTCATATATTTAAATTTTAATACTAAATTATTTTAATAAGAGAGAATGATGAGAATACATGAGGTTGAAGCCTCTTTTCTGCCAATATTTTGTGTCTGATTTTGTATGTGTGTTTTCTGTAATTTGTTTTTGAGTTAATTAATTTTATAATATGTGGTATCAAAGATTTAGGAAAGGTTTGAAACTATCCTATGGATTAGGTTTTGTGATTGATCCTACTTGTAGAGGATTTAAACCTGTTGTATGAAACTATCACAACAACGGTGTCTTTATATTTTTTCAACTAGTGTTGAAGCCCGTGTGAGATCTGACTAATCCATGTCGATTTTTGGTTGTCAGTAGTGGATTTGATGTATTGCACGCAATATTGATATGAAAATATCTGTTATGAGCTTTTGAGTATTGGACTGCATTGATGAACAATCATGTGGATATGTGTGAGAGGAGAACTGTCAATTTTGCAACACTTTGTAAAGTGGTCTTCGGCTCCGTGTTAGGAGTTTGCAAGTCCGAGTCATGGGGACTACATTTTTGGCATTGTGAGAATCCTAGCCATGAAGGCTATGAGCAAGTCTCAACAAACCTGTGATGGAGAAAGACAATGTTAGGATTGAAGAGAGCGTGCATGAAAATAGAAAGAGAGTGTGTAGTTAAACGATACAATCTTCATTTACTGAGACAATCTGTGCAAGCCACCGAAGCTCTTTTACTGAGACGATCTGTGCAGGCCACCAAAGCTCATCGGCATATCAGATCATTCATGGTGAAATATTTATTTACCTAGCTATAGGCCCACCGAACCTAATCTACATCTCAATAATTTTATGGTACTCTTCTAGTGGAAAATACTCTCGGGCTTGGTGCAGCTGCCACGGGATGCAACTGCGTCCATATTATGATTGAATGTAGCCCATATTATCACTATGTTCAAAAAATAAAAATAAAACAGTGGGGACTTCTTCCATTCCTGCCAGATCGATGGACCTTAGCTGTATGCAACCGAGTAAGAAACTCAAATGTAGTAAGGACTTCGGTATCATGTAAGTTGACTTTGAATAGATCATAATATTGTAATCATATGTGGCAATTTTTTATTTTTCATATATTCTTCTAGATCTCTCCAGACTCCACGTGATCAGCAAGCGCCCTGAATATGGATTGCTGAGTTTTCTGATGGGTCGTTGTTCCTTCATTTCCAAAGACTGGGATTGTTTAAGACTGTTTATACTACATGCGTGACATATCTATTGTTAGAGAGGAGGAGCTAGATATAAGGAAAAGTGGCATGCATTTTTCACAAATCAGTCGAAGTTTTTATTATTATTATTATTTGTAGAAAGACCGTATTTGAAAGGGAATCACTCAAAGAAAGGAGTGTTATTCAACGTTGAGTATTATTCCTGCGTTGAGCATCTTCCAAGTAAGAGGACGTGTCAAATATGCAGTGAGGAGTGTTGAGAGTCATCCAGTGTTGATGTTGATACTCAAGTTCAACATACGGCCGTAAGTTAAAATATATTGTTTACAATATGATTTGAGTTTTTTTTTTTAAAGGAGTTTTCGTTCACCTTTTTTTTTCTAAGTGACTTCATAAAAGTCAATTCACTTTTAAAGGGACTTCGTAAACACTATTTCACTTTTTGAAGTGACATCATCAACTATTTTTAAGGGAGTTAAAAAAAAGAGTAACGTGAGAAGGTGTGGTCACAGGGTTAAGGATAAAACATATATAATTGAAGTGATAAGTGAGTGGAAGTGAAAAGTAAAGTTAATATAATTGAATTATTGAAAAATTGATTCACTTTTTATAAAGTGAATTTATAAATTGTTAATTTTTTTTGGAGTAATAAGGTTGATGTTTTAAAATTTTGTAATTTGGAGAGACAAGGTGTGGAGTGATATGGTAATTTTTTTTGTAAATTTTGAGCGAAAGTTGTAATTTGCAGTGATAAGAGAAAGTTATTGTTGTAAATTCAAAGTAATATTTTTACTTTGATAGAGGCTTCCAAAATTTGCAAGCGTGAGATTCTTATTGTTTGAGAAAGCTTCAATGCCAATGTTGTAAAAGATGAAAGGTTGATGACCTCAGTACTTATTAAAGACATATTATTTGTGGTGTTGAAGTGTCCTAGATCCGCCCGAAATTGAATAAGGGGATCTTAGGTGCACCATGTGTGTTTGTGATGGCGAGTGTTTATATGGCTTCATGTTTTTTCTTCTGATTTGTGTCTAGTTTTGACACATAAATGATCTCATTTAATGCACACATAAAATTCAATGCAAGCAAGCACAACACTGTTAATGAAGTAGCTTCAAGGAAGGCTAATTAAACTCAACACATGCATCTGTGCACCTACAACAAATAATCAAAGTTTTCAACATCGGCGTTCTACCTCAACAAAAGAATTCTCTCAATACAATCAAGTTCATGAATTTGGAAACTCCAGCATTTCAAAGAAAAGTCTACATCAATGCTCTTGCAAATCCATTTAAGAACTTGTAATCAAATTCATTGATTTAAGTGAATCATTAAAAATTCATTGTTAATGAATTTTTAAGAGGACAAGGGAATTCATTGCTTTAAGTGAATCATTAAAATCATTGTAGGCTTTCTTGGGTGCATTTTCGACAGTGTTCGACACCCTTCCTTTAAGAAAAATCAAGTGAATGCACGAGTTTTTTAACTCTAAATCAAACAAGCAACAAGTTCACATCTCCTGCAAGCGAGCGTGAGTATTAATTCAAACAATTTGCATCAATTCAGTACAAAGATAAAACCATCAAGCGAGACAGCGTGAAGTTCATTGCAGCAACCATCAAAGCAACCAAACAAGTTAAAACAATCAAGCAAGTTGAGATCGACATCAAGCGAGCATGACTATTCATTCAAGTGAGAGTGAAGTCATCAAGTAAGTCAAGTGAGCATTCAAGCAAACACGATCGTCATCAAGAGAGCGTGAATTCCAGAGTTTAAGCAAGAAAATTCTACAATTCTAGCAAGTGTTCCAAGAAAGTGCAATAAGCAACAAATCAAGCGAGCGTGCCATTCAATCCACATAGCAAGCGAGCCTGTCATTCAAGTACCGAAATCAAGTGAAACAGTTCAAAGCACGACATCTCCGACAAGAGAGCCTGATTTCAATTGAGCAAGTTCAGATGGCGCAACATATTCATTTGTTAAACATTCTTCAAAGTTTGATCATCTCCAGTGATGAACACATGGTGCACATCAACAAAGAAATTCTTGCTAATATTTCACGGCATCTACGACAAACACATGAAACCATTGAGTTTCTTCAACTCGAGTCACAACTTCAATGGAATGAATTGCAAGAAAAGAGTGATAATTTCAAGTCTTTGAACCATCCAGATGATAAGTCATTCATTCAAACAGCTTCAAGTGTCGGAGTTGTTCCAGTTCCAATTTCTTCCAAGCCCATCATCAAGCCATGGGAAGAAATTCAAAATAACAAAAATTGACGAGGCATAGGATATGTCAACAATGACACCAACCTGCATTTTCCAGATTATTACAAGCCAATTAAATTCTTCAGTGTAGGATTTCTTGCACAACTCACCTCAGCAGGTTCTGAGAAAGTTGCAGACAACCAAAATTGCACGCAACCCAAAGTTGCAGACAAACAGAATTGCACGCAACCTAAAGTTGAAGTCCAACTGAAATGTTCTCATTGTCAAAGAACCAGTCATATGGAATATCAATGTTTTGATCTCCATCCTTGTCGCCATTGTGGCAAGCCCAATCATTCCTCAAAAATGGTCGCAACCAAAAAAAATCAGCTAGATGGAAGATACATGATGAATGGATCGATCCTTGGGAATGGTCATCCACAGTCAAAATATTGTCTCAGTTCTACAACCGACTACAATCACACATAGTGCAGCCAACAATGAAGAGATGATGGTACTATCATGCAGTTGAATGGGGGAGTACACCAATGTAAACTCCTACACCTGAAGGGGGGGATTACAAGAAAATTTCCAGAGAAGTGTCTCTCCTTTCAGCTGACAAAGGGGGGAAAATGCCAATGAGATTGACAATGGTTGTCAGACTGAAAGTCTTGAAAAAACTAGCAAAAGCAGCTAGTGGGCATCTTCAATAGCCAGTGGGCATCAAAAAATTCACCAAAGGGCAGTCGACAACAAAGAAGCAGTGAACAATTTTCAGCACAGAAAAAGCAACAGTGAGTTGTTTTTGACATCATCAACAAGTGGGCTTTGAACAAATTTTTTCAGTGGACAAAGGATGCTGATTTCATGCAAAAGATAGATGGATCCTTTTGCAACTTGGCACTTTATGGAGTTTTCAAGTGAAATTTAGAGATGAATCAGACATGCAGCTGACTCATGGTCTCTTCAGATTACAGTTTTTCAGCATCCAGCTTTGGCGGTTTTTTTCAGGCAATTTTTTTGAGGATCGACACGAGAACTTGGAAGATGGTTCCTCGTTATTATTTTTGGATTTATCATTGAAGGGGGGAATGTTAGCCTCTCGCACAAAAACAATAATAAATCCAAAATATAAATTAATTAATTAAATATTCCAAGTTAGGAATATGTGCCTAACTCTTAGGTTGTTCCTCAAATATTGGAGTTTGTTTAGTAACTCCTATCTTGGTGGGTTTTTGGTGAGAAATTATCTCAAACAAAGGAGTCTAAGATAGCACAGACTATCTTAAGACATTGTCTCTCATCTATTTAAATTGTAATACTAAATTCTTTTAATAAGAGAAAATGATGAGAATACATGAGGCTGAAGCCTCTTTTCTGCCAATATTTTGTGTTTGATTTTGTATGTGTGTTTTCTGTAATTTGTTTTTGAGTTAATTCATTTTCTAATATAAAAAAATTAACTTGGGCACTATTTTATTTGCGATATGCAACGTGGGCCGTCGGATCTTGGAGGGGAAGATCGACGGTGTGGAACGGTTTTATGATGGGGCTCGGGCACATATGATGTGGTAGAGATATTTGTCGTTTAGCGCGGGTTCAAAGTATATGCGGGGTTCTATTGAAATAAGGTCGGTGGCTATATAGTGAGCGGGGTAAAGGTTATATGAGCGAGGGGTTTAAATGCATGCAGGTGAGTGCTTTAAGGGGAAGGCGCTTAGGGTGAAGAAAAATAGGAGCGGGTTTAGGGTCATGTGAGTGCGAGGGAGCGAAGGCTTACGGTGAGGGGGCTAAAAAACATTTAAAGGGTTAGATTTTAACATAAGTCGGGTTTATAAACAAAAAACAGATTTTTTTTTATAAAACAGAAAGGACCCGAAGATGATAATGTTTTTAGACTTAAACAATGTAGAAAAGGAATTTTTTACATTTCTTTAAAAAATAAAGGGGAAAAAGATGAAATGAGGGGGTATTATGAAGGTTTTTTGAAAGGAGAAGTGGGTTTTTAGAAGGGAAACAAAGTGAATGAGAGTGTGGGTATGGAGGGAGAGTGAAGATGAGACCAACAAGCCCAAAATGACTTCTTTTTAAGAGCAGCAAGGTAAACCGAGAAGGCAGAGATGAAAAGTAGTGCAAATAGGTTCATTTAGGATAATTAAGGAAGTGAGATTTATAAAGATAGCTGATAGGAAAATAATGATATCTTTAGTTGCTTGTAGAAAATCCAATCACCTAGTGAATTCTGTAAAAATACAGGAGGATAGCACTTCACACTTGTCACTACATGCATAGGGGCTATGATGAAAGAAAATTTAGCAATAAACTTTCCCCAATACTGAGCCGCACCTAAGAAAATTCTTACCTCAGTTACTATTTTGGGTGTGGGCCAATTCACAATGGCTTCCACTTTAGAAGGATCAATTCTCAACTCTCCTCCTCCTACAATGTGTCTCAAATAAACCAAAGAAGTCTTTCCAAACTCACACTTCGACTTCTTAAGAAACAATTTCTCTTTCTTCAAAACATCAAGCACTTCATTCACATGCATGACATGTTCTTCTCTTGTTTAGCTGAAAATCAATATGTCATATAAGTAAAAAATCACAAAGTCATAAAGGAATGGACATAAAACACTATCGATAACACACATGAAAGTTTTCGGTGCATTACACAAACCAAATGGCATTACTAACCACTCAAAGAGTCATTGTTCGATTTTGAATGCAGTTTTCCATTTGTCACTTTCTGAAATTATTACTTGATGATATCCACTTTGTAGATATAACTTAGTGAAAAAATTTTCTTCTTTCAGCTGATCAAGCAAATCATCTATCCTTGGGAGAGGGTAACGATTCTTTACCGTTATCTTGTTCAAAGCTCTGAAGTCTACACACATACACCAAGTCCCATCTTTCTTTGGTATCAAGACTATGGGTGAACCACATGGCGAAGTGCTTGGCCTTATGATTCCTTTGTCCAACATATCTTTGATTTGCTTCTTTATTTCAACATTCTCCATTATCGACATGCGATACATACCGTTTTTTGGAAGAGGACAATATTGCTGCAACTGAATCTCATGTTGAATCACCCTCTTTGGAGGCAATCTTGTTGGCTCCTGAAACATCTCATGATGTGCATCAAATACATCATATAAATCTGATTTCAACTTAGGATCACATCCCTCAATTGAGTCATGATTAACATCATATTTGGGCTTAATCATTAGAAGAACAAAATTCTTACGTGAATTCACCAACCTCTTTACCTGTCCAATATTTACCATAGAAATGTTTGTCTTCTTGTGATGTGCTCTAATAATATACTCCTTGCCATCTTTGAATAAATGGTATTTTTTCTCATGGCGATGGAAGATCACTTTCCTTTCATACAAGTAAGGACTCCCCAAAACAATACCTGTTATGTCAAGCGGAACCACATCTAATTCAACTATGTCAATAAAATGTGCAGTGATTGCAAACCGCAATATACACTTCTTTGAAACCTGTAAATTTTCATCCTTACAAATCCAACTAAGTGGATATGGTTTTGGATGTGGTATGGTTTCAAGGTTAAGTTTCTTGACCAAGTCTTCAAAGATTAATTTTTCTTGTGACCACTTTCAAACAATGTGTCAATCTTGGTATGTTTGGATATGACCCTCACATGAAACAATTCAATTCTTTCTTCTTCATTTGGAGCATGTATGTGACAGTTTGATGTACTAGTACTGGGTTTAGTTTCAATTTATTTCCCCTTCATGTTCTTCAATCCCATGGCTATAATCTTAGATTCATCACTTGAATCCTCTCCTAATCATGTTGAGTTGTAGCTGCAGTTTTCTGTTTCCCTTTGTTGTTGTATTTCTTTGGCCTCATTTTAGGATGTAATTTCCAACAATGATTTTCATCATGGCCTTCTTTTGAAAATTTTTTACAAACCAAATTTTCTCCCTCTTTCTTGATAGATGCATTCTTTTTTCTTTTACCTTTTGAGGTATTCTCTTTGTTTTTCCCCTTAAAAGGTTTCTTCCTACCCTCTTCAGAAATGTTTTTCCCTCTAGCTTCTAGATGTGTGGCTTGAACACATACTTCATCTAGAATTGTGGGGTTAAACATGAGGGTAGTATGTTTTAGGTAGCTATGTAAGCCTCCTATGTACTTGAGCAAAATATCTTGGCTCTGCAAATCTACCCCTAATAAGAGAGCTCTTCTCCTAAATTCTTGGGTGTATTCTTGCACATTTTGTCCCTTCAGTTGTCTAAAGTTTTTCCAGTTCATTATGGATTTCTGCATATGAGCTAATGGATAAAACTGTTGTTTTATTGCAGTAATGAAACCATTCCATGATAGAATCTTACCATGATTCTTGATCTCCTCCTTTTTCTTGGCTTCCCACCAAACAAGTGTTGCACCTTCCATTCTCAATGAAGCTAATTGGATTTTGGTATCATCGTCTTGAAGGTTCAGGATTCTCAAATGGACCTCCAATTGCCTAATCCAATTATCAAGTTTTTCTGCATTGAATTCACCATTAAACATTGGCAATTCAAACTTAACATCAAGTTTTAAAAAAGGACTTTTACTAGTGTTATTTGACTTGTGTGGCTGATGTACTGAATATGAAGTAGATGATGATGATGATGATGGTGAGGATGATGGCTCTCCATTGCCTCCATTTCATTCATTTCCCTTCTTTGACTTATCTTCATCATTGTGACCTCCTGAAGATCCCTGTCCTTCCTTGTGAAGTTTGGATCCTTCTCTTTCTAGTTCTCAATCCTTTCTTGATAAAGGATTATAACTATCTCAGTCATGTCAAGGAATACCTTCCTAAACACTCTTTCTTCCTCTTTGGGATCAACTTCTTCATGGATTTATCCTTCCTCATGAGGCATGCTTATACTATCTTTTGCTTCCTTAGGAGGTGAACTAGGTGGTGGAGATTGTGGCAATATTGCTCTCCTTTTCTTTGGCTCTTCTTGAGACCCTTCAACTCCCACCAACTTTCCTTCTCCTCTTTTGAGCTTGAGCCTAGTAAGCATCTAACACTTGAAAACAATTAAACAATTATTTGCACAAAACAACACCAAAGAATCAACTCTAGCTTTGATGCCATTTGATCTAAAAGGACTATATTAGTTTTGATGTGCTAAGTGTCTTTTCAGTTATAAAACATGTGCATACTTGTGTCATTAGTTTGCTTGAGGGTTGAGGATTTTAACCATGAATTGTAGATTATTTTAGTGAATTAGAAGCATGAAATAAGAACAAATAACACTGAACATCAGTGAAAAATAGATAAATACATCACCACATAATATTTACATAGCACGCATGATGAAGCAGTTCACCCCTCCTGGGCTACATATGTTGGTCCAGCTCCCAATGGCATGTCCATATTTCATTATGCTCAAAATTTTGCAAATACATGTATTTATAGGCCTCTAATGACCATTTTCTTTGCACCAATGGCTCCATAATGCTTCGATTAGTCTAGATTGACTCTTCATTCACTCAGAATGGGCGAAAAGTGAGTCTCCAACTTATTTTCCCAGTAACACCTAGAAAAGCTCCAGTAATTGTGGAGAACTCCACTTAACTAGAGTTATTTTGGCAATTTCCACACAAAAAATAGCGATGGCTATATTTATGCCATACTAAACCGTAAAATTTAAGATAGGAAGTTAGGGGTGGCCACATGCCAACCCCCGTTTTGCAGTTACTGCGACGGTTGAGCGGAACTCCGCTTAGAAATCGAGATAAGGTTCCATATTAGAGTTTAAACTATGCGTTAATGAAACCATCGGTGAACTAACCGTGGAAATGTGACAAGGTTTTAGAGTTTTAAATTATGCAGAGACTGCGGGAGTTTTAAAACCATCGGTTTAACGTGTAGAGGAATTGACGCCATGTGACAAGGTTGAAACGATTATGATAAATGTTGCGGGTTAATCAACTGTCGGAAGTTGCGTTTGTTATAAGGTTTTCCATGTGAATGCTGCACGAGGACTGCTAGCAGGTTGAGGTCGCCAGCGGTCCCCAACCCCCACTCCACTATGTATTAAAATTAAAATATATCCAGTGCACCATAGAGGTTAATTATTAATGCGCAGTGCAGACGGTGTGGCGAGTGGTTGCTCTACCGGAGGTCATGGGGTCAGGCCCTGTAGACCTCCATAAAATTTTAATTCACCACTCTGGGGACACGTGGTGGCCTCAGGGCTGGCCAAGTGTCACCCTCCAATTGGCTCTCATACCATAACATACAACCCACCAACAAATCACAATGCGCCACTTGTCAGCGTAGGATTCATTTTGAGGAAAGTAATATTCCTTAGAATATTCCTTTTGTTGAATGTGCACCCTCCATGCTAACTGGGCATCCCAATCAACCCTGTCGCAAAATTTAGCTGTTTGGGAACTCGATCAGAACATATATCCTTCATATGATATCAATTTTTCGAACCGTTTGCTGTGCTAGAATCAGGAAGACGAGATCTATGCAACCATCCTAGTTTCAACCCAATCCTGTAGCTTTCAATTTTGAGAAAAAATTATGAACTCCTGATCAAGTATGCTATTTATCTCCTCCTTTGCTGTTTTTCTCCAAGTATCTCCTCATTTTTTGTTTTTCACCAAGTATTGTGAGTGCTTTGCATCTGAAACTTATTGTGATGGTTGCAATTGCATCAATTGTTGCAATAATGTTGAGGATGATGTTGTGAGAAAGTAAGTTGGGGATACACTAGAGTGAAATCCAAATACATTTCAACCCAAAATTGCTAGCAATATGAGTATGGTTTGAGACAATAGGGTATTTACTACATTGATGGTGCATGTCGATTCTAAACCATAAATTTTTTCTAAATTCTACCATATAATGTATAAATTTCAAGAATTTGTAAAATGTACAAACAAAATAATGGGCATTGATTGTGTTGTTATGACATGGCAATCCTAATTTAGGCATAGTATTGTTCTTGATTTTATTTATTTTCTATCTTTCAAAACTTGTTCTTTGAGTAACTTAGAGTTGTCCTTCAAATAAGAAACCTTCTCATTCTTTTAAATAATTTTGAATATTTTTAAAAATTTCTTAAGAATATTATTTTCACACATAAGCCCATGTCATTCTTGCACAAAAAACAAAAGCCACGTGGTTGCAATGTGACAAAAAAGAAGAGCAGTGATGTTTCCACCACATGGCTCTTGTTACAAATGGATTAAAATTAACTTAAGCATGGAAATAAAAGAGGATTTAAAGATTTTATTTAAAATGGGCTAAAGTTAAACTAAATCGATCAATCATAGTCATGGAGTTATCTCTAAAGTATTGTCTTTCCCTTCTTGTCCCTCTATGTATTTTCTGATTTTATTTTTTTAAGAAGAGGTGAAGGTTGATTTTTAGAACATTGGGAGACCTACTAGTCAACCACTAGTCAATGTTTGATCATAATTAAATGTTTGAGAAATCAATGATTATTTTTAAATAGTGGTCAATAGTTAACTATTAATCAATATTAACCATCATATCAATCAACCATAATCCAATTTCCTTTGTAACAATTTTTTTGCTCGAAACCTATCGTGAAAAATAGTTTTGATCCCTCAAACTCTCAATCAGTGCGAAAATATGTTAGCCTGAAAATCATTAATATCGGTTTATTTTCACAAATATTAGCCGAGTCATCCTAATGCAACCTGACTCACCTATGAGGTGAAAACCAACTGGTTTGAACAAGGTTTAGTCCTTGTTAGTCACTTCTTCAAACCTCATGAAAGGTGAAAGGGGAGGGGTTGAGGATGGAAGTCACTTATGGGAAGTAACTTCCCAGAGATTGGATCACAATCCTAGTGATAAGAATTTCATAAGAATCACCAAATCCTAGAGATATTCATCCATTGTTCTAGATTTGTATTCTTCTACCCCATCTAGTACCTTCCAAGGGTTCATATCACAATCCTAGTGATAAGAATTATACAACCATCACCCAATCCTGGTGATATTCATCCATTGTGCTAGATTTTCCTTCTTCCATACCATCCAATAACTTCTTAGATCTTGTATTGTAATCCCATTGACAAGAATTGTACAAGAATTTCCTAATCCTAGTGATTTTATTCAATTGTGCTAGATTCGTCTTCTTCCATCCCATTCAATAAACAGGCTAGTGATTTGTCTTTTTCCATCCAATAAATGGGCTAGCCTAGGATGGTCACAAAAAAAAAAAAAAATAAATAAAATAAAATAAAAATGCAAGCCAATTCATATTTTGGTGATGACTTATGATCGAATGATCCACTTGAGTCACCAAATGATACACATTTTTCCTTGCATGCCATGCCAAATACAAGCTTGCAGGGATGCTAAATACACATACACACTTTCTTATCATCCCGCGCCACATAGTAATGGGTAGGACCACCAATCTTGTGCCAAATAGGTATAGAGGACCATTAGGAAGTGACCCCTTTGTTCCTCTGAGCCGAGAGGCAGGCTTTCACTCCTAGATTTATTCATACTAGATGGTAAGATGTATATTATTACTAGATGTCTATTCTTGTTTATTTGTTTTCTTATATTATTCTTACACTAAAACAAATCCCTATGATTAGCTCCCTTTTTTGCTCCTTTTTTTTCTTCCAAGCAACATTTAGTGTATTTTTCTCCAAATTTTTGAAAAATTCGATGCTATTTATTGTGATGGCGCTATTTTGGTGTTTTTTGCATTGGCTAAAATATTTAGGCACTAAATTAGGCGATAATAGCATTGGAAATATTGCCAAAAATAGTGCCAAAAATGGCGCCGGAAATAACACTAGGAATAGCGCCCAAAATCACGTCATAAATTGTGCCATAAATAATGCCAGTTATAACATCGGATTTAGCTCCTGTTTTGGCACCTAAATTGCCTCCTTAGTTAGCTTCCTTTTTAGTGCTGGATTTAGTGCTAAATGTGCCTAGATAGTTAATTAATTGAGGTGTTGGGGGTTAAGTGGATAGGGAATTTGAGGATTATGGTATTTAGTGATTTGGGGTACAAGAATTAAGGGTTATGGTTTAAGGGATTAAAGGTCAAGAGCTAAGATATTTCGCGCTTATGTGTTATGTAGTTTAATGGTTAATGGCATAGGGATTATGTGTTAAGGGATTCATGTTTAAGTACCTAAGGCATAGGGGTTTATGGATTAATGGATTAGGGATTAGGGCTTAAGTGTTTAAGGGTTGATGACTTAGGGTTTAGGCGATTTAGGGCTTTTGCATTAAGGGATTAGTAATTTACTAGTGTTGAGGGAACAATGAATGGGACCAACGTTGAAATTTATTCAAATTTTTCATGTGTGCGTAAAAATTTGACATGGTTAGACTATAAGGCACATTCCTTGATGGTATGTGAGAGTTTCAAGACTCAAGGATGACTTCCATACCTACATAATATTTGAGATCGTCAACATTTTTATCAACGTTCATCATGCAGTCTCATTGTTATCATTCCTCATTCCCATCTATCCAATATTTGTCGAAACTCTCTTGAAATGTTATGGAACATATTCCAACATGCCCATCACTAATGTCATCCACCGACACCGCTTAGTGAGCAGTGAATGGGTCCAATGTTGAAATTTCTTTAAACTATTCTTGTATGTGCAGAAATTTGACATGGTTAGACCAATAAACACATCCCTTGAAATTATGCGAGGGTTTCAAGACTTAAGGATGCTGGATGTCCCTGCATAATATTTTATATCATCCACGTTTGCATCAATTTACATCATGTAGTCTCATTGTCATCATTCCTCATTCCCATTTATGTAATATTTTTTGAAACTCTCTTGAAATGTAATGGAATGTATTCCAACATGCCCATCACCAATGTCATTTATTGATGCCACATGGTGAGCAATGAATGGGCCCAATGTTGAAATTTATTCAAACTATTCTTGTATGCATCAAAATTTGACAAGGTTAGACTAGGCACATGCCTTGTTGGTATGCGAGGGTTTCAAGACTGGAGGATGCATGAGATCCCCACATAATCTTTGATATCATCAACATTTGCATCAACATTCATCATGTAGTCTCATTTTAATCATTCCTCATTCCAATCTATGGAATCTTTGTCAAAAATATCTTGAAATTTCATGGAACGTCTTCCAACATGCCCATCACCAATGTCATCCACCGACACCGCTCGATGAGAAGTGAATGGGGATAACGTTAGACTAGGCACATGCATTGAAAATATGAGAGGGTTTTAAGAGTCAGGGTTATCATTCTTGATCATCATCGTCGCCATCATCATGGTTTCCATTTCCATTGTTTTTAACATCCAATTTATATTTTTAGATTATAGTTTGGATTCCTATTACATATTAAGGGAAATAAGGGTTAATTAGGTATGGTATATATGAATGAGAGATTATAATGATTAAGGGTTAAAGGTTAGATATTTTAGAAGTGCGAGAATAAAATGGTTATGGGTTAAGGTTTTTATAAGTTAAGGTATTTTTCAATTAGGATCATTGGGGATTTGGGTTTAAGGGTTATGGCCAGGTCATAAGTTATACAACTAGTTGGAAGATAGGCACCAACGCTATATGGATTTGGTGTATAAAAGTTATGTGTTTTTGGGTCTTATAATAATTTGATGTGGATCAAGGGTCATAAGAGTTTTAAAGGTTAAAAATTATATATAATAAGAATTAGAGATGACAAATATAAGATATTGGGAATTATAGGGATTAAGTGTTACAAATTAAGTGGGGGTGAGTGGTTATAAAATTTATGGGTTACATAAGTTAAAGGCAAGGGCGTTTATGTATAAACAAGTTATTTGTAAAATATTATATTAAATTAAGGGTTAGTAAAGTTTATGGGTTAATTATTAGGTATATATAAGTGGTTAGTGATTATATGGCTTAGGTGTTATATGTTTAGGTTTGTTAAGGTTATAAAAATCTATAAAAGTCACCTTACATGGGTTAATGAATATGAATGATAAGGGTCATGGTTTGGGAGTTACAAGAGTTAAATATTATATGGGTTATGGGATATAAGATTAGTAAGTGTGTAATATCCCAAAATAGGGAAAATCTACAATGTTAGGAATATCTTATAGTATTCCTAAATTGGAGATCCAGCAATACATGAACACAATATTGTAAACACAAAAAATATGATCATGAAATGAGGGAGAACAAGATTAAGCCATAAATATATTAATGGATCAACAACAATGTAAAAAATATCATGAGGGACAAGCCACTCAAGCCATAACAACAAGTCTCCAATGATAAAAACAATAGATACATGAGATGCTGCAACTATATAGAATGTCGTAGAGCAGTGATTGCACAGTCTATATTAGTGTAGCTGCTACTATAGATGTGTATACATGAGATATGGCTGATATAAACAAGAGAAATGCCTAGAAATAAGGATATGGGCTCTAATACAAGATTTCTAGCCAACCCGGAAAGGATTGCTAGAAATACCAGAAAACATACAATGTGACAAATAACCCTGGGGTTAATGTGCCACTGCAAATTGGATTTGATATGAAATGAGGCTATGATAGATTTGAAATTATGATGTCATCCTCCAATGGTATCTCTGATTAGAAGGCTGATCCCTCTACTCAGAAATAGACCCTCTTGATGAGCTCAATGAACCCTCCCAGCAAATGCCTCCAAAAATAACGCAGTTCAGGATGGTGACTACACCGTGAGGGATATAAGATGGTTGGCTTGATGCCAAAGATGTAGAAATATGCCCGAGAGTCCTTCTTACTGATCCTCCAATTAATAGACAAGCTTCCCACTGAAAAACAAGCCCAGAAATGACTCTAAGAGATCCTCCTGTTAGACTCCTATACCAATAGGTATCATATTTCATGATTGACTTGTTGGGCTATGTAATATGTTCATACCTTTTCTTGTTGCAAAGGTTTTCCATATTCTCAAAAAATAAAAAAATTTAAAAAATGTAAAGAGGGTATACCCTAAAATAAAAATCAAAGGGTGAAAAGAATAAAAATGGCCCAAAAAAGTAAAAGAAAATGAACCCCACCAAAAGAAAGGCCAAGGATAGTGTGCAAGTCTAAATGCCACTACTTTTTGCTCTGATGTAATAAAAAAATAAAAAAAAACTGTCTGCAACTTGTATATTATGCCACAATTTATGAATAGTCAAACAGTTTAATCTTGGCTAGTTCATCTTTCAATTTTATGTTTTAGAGATAGAGAATAAAATCTGACCAAACTATTTAATCTTGGCAGATAAGTAGATAGGTAGAGTAAATAAAAGGAGCTCAACAGTTTAATCTGAGCCCTTGGATGTAATAAGGTTAGAATTAGATAGATTTTCAGATGTAAAAGAAAAAGTGTGATGAGGGTTTGCCAGTCTAAGTGCACCCTAATAAAGAAGAAAAATGGTAGGGTAAAGTAGGTAGGGTAGGTAGATGTTGTTGCAGAATTACATGTGATGGATGATGACTCTAGATGTGTTAAATCTTTACTTTCATCACAAGTGCAAAGGCAGATACTACACTGGAAGAATTTCAAGCAAAACAAAGTCAGATTATTAACTTCCCCTTTCATTTTTCCCTAAAAATTTCACTAATTTCCCCTAAGTACTAAGGCATTTGAAAATTGGAGGGGCTCAAGGCATTTCCTTGACTTTTGGAAGGACTGGACCCTCGGCCCAATAATTGGAAAAGCCTAAGTACTTAAATTCATTCATCATGACATTCATTCACCTCTAAGAAATGTTTTTCTAAGTAAAATCCCATTTTACTTAGGAAAATCATGCAATATGTCAAAAAAACCCTATTCATGCAAGCATAAGTTAAATACATTAAACCAATGTTTTTTACTTAGCGTTTCTGTTCATTTTTTTCATATTAATTCTTAATTTTATTGTTTAAATCCCCATACAAATAAACCCTTTCCCGTATTATTTTAATTATATCCCAAATAATTAAAATCCCGCCCCTTTTGGTTGAAAAATAACCATATTAATTTGTAAATTATGATTAATTAGTTAAATTTATGATTAATCGTTAAGCGCGTCCTCCCGTCGTATAAAAGGGATTAATTAACCCTCATGGTTAATTAATAACCTATTCCACCAATTAACTTCCCCCCGATGCAATCAATTTAAAATAAATTACATTGGGCCCGCTCGTTAACTCTCCGCCATCTTCCTCGCCTGATGACCGTCAGATCGACTTGTCTTAGATCAATGGTTATTATCCATATCGCTAGCCATCCACGTCTGAACGATAACGCGCGATGGCCAAGCGGTTTTTTGGATCGTACAGTGCCATGCATCGTGCATCGTATGGAATCTCTCGCCCTCCACTCAAAACCACTCTTCCCCAAAAGCGGTGTGATGGAAACCGCTTACTGCCTGCCTTCCCTAACGAAGCCTCCGTACCTGCTGACGTCATCCATTAAAAAATTAAAAACCCACCAACCTTTTGACTTTGTGAATAAAACAAATGTGCCTGCGTCATTTTCATTATTCTATGTAACGACCAGAGTCTCATGCAGAAATTCCAAAACCAACTGTCAAACGCCATCAACTGCCACCTTGCTGAGGAAAATTGCAGCCGAGCATTCAAAATTCATTTTCCATAGCTAATACCTGTTCCAATTACTGTTCATTTCCTAGGAAAACATGTATTTACCTCAATTTCCGTCAAACTCTGTAAAATCATGGTTTTTGTTTTGAATTCCACACGATAAACTAAAACAGAGTTCAAAATTGATCTTCATTTTATTCCTCAAAATCCCCGGAACTGCAATTATATTCCTAAACCTGTGATTGTGCCTTTTTTTTTCATAAAAAACCCCGAATTCATTTCTGAATCCACAAGAACTAGAAATGGAGATTCCCATGGCACTGAATGTCGCGCCCCTCAATGTCCCTCACAGAGATTTAGATTGTCTACCTTTAGTAGACAAAGATTTCCAAATCAAAGACCTGGTTCTCAGTGAAAATCCCCTTCGAATGTTTTGCTACTGTAGAGATAATTACTTGAAAGGGTCTGATATTTTTGGATTATGGGAATCCAATCTTCCCATGTACCTTCTCCCCTCAGTCCACATTTTCCTTGAGATAATCCATTACTGTCATGCAAACTATGATCCCAATCAAAGAGAAATTTTGTCCCAAAGTCAGACTATCCTTTTTCCCATAACTACTCAGTCTATCAACAAGATGTTGCAATTTCAACCTGGTCAAGCCCTCACTCCTTTGTCCATGGGAGAATTACTTGAGAAATCTACCAAATTATCCCATGAAGAGTTAAATCGTCTCTGCCAGACCTTCATGTTACCAGAACATCAGCTCAAAGGCCCTCCCCCTTATGATTATACCTTCTTCACTGATGTGGGCAGACTTATACTAAATATGATATCCTCTATAATGGGTTTCAATACTAGTGAGTATGTTGACCAATTAACCCTAGTATTGTTGTCTATTTTCACCCCTGGACAACCCCCTACTGTTAAGTATGATTTTACTTCCTACATTGCAGAAAAAATCCATGATTAGTTCATGAGATTAGAGAATGAAATAATGTTCAAGTATTCTTCTGTTATTTATCATCTCATGCTTTATTACTAACCTGAAAGTTTCCCTTTCCATGTCAAAAAGCTTGATGCAAAAGGAAATCCTAGGTCTGTTATCTTTTGGTCTGCCATTACTCATAATTCCCCTGATTCCCCTTATTCCTACAATGAGTTTTTTGACCTATTTGTACACCCTGCAACCACCTTGTTGACAGGAGTTTCTCCTCCAAGGGTCAACAGTGAAATCAAGAAAATTCTTCAACTTTCAAAGTAATATCGGATAGGTGACTGGTACCTATACCAAAATCATACAGAAATCAGAATCTATGGATGTGAGTTATGCCCATTAAAGTTGCCAAAATATGTCTCAATGAGACTCTTTGCATTAGAGTATTTCAGGCAAATGATCAATTCAGGTATAGTTCATTTTTGTAATGCAAAGAAAAAGGCTCAACTCAGGATTAAAAGTCAACTAGGTCCCTTTGTCTGCAACTATAGAGATGCTGGAAAGGAAGCTGAAAGAATATTAGAAGATTATCTTAAATTACAAAAAAGTTTCTGCTGGGTACCTTATGACCCAAATAGCTTCATTTGTGATAGAAGAATGAAAAATAAACTATCACCATACATTCATCAAAGAATCCCTGAAATTGAACAGTATGCCAATATGGATGAATTGATGGAAGGGACATTGGTAGAACAGGATAGTGAGCAGGTCAATGTTGAAAATGTAATGAAAGACCTTGAAAAAATACTTGACCTAGACTCTTTTGGACAGGTACAGATACCAGGTATTGGTTCTTCTTCTGCTGGGACTTCTCAACCAAATTTACAGGAAATCAGTGCATTGGCTACAGTAGCATCTAAAGGAAAAGAGAAAGAGGTTGATATCCAAATTAAAAAAAAAATTACAATGACAGAACAACCTCAGACTTCTAAAGAACAGGGTCAAGTACAGAATTCTCCTACTCAGACCAATGTGGCAGAAGTGTCAATTTTACAAACTCCTCTTAATGTGGAAAAGGGTAAAAAGAGAGATGCTGAAGCAACTACTCCTGTCACTGGATCTTCTGGACAACCTAATGTTAAAAGCGAAAAATTAAGTCCTCTTCCAGAAGTGGAATCCATTCATGAAATCCCTAATAGTAAAACACAAGAAGAATTGGGTAGTCAGCAAACAGGTTCAATCAGTGGGACATCCACTACTTTACAAAGAAAAGATCTGCAAAGGCAGCAAAGTGCAGAAATGTGATCTTTCAAACCACCTGTGAAAGAGGCCTGGGACATTAAAAGAACATTCATAAATATAAAGGCTAGAAATGATCCACTCAGACTTCAAGTGTACAATCAATGTTTGAAGATGGCTCCTAAGAATCAACAGAGATTGATGTCAACTTATGACATTCAACAAGGTAAAATGATAATGAGTCACTTCAAACCCAAAGTGCAGCAACCTCAAACTGCTGCAGATTATATCAGGATTAATTTTGAAGTCTTAGCAAAGGATATTCATCCTTTGGATCAAATTGAGCTGCATAAATAGACAAGTGAGATGATTTATTCTACTCTAATAGATAAATCAATGATGACCCAGAAATTGCAAGATTCTTTGGAGAATACTAATGCTCAGCTAAGTCTTGAAAAAGCATCTTCTCAGGCTAAGGACAACAGGATTAAGACTTTGGAGGAAATTATTATTATTTTGGGTCATGATCCCAAGGATGTCAAAGGTATAGAAACTTTGATCAAGAAAAAAGATGATGATATTGCAGCCTTGAGAAAACAATTGAAGTTACCTGCCTCAAGACATCCACAGACTGCAGAAATTATAAAGCAAAATTCTGAAGAAGAATTAATGAACTTTCTCTTGAAACTGAATGAGAAACTTAATGAAACTGAAAAGAGCTTGAAAAGGCATTGAAATATAAGCAGTCAAATACTCCAGCCTCTACAACTGAAATGATTGCAGGTACTACAACAACAGGTCAGCCAACATAATTGTCACAGGTAAATACTTCAAATTTAAGTACAGAATAATTAATAAAGTCAATGGAGGAAATGAAACTCCAAGTGACAGAGCTACAGAGAACAAAGGTGCAACTCACTAGTTTAGAACAAAAATATTATCTCTCGAAAATGAATGTTGCAGATAAAACAAGAGAGGTCAACAAATTGGAAGAGTTGGTCAGCAAGTTGGAAAAGGATCTCACATTGGAGAAGCCTTTAAAGGAAATAAATGAAATTCTTTGGGACAACATCATCCAGTCAATAATAGATGTCTGGCCCTCAATTCAAATAATGCATGAACAAAATGATTTAGTCAAATTGGCTATAGAAGAAGTCCTAATAGCAAGAGAAGAATTGGGAAATAGGTCTGTTGAAGCCAATGAACTCATCCGTTTTCTAAATAATCAGAACAGGCAGCAACTTGAAGAACTTGGCATTCAAGACAGGATAGGAACCATTTTGGAAATAAAAAGGGTTTTTACCAAAAGAACTCTGATGCAGAATTTAGAACGAAGATGTTCTGATATGCAAGAAGAAATTACTGCCTTCAGAAAAATATTTTATATTTTGTTGAATAAAGGATTGCCCAGTCCTTTAGTTTCAGAAGATAAATTTATGGACCTTGAAAGTTATGTTGAAAAATTGGACAAGCATGCTAACAATCAGGCCAATACCTCAACTAGTTCATCAACATCAGCATTGCCTACAGGAAAAAGTCTTCATGATAGATTTGAAAATTTGTTTTATCTTGAGCATGAAGTAAAGAATTTGTTCCCAATTCAACCCACTTTATTTAGGTATACAGAGACTGATGAAACTCTCAGAAAGCTACAAAGGACCAGGATACCGAAAGATAAATGGTGGGAAGAACTGTTAGAACTTTTGTAAAAATTATCCTTACTTGAATTTTTGATAATGTACTACAGTAAGTCATGGTAAGAAGGATAAAAGGATGAATAAAGGTCAAAGTGTATCAGAACAGTCAAAGAGTATTAGTTAAACGAAGTAGCCAGCACAGAATTACTGAAGAGGACAACAACAAACCAAATCATAGGGCCTGCCTCCAGCACATTCTCAAAAGAAGGAAACAACACAACATCAGTTACCCTTTCTATTATCTACGAGACCATCTGTCTCCATTTTGTTGTAAAATACTTATGAGTCATCCTAGATTATATCTCAAGTTGTTAGGAGATATTTTTTATAACTTTTTGTATAAATACTCCCTCAATCAGAGTATTGAAGTGTGGATTTTTTAGACTTTGCTGTAACATTGATTATTTGGAATAAAGTGTTGTTGGAGAAATTTTTTGTGGCTAGCTGGATGAGGATTGATGCGAAAGAATTTTTACAGGATTCATGTGTCAGACTATGGATCAATAAGTCATCTATCTCTTATGTGTTGAAGTCTTTATATTTGTTTACTATATCATCTGTGTTTCATTTCTGAATGATTAATGAAAATGAATAAATCAGAAAGTGCTTAAGTGTAATCTGATTTTAATCATTATTGTTCTAAATGTTTTCTTCTAAACTGGTTTAAACAGTGAATTCTTAATTGCTCCTGTTCTTCTGGTTTAAGCATTTTGATTATTTAATAAAGAATACTTGATTTCTCTTTGTTAATAATCACTCAATTTTCCCTCTTATAAATGTGTTTAAAGATTCTTAATTTCCTTTCATCCATTTAGATTTCGTTCCATTTACTCTAAGATTTATAATTGTTCTCTGTTTGATTATCTTGCCCTGTGAAACCATCTTTTGCTAAGAGACTTAATCCAGTTAAGTTATCCTTTTTGAATCCATTAGCCCAATGGACTAAACTACTCAATCTCGCCCTCAGCTATTGAATTCCACCACCCAAATTCAAACAAAAGCCTTGGACTTTATAACTAGCCTGATATCTTCTAAAACAAAGCTAAATTATACAGAGAGAGCCCTCTTTGGGTACAGATTGGCTAGATTATGTGCCTAAAAGTTGGTTTGTGGTTACCTCAGACCCCTTTCCTCTTCCCAACAACTTCAAGGAAAATCTGAGTGATAACACCTCCTTTGCTGCACCCTGCAACACAACCCAGCTCTAAACAGAAACTGCGCTATAGCTTAAGGAGGTAGCTTGGCCAAAATGCTGAAATGAGGAAATGTAGCCCAAAGAACCTCTCCTTCCTTGAGGATGAGGTAGGGATTCCCGACCAGGAACACCCTTGTGCTAAACAACACGACAACCCTGCTAAACAACAAGAGGAAGAAAAGTCTCAACAGACCCAAGAAAATAATAATAATAAAAATGGATAAAAATGGCTGTCCTCATCTCCATGTATAGCAAGTGCAACTCTCCACAATGGGTCCCATCCATATGTGCCACCAATCTCATGCAAGTTGTCGTCCATTAAAACTGCGTAGTACATCAAGGAGATATAATGTATCTAGACAGTGCATGTGGACTTGGTCAAAGATGACTGGATCACATGATCCAATCCTGTTCAAACCCATAGGTGCTCAATCCAGCTGCTTACTCTTCCTATTTTCACATGAAGAATGTTATTCTTCCTTATAAAGAGGTTAATGGGCCTCCCTACCCATTTTATTCATCTACCAAAAGATAATGCTAACTATAATGTTCCTTTTAGCTTGAGGCTAAAATTTGGGAACATTACAAAGTGTTAATAACTAGAGGTTAGATTTTATGTATATTAGGGATTCAAGATTTTATTTTTGACATGCATGGTCTAAGGTGATAAGGGTTAGATGTCATGAGGACATTAGAGTTCATAATGGTTAGGGATTCAGGGTTAGAAATTAAGAGTGATAAGGGATTAAGGGTGATGAGATAAAATATGGGTTATTAATGAGGGCTTATCATGGTTAAGTGTTTAGGGATAAGTCTTAAAATGGATAAAGGTTATACATGTCAAGGGTTATTGGTTAGATATTAGGGATATAAGAATTAGGGATTACTAATTAGAAAATATAAAGGTTATAACTTAGGGGTGATAATGGTTAAGATATTTAAGGGTTAGTGGCTGATGGTAATAGCAGTAGGGGGTGATATAACCTACATGGACTAGAAGTTAGGTTTAAATGTTATTAAGATAAGTGCTTACAATGGTTAATTATGAATTAAGCGTTATGGTTTAGAATTACATGATTTGGTTCAATGGTTATATAAGTTATATAGGTTCTAGTTTATAGAGATCACTGATTACAAGTTAAACTGCTAGTGAAAATAGTTTCATGGGCCAAGAATAATAAGTGTTGGGGGTGATATGTTATGTTTTATAGGTGATGGGGATTAAAGGTGGGAAAATTGACATGGGTTATGTTTTATATATGTTACCATATATGGGTTCTAGTGGTTTAGATTTAGTGAGTATGGGGATTAAGAAATGTGGGTTAGTTATTAAGGTTTATAAGGCATAAGGATAAGGTTTATATGGTCACACAATAGGGTTTATTAGGATTTATGTATGTTTTATGCTATGGGATAGAGGGATTAAGGATTATGTGTGTTATAAACTAAGGGTTTTGAATTATGTGTTAGTGTTTATTAGGGATATTTGTTAAGGGTTAGGGTATTTTTAAAGGGGTTATAAGGTGAGGATTTATAGGGGTTGGAAGTTTTTAGAGTGTTAAGGATTATATGTTAATATAATAGTTATCAACTATAGTGGATATTAAAATTCAGAAATTTTGATTATTGATGCCAATTCCAAAGGATATATGCATTTAGGGATAGGGGTTATTTGGTTTAAGGTTTAAAAATGAAAAGGGTTTGGATGTGTCATATAGGTTATGGGTTAGGGCATATAGGAGTTAGAGAATGTGTTTGTATATGGGATTAGGTTATGCATCTGTTGTACTGTACAACAACCCTCCCCATTTTTAAATTTTAGAATAAATTTCATTTAAAAATAGGTCCCCCTTTTATATATCTTTTTCCCCAAATAGGAATAAAAGATCGATGGATAAAAGGATTCATATCACATTTCTTCACAAAGTATACAAACTTTAAAAACTTTCCGATCCGATGAGTTAGAAGACCTTTTAACATATTTTGAACATATTAGAAAGACTTTATATACTTAATAATATGTTAAGATGAATAGTAATCGCAATCAGAAATTCAGAGAAGTGCTTTTAAAGAGTTGTTTTTGCTTTGAAAAGTTCCGATGCGATTGCGCTCCATCGCAATCGCATTTCGGATTGATATTAAATATTGCATTTTTCTATCCATGACCGATGCGATGCGATTTATCGCAATCACGTTTCGGAAGAAAATTTAAACATTGCATTCCCTTCAAATGCCGATGTGATTGCGCTCAATTGCAATTGCATTTTTGGAGATAGTATTAAACATGTCCATTCTATTGTAAAATCTCCGATGCGATCGGGATTCGGTAGAAAGCATTGTTGTATTTTCTTTCAAAACAATTTGCGATGCGATTGTTGCAATCGGAAAAAAAGGCATGAATTATATTGTATTATCTTGCGCACCATTGACGACTTGCAGTGCAATTATTACTTCACATTCATATTTATTCATCGCATCGCAAAGGATCAAAAGAGGATTTTAACATTTATTACAATGCATGCGCCGATCTCTGATTGTACGACACTATTAATTGAAAATCAGGCGAAAGATCATGGGTTATTTTGTTTTCAATGCGTGAATGTGACCTCTTGGAGAGTATTTATGTTGTAAATACGCGGAGATTAGATGGTAATTAAATAAACAGATCTTTGGATAGCTGTTCTCATTATTGTGTTTTATTTCGGCTGAAAGAATTCATTTGAATTGCAGAACAGAAATTCAAATCCTTTCATTCGCAAAACCAGAGAGAATTTTCCTGACACTGAAATGTCAAAGAGAAGCAAAAATTCTAAAGTTGAATTTGTAGCAAAAGCTCCTGTGTTAAATATGCCGCCCAAGGAGAAACCGGCGAGGCTCAAGCTGGTCACATACACCTCCTGTCAAGGACTGGGGAAGATGACATTGGAGAATGTATACAATTTGATTGAAAAAGAGAAACGTAGGGTTATTGTGCCTAAAGCAACTGTTCCCGATGAAGAAGATTCAGACTCTGACTCTAAAACTCAACTCAGTGCATTGGCAAATTCATTTTTACACCGAGTAGCTGCCCGGGCAAACATTTTTCCCTACTATGATGTTATCAGATGGGTCATTGACAATGTGACCATTCAAAAAAAGACTTTTGTTTCTGCTTCTGGATCAGTGTTCGGGTCATTCAGGGAAGAGGATATTAAAGCAATGTACCATCTTCCCAACCCGCAAAAGATTTACAACAAAGACTTCCTTAAGGAATATGCTGCAGAACATCCAAACCAGGCAGATCCAATCAAAGAATAGAGGATAATCCTGAGAAGCATAAGCAGGAGGCATCAGGTATGTACTCTGTGGAGTCTCTCTCACCTCCATATTGTTATGCCGTAGCGATGATGTGTAGGTTGTTCGGAAACGATAACTTTGCTAGATTTTCTATTCAAATGGTCCCGTTAATTCATTCTGCTGTTAGTTCTGAAATTATGGATTGGGCTATCATTTTATCGGATAAAATAGCCAATCGGATTCTAGAGTACAGAAAAGACAAGACTTTAGGGAATTCTTCCCCTTTCCATTTTTGTGCTTATATTTTAGACGCCCTCTGTTTCAATTCTGAGTTCCCCGTGCTAGGTTGGAAATGGACTCCAAAAGAACCCATCCCTATTCATGTGTACCACAATTTATTATGGAAAGAACATTTCAAACTTCATGTTTATAGAGTCTACCATGGTTTTCTCATTCCAATTTACCAAACCATTTTTGGCCATTTCCCTCCTAGACTTTCCGATAAAGCCAAGATTGATTTGTCCTCTATCGGAGATTGGTTTGGGGAAGAAAAATTCACTTATATCAGAATTTTTGGGAGTATTTTCGAGCCACATATCCTTCCCCTATACGTTCCAGATAAGCTACTAGCTCAAGAGATTTCTTATCAACTGAGAGTACAAGAAATGTCTAGAATTTTGAAAAGTAGTAAAAAGCTTATGTGGCCTAAACACTGTTACCGATGAAATAGGTAACCTGACCTCAAAACGGGAACTTTAGCTCAAAAAGACTCAAAAAACATGAAAAAACACCCCAAAAACAAAAAAAAATGTATTGCAGAACGCACTTGGTTTTTTTTTAATGTCAAATTTCAACATTTTGTAAAATTATGCTAAAAACAAAATTGTTTCTTGAACAAAGGATTGAAAAAACACCCTCAAAACAAAACCAGTTGATGCTGGAATAACAAAAAAAAAAAATTGTGTCATATTTTTGACATTTTTAAAAATAGAAATAACATTTTTTAATATTTAAAATTCAAACATTAAAAAAAAACCCAAAATTAAAAAATTAAAAAAAAAAAAAAAAAATAATAATAATAATAATAATAATAATAATATAAAAAATAAAAACATTTTAAAGCTTAAAATTTAAAAATATATAGGAATAAAAAAATAAAAATAAAAACAAAATAAAAATTTTAATTCAAACATTAAAAAAAAACCTAAAATTTAAGAAAAAAAAAAAATGAAGATTAAAATTTCAAAATATATAGAAATAGAAAAAAAAAAAAAAAAAAAAAAAAAAAAAAAAATATTAAATTAAAAAAAAAACAAGTTAAAAAAAGAAAGAAATTATAAAAAATAAAATATAGAAATTAAATTTAAAAAAGAAAAAGAAAATGTTTATTAAATTTTAAAAAAATAATTAAATTTTAAAATAAAAAATTAAATTTAAAGAAATATATTAAATTTTAATAAATTTAAAACTTAAAAAAAAAAAAAAGCATTATTGAAATTAAAAGTAAAAAAATTAAAAATTAATTAAAAATGAAATATGAAAAATAAAATACGATAAAAATATTGAATTTAAAAAAAATATATATTAAAAAAATAAATAGATTTTAAAAAATAAATTAAATTTAAATTATAAAAAAAAATATATATATATATATATATATATATATATATATATATATATATATATATATATATATATATATATATATATAAACTTAAATTAAAAATATATATATTAGATTTTATTAAATTTAAAAAAATGTTAATATTAAAATAAAAATTAAATTTAAAAAAAAATTAAATTTTAATAAATAAATGAATAAACAAATAAATTTTGAAATAAAAAGTAAATTTTAAATATAAAGAAAAAAAAAACATTGTTATAATAGCAAGTTAAAAAACTTTAAAAATCAATTAAAATTGAAAAATTGAAAAAAATAAATTAAAAAACTATACTAAATAAAAAATAAAATAAAAAACAAATTAATTTGAAAATATTAAGTTTAATTAAAAAAAAATCTAATTTTAAATACACAATTTTAATTGAAATAAAAAAAATATAAAAGTATTATGTAATTAAAAAAATAATAATAAAAAATAAAAAATTTAAAAAAAAATATTAAATTCAAATAAATTAAAAAAAAAAAACAAAATTTACTAAATTTTAAAAAATTAAATGGAAAACTAAACATAAAATTTAATAATAAAAAAAATATTTAAAAAAAATCAATTAAATTAAAAAAAATATACAAAATTTAATAAAAATTATTAACAAAATTTAGAAAAAAAAAAATTAAAAACAAAAAAATGAATAAAATTTAAAAAAAAAAAATTTCAAATAAAAAAATTAAATTTAAAAAAAAGAATTTAATTTTTTTTAATTTTAAAAAAAAAATATTAAAAATTAAAAAAATTAAAAAAAAGAAAGAATTTTTTGATCGTGGTGGCACCGCCAATCGGCCTCCCACCCAGGTGGCGGCGGAGGCCGGCCACTGGGCGGGAGGCCGATTTTGGGAATTGCCCTCCCGCGGCGGGAGGCCGATTTCGGGAATCGCCCTGAGGCCGATTCCGGGAATCGCCCTAAGGCCGATTCCGGGAATTGCCCTCCCGTGGCGGGAGGCCGACTCCGGGAATCGCCCTAACGCCGATTCCGGGAATCGCCCTCCTGCTACGGGAGGCTGATTCCCGGAATCACCCTCCCACCGCGGGAGGGCGATTCCCGGAATCGGCCTCTCGGCCTCCTGCGGCGGGAGGGTGATTCCCGGAATTGGCCTCCTGCCCAGGTGGCGGCAGAGGCCGGCTGCTGGGCGGGTGGGGGGCTGCATGCAACCTCTCCGCCTGCCCAGTGGCCAGCCTCCACCGTCACCTGGGCGGGAGGCCAATTGGTGGTGCCACCACGATAAAAATATATATATATATATATATATATATATATATATATATATATATATATATATATATATTTAAATTAATTAATTAATTAATTTTTTTAAATTCAAAAAATTTAAAATTAATTTTTTTTTAATTCAAATTTTTTGTTTTAAATTTAATTTGTTTTAATTTTTTTTGTTTTTTTTGTTTTTAAATTTAATATTTTAGATTAATTATAATCTTTTAGTTTATTTAGTTTTTTATTTTTAAAATTTATAAATTGTTTCATTTAAAAAAAAACAGTAAATTTATGGATATTTGTTTTTTAATTATTTGAACGTGGTTTTTTTCATTTTTTTTGTTTTTCAATGATAGTTATTTTTTTTTTTTTTTTTTTAAATTTTAAAATTTGTATTTATTATTATTATTTTTTTTAATTTAAACTTTTAAATTTATTTTTTATTTTTTTTAATTTTATTTTTTTATCTAAATTTTGATTTTGTAATTTTAATTATTTTAAAATTTTCTATTTAATTTTTTTTTAAATTATATGGTTTTTTTTAATAACTTAGAAAAAAATGTTTTTGATGTTTTTTTTTTTAATTTTTTTTGGTTAATTTTTGTTTTTTTTTCAAATTTTGTCATTTTTTTTATATAATTTTCGAATATTTTTTTTTTTGTTTTTGTTTTATTTATTTATTTTTGTTTAAATTTTTTATTTTTACGAGTTAATTTTGTTTTTTTTTACATTTTTATTGTTTTTATATATATATTTTTTATCTAAGTTTTGTGTTTTATTACCAACATGAAAATCACCACTCTAAAAAAAAAAGGTTGATGCTGCATCAATACGTTTCAGAATTAGCATGAAAATCACCGCTCTAAAAAAAAAAGTTGATGCTGCATCAATACGTTTCAAAATTAGCATGAAAATCACTAACATTTTAAAACAAATATTCATACTTCATAAATAAAAATATTAGAGTGTCAAAAATGTGCTAAAAAAAAAAAAGTGATTCTGCATCACCACTTTTCAAAATCAGGTGCTTTTTATGCTACCAAAAAAAAGTAGGTAAAAATGCGGTTACCTATTTCATCGGTAACAGTGTTCCTACCTTCCCTTTTAAGTGTGGTGATTATACTCTTAAAAGTTTCGCTCATGCTAAGAAAGAAATTGGTAAGATTTCTGATCTTAAGTTTTCAACAATTCCTGGAAGACAATATGACCCAAGGAAAGTAGCGTATGATTTTACTACCTCTATTTCGATTGTCCGGTTCGAACATGAACCAGATATTTTTTATGGTTTATTTGTTTCCGAGGATGATAAATCCCAAGTTTTTAATTCAGCCAAGTCCAAGTTGTAAGCCGAAGACATGAAAAAGTTTTTGTTGTTTAGAAGCCAGAGGTTACTTAAAGTGCCTCTTGATCAGTTAAGAGCTCCCACACAAGAGAAAGCATCACAACAAGCAGGAAGTACTTCTGGTAAAGAAGTAACAGGATCTGATCCTGTTCTGGGGAAAAAGGATGACAGCAGCAAAGCTGACACTGCCAAGACAGAAACAACTACTCAAAAAGATACACGGAATCCTTTAGTTCAAACAGAAAAGGAGAGCACGGGTACTGATGCCCATGTACATATTGAGAAAGGAAGCAAAGAAAGTAAAAACACTAAACAGACACCCAAAAATGATACAAATGTTGGTTCTCAACTTGGAGGACAAGTAGATACTGATCTGATTGTTTCTCCTCATTTGCTAAATCAATATCAACAATTTGCCCAGCAGATAGGATTGCAAAACACTCCTCAAGTTGATAATCCCAAAGATCAGGATGTAGAAATTATTCTTGAAAATCCCACAGGAGAAATTATGCTAAAGATAGAAGAAATCCCTCCTTTAGATATATTCTACAGTCCCAAACATAGGGCTGTGGTAAGAAAACAAAGGAAAAGGAGGAGAACGGATTCAGATGCCCTTTTGGCATCACAGGGGGAATTTCTAAATGTTGTTTATAAAAATGCCGAGGTGGATCCATCTGAGGATCTCACCAAATTGTCTCAGTATATCGGAGCCTATAGTGCTGCCACTATAGATAAAGATTCCGTAGTGTCACAACTGGTAAAACAAGAGGACATGCAAATTGCTATTTTTGAAGAACAGGTTGTAGGAGATCAACAAAAGATTATTCAGTTGGAACAACGAGTATAGGATGCAGAGCTCAGAACTAAACAACTAGAAGAGCAGCTCAACCTTGAAAGGAAAAGGATTAATGAACAAGCCTTGGACAAACAACAACAGTTAAATCAAGAGGTAGAAAAGCTACAAAATCTTCTACAAAATGAGAGAAATTCAAAGATTGAATAGGAAAAAATGTTCCAATAAGAATTGGACAAGTTCAAGGAGTATCCTAAGATAGCTCAATTCATAACTGAAGCTCTTGAAATAAACAAACTGCTATCTCAACAGTTAAAAGAATTTTTTCTAAAGTTGACACAAATTGAGCCTTTGTGAGAAATGACATCATCTTTGATAGATAGATCAGTCACTCTTAGGCAAGAAATTGAGGATGCTGATGATAAAATTTCCAAGTTCCTTTCATGGCAGGATACAGAACAGGGAAGAAAAGCTAATCTTCCTAGAATTGAAGAAAGACACAAGGAAATTTTATTTATGGAATGGGAACAACAGTTGATGAAATCAGAAAGAGCCATATCAAGGGCTAAAAATTTGATGAATAATATAACACACTTGATCAATGACAGCTTGTACGCTACCAATTTAATCTCAGATTGTACCCCAGGTGAGTTACTTAAATTAAAAGAAGTTGATTCCAGGTGGAAGGAAGAGATAATCAATAAAAAGCAATAAATTAGCAAACTTCAAGGAATTTCATGGGATATTATGTGGACTTATCTGATCAAGCCACACATCCAACAGATGGCCACAAAATTCCTTTCGAATGCTATTCATTGTATCATTCCTGAATTCTCTGATGCTACATACACTGGGCAGTTACATTAAAAAATGAGTCAGCCAACATAAGTCCAAGATATGCTCAATATCTGCCACCTTCGCACATCTACCTCAATTGATGATCAATGAGCCAGTCCACTACAAGCTCGCATTTCAGTTTCAGATATTTTATTTTAGATAGATTGTAGGAACAGTTTTAGTTTTTTTTTTTTTTTTAAGTACCTATTTAAACCCCTTTCATGCATTTAGAAAGGGGTCCTTAATTTGTAATATTTTTGACTTGGAGATTACATCTTTGTACTCCATTTACTCCTATATTCTTTTATAAAGGATCACATTTGGTGATTTTGTGTGGAATTATTTTTTAAGAGTTGCATTTCTGTACCTTGGAGTTGATTTTGCATCGGAATTGCTAGATTAGAGTATCAGATTGCATTTGAGAGTCTCAAAATGGATATGGCATTTATATCTATTCACTGTTAGTTTCTTTTGTTATATGATATTCTCTTTTAAATTTGCTATTGTTTATATGTACTTCGTTTTACAATATTTCTTTATATATATCATTTATGAGTATATTGGAAATATTTATCTTTCAAAAGTATATGTAAATGATATACAATGATGAATACAATATGCTAATATAATTCTGTTTAATTTCTTAAACAGAGTTATCTTTATTTGTTGCTGCACATTTCAATTAAGCTATAATACATTTTTATGGTTACTGTTCAATTGAAACAATTTTAAGTTGTATTCACATATGATACCTGGGTTAGTTTTAGAATTTCTTTATCAAGTATTTAAATTAAATTAGTTAGTATTTTTATTTCAGTCATTTAGTCCCATTTTCCTCATACAATCATTCCATTACCAACCCATTCAAATTACTAGGACACTGGTCCTATCAATCCAGTTGGAGCCACCATCCCAAACGGAAAAGGAGTTGTCTTAAGGTCTTGACCGGGTGGTTATCCCCCAATGTTTGAAGCAATGATTTTCGAGGCTTCAACAGGATCATATATGTTACTAGTCAACAAGTACACTTGTTATGACTAAGAGTTTATTGGTGATAATGAAATTTCAAGAGTTAAGAGTGATAGGGTTATGATTTTTAGGATATAGTTGTTATGGTTACAAGCTATATTAGATAATAGACATTAGGGGTCAAAATTAGTAGGTTTTAAGGGTTATAGGGGCTTGGGATTATATTTTTTATGTGTTATATAATTTAAGGGTGATAAGGCTTGGACATTATTGGGTCACGAAATTGTCATCTTTGTCCTACTTATTTTCCTATTTATCTTATCCCCTTTTGACCCACAAGACCATATATTATTACTGTAACAACCCTTATTCACCTAAGTATGTCCTTTTTCACTTGTCACTTTCTTAGTCCAATATACTTATGATTTTACATTAGAACTACTGTCTTAAGCTGTTTTTTTCCATAAAACTAATGTATGGACTGTTTTAGGTTTGGATATTCTATCGAAGCTTGCTGTTACAATATTACATTTTAGTTTATTTACCAATTTGGATTAATTAATATTCCATGAGTTTTTGCTGCTACACAAACAATTGCTTAAGCATGTGCTGTCTTTCCTAATCAGACGGAATCTAGGAAATCTTGGGACCCTTCTACTATGCATGTTATTGGCTAACTATTTGATTTAATATTAGAAAATAATGTGCCTACCAAGTATGAGGACCATGGGAACCCCACTGTAATCATAACTATTGGTGGAATTATTCTTCCTAATACCTTAATTGATCTAGGGGTTGCCATCAATATACCGTTGAACATATGAACATTAATAGTTTGATGTACTCTTTAATGCTGATACAATATTTTTTGTTGTAGTATTAATATTCATGACTGGACAACAATCAAATTTCATCATTTAATTTGAACCACAAAGTAACTTTCACAACATTCAACCGTGTAATCCCATGACATCATGATGGTAAACTAAGGACATGTATGCATATTTTTACAATTATTTGTGGATTTGGTACTTGAGAAGCGACAATCATAACAATATGTACACATGATGAGGACGAATGTTACAATAAGATAGGGGGAGGAGTGCATCATTAACATGATGCATGATGATTTCACCCAAATTTATTTGTCCAATTAACACACACCTCACCCTTCCATAGTACTACATGATTAGACTGTTCTGACACCATTACTTTTTACAATTAAACAGATGTAACCTCCCATTAGTACCAATATTACTTCATCATTATTAATTTTTTTTCTTTAATATTCATGCTGTTACATCCAAAGATTAGTGAAATCGTTTAGAAAGTCATTTTGATTTAAAAGTTCCAAATTGATAATAGGGAGGAGTATCTATCAATAATTCCAAGACCTTGACATTATCTCTTGAGAAATCATCTGGCTGCACTAAAAATTCTATGTAACAGGTTACTAGTAGTGTTGAGTAGTGTGGTTGTGAGCAACAACGGGTCGAGAAATGGTCAAACATGAACTTGAATCTATTAATGTGTTGTTACAACATCCAAAAGCATTGGATTTTTTTCAAAGCGCTGGATGGATGAGTTATTTTGAAAAATTATAGGGTTTCAATGACTTAGTCACTTTAGAAGTTTCCCAAGCCTTAGTTGAAAAAAAAATTGTGGTCATGGCCTTTAAAATTACCATTACAGAAGAAGTTATCAAAAAAGTGACAGAGCTTCCTACGATAGGAGAAAAGCGATTCTCAAGGAAAGTGGCCAATCATGAAGCTAAGGCCATATTATTACACGAGGGAGAAGAATTTAGGTTCAAGGGTAGGATTTTTGATAGAACATATCTTCCTCACCTTTGGGATGATGTAGCTCCTAAGCTATCTTCATCAAAAAATTCATTACCTATGAGGGTCGTTTTTGGGTTATCTTCAATTATCACTTTCAATTGTTGACACACCTAAGGACGAGGAAATTGATTAATTTACCATACTACTTCGTGAAGTCATTAAAACACATGACATAGGCCATGAAAGGGGAAAAAATCTAGAAATTTGGCTCACTAACCATGAGATTATTAAATTAATCATCATGCATTCATTACAGAGACAAGGGAGTGCATGTCATGGTTTGATAATGAGACCTTGTACTGGTGCGAATGGGGAGCATGAAGAGAGTGGTGAAGCAATAATCAATGTTGAAGCAACACCAAGTACTAAAGAAAAACCAAATTTTGAAACAATAGATGTTTCTAAAAATGCTACATCTTCTAGGAGAAATATAACCACAACCTTTAAGAAGAGTAGGGTTGATACACCTCCTATGAATGGTCGACGAAACCCTAAGATGTGAATTTCCATTAGAATGACCCCTAGTTCATCATCATGAGGAAAGGATATGAAAATAGAAGAACATGTGGTGGGGTCTAGTGATTCATCAAAGGAAGTACAAGGTGGGTGCCCGATTGTAGAGGAAGTGCTGGAGGAAGAAATTGCTGGAACAAGAATTGTGCCTGAAATTGGATCTGAGTAAGTTAAGACCCCTGAAGGGACTATTAGAAAAGGTAAAAGTGCAGAAAAGGAAATTGAAAAGGCTAATTGGTGGAAGAACCCTTAGGAAAAAGGGTGCGAGTAGCTGTTATAAAATAAATACTAAAAAACCTACTATTATAGCTGAGAGGGAATGTGTTGATACAACTAGACTTGATCAGTTTGAGGAGAAACAAGAAAAAGAAAAGAAAACAGAAGAAGGCCCCTCTACATATGAAATCCTGACTGTTACACCAGATCTTGAATAAGGACCAAATAAAAAACATGAGATAGAAGGACCAATAACATAAGAGCATACAAAAGAACAAGAGGGTGTTACTTCACCAGGTAAGACAAAAATTGACCATCTCGTTCAAATTTAAAATTGGGAAAGGTAAATGAGGATTTAAAGAAACATATTGCCTTAGTTAAAGAAAAAATTCATTTTAAGAATGGAACTGGATTGGATATGTTGGCAAAGGATGTAGAAATGACATCATCTATCATCTCAGAAAAACTTTTTAAGGGCTTCCAACAAATTCTTGATGAAGAAAAAATCATGGAAACTGTTACTATTTCAGTAGGACTGTAGGTGGGGGAACATTATGAAGAATTTCAACCTAATATTCCAAAATACCCTGCTGATTACAATTTTGTTACATAAGAACTAGTAGTCGAAGCAGAGCATGAATAAGAAAAACAATTGACTATTTCACAAGAACTCTTTTACAATGTTGTTGTTACACAAGAACTAATAGCTGAAATAGGGTGAAATGAAAATAAAAATATTGTTGTTCCACAAGAACCTATCGAAAATGTTGTTGTTACACAAGAAATAGTAGTTGAGATAGAGCAGTAAGAGGAGAAAGGGGATAAAAAAGAGGATGCTGAAACAATATATGAAACAACTCACAATAAATCTGAAGATTTGATGAGGATAACAGAGCAATGGGAGAAATTAATAGTCTTTCCCAAGGATGGTGTCATAATTTAAAAGAGACATGTGGAAATGGTCAATAAGCTTAGGAGGAGTGGGTTGAGAAATGAAGAGTTGAAGATTTTGTACAAATTCAGAAGGAGAGGAATCAAGCAATGAAGCAGGTGAAGGATTTGCAAGGAGAAGTTAAGTTGTTACAACAAGAAAAGGAGTTCATCTATGATCTCATTAATGGTTTAGTATCTGAAATGATTCCTTATCCTTATTACGCTTTATATTTTCAAGAAAATCATTACCTCTTCAAATTAACAACCTTAAGGAAAAGTGACCATATAAAACATGGAAGATGAAATACTTCTTGGAAACCTTTCAAAGTGCTAATTTATCAGAACATCATTTGTTGTGTGAGCTATACCTGAATGATATCACTTTCTTTGGAGATAAATAATTTAATTTGACACCCTATGTGGGATATGTACAAATGAGGGATTTTGTTTCTCTTATTCAAAATAATATAGGATGGAAAACTGCCTATGATACTATAAAAACTACTGAGGGATGGGTAGAACTGTATATTCAAGGAGAACCTGGTTCAATTGAAAATTTTGCACATAAATACAATAAAATATGGCAGTTCCTGGCCACCAAGAAACTGCTAATGGATCATCGGGAATAAATTATACAAAGATGCCAAAGAAATATATAAGGAATGAGAACTAGTGCCTTAGAAGGAAGCAAGTTGAGATGGGATATTTTCCAACAAGAATTGAAGAAGGGAGACACCTATTGTTATTATAATTTTGAGAAATCACTTTCCAGAGTTAATTAGTATGTTGATTGTATTAGGAGAAGTGGTACAGGCTGGATATGACTTAGATTCAAGTTCCCTATTCTTTGGTTTACCTTTACCTTACTTTTATTTACCTTTCTCATGACTGTCCTTCCATCGTCCATTTATCCTAATGGACCCAACCAATCCAACCGAATTCCATACTCTTGCCTTCAAATGACCTTATACATGCACCGAGAGTCATCCAGGTCTTACATTACCTGTTGGGTTCCATATAGATCTTCCTGAATTCCATTAACTTTCCTCCTTCTCAACCAATTCCCAAGACCATCAAAACATACAAGACAAGAGCAAGAAAAAACCAAAAGGAAATCATGAAAACCAATACAATATGACACCACAAAAAAAGTGGCATTATCATGCACTAGACACAACCAAGTGCGCAAATAAAGCACAACAATTCACAAAATACCAAAAGCATGAGAATAGAAACAAATAGCATGACTCAATCCCCATGGGTTCCCAATGCTTCCAAAGGAAAGCTCAACTTGAGCCTTCTCCAAGATTTCATGGCATTATCTTTTCCATGAAATTCCCTATATCATATTTCCATAAACACACAACTATCAGTGTATAAGTAAATATAAGAATTTACTATTTATCTTATGTTTCTATGCCAAACACGTTGCCTTGTAGATGAAAACATATGTGCCATCTCTCAAGGGACTCCAATTCCTTAAGAAATCTAGCTATAACTAGAAACCATGTTATACCTGTCAAGTACATGTTCATGAATATAACATATATCCACATAATGTCAAACAATATTAGGGTTATGAATACTTCCTCTATTCAAAGCAGTCATTCATTTGAAATTGCAGTTTCCAATCATATCCAAATGAAATCTCACCCAACTCCTTTCTTTTACCTTTTTACCTTGTTGCAATCAAGTCTTAGTATGTACTGTCACATCACCCAACTTTTAGTCATATAAACACATCAAATATTACCTTGTCATGCTAATACAAAGCATGCTACCCTACAACTGCTCACACATGTTGATTACATGTTCCAAAGATCAAGAAACGATATCTATTAATTCGAAATCAACGTTTACCAAGAATAAAAATCATGTCATAATCAACAATCAACTCACATTCAATAATCATAATACATAATGCTACAATTATCATCTACTTACACTCAAGTACATATCGGTTGTCTCAACACATATGTGTTAGTACAACCATTTTAAACCAATATCTTTTCTTCATGCAATCTTATATATACAAGCTCATATCATGCAACTAATCAATCATTCAAATAAAAAATAGATGACATACTATATACCAAACACTCAAACACAAAATAGACAACATAATCAAATATTCAAACACCAAGAGACGACATAAGAAAACTCATGCCTTAATGTATCTCAGGGGAGGCTATCTTGTCTGCATAATAAATCTAGATTAGCATGATATAACTTCATAAAATATCAATTAAAACATAAATAAGGTCATTATTTTCATAACAATAACTAGCTATCATGTTTACATCATATACTCATAAACACTTTTCATTCATGCATAACAATCACATGTGCACAATCAGTCTAGATTAGTACAACAAAATATCACAGTTAATAGGTCGAATCAAACCTGAATGTCATAACCCTAACCATATGCATGGGCTAATAAAAATTAGCACGATACATATAACATCAAGATATTAATTACAATGACCATACCCATCATGCTTATGACTGCAATCCATATAACAACAAGTTACCATCCTTTGTGACTAACTGACACATGTGCATGTGATCAAACTAATTAACTAACATCTATCATACATGTAACTATAAAATACATAGAATAACAAACATGTACATAACCCTAATTCTTATAACAACTATTAACCAACATACCTGCACAACCACCATACAAGCCTGTATGACGATATGCTCTTACCCCGACATTCGGTGCTGCAACCTTGCTCTGATGATCTGCATCTCCTACTCTATATCAACCAATATGTCAGCATCATAACATACAAGAACATCATGATGACATAACAACATGCAATGAACTCATGGAAAAAAATATTAACCATGAAAATGCATGCATAACAACATATAGACATTGTCATGCATAACAAATGCATATGAAACCAACATGCATTCATGATAAACACATCCCAACAAAAACATCATCAACTTCTACATGAAAACACAACTGTAGCAATGTCCATCACCATGCATACATAATAATCACATAGAACATGAGAATAAGGTCACATATTCAACTGACATGTACATATGACAACACATTTATCTAAGGAGACGAAAACCATACATCACCTAAGGAGAACAAAACCATGCTCTAATACCACCCTATAACACCCTCCTCCTACATTTACCCAAGCTAACTAGTCCACTGGGGTAAACATGTGATGAGAGGATACTATGACGTGATTCAACTCCCCATGTATAGTTAAGGAAGTGGAACTAACATAAAGAAACCAAAATTACCTTCCACACATGATACAAAACCTTCAGGAGCCAACCAACCCTTCTAAGTGATCAACCCCTGCGGCAACCTGAAATTTTACTAATATGGACCCTCAACTACTCCCATGAAAATCCATGCATGCAACTAAGGCCTTTCAATAACTCCCACAACAAGGCATGCCAATGACAGTGAAATTTTATAGGAAGTTCCGTGCTAGCGACCTTAGATTCCGAGCCACTTTTTCAGGACTAGGTCTTATGCCACTACCCAGAACTTCATGAAACTTATATAAATGAATAACAAAAATGAAACAAAGATACCAATTCAATCACTGGTGCAAGTACTTGATTTTACCCCTACTATCCATGACAATAATTTCTTCAAACATGTCACAAATATGCAATCTATAGGTCATAACAACATATGTGAGCATAGGGGTCTAATACTTCTCTGAGATATGTAAAGAAGCATTGTTGCCTTATCGAAACATCTGAATTATCATCTGTTATGATATATATACATTGTAAATTTATTTTCTAATCAAAACATGACGATAACCATACATCAAGTTGTTATGAAACCAACTCCAAAAATAGAAGAAAAGAGAAATCAACGCCTTAGAAATAGCCACTTAGAGGGGGAAACCTCTAATAAATTACATAAATGAACAGTTCTTGGATGATAAAAAATTACCGAAACCTCCTTATATATATAGGAGTCCATGGGGTCACAATATAAGCCTAGCCGACCTAACAATAATAATGTAAGGGCACAATAATAACAATATTGGGGTTACAAGGGTACAACAATAACAATAAGGGGGTTACACTAACACCAATAGGGGACTATAATAGTAATATAGGGACCTAACATGCCCCTCTCATTCAAAAAAGTGTTGTCCTCAATGCTTGAGTAGCTTTGGATGCTTCTGTCTAAAATTATCATCCTCCCATGTAGAATATTCAGTTGGTAAGTTCTTCCATTTGATGAGATGCTCTGAAATTGATCAATTTCGTAACTGTCGAGTTCTTGTTTCCATGACTGCTTCAGGTTCCAATATTATTTTTCCTTCCTCATCAAGTTCTGGCAATATTGTTTGAACTGGAAGTTTGTCCCCTATAACCTTCTTTAAGCATGAAACATGGAAAATTGGATGCACCCATGAAGAAGTAGGAAGCTCCAATTTTTATGCCATAGTACCAATATTTTGCAACACCTTGTAAGGACCATAGTACTTTGGCAATCATTTATTATCCTTCTTAGTTTTCTTGAGGGACATTTGTTTGTATGGTTATATCCATAAAAATACCCAGTCTCCTACATCAAAACTTCTCTCGCTGTGATGTTGATATGCCTGCTGTTTAATTCGATTTTGTGCCAAATTTAGGTTATCCTTTAAGATTTGTAGAAATTCTTGTTGATGCTCAATGTGATATTCCATTGCATGAACCTTAGAATTTTCTCTTAAATAAGATGTGATAGACGGTGGATGAAATCCATAAAGTGCCATAAATGGGGTCATATTTTCTGTAGTATGGAAGGAAATGTTATACCACCATTCAACAAGAGGTAACCACTTGACCCATTATGTTTTCTTATCAGATACAAAACAACGAAGATATCCTTCCAAAAATTTATTCACTATCTCAGTTTGAATATCATATTGAGGATGATAAGATGAGTTATGAGCTAGTTGAGTACCCAAACAAGAAAATAATTCTATCCAAAAATTTCTTGTAAAAATGGGATCTTTGTCACTTACAATAATATTTGGGTTTCCATGTAGCTTTTGAATTGTTTCCATAAATGAAGTAGCAACTGTACTTGATTTAAATGGATGAGACAATGCACAAAAGTGTGCATACTTGGTAAGTCTATCAACTACCACCATGATGACACTCCTTACTTCGGACTTAGGTAAACCTGTGATAAAATCCATTGAAATATCCTCCCAATGTTGACTTGGAATGGATAAAGGTTGTAGAAGACCCAGGGTATCGTCTCAACTTTATTTTTCTGGAAAACCAAACATTCCACCACAAACTTTTGAATATCAGATTTAAGGCCATCCCAAAAAAAATTCTTTCTTCAGCCTGTGGTAAGTTTTTAAAAATCCTGAGTGTCCTCCTAAAGGAGAAGTGTGCGATTCCAAAAGAATCTTTTGTTTTAGTTGGGAATTCTTGAAAATATATAAGCGATCTTTGTACCATAAGAAATCATTTTTCCAACTAAATTTATCATATGTACTAGGATCTTGTTGCAATGTTTGAATGAGCATCCACACTTCTTTGTCCTTATTCCATTCATTCCTTGCTTCGGTTATCCAATCCGGTTGGATAATAGAAATTTCACAAAGCAATGCTTCCACCTCTTCATCCTTTCTTAAGAGTGCATCTGCAACAACATTTAGCTTCCCTTTTTTGTAGATGATTTCAAAGTCATAACCCAACATCTTTGTGACCCATTTTTACTGCTATTCTGAATATAGTGTTTGTTCCAAAAAGTGTTTAAGACTATCAAGATTAGTTTTTACCTTGAAGTGTCTTCCTATTAGGTAAGGTTGCCATTTGTTTAGTGCATATAGTATTTCCAACATTTCCTTCTCATAAATAGATTTCTGTAAATACTTTCCTTTCATTGGACGACTTTCAAAAGAAACGGGTCTTCCTTCTTGCATTAAAACAACACTAATTCCATTTCCTGAGGCATCACATTCCATAATAAAGGTTTTCGTGAATTCTAGTGTAGCTAAGACTGGTGCTAGGCACATTGACTCTTTAATATGTTGAAAGGCCTTAGTTGCTTCAGGAGTCCACGAAAATGCATCATTCTTCAATAATGTTGTTAGAGGTGCTGCTATTCTCCCATAAATCGTAACAAATTTTTGATAATACCCTGTTAACCCAAGAAATCCTCGCAACTTCTCTATGGTTGTGGGGAATTTCCATTCCTTAATGGCTTTAATTTTGTTAGGGTCTACCTTAACACCCTCGTGAGATACAATATGACCCATATATTCCACCTCTTGCACTCCAAAGAAACATTTCGATGTTTTTTCATATAATTGTTTCTCCTTCAATAGTTTGAGCACCCTGTTAACATGTTGAACATGATCCTTCCAAGTTGTAGATTAGTATGTCATCAAAAAGTACTAGCACAAATTTTCTAAGGAAGGTTTTGAAAATGGAATTCATCAATCCTTGAAATTTAGAAGGTGCATTGGTAAGGAAAAAAGGCATGACCAAATATTTATAATGACCCTCATGAGTTCGAAATGTTGTTTTCGGAATATCTTTAGTCTTCATTCTAATTTGATGATATCCTGAATGGAGATCCAACTTGTTAAAATATATTGCTCCATGTAATTCATCCAATAATTCATCAATCATAGGAATGGGAAATTTATATTTAATAGTGAGCTTATTGAGCTCCCTATAATCTGGACACATGCGCCATGATCCATCCTTCTTATGCACCAATACTATTGGAGCAGAGAAAGAAATTTCACTAGGTTAAATTGTACCAACCTCTAACATTTCTGTGATCATATGTTAAATTTCTCTCTTTTGGACATAAGGATATATGTAAGGCCTGATGTTTGGAGAAACACTTCTTGGAATTGATTGAATAGCATGATCATGATCAGGAATAAGTGGGAGTCCTTTGGGAGTTTCAAACACCTTGGAATGATTGTCCAAGACTTTTTAGAGATATGGAGAAATAGATGATTTTGATGTTGGAAATTCTAGTGAGCATAATTTTTCACTACTTGAATCAATCAACACTATTACATTTTTCTTCTTGATATGTCCTTCTATCTTGAGAGTTTGTGGAGTGATAATTCCTACCAATGTATTACAAGATATGGTCGGAATCATTTCTTCTTCTTCTAGGTTTGGTTCCTAATGTATATCCTCTTCTTTTGAAGTTTCTTGTTCATTTTCTTCCTCCTCTTCACAATCTATGTAAAATAATTTCTTCTCAGCACACTTATGACCTTTAGTGTATTTGCTATCACAACTGTAGCAAAGCCCTTTTTCTCCTTTTTCTTCCAATTGTTGTGGTGTCAAACTTGTAGGTTGTGGAAGTCTAGGAGTAGTAACACTTCCATCTTTGTAGATGTGAGTGGTAGGCTTCCTTGTCGCCATATTTTCACATTCAATTTTTCTTGCCAACCTGAATGCCTTCTCCAATGAATCAGGTTCCCAAATGCGAACTTCATGTTGGATGCTATCCTTTAAAGTCATTATGAAGACATCAATCCCGTGTTCCTTCGAAATATCAGTTACCCTTATATTCAATTTTTGGAAGTCCTCAATGTGCTCCACCACTGAACCCTTTTGTTTGAGATTTATCAATTAGCTAAAGAAGGCATTTCTCTTTGTATCCTCATAATGTGCTATCATTTCCTCCGTAAGAATTGACCAAGTGACAATTTTTTTACAGGAGCAAAGCCATCGATACCATAAAAATGTATTTTGTTCTAAATGTAAAGTTGCAATGCGTACCTTTTGGTGTGTTTTGCACATTATTGAGATCAAAATATTGCTCCATCTATAGTATCCATGTTACGGGATCCTTGCCATAAAAATTCCTCATATCCATATTTGGAATATGGTGGTTCTTCAATCCAACATTAGAGTTTATGAAATCACAATTAACATTTATTTTGTTCTCATCATGAGTTTCCTCTACTATCTTTCCGTCATTAGGAATCATTTCTTGTATTAACCTTGTCATCAAACCTTCCATGTCTTCTTTTAGATCATTCTTCATGTCTTCCATGTTGTCTTTTGTTTTTTCATCTATCTTATCTTCCATGTCATCCATCTTGGCTTCCATGCCACTCTTCACCCCATCCACGCCTTTCTTCAAAACTTCCATTTCATTTTTTGTTTCTCTTTGCAAGAGAGAAATTTGGCGCACTTGCTCTTGTAATTTTGATATATCATGTTGTGCTTCTTCTTGTTCATGAGTCATAGTAGAGACTGTTTGTTCAATTTAGTGTGTCCTAAATTGCTGCATTTAATTTGTCAATCCGGGATTCGTAAGCTGATGAAGTGCGGCGCACTATATGTGCAAGATAACCTATTTCTTAACTTTTTGTCGTTTTTGGTTTTCTAAGATGAAATGGAAATTATAAAATGAAAACAAGTATGGTTATGTTTTTTCAAGGAAATGATATCCTCTATAATGATTTACCAACTTGAAACTTAAAAAGGAATTTGAAAATTACAATGACAAAACTTGAAAGGAAATGAAAATGCACTGCTGAAATGAAAAGATGTTGCTAATCTAATGAATCAAAACAGTGAACTAGTGAGCATGAAACCAAACTATTCTTGCTGTTGTCTAAACACAAAATAAATTATGCTGAAAGAAATCCAAAAGCTGCAATAAAGTAAATCTAAATCAATTTGCATCAACTTGTCTTCTGATCCCTCATCATTAGTCCAGCTATGATTTTCGGAAGTAACCATAAACAACTTGAGTAACTGATATCTAATTTGTAGAAAGTAAACTAATATCAAACCATACATTCATAATTCAATCCCTCACCATCAGTCCAGCTGTGGCTTTCGGAGGCAACTGAAGATGTCATGCATAATTTAATATATCTAAATTTGCAGAAATGAAACTAATACCAAACTACACATTTCATAATACAATCCCTCACCATCAGTCCAGCTGTGGCTTTCGGAGGCAACTGAAGATGTTATGAGCAGTTCAATATATCTAAATTTGCAGAAAGAAAAATAATACTAAACTACACATTTCATAATACAATCCCTCACCATCAGTCCAGCTGTGGCTTTCGGAGGCAACTGAAGATGTTATGAGCAGTTTAATATATCTAAATTTGCAGAAAGGAAACTAATACTAAACTACACATTTCATAATACAATCCCTAACCATCGGTCCAGTGGCTTTCCCAATGGAGCGAAGATGTTATGGCTTGATTTAATATATCTAAGTCCCAACTATACTACCGAAGCAAATGAGCAAGCGAATTAAACAAAGCGATCTTGAAATTAAGCAATGAATCAAAACAAATTAGCGACGAGATGAGGAAGACACCCATGTCATTAGTCAAAAATCTATGAAAATGCTCGGGCTGCCTATCTATAACCTGAAACAAGAACACTGATCAGTGATTAATAACATAAAAACATGAAAGACAGAAGTGAAATGGAAAGCATGAAAATTGATAAACAGAAATGAAGCATATGTATCATGAAAAATGCAATGTATAAACATGTGAATGGATTATGGTACAATGAGCTTTAAAGAAATGAAATAAGAACTATACAATAATGCACATAACCTCAGCTGAGCAGGGGCCCTCTACACCAGCCTTGGCAACAATCTTCAAGTACGAATTATGTTGGAAAACAGAGTCTTCTTATATTAAAATGCAGTCATAACAGTAAGGTGGTATTATGGCACTACGGCAGCGTAATTACATTACAGAGCAGACTAATAAAAGATAACAGAGACTAATCGAGACTAACTCTATATGCGTATGCAAACGCATTATATATAACAAAAGAAATATAACTGTCTCCTAAATTTTATGCTGGTGGAGAACACGTAGACCATTACGTCCACGGATCTAGGATCATGGCCGTATTGCAAAGTAAATCTATGAGGAGTGGATGCTTGAATTCGGCTATGGAGCCATGTACAGATGTCGACTTGTCCTCCGCAAGCTCAGAAATGGCCATATGAACCTTCACGTGACATGAAACAAAGTCCTGTCACCGTGAGACTCCATGGTTGACTTCCATGTGGACGCCTTTGACCGCGGCTTCTTTAAATGAGTTTGCTCGAACCAATAGGACACGAACCATGTCCACATCATTTCTGACTTGCCCATGTGGCTCGTTTTTCCTGTAGACACCTGTAACATAGAGTTTCAAAAAATAGCTGCGAAAAGTTGCAGCAGCTGCGGAAAGTGGCAAGATTCTGTAGCTAAATGAACAAAATCTAAATCAAACAACAGACAAAAAAATATAGTTAAAAACCATGTTAGATGCTCTTTTGCAATTAACATACAATGATATTGACAACTTGGGAGGTTCAGGTGAGTGAAAAAGGTATAGAAAAGTGTATGGAAAAGATGCAGAATTGAGACTCAACATACCCCCATTGTGAAGGTGTTGCATGTCCTCATGCAACCAAAATTTTGATATTCCTTCCTTAGTTCATATGCCTTGACACTTCAGCCAGCACGTCTAATCCTCTCCTCCTCTTCCTTGGAGCTGCCAACATTCTGGGTTTCTTCATTAAGCACCTAAATTTGATATTAACCAGTGCTCTGTTCAACTTCTGGCATTTCCTTTTCAATTTCTTGTTCTTCTTCTGCCATATTCCCAGATGTAGCATGATATTATCATGGATTATTTTGTCCAATTTACCTTGTTCCTTCAATGTCTCATTTTCATTTTTGATGTGCCTATTTAAAAGCTCTAGCTCAAATACTTCCTGTTTTAGTGATTGGACTAAATCATCCTGTACTGTATGAGGCTGAATGGACGAAGTACTGGGACCTGTGGCTGCCTTTTCCAAAGATTCTATATAGTCATATACTTCCTGCTGCTTGGGGTCTATTTCAGGTGTCATTTTTATTGGGCTGTCCCCAAAATGTCGTGAAGGAGAGTTATCTTCAAAATCTGGCTGAGAAGGGCTCACATCAACATTTTGCTGAGAATGGGATGGAGTATGTTCAATGTCTGACTGAGAATGAAATGAACCAGGTTCACTAACTGACTGAGATGGACTATGGTCAGTTGGGGACTGTTCAAATGTCTCCTCTCCCAAATCAATGAAATGAGGACCCTTCATTTGTGTTTTCCTCAATTTCCCCTTAAGTCTACTGCTTCTTCTCACACGCTGTGGTACACTATATTTTTGTTTTTGTTTCCCTTTTTCTGTCTTCTTGGCCATAGAGGACTGTTTTTGAAGATAAATTAATCTTTCAGATAAGACTTGGTGATCTTCTTCTTCTTCAGAAGGGGTTTTATGTATAGCCTTAATAGTTTTTCTCTCTTTTGGTGTTATTGGCTTCTTACCCTTGATTTCTTTCTTCTTCCTCTTTGACAGTCTCTCTTCCCTATCAGTTCTTTCAATTGTAGTAGTAGGAGTATTTTGGATTTCATCAATTGTTCTTTTTCTCCTACTTCTTCTTGTTGTGCTACCTTCAAGAATTTCTTGAGTAGGAGTAATTTGGGTTTCATCATTTATTCTTTTTCTTCTACTCCTTCTTGTTGTACTACCTTCAGGAATTTCCTGAGGTTCCTCAAAGAAATTTCTAACCAGAAATTGTTCCCATGTGTCTTTCTTTTCCTTTAACTCCTTTTCAATCAGAATTTTTACAAGGCCGTGGTGATATAGATGGGGTTCTACATCTCCCAAATGTTTCTGAACAGTCACGGACATTTTTTTCAAGCTATTGAATATAAAATATGGGAGATTGAGAGTTTGATTATCTAGAAAATTCATCAATAACCTGGTATGGTACATATACATGGACCCAAAACGACCTTCACATGTAATGAATTTCTGAACAACTAGCAGCAAAGTAGCCCATTCCTCTTTCAATGCATGCACAGGAATTCCTCTTTTAAAAACAGTTATGTCCATACCTTGGTTTCGTAAGATTGTTCTCCATGCTTCATCACTGATACTTTTATTCTTAAACCAATGCTCACCCTCCTGAAGAAGTTCTGTGGCTGTTGCTATAGATGCTTCATTGACCGCAAACTTAAGGTCTCCAATCTCTGCTTCCAAGCCATTAAACGACCTTGCGAATGCCTTCGTCACTTCTTTATGATAACCTCTGAATTTCTGGATAAACCACAGCCAATTTTCTTTCTTCAATATATCCCTTACTTGCGGATATCCCTCCATAAACTTAGGTCCTTCCGGTTCTGCTCTTAGCAATTTACCCATTTTTTTTTTCTTTCTGCTCTTCACAAATTTTCCTGCGTGAGGGTTTAATGGAAACAAATGGTTGAATGCACAGAGATGAGCACAATGATTGTGGGTAAATGTCAGAGAGTGGGTATACAGGTTATAACGTAATAGAGAGCGAAATGGAGTGAACAGAACAGAGAGGGGTTTTCGTGAGCACAACAGAGAGCACGACAGAGAGATTAACAGAGTATAACACATCCGGCAGCGTTTTGAATTTTGGTGGCTGCACAATAAATATGAGAAAGTTTCAACAACGGTTATGGATTTATGCGGCTGTAAGAGTCCGTGGTCAAATCAAATACGTCTCATTGTCACCGGTGGAATATTGGAACATGAGTGAAGATCGGGGGTTTAATGATGGAACCGTTTGAGAATGAATGCGAGAGGATGATATGGAGATCGTGAAAGGTTACAGAATTTTCAATATAATCATTGCACATAATGGATAGAGCTCATGGTTCAGAACTATATAAAAATGTGTTTTTCAATGCTATTTGAAATAAATTTTATTCATACCTTTGGAATCTTTGCCTTTTCCTTGGTCTTCAACTAATTGCTCTTCATTGGTGTCTTGAATGCTCCATGTCTTCATTTTTTGATCCTCTCACCTGCATTTTATTTCATGATTATGGAAATAACATATGGCTGTACATTCTTTTGAAAACAGAGTTGTAGCTGCGGAATCTGCTTCTGGCTGTGGAAACTGGAGTCAGCTGCGGAAACTGACACATCTATTGCTTGGATGGATGGAGATGAACAGATGACAAATGACCAAATGGAAATGGTCATGAAAAAGATTTTTATTGATGAAATGGAATGAAACAGATAAAATGAAATGGAATGGAGTGAAATGAAGTGAAATGAAATGGAATGAAGTGGGATGGAATGGAGTGAATGGTCACAAAACTTGTGAAATGAAAGAGAGATTTTTTTTGGAAAATATAGAGTGTCAGATGTTCCTGATTTTCACCCTATATTTTCTATATAAGACTGCCAATCAGTGATTGGTTTTCAGGCTTATACAATTTTTTATTTTTTATTTTTTTTAACTGAAAAGAACAAAAGCTAGGCTGGTGGAGAAGAAGAATTCTTCTGTACCAGCCTGATTGCAGAACTTTCTTGAAACATTTTGACAAAATCCTCTTTTGAGAGTGGCTTATGATAAACTTTCAATCTCTGGCCATTCACAATAAGAGGAGTTTGAAACTCATCAATGGTCTTGATTCTTACCACTCCATTGCTAAAGATCTTGTCAATCTCATATGGCCCAAGCCAATGAAAATTTTCCTTGGAAATATTTAAACTTGGAATCAAATAACAATGCCCAATCTCCTTCTTAAAACTTCTTCTCTTTGATGTACTTGTCATGCCATTTAGCTCTTTGATATTGAACTAGATCAGTTCTTAAAATTGCTTCTTGTCTGATCTCATCTAGCTCATTCAACTTCTCCATTCTATGCTTTTGGGCTTCTGATAAGTCCATCCCCAACTGAACTGCTATCTTGAAGGTCTTGACTTGGAACTCAATGGGGAGCAAGACTTCTTTCCAATAAACAAGTTCATAGGGAGAATGTCCTGTTGTATTCCTCCATGTAGTTCTGTAGGCCCACAAGGCTTCTGGAAGCCTTTCTGCCCAATCTCTTCTATGTAGATGAGCAGTTTTGGTGATGATACTTTCAAGAACTTTGTTTGTGGACTCCACTTGACCATTTGCTTGTGGATGGTAAGGAGTAGATCTTCTGTGCTTGATTTTGTATTCTTCCATCAACTTTTCCACCAAGTTGGATGTGAATTGGCTCCCCTGATCTGTCACAATTTCTCTTGGAACACCAAAGCGAGTAAAAATATCCTCATAAAGAAAATGAACAACTGAATTTTCAGTAGCAGTTACTAATGCTTTGGCTTCTACCCATTTAGTAACATAATCAGTACAAACCAATATATACTTCTTTTGCTTAGATGGTGGATTAATAGGTCCAATGAAATCTAAAGCCCATTTTTCAAAGGGTTCAATGAGTACCTGTGGTTGCAATGGAATTTCACTTGAAAGGGTAGGTTTCCCTACTCTTTGGCAGCTGTCACACCTTTTGACATATTGTTTTTCATCTTTGAAAAGAGAAGGCCAATAATATCCTAAAGAGAGGATTTTATAGGCCATCCTTTTGTCTGCAAAGTGTCCACCACATGGTTCATCATGACATGCCTTAAGAATATCAGGCATTTCATCTTCCCTGACACATCTTCTGATCACAAGATCTGGCCCTGTTTTAAACAATTCGTTAGAAATCCATGAATATTTTGAACTCTCATGAATAATTTTTCGTTTTTCACTTGGAAATAAATGTGAAGGCAGTTTCCCTGTAACCAAATAGTTAGCAATATCTGCATACCAAGGAGTCTTAATAGTTACTGCAAACAAGTATTCATCAGGAAACTTATCCTCTACGGGAGAATCTTCTTTAGTATTCTGAATCCTAGACAAGAAATCAGCTACTGTATTTTGTTTTCCTGGTCTATCCAACACAGTAATATTGAATTCTTGCAAAAGTAAAAGCCATCTTGTCACTCTGCCATTAGTAACAAGTTTGTTCATCAAATATCTAATTGCAGAATGGTCAGTATGAATAAAAGTTTCATAGCCTGTTATGTAATGTCTAAACTTATTAATTGCATGAACAACAGCTAAAAACTCTTTTTCAGTCACAGTATAGTTCAACTCTGTGGGAGTCAAATTTTTATTGGTATAATAAATGGCATAAGGAACTAAATCTTTTTGACCCAACACAGCTCCTAGAGCTGTATCTGAAGCATCCGTAGAAATATGGAAAGGGAGTTTCCAATTTGGTCCTCTCAAGATAGGTGCTTCAGATATTCTTGTTTTCAAAGTTTCAAAAACTGATTGACAATCAGGATCCCATTTGAATTCACAATCTTTTGTAAGCAATTTGAAGAGTGGAGATGCAATTTTAGTGAAGTTTTCTATAAATCTTCTATAGTAACCAGTAAATCCTAGAAAACTTCTAACATCTCTTTGACAATTTGGAATAGGCAACTTGGAGATGACTTCAACTTTTAATCTATCAACCTTAATCCCATCTCTTGAAATATGATGTCCTAAAACAATCCCTTCAGTAAACATCATAAAGCATTTTTCATGACTTAATGAAAGGTTTGTTTCTTTACATCTTATAAGAACTTTTTCCAAATTTTCTAATGCCTCTTCAAATGAATTACCATAAACTGTAAAATCATCCATATGAACCTCTACACAATCATGGATTAGATCAGAAAAAATTCCTAGTACTGCTCTTTGGAATGTTGCTGGTGCATTACATAACCCAAAAGGAAGCACTCGGTAGGCAAAAGTTCCCCATGGACAAGTAAATGTGGTCTTATCTTGATCTTCGGGTGCTACCTGAATTTGATTATAGCCACTAAAACTATCAAAAAATGAAAAGTACTTTTTACCTGCTAATGTGTCTAATACCTGATCGATAAAAGGCAAAGGAAAGTGATCCTTCAAATTTGCTTTGTTCAGTTCCCTGTAATCAATGCATACCCTCCATTTACCATTCTTTTTAGGTACTATAACCAAAGGAGAAACCCATCGGCTATCTGAAATTGGATAAATGAAGTTTACATTGAGAAGTTTTTGGAGCTCTTATTTCACTATCTCCCTAAGATTTGGATTCATCCTTCTTTGAGGTTGTCTGATTGGTCTACTATTTTCCTCAATATAGATGTGATGGATGCAAGTCTTAGGATCAATACCCTTCATGTCAGTATACTCCCATGCAAATGCAGTAGAATGTTTTTGCAAGATTTTGGTTAGTTCTTCTTGTTGTGATTCTTCCAAAAGTTTGTTGATATTCAATGTTTTTCCTGGAAAAATCTCAATAGTAGAACTACCAAACTCTTCCATAGAGTAAAGAGACATTTGTCTTGATGATAAATATTCTATGTCAGATTCCAATTGAAATTGCGTGGGGTCATATTCTGAAGATATCTCAAAATTTTCTAATGTGTTCAAAATTTGACTATCCTCACTGATTTCAGAAATGGTAAAGACAGGTTGTATAGTGTCCTCATCATCAACCCATTCATTGTCTCCTACTTCTGTGATTTCTTTTGCTGGAGGATACAGATTGAATTTCTTTGTCGAATTACCATTAGAAATGTACATATCCCCAGATCTACAACTAATAAAAGCATCAGCTGTGGCTAGCCAAGGTCTTCCTAAAATAAGTGGGTGCCCTCCTAGATTACTCTTGGGAGTCAAAATCATAAAGTCTACTGGATATTCCCAAGAATCTAAGGAGACTAAAATATCTTCTAATACACCATCTGGTTTAATAACTGATCGATCTGCAAGTTGCAATAAAGTAGGTGTAAAAAGAAGGTTAGGAAGTTTTAACTGTTCCATAGTCTGTCTACTCATAATGTTGATAGCAGCACCTAAGTCAATCAATGTGTTTGGAATTTCTATCCCATTTATATGTGTCTTGACAATTGGACTTCCTGGATCTACATACTTCTGCATGGTAATTTTTCCCATCATAATATCTGCAATATTTCCTACCAGGTGGATTCTTCTTGTGTCTTTTAGTTTCCTTCCTGGTCTTTTGAAACTCAACTCCTTTATGGTTTTTGCTAGAATAGGAATCTCTCGAATGGCTTGTAACAAGGGAATCTTGATACAAATATTCTTCAATTCATCTAGAAATTCATAGTTAGGCAACAAGATTTTTTTTTCCACCCCCTTGTCAATTTGTAGTCTTTCAGGAAAAGGAGGTGTAGATGAAGATGCAGGTTGCTCAACTATAGGAGTTGTGGGTGTTAACTTTTCTTTTTCTTTTTTCATGCTTGGATTTTGAAGAGATGCTTCCTCAGAACCCTTATTTACTTGAAGAGAATCCTCCTCAGAGGTATCTTGCTCTTGGATATCTATAGAAGGTTTTTCTAAAACTCTACCAAATCTGAGTTGTACATCGTTGAGAGGAACAATCATATAGGTAGGAAATTGTTGTCCTTCTACCATGTAAGTATTCTGAGGATTCTTATTGTTAGGATTTGGCAATGGCTGAGCTGGAAGTTGATTTGTATTTTGTTGGTATGGGAGCATGAGTTGAGGATTTGGATTTTGTTGAGAAGGTTGTTGTTGTGGAAATGGCAATGAAAGTTGTGAATTTGGGTTTGGAAGTTGTGGAGCTTGTTGATTTTGAAAAGATGGAGGATATTGATAAAATTGAGTAAATCTCCCATAAGGATTTTGCATCCCTTGTACCCATGGCTGATATGGATTCTGATGTTGGGGCCAAGGTTGTTGCCAAGGATTCCAACTTGGTGGGGTTTGAAAATTCATAGGGTTGTTAAACCCTTGAGTTTGTTGTCCCTGCCAAGGTCTCCTTGCAACAAAACAGAGAGATTCTACTGAATTTGGATCTTCTTGAAAAACAGCTTTGAGTCCAGGAATGGAAGGACAATCCTTGATCTCATGATTCTCTGAGCAAATCATACATGTTTCTACAACTTTTGCATCCAAGGGAAATTCCCTTAAAGCATGTTTCTTTCTACATTTTGGACAAAAGATGGCTAAAGCATCTGTTTCTGCTTTCTGCTTGTTTTGGATTTTAAGGGTGTCTAGTTGTTCACTAAGACCCCCTAAGATATCAGTTTTAAACTCATCAAGCATATTACCAATCTCTGCCCTACTTACTGATCCAGTTGCAGATTAGTTAGCCCTAATAAGAGAAGAATCCCTAGGCCCTTTTCCAGTTTTAGATCTTCCCCTTGAGAATTGGATACATAGTTCTGTTATATCATGAAATGGGAGATGAGAAATGTCTCCTTTACCCATCATGTTTAAAATGTCTATCCATTCATCTCTAATGGCTTTTAATAGGAGGGCTTTCAAGGTTTCATTATCTAAGTTGCTCATCTTTTCTCTTTTCAAGTTGTATTGAAATATTTCAATTAAGTCTTCCAAATTTTCATCTTCTTTTTGCATCATTTTGAATACCTCATCCTTGTGATTGTTGGGCATACAATAGTCCAAGTATCTATCCAAAAATGTTTGTTTCATATCATTCCAAGTCCTAATAGATTGAGTGGCTAATCCCATGAACCATTTCAAAGCAGCTCCCTTCAATGTTGAAGAAAACAATTTGAGTTTTTGAGAGTCTTCCATATAATCATAGGTTCGGCACACAACTTCAAACTCAAACAGAAATGTTTCAGGATCCTCACTTCGCAATCCATAAAATTTAGGGAGAACAGATGGTGAGATATTTTTCATCGTTGCATGAGTTTCCTCATCAACTATAGGGAATCCAAACAAGTTGTCTCCTTCCCTATTTCTACCATTATTTCCTTCACCATTGTTGTCTCCATTGTTTCCTCCTCTTCTACCTCTACCTCTACCTCCATCTATTACTTCCTCTGCCATTATAGTTTCTTTAGAGTCCTTAAAGTCCTCTAGTTCTTCTACCAAGGGAGGATGAGAGAGAGTCTCTTTGTTTTCTAAATGGGATTGAGTAGATGGTATAGGAGAATCCTCTAATTTAGCTGCTCCTTGAGTTCCAAAAATATTAAGGCTAGGGGTAGATGGTGGTGAATCTGGTCTATGCCTTGAAGAAGATGGAGTTGTGAAAATCGAACTCTTGGCTTTAGCTATAAACCTTCCCCTAGAATCTCTTGCTCTATGCATGTCATTTTTTTTTATTTTTTTTTTGAAGTTGGGCTAATAATTCTCTTTCTGATCTTCCAGGTCACACTAAGTGCAAGAAGAGAGCATACTTAAGAAATTACTAAACCAATAACTCTCTTTTCTGATCCTCCAAATCACACTAGGTGCAAGAGGAGAGCATACTTCAAGAAGTTATCAAGTTTTCCCTTCTTTTATGATTTTGTGTTTTTTTTTTAAGAAATTGGCTACCTAGTTACACTTCCCCGGCAACGGCACCAAAATGTTTGGTCAATTTAGTGTGTCCTAAATTGCTGCATTTAATTTGTCAATCCGGGATTCGTAAGCTGATGAAGTGCGGCGCACTATATGTGCAAGATAACCTATTTCTTAACTTTTTGTCGTTTTTGGTTTTCTAAGATGAAATGGAAATTATAAAATGAAAACAAGTATGGTTATGTTTGTTCAAGGAAATGATATCCTCTATAATGATTTACCAACTTGAAACTTAAAAAGGAATTTTAAAATTACAATGACAAAACTTGAAAGGAAATGAAAATGCGCTGCTGAAATGAAAAGATGTTGCTAATCTAATGAATCAAAACAGTGAACTAGTGAGCATGAAACCAAACTATTCTTGCTGCTGTCTAAACACAAAATAAATTATGCTGAAAGAAATCCAAAAGCTGCAATAAAGTAAATCTAAATCAATTTACATCAACTTGTCTTTTGATCCCTCATCATTAGTCCAGCTATGATTTTCGGAAGTAACCATAAACAACTTGAGTAACTGATATCTAACTTGCAGAAAGTAAACTAATATCAAACCATACATTCATAATTCAATCCCTCACCATCAGTCCAGCTATGGCTTTCGGAGGCAACTGAAGATGTCATGCACAATTTAATATATCTAAATTTGCAGAAATAAAACTAATACCAAACTACACATTTCATAATACAATCCCTCACCATCAGTCCAGCTGTGGCTTTCGGAGGCAACTGAAGATGTTATGAGCAGTTTAATATATCTAAATTTGCAGAAAGGAAACTAATACCAAACTACACATTTCATAATAAAATCCCTCACCATCAGTCCAGCTGTGGCTTTCAGAGGCAACTGAAGATGTTATGAGCAGTTTAATATATCTAAATTTGCAGAAATGAAACTAATACCAAACTACACATTTCATAATACAATCCCTCACCATCAGTCCAACTGTGGCTTTCGGAGGCAACTGAAGATGTTATGAGCAGTTTAATATATCTAAATTTAACTATTGAAGCAAATGAGCAAAACTGAATTAAACAAAGCAGTACTGAAATTAAACAGAAACTAAGAAAAACAAATTAGCAGCAGAACAATGTTAATCCCATGTCATTAGTCAAAAATCTATGAAAATGCCCGGGCTGCCTATCTATAACCTGAAACAAGAACACTGATCAGTGATTAATAACATAAAACATGAAAGACAGAAGTGAAATGGAAAGCATGAAAGTTTATAAATAGAAATGAAGCATATGTATCATGAAAAATGCAATGTATAAACATGTGAATGGATTATGGCACAATGAGCTTTAAAGAAATGAAATAAGAACTATACAATAATGCACAGAACCTTGGCAAGTGCAGGGGCCCTCTACACCAGCCTTGGCAACAATCTTCAAGTACGAATTACGTTGGAAAATAGAGTCTTCTTATATTAAAATGCAGTCATAACAGTAAGGTGGTATTACGGCACAAGTGCAGCGTAATTACATTACAGAGCAGACTTAATAAAAGATAACAGAGACTAATCGAGACTAACTCCATATGTGTATGCAAACGCGTTATTTATAACAAAAGAAACATAACTAATTCCTAAAGTTTATGCTGGTGGAGAACACGTAGACCATTACGTCCACGGATCTAGGATCATGGCCATGTTGGAAAGTAAATCTATGAGGAGTGGATGCTTGAATTCGGCTATGGAGCCATGTACAGATGTCGACTTGTCCTCCGCAAGCTCAGAAACGGCCATATGAACCTTCACGTGACACGAAACAGAGTCTTGTCACCGTGAGACTCCATGGTTGACTTCCATGTGGACGCCTTTGACCGTGGCTTCTTTAGATGAGTTTGCTCAAACCAATAGGACACAAACCATGTCCACATCATTTCTGACTTGCCCATGTGGCTCGTTTTTCATGTAGACACCTGTAACATAGAGTTTCACAAAATAGCTGCGGAAAGTTGCAGCAGCTGCGGAAAGTGGCAAGATTCCGCAGCTAAATGAACAAAATCTAAATCAAACAAAAGACACAAAAATATAGTTAAAAACCATGTTAGATACTCTTTTGCAATTAACATACAATGATATTGACAACTTGGGAGGTTCAGGTGAGTGAAAAAGGTATAGAAAAGTGTATGGAAAAGATGCAGAATTGAGACTCAACAGAGACTTATGAAGGCTTAATTGGCGTTGAATTTTTTTTAGTGGCATTTTAGAACCCAATACTGATATCTATGCTTCAATATGCCCTTAGAATCAATTCAAACTGATTTTTCACACAAGACTTATGCAATTCGAAAAAACAATACACACCTTTTTCTTTCTTTTGAGGAGCTGGATATTGAAACTAAATTATCCCTATGATTTAAGATCTTAAATATCTGAAATTCAGCCCTATAGTAGCCCTCCGACTCTTCTTTCGAATGCCATAGGTCTGACCTGATTTGGATTCTTCAAGACAAATTTATTCCCAATCTTCTACAATGACCTAATTATGGACTAGTTCAGAAGAGGGAACTTGTACGACGTGCCATGTGTGATTGTTTCCTCCTTCAGCTTTGAAATTTATGAAAAGGAAACTAAAGTCCATGTACTTGTAGTGAATTTTTACAAAATTCCAATCCAACACTCAGAGAGAGAGTTATGACAATTTTCCCATGGTCACCTCTTTGAGATGAAATTCGGGAGCCTGGAAAACCATAACTTCCACAGAGCATATCTTTGAAAATATTGTGAACCAAGATCTAAAATTTTTAAAGGAAGTTTCTCAGGATTTCTTCTTCGATCTATAAAAATTTCAGCTTCTAAGACTTTGTAGGCAAAAATTTATAGTGCAAATTCCACGATGACCTGTTTTAGATGAAATTCAGGAGCCTCAAAAAATCCTAACTTCCACAAATCATATCTCTGAAAATATTGCGAACCAAGATTTGAAATTTGTACATGACGTTCCTCAGGATTTAGGCTTAGCTCTATAACAATTTCAGCTTCTAAGCCTTCATAGAAAAAAATTTATAATGAAAATTCCACGATGACCTATTTGGAGCAGTGAAACCCTAGAATCCAAAGCTCTGATACCAAATGTTATGAAACCAGCTCCAAAAATAGAAGAAAAGAGAGATCAACACCTTAGAAATAGCGACTTCGAGGGGGAAACCTATAATACATCACATAAATGAACAATTATCAGATGATAAAAATGACCAAAACCTTCTTCTATATATAGGAGTCCATGGGGTCACAATATAATCCTAGCCGGCCTAACAATAATAATGTAAGGGCACAATAATAACAATATTGGGGTTACAGGGGTACAAAAATAACAATAAGGGGGTTACACTAACAACAATAAAGGATAGTACTAGTAATATAGGGACCTAACACAAGTCTATCATAAAACATACTCATAACCAAGATATAACCAAAATAAATAGAAAGGATATAACAACCATTAAAACCACATATGAACCAGTACATTTACACATGAAATACCAAGGATAATAATATCTTATTAATGAATTCAAAATATAACTAGGTTTTGGAATTCCACGAACCACCTGACCATAGATTTATTGAACCAAATATTTCTTTAATCCAATCACCCCTGTGCCATATTCCAAGCATGAATGCGGGACTCAAAACCAAACCAATCTAGGTTTCGTCAGGCTTTACCACAATCCCCACCAGACCACTAGCCCCTAAAAAAGCATGGATTGCATTGGATTTCTCCACCTAAACCATGATAAATATTCCTTCCTCCTAGTCTCTAGGATTTACCATATATCTCGCCATTCACCGGTCGAGGATTCCTAGGCCTAATCGAGACTCCACCCTCCAGGATTACGGTATTTTCCTCCATTAGAGGATTCCTAGGCCTGATCGAGGGCACAAACCTCTAGGATTTACTGTATATACCTCTATTCATTCGTCGGTGATTCCTAAGCCTACTGAGGTACACAAAATCTGGCTCTACCACAATCCCACCTTCGGTATATGGATTCCTACACTTTGTGTTATTTCTTTTAGAGACCACCTCACTCAGTTTTGAATCCATCCAACAATACAGCTCATCCAAATATAAGAGAACCCACCACAACATGGATATCCAGAAATGGTGAGGCAAGTCTAAAGAAAATTGTCACACCTAAAAAATCCAATGCCAATGACAACAAGAGAACCAAATACACACATGCATGTACCATGCATGCCAAATATAGTAAGGAAATCACACACACAATTCGATACCTGCAAGTAATCCCGTTGTATTCATTTGTTCCTGCTCTTCCTTTCTTTACCTTTTCTTTCCTTTTCCATCTTGGCCATTCCTTTGATTTCCTTGATCCAATGCTATATTTCTCCAAGAAAAATTTAAGTGTCCAAGAGAGTGAGAGAATAAAGAGAGCTCCAAAACCGAACTGAAAAAAGAACACTCACAAAAGATACCATCTGATCCTCAGAAGCCCTTTTATCATCAAGGCCTCTATTTTCATAATTTTCCATTATTTTCCTCCTCACATGCAACCTGTGACCTTTCACCTTCCCTTTCTCCTAATTTCCATTATTTTCATAAATAAAATACCAATTAATGCCTCTTGCCTTTCCAAATCCTTTTTCATTTCCTTTTCCAATTTCCTTAGCCATAATAAACCAAATGAACACCCACACTAGGATGTTTTTCCAAACATTTAGTTTGGAATACATGTCCCATGACCATGATTATTATTTTTCCTTTATTAACTTTATTTACATGAATTTTTGACCAGGGTTGTTACAAATGGTTTGTTGATGCTTGCTATTACATGATTACATTTTAGTTCCTTTACTAATTTGGATTCATTAAGGTTCCAGGAGTTGTTGCTATTAAATAAACAATTTCTTAAGCACATGCTGTCTTTCCTAATTAGACCAGATCTAGGAGCACATCAAAGTCAAAAGAAAAAACTCATCACTTGGAGATATTTATGGAGCATCCGGATCATTTGGCTGAGATCTTTTGTAGCTCTATTTGTAATTATAGGAAAATGTTATAGTTTTACCCCTACGTGGAAATCATTGTGTAATTGTTAAGATATTTTTTTATTTTAAGATCACACGAGAATCAAAAGATTCTCGTGATGATTTTATCATTGTAATTAAGATATATAAAAGAGAAGACTATTTTCCTACAAGGGATAGAGCAAAAAATTGGAGAATAGGGTTGGAAAGGGGAAACACCAAAGCTCTATAATCCCGATACTTTTGTTAATGAAAATCTCAACTTTGTGGTTCAATAATTTCCTCTGAGTGGTTTATGTGCTTTTTAGTGCACCGACCCCCACTAAGGAGGACAAACCCTCCTTCTTAGCAGTGATCATTGGTTAGTTAGAGTGTAATACTTAATTGCATAAATAGTTCTTAGTTGTGTGATTTTTGTTACTACTGCTGTTATAATTAATTATGTGTGTAATTTAATTAATTGCAAGAAGATTTGGATAGTGTGAAAAATTAAGTCTTGAACCAGTCCCTCATTTTAGTGTGGCAGTAAATTATTTGATTTTTTGTTACAGTTTGGATTTAACTTCCTTTTATGTGTGCAGATTGAAAAGGTGATGGTTTCCAGAAGTGCTATGAGAGTGGTTGAATGACATATTATCTTATTATGCAATATTTCTTCACATTGAATTTGTGTGGAGTGTGTAACAACTTTGTTAATGGCTAAGAGTGTGAAATGAGTTTGGGTTGATATTATTTTATACTAATCATCATCTACCTTAGCATTGACTCTGCACGACAATCTTGTAAAATTTAAAGCCTACTTGGACCAATAATTAAACGTAAGAGCGAGTTGACCAACATTAAAATGCGAACAATATAAAAATAATGAAGTTAACAAAGTTGCGTATTCAAATAATTGTGAGATACATGCATTGATATTTTATTAACTTTTATGTCTTCACAAACGTATGTTGATAAAAAATGAATGGAAGAAGCTCTCACGTAATCCTATTTTTTTCTACCAACAATTTATACCATATCTTGAACAATTTAATTATATTGCAATAGGTAATTTGCATTGACTCAAATAATATTGAAGCATTTCAAATTTTATGGCATAAGAATCATCATTTTTTAAACATGGATTACAAATAATTCTGAAAATTTAGAAGTTTTGGTCATTAACATCATTGTCTACAACAATGTCATCCAATGTATCATTGTCAATGTTCATATGATATTTCAAGTAGTTAATATTATAATCATCCTCATATTGACTTGCATCATCTTCATCATCATTGAAATATGACTGTAGACCATCCATATTGTTACCAAATGTATTTAGATCATCATTTTCTATACCATCCATATTGTTGTCTTCGATAGCATCATCTAACTTCGTATTTTTGTCTTCTTGTGCCTAAACATAACCATCTTCAACATCATCATGGATGTCAATTTCTTCGATGTTCTCTAATCCATCTCTCTCATTTTGTTGGCCATAATTTTTTTGCTTAGTATCCAAGAATGCATCATCAAATACATGCATTAATCTTGTTTCACAATGTCATGGAATATATCTATTTTGGGTCCAAAATATATTCATAGAAAAATACCTGCACATGAATGAGTACATACATATATTAGACGCATGTTATAATAATTTTATTAATTAACACTACTACATTTGGCAGAAATTCCGACACTTGGTTCCGATGCTTTTGACCAAATGTCGGAAATTTCCCCAAATTTTTTCCATCCCACCTGAAACCGTCACTATACCGACGTTTATAGAAAAGTGTCGCCATTGCGACGTTTGGAGGAAGACGTCGCAATTGCGACACTATGGCCTAAAGCGTCGCTATTGCGACGACTGCCTCCAAACGTCGCAAGTGCGACACAATGTCTAAGTGTCGCAATTGCGATGTTTGGAGGCACCCGTTGCAATAGCGACGCTTTTTCTGCCATCGGTATAGCGACACTTATATGCACGCTACATAAAAATACGAAACTTATATGCGCGCTACATAAAAATTATTTTATTGTTTCGTATCCATCGCAATAGCTACATTAACGTCTGATATCACGCGCGCATTCGCCCTCCACTCTTGCAGAACAGCATTCGCCCTCAGCTCTTGCAGAACAGCATTTTCCCTCGGCATTCGCCCTCAGCGTTCGCCCTCAGCTCTTGCAGAACAGCATTCGCCCTCAGCTCTTGCAAAATGGTAAGTTCTTACTGCAGGCCCTTCCTCCTATAGTAAGGTTGACTCTATTTGGGTTTTTTTGGTCAATTCCATTGGATTGTGTTAGGCTGTAGGGTTCTCTCTAGATGTCAAGAATCAAGATTCAATACCCTCTATTATCTTCATCACCCAATACAAGATTTAAATTTTCCCAAAGAAACGCTTATTAATTTGGCAGCCATTATTTCTCCCTGCTTTAAAAACCCTACATTTAAATGAAAACAAGCATTGCATTTCAACTACAAAAATCTATTAGTGTTCAAATGTACATGTGTGCTACATTAACGTCTGATATCACATGCGCATTCGCCCTCTGCTCTTGCAGAACAACATTCTCTCTAAGCTCTTGCAGAACAAAATTCACCCTCAGCATTTTTCCTGAGCTCTTGCAGAACAACATTCTCCCTCAGCATTCGCCCTGAGCTCTTGCAGAACAACATTCGCCCTCAGCTCTTGCAGAACAGCATTCGCCCTACATTGTCCCTCATCTCTTGCAGAACAACATTGGCCCTCAGCTCTTGCAAAACAACATTCACCCTCAGCTCTTGCAAAATGGTAAGTTCTTACTGCAGGCCCTTCCTCCTATAGTAGGGTTAACTCTATTTGGATTTTTTTGGTCAATTCCATTGGATTGTGTTAGGCTGTAGGGTTCTCTCTATATGTCAGGAATCAAGATTCAATACCCTCTATTATCTTCATCACCCAATACAAGATTTAAATTTTTCCCAAAGAAACGCTTATTAATTTGGCAGCCATTATTTCTCCCTGCTTTAAAAACCCTACATTTAAATGAAAACAAGCATTGCATTTCAACTACAAAAATCTATTAGTGTTCAAATGCACATGTGTGCATCACTTGTGTAGGGTATTCCTTTTCCACTTTCACATTATCCAAGAATGTGTGCAGTATAGTTCATATTTTTTGTGATTTATATTATCTTGAAAAAGGAAAGGTAAATTATTTCCCATGGAAAAATAAGGTTTTCCCTTTTTACTACTGGAAATGGTACAACAAAGTTCCATTTCTACCCAAAAATCCTATGAAACAGAAACCAAATAAAGGCCATGTCCTCAATGGACATCATTTGGCTTTGAAAATGGCCATTGCACCGTGTTGTTTCTTATATTACATCACGATAGTTTCTTGGGTCATTTCTTGTTTCTTGAGATGAAAAACAACCAAAGAAATTGTGAAGATCCTTTCAAGAAATAAATGACCATTTCTCAATCATATCTCAACTATTTTTATTTTTATTCAGTGGTTGCTTACTTTGAGAGAAATTTGACACTTTTATAAGGAATATAACATAAAAACACAAAATGGGAAGGAATTGATGAGGTAGATGACCTTTAGTTGTTGTCAATTAAGAATTGATAATACACGATGCATGTTATATACTACAAACTAGATTCCTTCCTGGAGTTAGGACACAGAGTATTGAATCAAAGTTGTAGTTTCTAACTTCTTGTATTGGTTCATCAATCTTGAAATTCAGACATTGCATGTCTTCATTGCTTCATATTTGAATAATTTGCATCATATCGTACAATAGGAAATTAGGAATTATGATTATTATTACTTTATGGATCTGTTAAGTTACTTTTAAGTTTGCATGGTTTAGTGTGAAATTATTCTTGTGTGCCCCTAGGCCCAGGTGAAGGAATGCCAAGGACTGAGAACCCTAGTTTTAAATGGTATTGTTTCTTATACCCAAAAAACCCTCAACATCACTTCTTATTAGTTCTTAACAATAGTGTTGTAAACAATTTGAAAATTGATATAGCAAAATCTCGCACTTCTCAAGATAAAGTCCTAAAGCTAAAGTGTGATACCATGTGTAATTCAATAGCCCCATTGTCACCTCACCAACCTCTTTTCACTTCGGGTTAGCTCTCCTCCAACTCAAGGGGGGTTATCCCTAGTATATGTTAGGGATCTAATGGCCCAACCAAACCAAGTCAAGAGCCCCATAACTCTCTATGTTTACTACTATCAATCAAAATATTGAACAATAGGGTCAGACATGCATCCTGAAGATAAAATTGCCAAGGTATTTTTGGGTAATTTCAAAGGGAAAGTCCCCAAACACATATAATCAAGGAATTATAACGTGATTTTAAACATTAAATATCAACAAAATCGTTTAAAGGATATTGAAAGGAAAAAGGTGATGGAAGATAGAAAGTGCCTTACTTAAATGCTCTAAGGATTTTTCAATAGTTGCTCCAAAAGCTTCACTTCAAGGCCCTTCAAGGTCGTCTCCAACAATGCTATACCATCAGCTTCAACAATGTTGCTCCAAAAATGTCCTCAAGGTCTTCACAACAAGTTTACTAGAAGTTGCTCCAACAATATATTCAATAAGTTCTTCATTGTCAACTCGTCTCTTGTTTGGGTGCCTTAATGTGCAATGACATGTTTCCAAGACTGAATTCAATGCAAGGCATATTTGAAACTCTAACTCTGTCTTCCGATGTCTTATTAGAAATTATTTCAGTTTTCATTTTGTGTTTTCAAGTTAGATATTTTTTTCAAGTTTTTACATTTATAATTTTATTGCAATGTGGCAGACTGATTAGAGCAGTGCAGGAACAACCCCGAGACGGGATGATCGCGGAAAGAGGCCAGCAGAAGAACATGTAAAGTGCCAGAATTTCTCTATCTTTAGGTATTTTAGTTATTTACATAATTGAAATAATATTAATTTTGTTCAAATATGTAGACACCTAGCCATGGTACGCCTGATGATTCCCTCTTTGAGGAAGAGCTTTCTTCATCCCTATCTCCAGTGTTCTTGTTGCGAAAAAAGGCACGAGATGCAAGGTCGGAATTTAATACTTTGATAGATGTGCCTAAAACACCTAAAACAGAAGAGAGGATAAAAAATCTTATGAGCCAGCTAGAAAGATATCAGGTAATCATAAAAATTCAAAAGGATATTTTTTTTGTTCTACATGAGATGAATTGTGATAGTTTTATTTTTAATTTTTACATTGACTAAAATAACAAAAAATTCTTTTGTATGTAGCGTTTTTTGGCACTTGCTGAACCCGGTGTTGGTGGTAGTGGGACACAAGGGAAAGAGATTGCCCAACAACCCTCTCGTACACCTTCTACTCCTTTAGGTGCCAGCCAAGAAACACACCCTGCCCAAGCAGACACCCAGCCAACCGATGAACGTGTTGGCAATGATGAGGCTGATATGGCCAACTACATTATTGCGTTTCCTGGAGCTACACATGTCAGCTCCACAGGGACCATTAATGGCACGTTGTTGGTGAACGATGAAGGTGTCCCTATAAAGCATGTACAACTCCTAGGTAAATTTTAATATTTTAACTATTTCATGTACTTTATCTAATTTATCATGATTTTTATTTTTAAATTAATGATAATATCTTCTTTTTTTCTTTTTTTTTTGTGTAGGAAAAAATGAGTTCTACAGGTTTCTGGAGAGCCATGCGTTGGTAATTTTTGGCCCAACCATACGCACAGGGTGGTCGAAATTCGACACAGCATTTCTAGATTATCTAGAAGCCGGGTTGGCACATTTGACAGAACAACGGTGGCTCGGGTAGCCGACAAATATTTGAAATATACCAGGGACACCTATAGGACGCAATTGCAATTTAACCCTAGATATGAGCGTTCTCTCGCAGTTCCAGAGAGTGAGTGGAGAGCACTCATCCATGATGGAAAAGAGAAAAGGGCAAAGAAAGAAGGAAAAATGCTAACTGGACCCGCAAGTTAAATTACAACTTTAATTCAATAGCTTTAATTTTCTCTATGTCTAAAATAAAAGTGTCCTACGTCATATCTGACTTCAATCTTTTGATGCTAGGTTGCCTGACACCTCAAAGGCAACCAAAGCTAGGATTGAAAAAAAGGGCCATCACAAGCTAGGCCAGGGCGGCTACTTGAAATTAGCCGCAAGAATTGTAATTAAGTAGCTAAAAATCTTATAATTAATTGTATCGCCTTCCAACATTTTTGTAATCCTATCAAATATGATTAAAAATACACAATCATATGTAATGTAGGGTGATGACTTCGGAACAGAAACTACAGAGGAAGATAAAAATATCGCTTTCCATTTCGGCTATCAAGCTGTAGTTGAACATCTTATAAGCTTGGGGCAGGTCCCAAGATCCAGAATGCCTGATAAGGTAAAACATTAACCTTTCAATATGTTTGTTTTCGTCCATAAATTTAATGTCTAACAAATTTTTTTAAATCAGGGGAGCAGCACTACCGACGAGGAAAATAACCCAGTTTTAGAGCCAGATGTAGATGATCCTCACGTGCAACCTGATCATTGTAGTGGGGACCAGGCCGACAATGCTACTATCAGTGAGGGCCGTGACGGTAATTAATTTCCACTTATAATTTTTTCTAATTATGCCTTGATGGTTGTCCTTATAACGTTTTTTGTTTAAATGACAGAGAATGTTTCCCTTGAGGATCTTACCACCAGAGAGGAAGACAGGGCAACAGTCCCAACGGCGACAACTGGTGCACCAGGTAAATAATCTCATTGCAATTTTTTTATTAATATTACCGAACTAGCTCAATGATATTTAAAAACTGACAATTAAAATTTAATATTATCTATTTTTGTAGGCGATGCCCCGTCACTGGATGAGACCAGACATCGTGACTACGCAACTAGGTCAGCGGCGACAACTGGTGCACCAGGTAAATAATCTCATTGCAATTTTTTATTAATATTACCGAACTAGTTCAATGATATTTAAAAACTGACAATTAAAATTTAATATTATCTGTTTTTGTAGGCGATGCCCCGTCACTGGATGAGACCAGACATCGTGACTACGTAACTAGGTCAGCGGCGACAACTGGTGCACCAGGTAAATAATCTCATTGCAATTTTTTTTTATTAATATTACCGAACTAGTTCAATGATATTTAAAAACTGACAATTAAAATTTAATATTATCTGTTTTTGTAGGCGATGCCCCGTCACTGGATGAGACCAGACATCGTGACTACGCAACTAGGTTAGCAGTGCGGGTCGAAAGGCACGAAACAGGAGCAGAGCATGATGATATTGATGATGTAATTAAGAGCTTTAGAAATAGGAAGAAGAAAAAGGAAATTCGATAATGTAAAATATTGTATTATTATAAGGCAAACGTTACCATACTTGGAACGTTTTTTGCGTTATATAAAAAACTCATTTATCATACTATTTTTATGTCAAGCATTAATTGCAATGTTTCCTTACGTACTTTTTGTTGAATTGTTTTTTTATTAGTTATTGAATATTTTTTTTATGCTCATGAAAGTAAAAAATGAAATAAAGATTGGGTATTTGGGAATTGAGAGTGATGTGGGGGGGGGGGGGGCGCGAGAGGCCATAAGAGCTTCCACCTTCATGTGGTTGGCCCTGTTTAGTAGAGAATAATTTCTTGGAGCAATTTAATATTGGAGTAAACCTCCCTCGATCCAGCGTAGCAACAAAAAAGTCAATGTTGACTTAGTTGCTACTCTTTCAGATCGTGGGAGGCTTGTTCCAAGTTCATGCGACTCCAATAAATTTTTCTTGAAATGAAGAGGAGCTTATTCAGGTATGTTTTGACATTTTCAACATATGTTCTAACATTATCATAAGAATGCATCTTAGAGTAAAAATACTACATCAATTACTTGTATTTATTGTATAGATAATGATGGATTTTGATTGACTTGGCAGTGCAGGTACAAATCCTCTTGCATCATGAGCAATACAACTTGTCAACTAGGGTCATGTCCAAGATATTTTTGCTTGTGCGCTTGACCAGGTTCGTAATGTCACATTTTGTAAGTTCCTTTACGGTTCATAATTCAATATTAAGCTTGTTCATGATTATTATCTAGGTTTTTTGTATGTGTTTTTTCATCTATTTTATTGTAAGCAACTCTGCATGTTTCCTGTTGTTCACTATGATTTCTCCCATTACCACTCCCAGGATGAATCCAACTTTATTGTTACATAGGTTACTTTATTGTTACTATGATTTCTCCATTTACGATTTCATAGGTTACATCATGTAAAGTTGTTCTTGCACATGTTGGAATATTGAAAAATTCCAGAACAATGAATGGAGATAGAATAGTGGAATAACCTGTTAAAGTGTATTAATGACCCAACGTTTCGGACCTCTTAAGTGAGTCCATCATCCAGGGAAATGCAATGAATTTGAAAGAATTATGATCATCTAGGGAAAAATGAATGGTATAATTCTTTCAAATTCATTGCATTTCCCCTGATGATGGACTCACTTAAGAGGTCCGAAACGTTGGGTCATTAATACACTTGAACAGGTTATTCCACTATTCTGTTAAACCATTGCACCTGTATGGACTCTCTTTTTAAAATGAATGGAGAATAAATCTCCCTTCTTTTAACACAGAGAAAATAAAAATTTCTTTGACAGGAGACAAAGTTTCAATACTTTGAAAACAAAATTCTATTCCCTTCAATAACTCAAAAAAAAACTGTTACACTTCTTCCTCACTGAGAGGGATTACAAAATTATGACTGCTACAAAACGCAGTGCATAAAAACAACTCACTGTCTGTTCAAAACAAACATACTCTGTCTCTAAAACACTCTGCTGTGTTTTTCACTTTCGCACTGTTGTGCATACACACTTAAAAAGTTACACTCAATCTTTCACTTTTTACACACTGCTGTGTAATAAAAAATTTACGTACTGTCTATAAAAAAAACTACCAAGATTTTTTGTCCTTTTTATTTTTATATGCCGTAACATATAAAACATATTATAATAAACCCTCTTTTAAAAAAATAAAATTAAAACTAAATTCTATGGCCCACCTTTCATTTCGCATATGATATATATATAACATATGTTTAAAACATATGTATATATTAAAGCATACATAAAATTAAATTATCAAAACATTAAAGAACCCTTTTCGTCGGACTTCAAAAGTCTGAATAGATTGAATTTCAAACCAAATTCGCGTTCCAAAATGGGATGCTGACTTCTGCCTAATTTGTAACGCGAATTCTCAATCCAATGTGCCTTATAAAAAATTCGGGTCCAGTTTTCAGGTTTTCAGATTCCCTTCAATTTCATACGATCCAATATTAATGCTCCACGTGTCCTCCTTTTGAATTTACAAAACTGGGGGGTAAATTTCTGTTTGTTTAATTTCTGGTTGGTGAATTGCGTTAATGTTGGTTGTTGTGTTTAAATACAATCCTGTACAGAAATATGGCTGCGGCCGTCTACAAAAAAAACTTGCAGGAATTTTAAATGTTGAATTAAATTTCTGGATTATGTGGAAGTTCAAAGAGTGACATAATCCCTTCCCCGCAACTAATTTATAAGATAGTGGAAAGTATGGTGAGAGGAAAATGGTGGGATTTACAATCAGCCATATTCACTTTGAAAACAATGGGGAATTAAGAGACCATTATACCTAACAAGTCCTTATAAATATTGAAGCCGAGGCACAAATACATGACAACAACCTTTATACGAGAATTATTTTATTTGAGTAAGGGAATAGTAGTTGTAACATAAGGTTGCAACAATGGTTCCATAAAACAATTACTTGTATCCAACTGCAGTAACTATGGATTAAAGTTGCAACAACTATGGCTTGACATTGCAGAAGTTGTGACTTGGGGATGCAACATTTGCGACTTAGAATAAAACACATTATATATATATATATATATATATATATATTAAGAGATTATTATACCTGAAAAATACTTGTCAATATTGAAGTTGAGGCATCGATACACGGTAACAATATTTATACGAGAATTATTTTATTTGAATAAGGGAATAATAGCTATAACTTAAGGTTGTAACAACGGTTCCATAGAACATTTGCTTGTATCTATTTGCAGTAAATATGCGTTAAAGTTGTGCCAACTATGGCTTGAGGTTGTAGGAGTTGTGGCTTGGGGATACGATATCCGCGACTTAGAATAAAAAATATTATATATGAAAGAAAGTATATATATTAAGAGATCATTATACGTAACAAGTCCTTGTAAATATTGAAGTTTACACATAGAGACACGACAACAACCTTTATACGAGAATTATTTTATTTGAGTAATGGAACAACAACAGTAACTTAAGGTTGCAACAATGGTTACATAAAACTATTGCTTGTATCTAGTTGTAGTAATTAGGTGTTAAAGTTACAGTAGCTATTCCTCTGACTTAGAATAAAACAAATTATATATAAAATAATATATATATATATATATATATATATATATATATATATATATATATATATATATATATATAGAGAGAGAGAGAGAGAGAGAGAGAGAGAGAGAGATTAGAAAATATATTACAACAATATTTATTTAACTAGTATGTTAAAAAAATAAAATTTACCCGGTCGCAAGTGTGGGGGCATCTGGAAAGGTATGGATACCAATCCATTTAGAATATACATGGCATCAACACCCAAATCCGTGATTAGTTTTTGAATATGGAAGATGAAAAACAAGAGATACATGCCTAAACAAATTAAGAAATGCTACTATTTTGATCGCTCACACATTTACATATGCTATTGTCTATGCACCTTCTATTGGTGGACGATGTTATCCTATTTCTTGCAAGATATAGTAGATAGGACTAGTATGTGAAGACTCATTAGAGCTCTAAAATCATTTTGGGTTTCATTTGGACTATAAGTAAACCTACTCAAGTCTACCATCACTTCCAATGATTTGGAAGATATGTTAGAAAAAACAATCAACCAAGTGCACCCATTTCAAATACTTGGGATTTATGTTAAGATTTAATGACTATAGGTATGGAGATTGGTTCTTTCCATATCAAAAAGTGGGAAAAATAATCACAATATGGTTATCCTTGGGTGGCACATTAACCTTAGTAGTGTCCATACCAGGATATTGGCATTCCCTAGCTTATATTCTTGTTGGTATCTTGGGAAATATTAGAAAAAAATCCTTTCATTTTATCTAGAAGGAAAGGAAAAGAAAAGGAGGCATCCCTATAGTAAAATGGAAATGGATTTCCCAGCCAAAAATCACATGATTCATTGGATACTAAAGAATATTCATCATTTTTGGAAAGGATTATTTTCCAAGAGTCTTTGGAGAATCATAAAACATTTAGGCTTGTGGCAGGATGTAATAAAATCAAATAAATAGGAAAAATTTCAGATAAGGATAAATTTTACAAAAGTTCCAACAGTTCTTCCCACCATTTATCTTCTGGTATTCTGGTCCGTTGAAGTTTTCTCAATGTTTCATTAGCCTCAGTATATCTGAAAAAGGTAGGCTGAATTAGAAACAAATGCTTTACTTCATGCTCAAGATAAAATAAATTTTCCAATCTGTCATGAATATTTTTTCCTGTTGGAAATGCTGCTTCTGATGTACTGGTTGAAGAATTGGCCTGATTGTCAGCATACTTTTCCAATTTTTCAACATAGCTTTCAAGGTCCATTAGTTTATCCTTTGAAACTATAGGACTGAGCAATCCTTTTTTCAACAAAATATCAAATCTTTCTCTGAAGGCAATGATTTCTTCTTACATATCTGAGCACCTTCGTTCTAGATTCTGCATAAGGGTTCTCTTAGTAAAAACTCTTTTTATTTCCAAAATTGTTTCGGTCCTGTCTTGAATACCAAGTTCTGCAAGTTGGTGTCTGGTTTGAGTGTTTAGAAACTGTATGAGTTGATTGGCTTCCTTAAGCCTATTTCCCAATTCTTCTCTTGTACTTTGAACTTCTTCTATAGCCAATTTGACTAAATCATTCTGTTCATACATAATCTGAATTGAAGACCAGACATCCTTTATTGATTGGATAATGTTTTCCCAAAGAATTTCATTTATTTCCTTTAAAGGTTTCTCCAATGTGAGATCCTTTTCCAATTCTTTAACCAATTTTTCTAATATTTTGACCTCTCTTGTTTTATCAGCAACACTCATTTTTGAGAGATCATATTTTTGTTCTAAATTAATAAGCTGTAAATTTGTGTGCTGGAGTTCTGTTACTTGAAGTTTCAATTCATTCATTGACTTTATTAATTCTTCAGAACTCAAATTAAAAGTATTTACCTGTGATAGCTCTGTTGGCTGACCTGTTGTGGATGTACCTGTACCTGTAATTGCCTCTGTTTTTTATGCTGGAATAGTAGACTGATTGTTCTTTAATGCCTGTTCAAGCTCTTTTTCTGTTTCATTTAGTTTCTCATTCAGTTTCAAAAGCAATTCCATCATTTCTTCTTCAGAATTTTTCTTTATCATCTCTTCAGTTTGTGGATGTCTTGAAGCTGGCAATTTCAACTGCTTTCTCAAAGCTGCAATATCATCATTTTTTTTCTTGATTAGGGCCTCTATACCTTTGACATCTTTAGGATTGTGACCCAATCCAATGATTATTTCCTCCAATGTCTTTATCCTGTTGTCTTTGGCCTGAGAAGAGGCTTTTTCAAGCTACAATTGTGCATTAGTGTTCTCCAAAGAATCCTGCAACTTCTGAGTTGCCATTGCTTTATCGGTCAGAGTAGAATAGATCATTTCACCAGTCTACTTATGTAACTCAATCTGATATAAAGGATGAATATCCTTTGCTAAGACTTCAAAATTTGTTCTAATATAATCTGCAGCTGTTTGAGGCTGCTGCACTTTTGGTTTGAAGTGACTCATTATCATTTTGCCTTGCTGAATGTCATAAGCTGACATCAATATTTCTTGATTCTTAGGAGCCATCTTCAAATACTGATTGTAAACCTAGAGTCTTAGTGGATCATTCCTGGCTTTTATATTGATAAAGGTTTTCTTTATCTCTCCTGCATCTTTAAATGGTGGTTTGAAAGAAGATATTTCAACACTCGGTTGCTTTTACAACTCTTTTCTCTGTAAAGTAGTGGATTCCCCACTGAATATACCTGGTTTTTGAATATCCAAATATTTTCTCTGGCTATCAGGAATTTCTTGAACAAAATCTACTTCTGGAAGAGGATTTAATTTTTTTCTTTTAGCATGAGGCTGTTCTGAAGATCCACCAACAGGGGTAGCAACTTCAGCATCTCTCTTCTTGCCTTTTTCTATATTTATAGGAGTTTGTAAAATTGAAATTTCTGGCTCATTGATCTGAATAGGAGGAATTTGTACTTGACCATGTTCTTTAGAAGTCTCAGGTTGCTCTGTCATTGTGAATTTTTCAAATACTTGTATGTCAGGCTCCTTTTCTTTTCCTTTAGATTGTACTGTGGCCAATGCATTGATCTCCTGTAAATTTTGCTGAGAAGTCCCTGTAGAAGAAGGACCAATACCTGGTATCTACACCTGTCCAAAAGAGTCTAGGTCAAGTATTTTCTCAAGGTCTTTCATTACATTTTCAACATTGACCTGCTCACTATCCCGTTCTACCAATGTTCCTTCCATCCATTCATCCATATTGGCATATTGTTCAATTTCTAGAATTTTGTGATGAATGTATGGTGATAGTTTATTTTCATTCTTCTATCACAGATAAAGCTATTTGGGTCATAAGGCACCCAGTAAAAACTTTTTTGTAATCTGAGATATTCTTCTAAGATTCTTTCTGCTTCCTTTCCAGCATCTCTAGAGTTACAAACAAAGGGACCTAATTGAATTTTGATCCTGAGTTGAGCCTTTTTCTTTGCATTGCAGAAATGAACTATATCTGAGTTAATCATCTGCCTAAAATACTCTAGTGCAAAGAGTCTCATGGGGACATATTTGGGAAACTTGAATGGGCACAATTCACATCCATATATTCTGATCTCAGTGTGATTTTGATACAAGTACCAGTCACCTACCCTATATTGTTTTGAGAGCTGTAGAATTTTCTTGATTTCATTATTGACTCTAGGAGGGGAAACTCTTGTTAACAAAGTGGTTGCAGGGTGTAAAAATAGGTCAATAAACTCATTATAGGAGTAAGGAGAATCAGAGGAATTATGGGTGATGGCAGACCAAAATATCATAGACCTAGGATTTCCTTTGGCATCAAGTTTCTGAACATGGAAAGGGAAACTTTCTGATTGGTAATAAATCATGAGATGATATATAATAGAAGAATATTTGAACACTTTTTCATTCTCAAATCTCATGAATTGATCATGGATTTTATCAGCAATGTAGGATGCAAAATCATACTTGACAGCAGGGGACTGTCCAGGGGTAAATATAGACAACAATACTAGGGTTAATTGATCAACATATTCACTAGTATTGAAACCCATGATAAAGGATATGATATTTAGAATAAGCCTGCCCACATCAGTGAAAAAATTATAACCATAGGGGGGAGGGCCTTTGGGCTGATGCTCTGGTAACATGAAGGTTTGAAAAATGCGATTTAACTCTTCATGGGACAAATTGGCAGAATTTTCAAGTAATTCTCCCATGGACAGGGGAGCGAGGGCTTGACCAGGTTGAAATTGCAGCATTTCATTTATCGACTGAGTAGTGATTGGGAAAAGGATGTTCTGACTCAGGGACAAAAATGCTCTTTGATTGGGGTCATAGTTTGCATGGCAGTAATGAATTAACTCAGGAAAAATATAGACTGAGGGGAGAAGATACATGGGGAGATTGGATTCCCACAATCCAATAATATCATAACCATTTATAAAGTTATCTCTACAGCGGAAAAAGTTTCGAAGAGGATTATCACTAAGAACGAGGTCTTTAATTTGAAAACCTCTATCTGCTAGGGGCAGATAGTCTAAATCTCTGTCAGGGGCATTCAAAGGTGCGACGTTCAGAGCCACTGGAACCTCCATTTCTGGTTCTTGTGGATTCAGAAATGAATTTCAGGTTTTTGTGAAGAACAAACACAATTACAAGTTTTGGGAATGCAATTTACAATTCTGGGGATTGAACAAGACCAAATTGAACTCTGTTTCTGTCTTTCGTGTGGAATTTAAAACAAAAGCTAGGATTTCACAGAGTTTTAACGGGAATTGGGGTAAATACCTATTTTTTGGGAGATGAACAGTGATTAAACAGGTATAGGCTATGGCGTACGAACTCTGGATTACTGGTATGCAATTGTCTTTAGCAAAATACAGTTGATGGCGCTTGACAGTTTGTTTTTGAAATTCTCTGCATGAGACTTTGGTCGTTCACAGAATAATGAAAATGACGCGGGCAAATTTTTTTTATTCACAAAGTCCAAAGGGTGACGAGGTTTTTATTTATTTATTTAATGGATGACGTCAGCATGTACGGAGGATGAGTCACGAGAGGCAAGCGGTAAGCGGTTTCCATCGCACCGCTTTTGGGGAAAAGTGGTTTTGGGTGGAGGGCGAGCGATTCCATAGAATGATTGACTCGTGGCATGGCATTGTTTGAAAACCGCCGGGCCATCGCGCGTTATTGTTCGGATGCGGATGGCTAGCGATATCATTAATAACCGTTGATCTCAGATGGGTTGATCAAACGACGATGGGGACGTGGAAGTGACGGGGATTTAATATGGAGGGCCCGACGCAATTAAACGTTAATTAATCTCATCGAGGGGAATCTGATTGGTGGAGTTAATTAATCGTGAGGATTAATTAATTTTTTTATAAAAATGCAGGAAAGTGATCGGGAAATGATTTAACCAAGGTTAGTGGTTAAGGGAGGTATTGGGGATTTTACAAAGGGTTTATAGTTTAACCTTGGGAAAGGGAGTCGGGGGATTAAAATACACAGGGGAAGAATTATTTTTGTATTAAAACACGTAATAAAACATGTTTTAATTATTTTTTCAATATACTTTTATTATATGATAATTAAATCAGATTAATCTAATTACCATAGGGGGCGAAATTTAATATTACGATATATTTAGCCAAAGGGGGCATAAAGTGGGTTTTTTATTTAAACATGTGGGAATAAATAACTTTGGCTAAAATTTATTAATGGGTTTTTGGGGATATTATATAAAAAGGAGTTATATATAATAGGAGAGGGTTATTTTTGTAAGGATTTAATACATAAAATCAATGTTAATATGACAAGAGGACAATGTAAACTCAAAATACAATAATATAACTAAAAAAGTGAATATTTAAAAGAAAATTGCATTGAAATCACTTCATCACTTAGACTTGGAACAAAATGTGATTTTGAGGGTTTTTTATGAAATAATGCATAATTTTCCTAAGTAAAATGGGATTTTACTTAGGAAAATATGTTTAGAAATGAATGAATGTTATGAAGAATGACTTCAAGTACTTAGGCTTTTCCAATTATTGGGCCGAGGGTCCAGTCCTTCCAAAATTCAAGGAAATTCCTTGAGCCCCTCTAATTTTCAAATACCTTAGTACTTAGGGGAAATTAGTGAAATATTTAGGGGAAGATGAGAAGGGAAGTTAATAATTTTGACTTTTCTTTGCTTTGAATTTCTTCCAGTATAGTGTCTGCCTTTGCACTTTGTGATGAAAGTAAATATTAACACATTTAGAGTCATTGTCCATCACATGCAATTCTGCAACATCATCTACCTACCCTACCTACTTTACTCTACCATTTTTCTTCTTTATTAGGGTGCACTTAGACTGGCAAACCCTTATCACACTTTCTTTTCTTTTACATGTAGAAATATATCTAAGTCTAACCTTATTACATCCAAGGGCTCATATTAAGCTATTTAGCTTCTTTTATTTACTCTACCTATCTACTTATTTGCTAAGATTAAACAATTTGGTCAGATTTTATTCTCTATCTCTAAAACATGAAATTGAAAGATGAAATAGCCAAGCTTAAACTGTTTGACTATTCATAAATTGTGGCATAGGATACAAGTTGCACACAATTTTATTTATTACATAAGAGAAAAAAGTAGTGGCATTTAGAATTGCACACTTTCCTTGGCCTTTCTTTTGGTGGGGGTTCATTTTCTTTTACTTTTTTGGCCATTTTTATTCTTTTTACCCTTTGATTTTTCTTTTAGGGTATACCCTCTTTACATTTTTTAAATTTTTTTGATTTTTTGATAATATGGAAAACCTTTGCAACAAGAAAAAGGTATGAACATATTACATAGCCCATCAAGTCAATCATGAAATATGACACCTATTGGTATAGGAGTCTAACACTGGCTCCACTTGGGGATGGCTTTTCCTGGTGAAAAGTCAAGAACAGCAGGTCAGTTGTCCTCATCCATTGACCTTGGTGAACCTGTAAATGTCTTATGTCTTCTGCAAACTGAAATCTGATCTGAAACTAAAACAACACACAAAAGTTTTCAAACCAACTTAATGAAAAACTAGCTGAAAATTGAAAACTAAAAAAATGCTCAAAATTCTGAGCTTATTGGCACTCATCTACCTACTCAATCTACTAAAAATCTTATTGAATCAGGTAATACAAAAATGCCAATGAAGCCAATCAAGTAGCTGTAACAATAAATGGATAACTTGATTGCTTGTGATGAAAATTGGAAGTATATTATGATCATGTGCCTTTATAATAAATGATATGATGTGTAAAGGCCACTTTTGATGTATTTGATCCTTATAGAGAAAACATGTTTGCAGATTTGGGCTAAAAATATTCTCCATATAATTTGATATAGGATCAATAAAAGTATGATGTATGTTATTTACTTCTAGGCCTTCAATGACTGGTTGCTTAGTTGTATTCTGAATATTAAGCCTTGAAACTATTTCTTCTGTCTTGTGTTTGAAAGAATAATCATCCTCAATATGCAAGTCAAAAGATAGTACAATTTTCTCTTGCTTAGGAGAAGGAAGATTTTCAAAGAATTCTTTAGGATTTCGGAAATTGTATGACTGAATTTGAGAATGCAAAAGTTTTTTAATTTCATTTTCATAATTTTCAGAAATTATCTCAAGAACACATATTTTCAGTTTGGGAGAATATTTTCTTGATTTCAAAAGAAGAAATAAAGCTCTTAAAAAATCCTCATCAAGATGAAGTTCTAATATCTCATCCCTCAAAATAGCTAGTGATTGTTTTGTGAAATTATCATAATTATCATCATACTGATCATGTAATTCTAAAAAATCTTCTAAGAACCTTGATTTTCTTAGGAATAGGTCATTTTGTAATAGCTTGCATCTTTTGAGGCTCCAACTTCACTCCTTCCTTTAAAACAATATGAACAAAATACTCGAATTCTTATTTCCTAAAAGCACATTTGGATATTTTTACATAAAAATGATTGTTCTCAATAATTTATATAACTTTTCCACATGTTTAGTGTGGTATTCCCATGATTTATTATAAATATGTGTATTATCAAAGAAAACCAACACAAATTTTATGAGATGGGATCAAACAAAATTGTTCTTAAGTCGAGCTCGTCGGACTTCAAACGGCGATAAACCATAATTCAAACCAAATTCGCTTTCCAAAATAGTCTGCTGACGTCGGCCAATTTTGTGACGCGAAAACCAAATGAATTCCGCCCTAATATTTTTTGGGTCCGAAGTTGGGCTTGGGTACGGAGGGAGAGTTGTGACGCGAAATTCTTATCAAATTCGCCCTAATCTTTTTCGGGTCCGGATTTCCACTACGCGAGCGGCCCAAACAAAGATCCGCTCTAATCAATTTCTGCCACGTGTCCTCAATTAGAACTTGCCCTGCTCCCAGCTGCGGGTGCATTCGATGGAGTTTAAGGCGATGGGACATGGATGTGGCGATTTCATATCAATCGCATTAAGTTTTAACGCTGTTCAATTAAGTTCCAAGGTTTTCACATCTAATCGCATTAAGTTTTAACACTGTTCAAGATCGGACCTCCACTTCTGTTAGCGATTCCACATGCTCCAATATGATCCGGCCTTCGGCTCTCATTAATGATCGGAGATTAATTATGACGGGCATCCTTTGATTGCATTGCAGTCGGGTCGATAAAATGGCATTTCGCTATGGTTTTTCAGACGAGCCGGTTGCTGGGTTACACTGCCTGCTCACTGTGACGAGAAGGAGAAGTGGCCAGCTAAACTGCTGTGTAGACCTTACTGCATATCTGCATTTCTCTCGGTCTGGTCCTTGTATGTCTTCCTCTATTTCTTGGAATTCTGCTTCTCCATCTCCTCTTGTGCCCACTGCTAGTGATACTGCACCCATGCCTCGCGTGCGTCAAAGTATGCGTTGCCGCAGGGGGAGCACTAGAGGTCAAATCCTGCGCACTCCCTCCAGCCCCTCAACCGAGTTGTCTTCCGGCCAATCCAGTGATTATTACGCAAGTCGCTATCTAAATACTAGGAGTGGGCGGGGTCGGGTTGTAGGATCTGGCCACCGTATGGATTCCCCTGCTCCTTGTTTCCTCACCGCTAGTTCACCTTCTCCCACGACGCGCACTGCACAATTTTCCTTTAATTTCTCTCTCAACCGCCCACGAATTACAGCTTCAGTCACTGTGGTTTTCCACGAGGAGGCCCAAACGGAGGAAGAATGCACTCGTCCGGCGGGTCTGAGCTCAGAAAAAGCCGGCCAGCATTCGGGCCTTCAGGAGGGGAGCCGTGGCATGAATGTGGAGGTAGCACCTAGCGATCCTGGACCTTCCGAAGGATGGTGCCGAATCGTCGAGGAGCCAGAGGAGTAGTTTGGTTAATTTGTTTTTTTTGCTTCGCGGCCCACTTAATTGTGCTGCTTTTAGATTATTTTACTGTGCTGGAACTTTGTAATATTTTTGAATTCTGTAAATTAAACGTTCAAGACTGGTTTCCCCGTATGAGGGCAGTCTTCTTAATTTTTTGATGACAAATTTGCCATGAGTCTGGGCAATGATTTTGACTTCGGTGTAATTTTATTCCCACTGTTAATAGATTAACTTTACTTAGAAAAAAAAATGTTCCCTTGTTTCTATTTTAAACCTGTTTTTTGAAATACAGAGCCATGTTTATATGGTCTACGTATTATACTCTTTCTCTGTATATCTAGTACATGAACCTTTTTGCTATGAATAGGGTGTTTGCTGTAGTGGGCTACTAATGGAAACAAGCGAGCTTGAACCTTACATCACGGGTGCAACAGATGGTTACCAATTTTGGAATCAAGCGAGCCTGATCTTACAAGCGAGCTTGGGTTTCTGCAGCTGGTTATCACACTCCTCACATGATTAGCATTTTTCTCTGTTCAAGGATTTTGGGTACTTTAATTTGTATTTGGAACAATGGACGTCGGTACTCTATCTGTTGCTTTACTATTCTACATACTGCTATTTCACTTTCTTATAGATGCCTCGGGCATATTTGGATGCTTTCTCAGATTGTCGATAATCTCCATGTGGACCGTCACTGGGTTTTATATCAAGTCCCTGTATGTGACATGGGGTATTTTTCTATCACTGTCTGGGGTGGGACTTCCACTTTTCTGGATGGATATTTGGGTTCCAATCTTCAGATGTGAAATGTAATGACTTCATGGACTGTTTTACTTCATATAATATATTCAAAACAACGTTTTTTCTCTTGTGAAAAAAAAATGATTAATGTTTATCACTCTGCCTTCAAAACTAGCGATGCTGGTCTATGTTGTTGGTTTATTGATATGGTCTCATTGTCTTTTTATATTTTGGACATATCACACTCCTCACATGATTAGCATTTTTCTCTGTTCAAGGATTTTGGGTACTTTAATTTGTATTTGGAACAATGGACGTCGGTACTCTATCTGTTGCTTTAATATTCTAGATACTGCTATTTCACTTTCTTATAGATGCCTCGGGAATATTTGGATGCTTTCTCAGATTGTCGATAATCTCCATGTGGACCGTTACTAGGTTTTATATCATGTCCCTGTATGTGACATGGGGTATTTTTCTATCATTGTTTGGGGTGGGACTTCCACTTTTCTGGATGGATATTTGGGTTCCAATCTTCAGATGTGAAAATGTAATGACTTCATGGACTGTTTTACTTCATATAATATATTCAAAACAATGTTTTTTCTCTTGTGAAAAAAAATGATTAATGTTTATCACTCTGCCTTCAAAACTAGCGATGCTGGTCTATGTTGCTGGTTTATTGATATGGTCTGATGGTCTTTTTATATTTTGGGCATATCACACTCCTCACATGATTAACGTTTTTCTCTGTTCAAGGATTTTGGGTACTTTAATTTGTATTTGGAACAATGGACGTCGGTACTCTATCTGTTGCTTTACTATTCTACATACTGCTATTTCACTTTCTTATAGATGCCTCAAGCATATTTGGATGCTTTCTCAGATTGTCGATAATCTCCATGTGGACCGTTACTGGGTTTTATATCAAGTCCATGTATGTGACATGGGGTATTTTTCTATCACTGTCTGGGGTGGGACTTCCACTTTTCTGGATGGATATTTGGGTTCCAATCTTCAGATGTGAAAATGTAATGACTTCATGGACTGTTTTACTTCATATAATATATTCAAAACAACGTTTTTCTCTTGTGAAAAAAAAAATGATTAATGTTTATCACTCTGCCTTCAAAACTAGCGATGTTGGTCTATGTTGCTGGTTTATTGATATGGTCTGATGGTCTTTTTATATTTTGGACATATCACACTCCTCACATGATTAGCGTTTTTCTCTATTCAAGGATTTTGGGTAATTTAATTTGTATTTGGAACAATGGACGTCGGTACTCTATCTGTTGCTTTACTATTCTACATACTGCTATTTCACTTTCTTATATATGCCTCAGGCATATTTGGATGCTTTCTCAGATTGTCGATAATCTCCATGTGGACCGTTACTGGGTTTTATATCATGTCCCTGTATGTGACATGGGGTATTTTTCTATCATTGTCTGGGGTGGGACTTCCACTTTTCCGGATGGATATTTGGGTTCCAATCTTCAGATGTGAAAATGTAATGACTTCATGGACTGTTTTACTTCATATAATATATTCAAAACAACGTTTTTTCTCTTGTGAAAAAAATGATTAATGTTTATCACTCTGCCTTCAAAACTAGCTATGCTGGTCTATGTTGCTGGTTTATTGATATGGTCTGATGGTCTTTTTATATTTTGGACATATCACACTCCTCACATGATTAGCGTTTCTCTCTGTTGCAGGATTTTGGGTACTTTAATTTGTATTTGGAACAATGGACGTCGGTACTCTATCTGTTGCTTTACTATTCTACATACTGCTATTTCACTTTCTTATAGATTCCTCGGGCATATTTGGATGCTTTCTCAGATTGTCGATAATCTCCATGTGGACCGTTACTGGGTTTTATATCATGTCCCTGTATGTGACATGGGGTTTTCTTCTATCATTGTCTGGGGTGGGACTTCCACTTTTCTGGATGGATATTTGGGTTCTAATCTTTAGATGTGAAAATGTAATGACTTCATGGACTGTTTTACTTCATATAATATATTCAAAACAATGTTTTTCCTCTTTTAAAGTTTCATTTTTTTTTTTTTAAATTGAACCCGCCGTTACTATATTGACGCCTTGTAAGCGTTAGAATTACGACAGATTAAAAACGTCGAAAGAGTGACAGTATAAAAATGTCGGACGAGCGACGTTCAAAACGTCGAACCACATTTCGTCGGAATTGCGACAGTTTACAAACGTCGAAAGAGCGACGTCCAAAACGTCGGACCACATTTCGTCAGAATTGTGACAGTTTACAACCGTCGAAAGAGCGACGTCCAAAACGTCGGACCACATTGCTTCGGACTTGCGACAGTTTACAAACATCGGAAGAGCGACGTTCAAAACATCGGACCACATTTCGTCTTAATTGTGACAGTTTACAAACGTCGGAAGAGTGACATTCAAAACGTTGGACCACATTTCGTCGGAAGTGCGACAGTTTACAAAGGTCGGAAGTGCGACGGATTGGGAAACATCGGAAGAGTGGCACTTGTTTGGAAGCGACGAAAAAAGTGTCGATAGTGTGACACTTTTTAATTGCGTCGGAACTACGACGGTATGGCAAACCACGTTTTGCCTGCCCTCGAACTGTCACTCTTGTGACGACTATGTGTCGGAATAGTGATGAATTGGCCGTCGAAATTTTCGCCAAATTTTCTAGTGTAATAAACACATGTATATATTCACAATAAAAAATGTATTAATATATTATTGATCACTACCAATTCTTCTTTGAGTTAAAGAAATACCTGCTCACAATGAATTGGTAGAACATAAGGCTCCTTATCCTTTGGTAGGAACTTTGAGGAATCTATAGAAAAAAATCCACTATGGGTATCATATCTTTGTTTCCTCTCAAATGCTTCATACCATATAAAATTAAAAATAAAAAATTTAAAAGAGTGGTAATCCAACTCAATAATTTCTTATCTTTTCCCAACATATTGTAGATTCCCTTCAATAACATTCTTATCTTTTGAGCTTAATCAACTGTATTGCTTGAACTCAACCATGGTGCCATAATCGAAGGATCATATCTTTACATCTACATGTTCTACACGATAACGCCATATGCCCACATTTCTGGATATTTCCTTTGCTTGTGAAAGACCATTTATTTCAGTTAAAACAAATATAATGACAAATATTAAAATAGTTAATAGTGACAAAACTGCAAGGAAACAATATTCTGTAAAATTCCAACTATACCTTTATTTCACATCCTCTACACATGTTTATTTCATCTTCTATTATGTTTGAATCTATATTTTCATCTTTTATTTGATTTTGAATTTGTTCAATAACCCATTCTACTGTGCAATATTTGCCCCATTCCCTTTTCAGATCAATAGGAAACGGGGTATTCCTTGGATTAGATCTCATAAATTTTCTTCTTGCTTCTAACACTTCTTACCCATTTTTATCATACAAATCAATCCATTTGTTCATAAATTCCATGTGGTACATAATGAGCTTGTCGAGTATAACACTTTCATCTACACCTATTACATGTCAAAATGTTTATTTCAAACTCCAAAGGCCATGTGGTTAATTTTACAAATAAATTGCAAAGTAAATTAATGATTGCAATAAAAACAACCACAATTATCATGAGTTTACTTACAAATTTCTACGTGAACACCATTAGATTGTGGTTTTTATCCATCAATGATATATAATTCTCGTTCTTCATCAGAGAAGCGTGGCCCATCTTTGAAATCCTTACCAAGGAATTTACATAGGAAGAAAAACGCTTCATTCAATACATACCATTCAACCATGAAATCCTTTGGATGTGCATTTTGTAAGAAATATATTTTTAGAGCTTTCATATACCTCTCAAAGAAAAACATCCACCTCATTGATACAGCACCCACAAATTCAATTTCATTGAATAAGTTTATAAGTAAATGGACTTGTAGGTCCATTGAACTTGTAGGGATATCCTTCTCAAGTACACATACAATTTATGCAATTTCCTTCTTCCATTTTGGCACTTCAAATTTGTGCATCTCCTTGGATGTCACCCACTTAATATAAGAATATATATTAAAATAGTTAATAGTGACAAAACTGTAAGGAAAAAACTTATGTAAAAGTCCAACTGTACCTTTCTTTCACATCCTCTAGACATTTTGATTTCATCTTCTATTATGTTTGAATCTATACCTGCATCTTCTATTTGATTTTGACTTTGTTCAGTAACCCATTATAGTTTGCAATATTTTCCCCATTCCTCTTTTAGATCAATAGTTGAAATGGGGTATTCCTTGAGTTCAATCTCTTAAATTGTCTCATTTCTTCTAACACTTATTATCTCTTTTTATCATAAAAATCAATCCATTTGTCCATAAAGTCCATTTGGCACATAATGAACTTGTCGAGTATAACACTTTCATCTACACCTATTACATGTAAACATGTTTATTTGAAACTCCAAAGTACATGTTTTTATTTTTTCAAATAAAATACTAAGTAAATTAATGATTTCAATAAAGACAACCACAATGATCATGAGTTTACTTACTAATTTCTATGCGAACGCCATTAGATTGTGTTTTTCCTATATCAATGATATCTAATGCTCATTCTTCATCCCAAAAGCGTTGCCCATATTTGAAATCCTTACCAAGGAGTTCACATAGGAATACAAATGCTTCATTCAATACATACCATTCAACCATTCAACCCTCTAGATGTGCCTTTTTCCGGACATATATTTTTAGAGTTTTCATACATCTCTCAAAGAAAAAAATCCACCTCGTTGATACAACACCCGCTAATTCCATTTCATCGAATAGGTGTATAATTTAATGGAATTGTAGGTCCATGAAACTTGTAGGGAGATCCTTCTCAAATACACATACAATTTCTGCAATTTCCTTCTTCCATTTTGGCACTTCACATTCATGGATCTCCTTGGATGTTACCCACCTAATATAAGAATTGTAAATTGGTATGAACCTTTAGAAAAAATTAAAATTAAATACAATATTTATATGTATGTCACACATGAAAATTCCATACCACATACCCAAAAAATGCTGACAATCAACTTATTGCATTCCTCAAGTCAACAGTAAGACTTGAACCCCCCTAATTTCCAATGGCATGATATGCTATCAAACACATTTATCAAAGGACATTAATTATTTTTATCACACAATATAATATCATAATATATTTAATACCTAATCAATTTTACCAATAAATGTTAAATGATGATATATAATACCTTCATAAAATTATGCAAATCACGTATTTTAAATCCCGTGATATGTGCATCAACTACAAAAGCTTTATCTAATTATGACCCACAGACAGTAGGTGTCCTTATTGAATATATGAAATTTTTTAGCTGGTCTAGCTCTTCATTTTTCAAAATCCATGGAGCTTCTACATATTTTTCATTTTCCCTATTTGGCCACAAATGTTTTCTATTAAATTTGGTTTACAAAAGAGAAATATCTCTCCTCAAAGACAAGGTGTCCTCTTTTCCTGCTATATGTTGAAATATTGAATCTGGGATGTCTTTGAAGATGTGCATACGATGTAATAGGTGATATTTCCTTTTCATCCCTTCTGGAATCTTAATTACAACTTGTTTTGGTTCTTCAACATAATCACCCCATCGAAAAAATCCTGCCAAGATTTCACTTCAACAGAATTCCTAAGCCAATCAGTTGGAACCATAATCATGGGAGGGCCTTTATTTTCAACTTTCCCATCAAATTGATTCTTATGAAAATTTCTGAACATATGATCTGGCAGTAGAAAAACCTTGTTGTTTTCATAAATAAATTTATGTAGATCTTTCAAATGTCACCCTTAAAATTGTTTAGGCACATCTTGCACATGAAAATATCCCCTTTTTTTTAAGCCCCACAATTCAATAAGTAAGATTAATAAAAACAAAATAATAGTATAAAACTAAAGTTGGGATGAAAATAAAGTATGAGTGTAAATGCATATTTTTTTTTTTTTTATCTTACAAGAACAAAAAAAAAGTCATGGGAAATCATGAATAGTCCAACATAGCACACCATACAACATTAAGGACCTATTTTATGGAGGACGTGATATGCCATACATTTTTATGCCTTTCCATAATAGTTGCATCTCATCAATAAAAGATACAAGATAAGCATCTATGTTTTTAACTTGATGTTTTCCTGGTGTTAGTGCCAGTCAGTTATTCCTGTCTCTAGTGATCAAATGTGCTCTTTCAAAGTTTTTTTTAGGGTGTCGAGTCAAATTTTTATGGCTTCAATAGATATTCAAATAAAAATTTGGTCACTGGCTAGTGGTGTATAGGTCTATTAATCCTACATTCAAAAAAAAAAATTTGCTGGTCATTTCCATCCCTTAGTTGGATGAGTCATCATTGAAAAGTCATCATTTTCATATTAGTCATGTCACCATGGTCCTAATTCAGCTTAGTATCACCATTAGGTCATTAGGGTTTAAGTCACCAAAATCAGTCATTTAATTAATAAATCCGGCAAATGAAGGAGTAGTAATAGGGAATTTTCTCAATAAAGTTTGTTTCACATGTAATTTTATTCAATTATGATGTAATAAGTTCTAAATGTTCCAAATCTACATAGTTTTCAAAGCAAAAGTGAAAAGCACTTGGTGGGCCACCACACCATAATGAAGAAAAAGGCTTCCATAAGCTATAAAATACCATCAAAATCATTTCTCTCACTCATTCCATTTTCAAAGAGCTCTCACTCACCAGAAAAGGAAATCTCAACACTCTTAGCATAAAAATATACTCCGAAGAAGTTATTCCAAGCTACCATGCCGCGCTTTCAGGCAACACGTTGTGTTTTAACCTCTATGTTGGGTTATCACTCCAAAAGCCAAAAATATTGCTTCCAAGGTTATCACTCCAAAAGCCAAAAATATTGCTTCCAAGGGTTCTGCAGGGCATCTCAAGTTTGCATAATCAATGTAAAAGTAAGTTAAAGGGCCTTGATACTTTCTATCATCTTTACATCCTTGTTTTTATGGTGCAAAACCTCCATTTGTCCCCACACTACGTTTTGGTAGATGAAACCTCATTCCTTAATATTGCAAGCTAAAATACCTATCCCACATACATTTTACCCTCCCTCACACTCATACACACTTACCACAACTCTTATACTCCCTTATTCTCATTTCCCAAGTCCCAACAACCAAAACATAGCTTCACACTATGTTTTCGGCAGTTTCTAGGGCTTGGACTATGTAAAAATTCCCTAGGCCAATTCCTATACTTATTTCACCCCCCTCCACTTCAAAAATTTCTCTAGAACCCCTACCTACTTCCCTAAATTTTCTTACCCTCATATCCCTTCCATAACCACTTCATCCCTTCACCTCACTCACTACCCCTATTTTTTGTACTAGGGGTTTTCCTTGCAAACTGTCAAACATGGAGGAAGAAAGTTATCTAAAATAGATTTGATCTAATACTAAAGTAGAATTGATTATTTTCCAACAGGTGAAGTGATGGTTAACTCAATCTCTTAATGTGGAAGACTAAAGGAAAGAAAATGAATTAATGACTTAAACCATAGATTAAGAAGCTTATTAAACATGAAATTACATCAAAGAACAGAGATAAGAGAAAACAAACATTGATTACAGAGTTCGTCCCTGGTGGACTACATCTCCGGCTTCACTTCAAATATGGGCGTTCGTTTTATTAGGATTAATACGAGGAAGTATTTACACAGTAAAAACACCAGATTGAATGTGCTCTCATGCACCTCTTGTAACTGTCAATAAAAATCTCTCTCTCCTAGCTTTCCAACGCCTGTTTTTTTGCTCAATTCTGCCTCCAGACGACCAAGAAACACTGAAAACAAAAACTACCTCTCTTGCTCAAAATATGAATAGAAAATCACTCTGTCCTCATCATGTGAAAAGGATAAGTTTATATAAGTTCAGGTCTCAAACTCCTTTGGCCAAATTAGGCATGGTTGTTTAGCAATTAATGTGTTTTATGTCTCGGTGCAATTGTGGTGCAACACATATTGGATTAGGGATAAGGTGGATAACTTTAAAACTTAGCGCATTTAAAACCAAAACCCAAAAATAAATCTTATGATATAATTAAGCGTTGATAGAAAACTAAACAAAGCGAATGACGATGACAGTTTGCATGTGACCGAGCAGTCTAACCAGTTGTCGCCACCTCGCCATCTAACTCGACGACTTTGCATCGATGCGGTCAACCATCCACATGTGGCAACTACCCTCCCTTTGATGGTTGTGGTCAACTCTGGCAGTTCCAGCCTTCATTAACTGCTGGCGGTCAACCTTACCGATGTGACATCTCAAACCTCCGGCGGTTGCGGTCTGCGCTAACATCCAATTTGTGGTAACTGCTACAATGTAACTACACCTGTTCACAAGTATTGGCGACGTGGTTCCAATGCAGCAAAGCTCCTCGCATGGTTAACTGTGTATATTACATTATATGGGTTTAATACATAGTTTTTTAATGAAAATTTTATTTATATGGGTCTGAAACCCTTTACACCATGGGTATTACATTGTAATTTTTGAGCTAGGTGTTAGGTCTATTCCTTAGGTTTTTAGAGTTAGGTTTAGTGCTTAGTCCATAGGACTTAGAACTTAGAATTACCATATGGAATTTACAATTTTTCCACCATTACCACAAACCATTACATCACTTGACATTACACTTTTCCATACAATAAAGAATTCACCATGATGAAGTAACTCTTTCATCCGGAACACTTGAGGACTTGATGATCTGAAGAATGAATTGGAAATTGGACAAACTGGAGCTGACTAGACCTCACTGTCAATATGCACTGAAGAAATATCCTCCTGGATCAATCCTCTTCACTTGAAAGTTGTTGGACCACAAAAGTTTGATTTAAGTAGACATCAGGTGAGGGTACAACTCCCTCACTTTTCCAATCTCCATCCACCTCACCTTGCTCAAATTTATGCCCTTGTGTCCCACTCGAATATATTCAACATATCCTCGCCTTGAAGTGTGAACTTTCCTATCCAAGATGGTATTTTCCTACAACTCATTCATATACTCAGGTGCCAAATCATCAATGTTAGGAATCTATGTATCTTCCTTTAGGTAAATGATTATTGGAGGTTCATACAACTTAAGATTTTCTACATTTAAAACTAAATAAATACACATATAAGGTGTTAAATCTAACCAGAATGCATTATTTCCAACCTTTTCAACAACCTTGAAAGGACAATACCTGATGGGTTTCGGTTTCTTACCTTCAGCTTTCAACCTATCTTTACTGATATACAACCATACTTGATGACCGACCTAAAAATGATGATCGACTCGATGCTTGTTGTGGCACATTTTTTACTTGGCCTGACTTTTCTCTAACTGATCCTGCACTGCTTCATGTATCTGTTGTATTCGTTGAATGAACTTAACTGCTTTGTTTGAATCGTTGTGTCCATCCACTTTATCTTCTTCACCAAACATGAAGTCCATCAGTGACTTTGGTAGATACCCCAAACATGTTTCAAATGGTGATCGATTAGTCGAAGAATGTAAGGGTCGATTGTAAGCATGTTGCACATAAGGTAAATATTCATCCCACAACTTAGGATGTTTACTGCAGTAACCTCGAAGAATATGTATCACTATCCTATTCACCACTTCTGTCTGTCTTTCGGTTTGTGGATGAAAAGCTGTTCTCTTCTTCAACTTTGTGTCCATGAGTCCCCACAAAGTGGACCAAAATTCTCCTACAAAGCGAGTATCTTGGTCATAAATAATGGAAGTAGGTAACCCAAAATAAACTCGTAACTATTGAAAGAACATCTGTGTCGTTTGATCTGTAGTCACTTTCTTTTTACACAGAACAAGAATGCACATCTTGCTAAAACGATCAACCACGATGTAAATGTAATCATGGCCTCTTCTGGACATAGGAGTCCTCCAAAAAAATCCATGGAAATGTTGTCCCATGGTTGCAAAGGAACTGGAAGTGGCATGTACAAACCAATCTTTTGATTGCTTGGCTTGCTTGTCAAAAAAACCACAAATCCTTTAATGTACTTCACAATTGTTTCATACATGCGAGGTTAATAACAATACCTTTGGATTTGCAGCATAGTCTTGCTTACACCAAAATGTTCTACAATGCGAGAAGAATGTGCTTCCCGAATAACATGCACCCTTTCTATCTGTGGTATGCACAACTTAACTAGATGATATAAAAACTTGTCATGAATATGAAAATTGACTTCTTCCACCCGAGTACCATGAGTTAGTGATTCATAAATATCTTTGAAATCAACATTAGTAATATATTGTTCTAAATAAATTTCAAGTTTTAAAGAACTATTTTGTAGGACTACCGAAGCATTCAAAGATGGTCTAGACAACATATCAACTACTGTGTTTGTTACACCTTTCTTGTACTTAATTACTAAGTGAAATTGCTAAAGAAATCCCATCCATATTTAGTGGTGAAATTGTTGCAACTTATTCTGTGACTAGAGGTATTGAAGCGACTGACGATCTGTGCGAATCATTGTTTCCTTTCCCATTAAGTAGTGTTTCCATTTATTTACACTTTCAACCAAAGCAAACAATTCTTTATCATATGTCGAATAATTTATTACTGCCTTAGAAATTTTTTCTAAATGAAAACAAATTGGTTTCCCATTTTGAAGTAAGATTTCACCAATTACATAACCACTAGCATCTGTTTCAAGTTCAAATGGCTGTTGAAGATCAGGTAAAGCTAAGAATGGTGTTGTGACAATTTTATTCTTAAGTGATTAAAAATATTTTTGTTGTTTCCCTCCCCATTGAAAGGAAATTTTAGATTCTGTTAAAGCATGTAATGGTGATGCATTCAAAGAAAACTGAGCAATAAATTTTCTCCAATATTGAACTGCACCTAGAAAACTCCCAACTTCAGTCACATTCTATGGTCTTGGCCACTTAACAATCACATCTATATTAGCTAGATCCATCTTCAAAAGACCACCTCCAACTATTTAACCAAGATAAACCATTGAAGTTTTCCCAAACTCACATTTTGACAGTCTAATGTACAATTTTTCCCTATGCAGCACTTCGAAAACCTATTTAACATGCCTAACATGCTCTTCCATACTGGAACTGAAAATCAGGATATCATATAAGTAGATTATGACAAACTTATCAATGTATGGACAAAATACATCATTCATAACCCACATGAAAGTTGCTGGAGCATTACACAAACCAAAAGGCATTACTAACCATTCAAATAGTCCCTACCTAGTTTTAAATGTAGTTTTCCAGATGTCATTTTCTGCAATGTGAATTTGATGATACCCACTACGCAAATCCAATTTAGTGAAATAGACAACATTTTTTAACTGATCAAGTAAGTAATCTATCATGGGAAGACGATAACTGTTCTTGATTGTGATTTTATTTAAGGCATTAAAGTCAACACACATTCTCCATGTCCTGTCTTTCTTAGGAACTAATATTATAGGTGAACCACATGGAGATGAACTGGGTTGAATGAAGAATTTTTCAACTAGTTCTTGGATTTGTTTCTTTATTTTTTCATCTCTATAACTGACATGTGATACATTCTGACATTAGGAAGAGGGGCATCAGACATCAACTGTATCCTATGTTGTATTTCCCATTTATAAGGTAGATGTTTTGGTTCTTTAAATAGAATTTGAAAATAATCTACCACTTTAACCAAACTATCTTTAAACTGATATTCACAACCTAAAAAAGCATCATGTTGATCCTTATGTTGTTCTTTTGCAACCATGAGTACTATATCTCTTACTTGAACTTATTAGATGCTTCATCTGATTAGCAGTAACTAAATCCAAGTGAGTTTTGATTTTATGTGCCCAGACAATGCATTCAATTCCATCTTTCTTAAGGTGATATTTATGTTCTTTCCTATGAAACACTGCATCACGATCATAGAGATAAGGACTTCCTAAACCTATTCCACATATTTATTATGGTATCACATCTAAATCCACTTCATCAATGTAATTAGCTGTGATGGAAAATTTTAAACAACAATTCTTTGTGACATTAACATGAGTATTTTCCTTTAGCCAACCTAATGGGTAAGGTCTTGGATGATTTTGTGTCTCCAAACCCAATTTCTTAACTAATGATTTAGATATTAATTTTCCTTGTGAACCACTGTCAAACAATGTAGCTATTTTTGTGTGCTTAGAAGTTACCCTTATGTGAAATAATTCAACTCTTTTATCTTCATCTAGATGATTTATGTTTGAAGAAGTACTAGATCTTGAACTAGTGTCAAACTTTTTACCTGTTGAAACCATTGCGGTTATTTTCCTTTCATCACCTGAGTCGAAGCCTAGATCTTGTTGGATTGCTGTCGTAGCCTTCTTTTCACCTTTATTTTTTTGGAACTTCTTTAGTATGAATTATGGGTGAAGTTTCCAACACCTGACTTCATCATGTCTGATCCTCTGGAAGTGAGTACATGTAGGCCTTTCACCTTCCTTATGAGCTGTAGCTATTTTATTTCCCTTCGAATTACTCTTCCTCTTACTGTCTTTGGAATCCTTGATTTCCAACTGTTTGGATGCTTTTGGTGAAAACTTGAACGGTTTTCCACCTGATTCAATATTTATGGCTTGAACACACACTTCATCAAAGTCATTAGGATTAAACATCAATAATGTATTATGTAAATATGAATGTAAACTGCCAATGTAATTTAATAAAGTTTCATGTGTATCCAATGGAATACCAAGCACCAGATATTTCTTCCTCAACTCCTGAGTAAACTCCTGAACATTTTGTCCCTTACCTTGCCGCAAATTCTTCCAATCAATAACAACTTGCTACATGTATCCCAACGGATAGAATTAATTCTTGAGATATTTTAAAAACTCATACCAAGAGGAGATGACTTTACTTTTACACTTTAAATGTATTTGTGTTTTAATTTCCCACCAGATTAAAGTTGTTCCCCCCATTTAAGTGTAGCTTACTGAATTTTTGTTCTTTCATCAGAATTTTTCTGAATTCTACAATACACTTCTAACTGATTAATCCAATTATCTAGTTTCTTTGGGTTCATTTCGCCATCATAAACAGGTAGTTAAAATTTTACATCAAGTTTCAAAATGGATTTTTGAGGTTTCTTTTCTATTTAAAAATTTGAACTAGAAGTAGAAGAAGAAGAAGAATAAGAAGAAGATGGAGGAGAAGGAGGTTTATCAGCTTTACCTTTTCCCTTGTCCTTCTTCAATCCCTTTGAAGAAGAAGTTGAATCTCTCCCCTTCTTATCTTCGTAGAGTTCTCTCAACATCTGCTGCTTGTTCAAGAAAATTTGTTGAATCTATTCTGTGCCCATGACCTTCACTTCAGGAGTTTGACCTGCATTGGTTCCTCCCATTATCGATTGATGAGCGACTTTTCACTTTCCAACTTCAGAGCCAATCTCTTAAAGCGTTACTTGTCCATGTTGCAATCTAGACCTGGTTAACATTCAATAGAAAAAATCCTACAGTACAAACTGCTCTTATACCAAATTATATGATCTTAAATAGATCTGGTCTAATACTGAAGTAGAATTGATTATTTTCCAACGAGTGAATTGATCGTTACCTCAATCGCTTAATGTGGAATAATAAAGGAAAGAAAATGATTTAATGAATTAAACCAAAACTTAAGAAACTTATTAAACATGAAATTTCAGAAAATAACAAAGATAAGAGACAACAAACATTGATTACAGAGTTCGTCCCTAGTAGACTATGTCTCTAGGTTCGCTTTCAAGATGGGCATCCATTTTATTAGGATTGATCAAAGGAACTCTTTACAGAGAAAAAACACTAGAATAAATGTGTTCACAAGCACCTTTGGTCACTATCAACATAAATCTATCTCTCCTAGCTTTCCAACGCCTATCTCTATGCTCAATTCCGCCTTCGGACGACCAAGAAACACTGAAAACATAAACTGCCTCTCTTGCTCAAAATATGAATACAAAATCACTCTATCCTCATCGTGTGAAAAGGGTAAGTTTATATAAGTTCAGGTCTTGAACTCCTTTGGCAAAATTAGGCATGGTTGTCTAGCAATTAATGTGTTTTAGGTCTCAGTGCAATTTTGGTGCAGCACCAATTAGATTAGGGATAAGGTGGATAACTTTAAAACTTGGCGCATTTAAAACCAGAACCCAAAAATAAACCTTATGATATAATTAAGCGCTGACAGTTAGCTAAACATCGCGGAGGACAATGACAGTTTTCATGTGACCGAGTGGTCTAACCAGTTGCTGCCACGTCATAGTTTGACCCGACGGCTTTACAACATTGCGGTCAACCACCCTCATGTGACAGCTACCCTGCCTCGATGGTTGCGGTCAGCTCTGATGGTTCCGGCCTACATTAACTGCTAGTGGTCAACCTTACCCATGTGAAAACGCAAACCTCCGATGGCTGCGGTTTGTGCTAACATCCAATATGCGTTAACTGCTATGGTCTAACTCCACCTATTCACAAGTATTCCCGACACGGTTCTGTTGCAGTTAAGTCCCGCGTGGAGAATATATAGGTTTAATACATATTTTTTTATGCAAAGTTTATTTATATGGGTTCGGAACCCTTTACACCATGGGTATTACATTGTAATGTTTCCGCTAGGTGTTAGGTTTAGTCCTTAGGTTTTTAGACTTATATTTTAGTGCTTAGTGTTACAGGTCAATTTGGGCATCATCCCCCAAGACCAATGAATAGGGTCTATCATCCCCTTAATTTAGTTCCTATATGCCCTATGTGAAGACATTCCATTGATGGCTTCAATTGTGACATTTCCAAGGTTTTAAGTATAGACTATATGACCCATTGAATCATCAATGCTCCTATGCATGGGCCTAACTGCATTTCAGTTCTTCCTTGTTCTTCCTCCTTTGAAAATTTGTTTGTTCAATGTTTCATTAGCTGTTTTCTTTATCATTGGAAAATTGAATTCAAAGTAGTTAATTTTTGCATTAGATTAATTTTTTTTCCAGAAAGGAATTTTTGTTTCATTCCTCATTTCCTATAGGAAAATTGTAGTTTCATTCTTCATTTTCCTAAGAGAAATTGTTGTTCCAATCCTCATTTCTCAAAAGAAAAATTTGTTTGATTGATTTGTGAATTTAGTTTATTTTACTCATTCATATTAAAGGAAACTGAAAAGAAAAAAATGCATGTGAATTTAGATATTATGTGTGTTGCATAGGAACAAGCTAGGGAAATATGCATTTAGTTTGTGTTCTTTGTTGTATGCTCAAAATCTGATTGCTCTTTCCCCTTAGTAGCTAGGATTTTCATTGAAAAATTGAATTGAAAAGTTTTTCTTCTCATTTAGTTTTCATTTTAGGAATTTCCCATTACATCATGCGGTGAACCTCAAAGATAAAATTTTAAACAAGATCAACATAAAATTTATCTCAATCAACCTAAGAAAGCATTGTAAAATTAACGACAACACTTAGAAGGTCTAGGCTAGAGACGTGTTCCGACATCATTAAACATAGCAACTGTCGCTAACTTGTCTGTGATACATTATGAGTGTGAAATCCCACTCCACATACGTAAGTATATCAGAGCTTGTCCACATACCTTCGGGTATATAGGGCAGTGTTCTAGTATGAAAAGTATAGGGGGGTGCTCTCACTGTACGGTTTCACATTAGACAACGCTAATACAGACTTGGGACTCCATGTACCTTCAGTTATATTTTGGAGGACAAATTTAGGTTTCTTACCATCCATAGGTAATTGAGTCAGCCACCTTGTAACTTGTGATACAATGAACATAACATTCAGGGAGATTTCTTGCTCATACTTCTTGCTTCACTAGGAGGTATTCTGCAATTCACAATTACTTTGTAAACCTTTTTCCTAGTATCACCCTTTTACTTTTTTATGTTTTTTTATAATAAAATCAATCATTCATCATGAAAGAAGAACATCCCTTTCCCCATATTTCATGTAGAATAGCACTTAAACCACATTTACCACTAGAAGCCATTTTTGGTTGGCGAAGGCGATCTCGTTCTACCAAAACCAGTACCATCAATACCTCTGGTGCATCATCTTCATCACATCTACAAGATTCGTCTCAATTCGTTTCAACACATCCTGGTTTACCCACTTTCGTCGAAACAATGTCCTCAAAGCTACTTGTGGACACTGCACATCTAATTAGTGAGACCATATCTCCCGAACCCGACATTGTTCAACTGGAAGTTGATCCAGATCCCATCATTATTTTAATAGAAAATCTATATCCTAAATTCGAACAATTGGAATTTTTTCCTGTATCGGTCACTCCTCAGCCGATCGTAGCCATTGAGTCTTCCCTTTCATGCAGTCAACCACCTGAAATATATCTCGGGCCTGACGAAAAAATTATTCCACCTGGTTTGATCTCAATTGAGGAAGAACCTCAATAAGAAACACATCCCTAAACTCCAACTCATTTTGGTCAAAGCTTTATCTTTACGAAACTATTCCTTGGTTGACTTACACTGCTTCTTTTGATATTTTTTCAATTTGAGTTCCCATAGATCCTATAGGGTATACACTGGGTCGTATGACCATGTATGAGTCAACATCTCTGGTTGTACCGTCTATTGCAATTGCGACAACATCCAATTTTGCTACTCCGTCAATGTTTACCACATCACTAGAGTCACATCTTTATGGTGGTCCTTCCATCCCACCGGGTTACCAATCATTATCTAGAACCTACTCTGGTGCATCTTCCAATCCATGGAATTCACCCATGTCATCTTCTGGTATTATATCTAGTACATCACTAATGAGTACTGAATGGATTGATCCTTTATATACATCTTCAGTGCAACATAAAGATGGTCCATCTGGGTACATTCCATCCAGTACAATCTCGACTGGACTCACACTATTTGGAGAACAATATATTCCATCTTGTTATACTCCTAATGCTGGGGGGAAACCTATGGTCACTCATTTTGATAGTACTACATCGTTTTATGGTCATCAAAATGTTGGAATGACTGTTTGTCAGTGGCAAATTATCATGCCCGTTTAACCACAAAAGATTGTGCATTTATATCAATTGGTTCAACCTGTTGGACCTGCATCTAATCCACTTGTTAATGCTTCATTACCCCTATTACAAGCTCAGTTGTCTATACCTCAACTATCTTAGGCAGGTCCCTCAACCCATTACCCTCAAGTTTTGGGCCCACAAACTCCAACTCCTTTGATTGGTTTACAACAACCACCTGTATCCGAAATCTTTCATTCACAGGCTGGATTACCATTTTATGGGATTTCACAGGCACCTACTGGTCTTCATTATTCACGACCGGGTCCAAGCTATTCTATTTTGGGCTATAATCTTGGTGGGCAGTCTCCTTGGCATCCACAATTGAAAACGCCACAACAATCATTCCAACAACAAACAACTTACCCAAGTCTTGGTCGACAGAACCCTGAAGTGTTTGGTCATCAAAACAAACCCTATCTAGGTTACCAGAAACAAATGCCTTACGCTGGTGCTCAAAGGCCCGTTTCCTAAGAAATTCTGTAATATCCTGGCTATGCTCAACCTAACTTGAATGGACAGTTTCCCTTTGTCGCAAATTTAGGATTACCTGATTTAAAATGGCTTACTAATGAACCTATCAACTATTCTCCTTAGTGGCTAGTGATACCACATAAATTACCCTTTGAAATTCCTAAATCTAATGGAAACCCTAGAGAAGACCTGTCAATGCATATTATGACTTATCATTTGTGGTGCTCATCAAAATCCTTAAATGATGACTCTGTTCGACTACGTCTTTTTTAGCATACTTTTACTGGTCTGGCAACGAAGTGGTACATTGAACTACGATGAGCTTCATTTGATAATTTCACTGCCTTAACCACTATATTTTTAACCCACTTCCAGTTACCCATTCGATATGAAACTGGAACGTAACTACTGACCAACTTCAAACATACAACTCCTACTCTTATTTCTGATCATATTCATGAGTGGCGTTGTCGTCATAGAATGGTCAAAACATTTGTTCCTAATTAGCTCCTCGCTGAGTGGTTTATTAAGTCCTTGCTTCCATCTATCACCGAGGATGTAGCTAAAGGTGGCTTCGTCACTGAAGAGAATGTCATTTCTCATGCCCAATACTTAGATTTGATTTAAACTCAGTTTGGCACGCTCTATGAGAAAATTTCAAATGCGTGTGATCAAATTTTATTGTTCCTCTTGCATCTAAGAACTCTCATTCCGACAAAGGTATGATAGGTTGTGCAAGAACTAACATATCTACTTCATATAATCCTGCACCTTCTTCTGAAATTCATACCATGTTATCTGATAAAGGGAAAAGTGACAAGCAACCTGGAAGCAAGAAAAAGGGGAAAGAAAAATTCAACCCCGCAGGAATGATTATCTAATCAACAAATTGGAAATAATCAGAAACATCGTTACCCTTGCTTGATATGTAATGAGGAGCACTTTGTTGAGACTGTCCTCACTGCCCTGAAGTCTACAAATTTCTTAAGACCTCAACTGCATCTGTTGTATCGACAAATCCTTTTCCGAATCTAGACATAAACATGGTTGCTACAGATCCCGCTTCTAGTTCCCAAGTGCTTATGCTATCTTTCACAAAGACAAAAAATGATGTTTTGGTATCTACACGAAATAAATATTATAGTAGTTAGGCTACTGATCAACCTACTACCTCGACCATGAATCTGTCCACTGAATCAATTCCGCCAACTGTTATTCCAGAGTTAACAATAAAGCCACCGAAGGGAGTCATACATAAATCGACATTCAATCCTCGAGCCCGAGCAACTCAAAATTATATTATAGTTGAATATTTGGCTCAATCACCTTCAGCTATGTCGATGCTTGAGGTACTTCAAAATTTTCCCTCCCACAAACAGGCTTTGTTGTCAGAAATTGGTGGAATCGACTCGACAGATTCCAATCTTGTAGTCTTTAATCATATGAGCTATGTGCCATAATTACTAGAAGAATTAGCATTCTCCATCCAAGTAATTTTTCTCAATCACCTCGCTTATCGTACTATTATTGATGAGGAAGCATCTACTTTCATTATGTCTCTAAACTGATGGAAATAACTTGGCTCGCCTCGCTTATCTCAATCACCTACAACGTTGAAAGATTTTGACGGTCGTACATATAAGCCTTGCGGTATCATCAATAACTTGCATGTTGAACTAGGAGGAAAAACTGTAACTGTTGAAGTTGAGGTCATTGAAGGACCCCTTGAATACAACATTTTACTTGGAAGGCCATGGGTTTACGCTATGACTGCGATCGTATCTACTTACCTTAGAATGATCACCTTCCCTCATAAAGGCATTATCATAGTCATAAATCAACTATCCTTCTTTGCCTCTAATTCCTAGGTAATTGGAAGCATTACGTTAGTTCACCTACCCCAACTAGCACTTCAAAAAATTAGTGTAGGGCTCTTAAAGTATTCTCCCCTAACAGGCACCTTTGCATTACCAATGATTATGAAATTGTTACACTAGATGAATTTATGCCGCCAAGCCCAATTGAGCTGACATAGAAATAAATATACTTGGCTTGGGCAACACATCATGATTCATTGTCACCGATTGTTTGGGTCGATCGTTCATTAGATTTTGGTACTCCATATCATCCTTTTTCATCCACTTTCTTGACTGATGAGAGCATTGTGGAATCCATGATGCCAGAAGGAGAACCATGGGAAGATCATCATCATCGTTACCATCTTTAGGATTACGAAGAATATAATATTATTGAACTATATCACCCTATGATATCTACTTCCTTTTCTAATTCTATTCCAATTAATGTTATTGAATTCGAGTGAAATTTATCAAATATTGAAGAAACCATTTCTATCGATATTTATACCAAACTCGGCATTGTATAAAACATTCATGTCAGTGTGTCTTCTTCTCCATTCGAAATCAAAAGTTATCGCTCTCATTTTCGTGAATTCCGAGATATATTTTCTTGGTATTATGAGGAAATTCTAGGAATACATTCTAGTATCGTTGAACACACAATTAAAATGTACCTTGATGTCAGACCGGTACATCAACACCTTCTTCTTGTTCATCCGAAGAAGGATGCTACCATTAAAGCTGAAGTTGAAAAAATTTTGTGTGCTGGTTTCATTTAACCTATTCTGATTACTGATTTGGTTTCCAACATTGTTCCTGTCATGAAGAAATAGCGGAAAATTAGAGTGTGCATCAATTATCGGGATGTAAATATTTCTTGTCCAAAAGAAAACTATCCTACTCCCTTTATCGACCATATTATTAATGAATGTGCCAGGTGTGAAATATTTTCGTTCATGGATGGATTTTCCAGTTACAATCAAATCAATATCTACCTAGAGGACCAATATAAGAAAACATTCATCTATCCTTAGGGCACATTCGCCTATCGTAAACTACAATTTGGTTTAAATAACACTGGGGCAACATTTCAGAGAGAAATTTATTGTGAACATTGTTCAACCTTATCTAGACGATTTACCCACGCATTCACGAAAATGGACTGATCACCCGACACATTTGAGAGCTATATTTTTACGCTGCTGACACTACAAGATACGCCTCAATCCACACAAATGTGTGTTTTTTGTTGGTTCTGGTCATTTTCTTAGATTCTTCATTTCAAAAGATGTAATTCGAATTTACTCACTGAAGGTCCAGGCCATCCTTGATTTTCCTACACCATCAAATTTACTTCAGTTACAAAAAATTCAAGGAAAGGCTAACTTCTTAAGGAGGTTCATAACCAACTATGCGGAAATGGCTAAAGGATTTACTCGTCTCTTGAAAAAGGGGATTCCCTTCCATTGGGATAAGGTTACGCAATATTATTTTGATGCTCTTAAAGATAACCTGATCCAAGCATCATTAATGTATCCCCCCAATTATCAGAGTGATTATTTCCTATATATTGTCATGACAAATAACCATTGCTATGGTTTTGGTGCAAGAAGAAGATGGGATAGAAAATCCGATATATTATTTGAGTCGTAATCTCAATGATATAGAAGTGAAGTATTCATAAGTTGAAAATCTCGCCTTGGCAACTGTTCAAGTTGTCCAAATATTTCGCCATTATATCCTGATTCGAAAGACCATTGTTATTTCAGATTACAACCCTATGACATACATTCTGTCACATCAATTGCTGGGGGGGAAATATTCAAAATGGATCGTCATTTTGTAGGAATTTGATTTGGAATTCATAAAATCTAAGTCAAAGAAGTCTTTAGTTTTGGCTGAGACTCTATGCTACCTTCCCTCTGATAGTACTGAAACTAAATCAAAAGCATAAATTCTAGATGAGTCTCTATCTATGATTGGGTCATCTGACCCTTGGTATGGGGATTTTATCATTTATCTCCAAACCTAGAATTTTCAGCCCAATACCTCTCGCTCACAACAATGATGTATTTGATACAAAGCCAAATATTATCTGATCATCGGGGATACACTTTATCATCATGGTGTTGATACAATTCTTAGGAGGTGCCTCACTCATGAGGAGGCTGAGAAAGTTATAAATGATTGTCATGCTGGGGCTTGTGGTGGAAAATTGTTTGGATAAGCTACCACGTAGAAGATTTTCCGCGCTGGTTACTTTTGGCCTACCATATTTCGTGACTGCATCCTCGCGATCAAAATTTGTCATCCGTGCCAGATATTTGATCGTAAAATCTGCATGCCGCCAGCACCAATTCATCTTGCCATCACTGTGGGATCATTTGAAAAATTGGGAATTGACTTCATGACCTGTAAACCTCATTCGGCTGGGGGGCATGGTTATATTATTGTCGCAGTCGACTACTTTACCAAGTGGGCCAAAGCGATGCCTACATTCAATAACACAAGTGAAACAAATGCATTGTTATTTTTCAATCATGTCATCTCACAGTTTGGTGTACCACAAGCTATATTACAGATCATGGTAAGCATTTTCGCAAAAACATGATGAATGAGTTGACTGCCAAATTAGGACTGTCACATGATATTTATACTCCTTATTATCCACAATCCAATGTACAAGTTGTATCCATTAACAAGATCCTCAAAAAAATTCTTCAACGAAAGATATGAGTTCACAAACTAAATTGGAATTTAATCCTGTACTCAGCTTTGTGGGCATATCGAACCTCAGTAAGAAATGCAACTGGATTTACCCCCTTTCAATTGGTGTATGGTCTGGAAGCCATCTTTCCAATCCAATGTGAAACTACATCATTAAAAATCGCTATTGGCCTACTACCTGACACCTCTAAAGAAGAAGGGCGCCTTTTTAACCTCATCCATCTAAATGAAACGCGTCGTGAAGCCGTATTGGCCAACGAAGCACATAAGAAACAAATCAAGGCGCAATTTGACCAACATGTCAAGCCTCACATCTTCTTTGAGGGAGACCTGGTCTTACTTTATGACCATGAAGCTGATTTGATAGGAACAGGAAAATTTGAGCCACTATGGCATGGCCCCTACATTTTCAAAAGAGTTCTGGCTAAGGGCACCTACGAGTTAGTTTATTATGATGGAATTCCATTAGCACAACCTTGAAATGGGCTGTATCTTAAACGTTACTATGATTAATAGAGCGTAGTAAATTTTTTTATTATGTTGTATATATGCTTTGATTTTCATTTACTGTCTTAGTTTGTTTTTATAGAGTTTTCTTGAAGTTAGTAATCCATTTTACATTTCATCGCAGATGACTAAATATTTGGAACCATTCATTGGATATGCTGATGGTGCTAGTCGTATTACATAAAACCTATCCTCTATTGCATGGGCCATTTTCGCTTGAGGTGGAGAGTTAGTGATTTTTCAAGGGATTTGTATTGATCGATCCACAAACAATATCATTGAGTATAGCGCATTGATAAAACTTCTCTCTAATGCTATTTCATTTGGAATTAATCGTATCATCAATAGGTTAGAATAAAAACTTGTTGTACTGCAACTTACTAACATTTATACTGTCCAAAATCCAACACTTCATAGTATGTTCCTTAGAGTTCAAATTTTGGAAAGAAATTTTGATTACATTCAATATCAACAGATTTCCAGAAATTTGAACACATTAACTGATTGCTTAGCAAATTATGTTTTAAACATACATTTTCAAAACATGTAAAGATACATTTTAAATTCACATCACATAATTGAATAGGATTATGCATTAAACATAGGAAAACACTAAAAAAAAATAGATAGATAGTTTATGTTTTTAAAAAATTTGTGCCCAAGACACATTGGTCATATGACCTCAAAATGTATGCAAAAAATGCCAAATTAAACTAGTGATGCTTGTGATAACAAGCAATTGCTCTAGCTATCCTACACAATAATCGCATCCAATGGTTAGGAATGCCAATATTATGGCATTGCAGTCTCATAGGTAACTCTTCGATCAGGCAATCCAGAATCCCAAGAGTTAATCCCTCCACATTCTGTTGTAGCTCAATAAGAGTCTTGGTCAAATCTAAATCCCGAAGCACTTCTCTCCCCATAGCCCTCTCTACAGGCTCATTTTCTCCCTACTCTAGTAGACCCACTAGTCCAACCCAACCCACATTTGTGTACATCAAAACTTTAGTTTAGTCTTGGGAAACATCAAAATACAAAAACATGTATAAACCTCAAAAAATCAAAAAACATGGTCAAACCATTCTTACCAATTGAACCCCTTTAAGCGCCATCTGGTAGAATCAAGTCTGGATCTCCAAGGAAATCTATTCCTGCATATGGATACTCATCTATTGAAACCATTAGTCATATGAACCAGGTAAAGAATGCAATAGAGAATATGATGGCCGATTGAATAAAAGGTCTAGACATCAATTCAACCCATCTCTACATCCTAGGATCTCTAGGGCTAGATATACTCAGTGTAACGTGTTGTGGCTGCATCAATGGAACCCACTCTAAAATGAAGGAAATCAGTATCGACCCATAGTTGAAATTATTATTCCTACCACACTTTACCTTATTCAGTTGTTATTTCATCTAAAAGAGTACTACTTCATCCCAGTTGAATACTATTGGTTCTAAACACTCAAGAGCATATTGCATGTATGATCGGTTTGAAACATGTAGTGTCGTGGAACCAGCAAATTTGCAATAGTAAAAATGATGGTTTTGAAAGGAAAATCATGCACATCACATATATTTATTTTCCCATCTTTACTTGGTTCAGCACCTGGGTGAAAATGTTGGCATATGTAATTCCTGATTGTCTCTCCTCCAAGGGCAGATCCTACAAGGGAAATAGAAGAAATCTGTCTCGATAATCCAGTGAGAAAGTAAATATCCTCAACCAATATTGGGAGCACATTGTCCCCAATGTGAAAATCCTGCAATACTGGATCCCATGAACGAACTAGGAACTCCAAGAGTTCCATATGCTGCCTCATCCCCGACAATCTAAAGTATTTAAGAAACCCACAATCCCTGAGGGCTCTTACTGTACCCATATCGTTTAGGGAAATCCTATCTTGTTCTTCATGTCCTCTTTATTGCCATGTAATCGTTATTTTGATCTGATGAATACCTGAAAGCCAACCATAAGCTTCATTAGGATCCATTTCATGCAAAAAAATTGGGAAATTTTGGGCACATAGCAAGAAAAAAAAAATGAGAAATGTGCCCAATGCACCCCAGGTCAAGGGACAGATCATTGTAGTGCATCTGGACTTCAATTTCAGTGCACTGCAACACACCTTTTGACATTCAAGGGTGTGTTTCCCTTAGAACGTAATATACTTAACCTAAGGGGATCAAGACCCTAAAAATTGACCATGAAATGCAACATAAATGATACTTAAATAAAGAAAAGGTTCATAGCTCCAACCTGGATCAAACAAAAAGAGAAATCGTCCAATGAAACTATTGCAATCGACCACTGAAGTTCGAGGGAAAAACTAGTTTAGAGCTCCTAATTTTCAAATGGTAACTATGGAATGGTAAAAATGAAAAGGTAAAAATTATTTTTATTAGTCATTTTGATTATTTTAAATCATATTTAATGTTGTGACTATGGTTTTTATTCATTTTTTACTATGAAACAAGTATTTTTAATCCGTTTGATGGTTCTATGAACAAGTTTTACAGCTGATACAATGAGTTTAGTGTGCACATCTATTCAAGAATAATTTGGCCACAAAGCATACTTTTATCCTCTTTTTTTCAAGCTTTGATAAAAATGAAAAAGGAATTAAAGCGCACTTTTATCTCTTTTTATAGATTTGATAAATGCAGAAAAGGAACCCCATGGAGTCTTCTTTTAGCTCTTTTCAGACTCCGATAATGTGAAAAGATTGCCGAACACTTGTCTTTTCGAGTTTGTAAAAGTAAATGAAACAACATCTACTCATTATAAGTTTACCCCTTTTCCAGGCTGAGATATATTATTTACAAAAAATATAAACCTTAGTCGAACATGGCTAAGAGGTTTTATTAGGTATCATTTTACACCTTTTCGGACCTGAGTGACAAATTTACGAAAAACGACTCTGAATTAGGGGAATTTTGAGGTCTATAATGGGCCTCTTAAGGAAATAATAAAATAATAGCTAAACCAATAAAATAATATTTATGAATTTAAAATTCACGTTTTGCACAAAAATGCATGTAACCATTGTTAAATTCAATTGAAAAGTTGTACCAAAATAAAAAATAATATAAAAAATTGTATTGATGTGACTATAAATAAAAATGAGTTTTTCAAGAAAAAGTCATTATCATTGAACACATAATGCATTTGTACTTTGTGCTTAAATAACTTAAAATAAACTATAAATATAAATTCATAAATTCTTAGCTGTACAACGTACCATTAATTAAAATTTATAATATTTAAATTATATAAAAACATGTAATTAATATACTATATAAAAATCAAATAATATAATAAAATAAATGTAATATATTATTTTATGTATTAATTTTATATTACATATTGAATTGATTTGATTTATAATATAATAAGAAATAATATATAATATAAAAATTAATATGATATATGAAAAATGTGTAATGACATGAAGATTGTATAGGGATGTGCATTGTTTCTTTCAAAAAATATGAAATGACAATAATAATATTTTATTCAAAAAGTGTGAAAAGACATTTATTATGAGTATTTTACTTTGTGATTTTAAAAGTACGTAGAATACTAACATGGTTAACCATGAGTTTTTATCCACCATTGAGAATGTGAAAAGTAAGTACATTTAACTCAAGCAAAGCCACCTCAGCCATGGGGGGTGATGTCATCTCCTAAAATGTGAATCGTTCTTATAAACTGAATTTTGATTGTACATTTTCCTTAGGAGGCCCATTTTTTACCTCAAAATTCCCATAATGATAGATTTTATTTTTGTCCATATTTTCAAACTCTCTAAACATGAAAAAGGACCAGGTTTTCATTGTCGTTAGACTCGTTAAAATATAAAATAGCGACGGACTTGTCGATCATGGAAAGATCGAGTTTCATTATCTCTAGACTCATTAAATCATTAAATAGCGATGGATTCACCCGAAGGGTCGAATTATAGATCAAGCATATGTTACCCTACTCAAGCTTGTTAAAAAATAAAGAGGTACTAGTTAGCAATGGTTGGGGAAACTTTGGGAAAAAGAATAGAACACTTTATGGTAGTAGGTCGCTCTTGAACATGACACTTTCACTCCATCACCATGACTTTTGGGTTGGGTAATATTCTTGATGGTTCTTCATACCTATGGTCCATAATACCATCACTTCGGTTTTGGGTCAATACTTCTAACTCATTTCAGTGTCGCTGATATGTTCAAGAGAAGTCATCCAGTAATTACTCATCTTCTGCAATACTCATAAACCTTCATTTTCATGGCAGTCATCCCTGAACATTGCTACATCAAGTCACATTTTTTCTCCAAAATAATTACTCCCATTTTGCGATAATTTTTCTTCCTGTCAACATCAGCTCATCATCCAGGAAGTTAAATTAGAAACATATTTCCAGTACTTTGGGGCTTGCTACATCATTGGCAGGTTTCTCGCTTCCGTACCTTCGATCGAAAGAATTTGTTTTGTGTTCGACATCAAATCATCTATTCACGCCTTGGAAATTGTGCTGCAGTACCTTGAGATCCATTAACATCAATGGTGATTTTCTCGTGTCTGTTAACAACTCACATCATTGGCTGGTAATCAAACAATTTCTTCCCATGTTCAACTTCAAATCATATATTCGCATGGTTAGACTTGTACTTGAACGATCGAGTGAATGAGAAAAGAAGACCTTGGATCTAGTTTCATCCATCCGAGCTGCGATTTCAGGAAATTATACACATCATCTATATGATGGCTTTACATACAGATTTTCATCTGAACATGGGCCTATATCTGTAGGCATGTCAATATTTGGAAACATTACGATGAAGATGGCTTTCAGAATCATGTACAAGTTAAGATAGTTTATGTGTTGAGCATGGGTATGCCTCCCTCAATAAATGTCCAAGATGTAAGATATCATGATGTAATGTATTACAAACCGATGCAGGTCACCGTCTGCTTCAAATCCTAGTCATCACATTGTCAATCATGCCATCCAAAATTATTATTATTTTGACTTAAGTCTTTAGGTGGCAATTTTTACAGTTCAATTTGGGCATCATCCCCCAAGACCTGGTCAAATTGGGCATCTTTCCCCAAGACCAATGAATAGGGTCTATCACCCCCTTAATTCAGTTTCTATATGCCCTAAGTAAATACATTCCATTGATGGCTTCAATTGTGATATTTCCAAGGCTTGAAGTATAGATTGTATGACCCACTGAATCATAAATGCTCCTCTGCATGGGCCTAACTATGTTGCAGTGCACTTGCCTCCATGCAAAGGTTCACTGTAGTGCACTTCTCGACACTCAAGGGTGCATTGGTCTCCTGGGAGTGAAATCATCATTGTTCCAGAAATATCCGCATGTCCAGTGCCTTCTAGAAGAGATAATAGGTGTCATATTTCGAATACAAGTGTTCATCCATCACCACTAAACTTGGAAACATGTCTCACCTATTATTATAAATCCATTCAATTCCATTTATTGAGGAACTACCTTCAATTTCCCTATAAATTGAGCACTCTAAATGCTAGGGAGAGAGAAATTTGTGTAATTTTATGTTGTTGGATTCTCAATTGATGAGAGTTGGAAGTAAAAATATGCTGCTGAGATGATGCTTGGTGTGATGAGGATGGAATGAAATTTGAGTAGGTTGATGATGAATTGATATATTGGTTGTAATCTTCTCCTCTTACATTCTTAATAAAGATATATGTTCATTTTCTAATATGTATGCTTATATCTTGTGACTTGAATTCTCAATTGTGTATGTATTCTCAGATCTAATCGATTCGATTTGGTTAAGATCAGTAGATACTTGTATATTTTATGTTGTTTTATGTTCGTTGTCTTTGATTGCAGGAATTGATATAGCAGCTTTGGTTTGATTGAGGGTGACGACAACAACGACAGAAGGAGAAGGAGAGAGAAAGGATCACAAGTAGGTTTCTTTCCTTTCTGTCTATCTATTTGTCTTAGAGAAAATAAAAGTTGTATTTCTTCTATTGTACTAAGTGAAGGGACACCACACTGAGGGAATCTAGTTTATCCGTAGATTAGAATTCCATATAACACTTAGTCCATAGGACTTAGAACTTAGGATTACCATATCTAATTTACAATTTTTCCACCATTACCAAACACCATTACATCACTTGACATTACACTTTTCCATACAGTCAAGAATTCACCATGACGAAGTAAATCTTTCATCTGGAACACTGGAGGACCTGACAATCTGAAGACTAAACTGCACATCGGAAAAAATGGAGTTGACTGGACCTCACTATCGATCTGCACTGAAGAAAGATCCTCCCGAATCATAAAGTAAAACTTATCATAAGGGAGGTCAAGTGTCAAGGTTAGAACCGCTCAACTCTCATGAGTTGATGTCATCTTCACTTTCCAAGAAATGTTTTTAGAATTAGGGTGTTTAAGGTTTTGTGAGAAAATTGAAAGACTCAAATACCATGCCAAGTTGACAAGATTGTTTGCCACTAACCTTAGGAGAGATAAGGTCATAATTGTAGGGATAAGATTCAGAATATCAATTGACGCCATATTTATAGCTACATGGATACCAAGCAGTGGGTAAAAGTGGTTTAAGAGTCTAGATTTGGATGTGAAAAGCTACAAACCTTTCATCAAAGGTCAATACAAAGATGCCATAAAGAAAGTGTTACCTTTTGGTCAGCTACTTGTCAAGTTTTATCCATTGATGAGGGACATTATGAAGTAATTTACATGTGAGGGCAGATTTTCTCAAGTACCATGACAGATTTCTCATGCATTTCATAGGGGTAAAACCTCTTAACCTATCCTACTACCTCTACAAGAGCTTGACCAAAATGGCAGAGAAATTCTAGCATAGAGAAAGTGATCATCAAGCCAGCCTTTTCCACCATGCCGTCATCAAAATAATTGTCTTGCACTAGATTGAAGAGAATAACATCACTTGGGAGACATTCATTTAGTCCAATGTCTTTTTACCTTCTGCTAGTCAACCTACTAGCCAAAGTACATCATCAACTACACCATCAACACCATCCAAACAAATGGAGATTGGCTCATCTAGCATAGTTTTAGTGAAGAAGATATTTAGGGCTGAGGTTACAAAAACATATCAGAGAGGTAGGAGGCTTGTGTTTTCTCCAAACATTATGGAAGGGTCCAAGCCTACATCAGCAGAACAGAGATCATCACCACAACATGAGGCACATTTGCATGATGAGGAGCCTATCCATATTGACAATAACATGGCAGACTTGGAGGTGAATGAGGAGCATAGATCAGGAGAGCAGGTAATCATGGATAAGGATGTTGAGATCAGAGAACTAAAGGACATATTTTCCAAGGCAAAATTCTTGATTTCATTCCTAGAGCAAGAGAACATGCGATTGAAGGTAAATCAACTAATTTTGAATAGGCATAAAGTTGATGCTAGCAGAGAAGATGTAAAGGGAAAAGAATTAGTTGATATATATGATTTAGATGAGTATAAAGAGTAGGCTATAAGGAAGAGGCCAAGAACTATAGGCCTAAAAATGGAACTTCAACAACCAAGAGAGGCATTTCCACCAAATACACAAATGACAGTGGATGAACTCATACTAGCAGACATTGAGCAAGACAAAGAGTATTGGCTTGATAGATTCAATGGTTATTTGGGAAAGCCCCTAAAGAGGTATAATAAGAACAATAACATTCAAAGACACATGGCCATGCACTATTACAAGAGAAATCAGGTGTCTCAAGCAAAAATCAAGAAATTGGAGGCAAAAATCAAAGAAACCCTAATGGAAGAAAAGGGGAAGGGAAAGTTGGATTTGCTAGCTAATGCTTCCCTCATAGCATAAAAATTCATATTAGTGCTTCATGGAGTAAGTCTGGAGAAATTTTGGACAAATTTGGAAAAAATTTGGAAAATTTTGAAGGATTATGGTTTTTTGCAGTTTTTGACATAGTCACTAGGTGAAAAACAAAGCGTGCCCCACACTACGCTTTTGATGGAGACCTCTAAATGAATTTTTTTTTACATTTTTGGATTTTTAATGAGTTCGACATCATTTCTAGCCCCTATGAGTAGAGTTTCAACAAGTTTTGGCAGGTGAAAAGTCCCAAACACCACTCAAAAACCACATTTCTGCCCTTTTTTTGAACAACTTGCTGTGTTTTTGGAGTACCTGTGGGAAAATGAATTTTTGAGGGGCTAGGAGCAATCATTTTCAGTAATTGAGGACTCCATCATGTAGAAAATAGGATGAGATTTCTCCAACATATTTCAGATCATTATTTGGACCTCGAGAAGGCTGCCAAAAGTCACTTCTCCCAATTTCATTGTCTTTTCTCCTAGCACGCTGAGCTTTTGCCTGATTTCGCTACATTTTTCCCTGAAATTCAATTTTCTTTGTTGACTTGGTCCAGATTCGACCTACACTAATGTAATTTTTCATTTTTGATGATGTGATGATGTAATCATGTGTAATTATTACAGTTAGAGTAAAAATGAGGTAGATACATGCTTGTAAAGTCATTTATGGTTAATGGTATCGATTTTTATATCTTGGGGAGAGTCTTGTTAACCTCCCTAGTCTTTAGGTTTTATGTGAGAGGATCATCTGATCAATTCCTCCACTCAAGGATTCAACCTCTGAGAGAGGGGAAATGGTTTTTTGTCTATATGTATGAATTTATATGTCATTTTGATGGTTGGGCATCAAAGGTTTGAGAATATTGTAGCTTGTGCTTCAAATTTTATTCAAAAATTCAAAGGACCAGTTGCAACTATTATCTAGGAATTCATGTGCAATGAGTTTTTGATGTTGTATTTTCTCTATTATATACTTTTATAAATTATATACATGTTCTCTTTCCATGCCTTGATTTCTTCAGTGATCTTCCTGATAAGCATAATTCTTCACAAGCTATGTTTTGTTTGGGAATATCATTTTATGTTTGCTTCCTTCAGCTTTAATGAATTCATGATCCACGCTCATTAAGACCTCCTTCATTTTCAAACCCTAAACTACACCGACAAAACCCTAATCCCATCACTAAATAATTTCTACCTTGCTCCTTTATATATTTGCAGAGCTGTAACCATTTGATATATTTGACCTAGCTACCTGGTTTTCATCTCTGATCCAATAGTAAAATCATCTAACTTTCAAAACCCTAGAGCTGACCTAACTAGCCTAAAATATACTCCTCATCTCGTCAAACCCTTTGGTTGTGATCTCATAGAGAGAGCCTTTCTATTTTGGTTGGGCAAGCTACCAAACTAAAAGCTTGGTTTGAGGTTACGTCCGTCAATATCCTTTCTCAGCCTTGGGAAATTATGGAGGCTAACACCTGGAATAATGAGAGTCAACATAAGGTTCTCCTTTCTAACACTCATCCATGGGGGAATATTGTATACTATGAATTCAATTGACCAAACAATATAATTTGAGCTCATGAAAGAGAATGGACACACTCCATCAATTGTAAGACCAAACTTGATACTACACAGTTGATCTTTGAATTTTCTTGGCCATTTTTCCTTTATGTGTTTCAATGCTTTGGATTTGGAAGAAATTCACATGGATCCATATTTACACCTATTCTTTGCATGCTAATCCATTAATTTTTCAAGTGAATTGCAACTAAACATTCGTTGAATTCTAGGTATAATTGACATGTGACGTAAAACCTTCTTTGGAACTGTAGGACCTTGTACATCTATACGATATCTCCTCTTTGCATATATGGAATTCTACCTTGTCTTGATATTCATATCTATATAAAATGCAATCATTTCTACATGATCGAATTTTATTATATTCAATCCCCAACTCAACCAACAACTGTGGTGCCTCTCTGCAAGTTGATGGCAACACATTATCTTTAGGAAATATTTTAATTTTTAGTGCCATGTAAAATTTCCAAAGATTAGATCAATTGAATGTTTGAATTATGATGAACATGTTTGATATGTCAATGTATATTGTCACTATTCATATACAATATATGGTTTTAAAATACCCTTAACGAAATATAAACAAAGTTGATGAATGTTTACAAATTACGTACAGTAATTGACAATGCATTGTAAGAAATATATTTCAACTCACTTCAGTAGGGTGATTAATCCTTTGTCTGACCAACCAGATAATGACTTGATTTCTAATAATATTAATGTGTTTTCTAGTTATGAGGTTTTAATTTCACCCATTTGAATACAAGTGTCTTTGTTTCTTGCTTGGTGGAGTCTTTTAGGTTGTTATCATCAACAATATGTTGGTGGTAATTACCCTTGCTGCCATCGTTACTGTCAACCATATGATCATTATTTTCATCATTGTTTCCATTCCCAAATAAACCTGTAAGTATTTCATTCAATCCTTCTTCATGCAATTAATTTTCACTATCATGATAATCATAATTAAGGATAGGTTGGCATGTTTTCAATGATGCTAATCTCACCAGTTGTTTAACTTTCTCAGGTGGTAGATTTCTCTTTAAATATGATATTTTCACCTTGGTATGGTTTAAAGAATGGTTTGGATAATTCCGTCCAACTATTAATAGCCCAGTTGGATCTTGGGTATTAGTATTCGTTCTTTCATCATCATCTTCTACCTATCGACAAACATAACCATTATTTAATGTTTGGAAAGAATTGGATAAACAATAAATGTATCAATTTCAAAGAAATATAATCAAATATTGCTTAACAAATCCCATCCCATGTAATATAGTCTTTACCAACCTCTTGTTTAGTGAAATGATTTTTGTTATGAAATTATATATTACAGAGCAATGGAACACATAAAATATATGCGGAAACACAAACACAAAAAACATATAAAACAAGAGAGACACATATATACGTGGTTCACCCAATTTGGGCTACGTCCACCCTAAACAGCCAACCCTTCCTTTCTATTATCTAGCAAAATGAAGAGACACAACCTACAACATATCCGTTGTAATATCCTATGTTCTCTCTCATAGTCCCCCTTTCTGGTTCTCACTTATAATACTCATACAACACACAACCACAATAAAATACCCTCATACAAAGTGAGGGGTCTCCTTTTAGTTCAAAAAACCCTAAATTAAGCATAAATCTACCGTCAAATCATCCACCTAATGAACTTGCCTAGATTGACTATAAATTACAATATTTTACAAGACAATTTTACATTTTTTTTTAGCTTCGGGGGCGCTGTCCCCAAAACCCCTCGCCAGGGGGGGCTCCATAAAGTCGCAGCCGCCCCCCTGGACCCCCTAGGCAGCGTTCAATGATGGGCGGCGTTGTTGCACCATTAATAATAGTGGTCCAACGCTGTGATACATCTAAATAAAGAAGATAATCAGGCTCCACACCTAAAAATATCCCACTTGGAAACTAATTGTAGCAACTCCTCTTCTACTTCATTTGCTAGAAAATTACTCCTCGTTGGACCTGGTTGTTTATCATCTTCATCATCATACTTGAAGGCCAATTTAAACTGAGCATAATCTCAGTTTCTCCTTGGTTACAACTTTTGTTAGCATATTTGTAGGATTATGGCTAGTGTGTATCTTTTCTAGCTTCAATTGTCCATCTTCCAACATTGACCGTATGAAATGGTACTTGATCAGTATGTGTTTAGTACTGGAATGAAATGATGAGTTCTTTGCAAGATGAATGGCACTTTGGCTATCACTGTATAACATGCCCATCTCATGCTTCTTACCCAATTCATTGATAAACCTTTGTAGCCAAATAATTTCTTTACAAGCCTATGTAGCAGCAACATAATCTACTTCTGTTGTTGAAAGTGCAACAACACTTTGGATTTTTGAAACCAAAATAAAAAATATTCCACCTACAGTAAATATATACCCTTTATTTCTCCTCTTTTTATCTCTATCACCTACCATATCTGCATCAACATATCCCCGCAGAGCAATGTTTGAACCACCAAAGCATAATGTTTTATTTGTGGTACCTCTAAAATATCTGAGAATCCATTTCATTGCCATCCAATGCTATTTTCCTTGATTGTTCATGTACCTTCTTACAACTCCCACTGCATGTGCAATATCAGGCCTTGTGCAGACCATTGCATACATTAAGCTTCCAACTGCTGATGCATATGGAACTTTAGACATATAATCCATTTATTCTTGGGTGTTGGGGCACATCTCCTTAATAAGTTTGAAATGGCTAGCCAAAGGTTTATTAACTGGTTTTGCATTCTGCATATTAAATTTATTTAACACCTTTTGTATGTACTCATTTTGAGACAATGTTATTTTTTTTTGTTTTTCCTGTCTCTAGTTATTCTCATACCAAGGATTTGTTTTGCAGCTCTCAAATCCTTCATTGAAAATGAATTTTCCAATTTTATTTTGAGAACATTTATTTCCCACATGTTAGACCCTACAACAAGCATGTCATCTACATACAACAACAATATAATATAGTTGCCATAATTTTTCTTTTTCAGATAAACACAATGATAAGAGTGACATCTAGTATAACCTTGTTCAAACACAAACCTGTCAAATTTTAGATACCACTGCCTTGGAGCCTGTTTTAAGCCATACAAACTCTTCTTTTACCTACACACTAAATTTTCTTTCCCTTTGACCTCATATCCTTGTGGTTGCTGCATATAGATCTCTTCCTCCAAATCTCCATGGAGAAATGTTATATTTAAATTTAACTTTTCAATATGCAAATATTCCACTACTACAAGACTTAAAATAGTTCTGATTGAAGTCATCTTAACAACAGGAGAAAAAATTTCATGAAAATCAATACCTTTCCATGCAAACTCCTTTACCACAAGTCTAGCTTTGTATCTCTGTCTTCCTCCATCTTCTTCCTTCAACCTGCAAACCCATTTATTTTGCATTGTTGTTTTACATGTAGGAAACCTGATTAAGTCCCAAGTCTGGTTATGTATTAAGGAGTCCATCTCTTCTTTCATGTCTAGCTCCCACTTCTTACTAGTTTCGATCTGCATTGATTCTTCATAACATTTGGATTTAGCAGAATCAATCAACAATAAATAATATAATGAAGGAGAGTATCGTTCAGGGGGTCTACTTATCCTGGTAGATCTTCTGACACCACTTTCAGGTGTTTGAGGTGTCTGTTGTTGTGGTGGTTGTTGATTATTATTATTTTTAGGCACCTTTACTTTTTCTGTGATCTCATCAAGAATTGTGTATCCTTTGTTTTCTTTTTCCTGTTTCTTTTACTGCAACTGATTCTCAGTACAAGACCTTTTCATTGAATATTACATCTTTGCTCCTAATTATTTTGTGATTTTCATAATTATATAAGCGATAACCAAAATCATTAAAAACATATCCAATAAAGGTACATTTCTTTGATTTTTCCTCAAGCTTTATTCTATTTTCTTTATTAATATCAACAAAGGCCTCACAACCAAAAGGCTTTAAAAAGAGTAGTTTACCTTTTTACCTATCCATGCCTCCTTTGGAATACCACCATCCAAGGAACTTGAAGGCCGTTTGTTTATTAGATAAACAACAATATCTACAACATTTTCCCTAAATTGTAAAGACAATCCTGCATGTAATCTCATGCACCTTGCATGATCCATGATTGTTCTGTTCATCCTTTCTGACACACCATTTTATTGTGGTGTTCTTGGAACTGTCTCCTCTCTGAAAATTCCATGCTCTGAACAATACCTATCAAACTCTTTGCTGTAATATTCACCTCCATTATCTAATCTCAGACACTTCAACTTCTTTCCTATCTCAATCTCAACCAAAGATTTCCATTTCTTGAAAGTATCAAATACATCAGATTTATTCTGATAAATCCAAGTTTTTCTAGTTGTATCATCAATAAAAGTAACATAATAACGAGAGCCACCGAGAGATGACACTTGAGCAGGTCCCCATACATCTGTATGCACAAGCTCTTATTTTTCGCTCTTCTTTTCTTTCCCAACTCTAATAAATCTGACTCTCTTCTGTTTTCCATAAACACAATTCTCACATAAATCCAGATCAATATTCTTCAAACCCGACAAAAAATTTCTTGAGTGAATAATCTTCACCCCCTTCTCACTCATCTGTCTGATCCTATGATGCCATAATGCTGAATTTTCTCCTTTGGAATTTAAAGCATTAAAAATGTTAGAAATACCATTACATAAATAAAATGTACCAACCTTTTCACCTTTTGTTATTACCAGGGATCCTTTAGTGACCTTCCAAGTTTTATCTGTGAAAGTTGTCACACAACCTTCACCGTCTAATTGCCTTGTTGAAATCAAATTTTTCTTCAAATATGGAACATGCATTACCTCCTTTAATAATCATTGGTTTCCATTATGCTGTTTTACATAGCTTTACCCATTCCAATGATTTTACAGGGTTTATCATCACCTAGATGAACCTGTCCAAAATCTCCTTGAACATAGTCATGAAAATATTTCTTATCAGGTGTGGCATGGAATGAGGCCCATGAATCTACCACCCATGAATCAATAACATTTTCTAAAGAAATAATCAAAGCATCTTGTAACACATCACCTGTCACATTTTCTTCATGATTGTTTTCTTGTTGTGTGTCTCCTTCTTTCCCCTTCCGATATTTAGAGTCTCTCTTCAGGTGTCCTTTATTTTCATATTTCCAGCACACTATCCCCGATTTGGACTTGGATCTACCTTTCCTTGATTTACTGTGATATCCTGAGCTCTTTCCTCTTTCCATTTTTCTTCCCCTAGTATCTGCACTCAAGGCATTACCCGACGTCTCACTGCAGCTTTTCCGTCACATTTCATCACTAAGGATAGCACCAGAAACATCATCAAACTTTAAAGTACTATATCTAGAGACAAAGTTACTAATGGCCATAAATAAAACATTCCAACTTTCTGGAAATGAACATAGAAATAAAAGAGCCCTAACATCATCTTCAAAGTTTACCCCTACATAACTTAACTGAGTGGTAACCGTATTAAAATCATTTAAATGGTCAGCAACAGATCGACCTTCCGACATCTTCATATTAAATAAATGTTTCATAAGAAATATATTATTTGAGGCTAAGGGTTTTTCATATAATTTTTCCAATGCCTTAATTAAACCCTTTTTTGTTGTTTCCTTCGAAATATTGAACGCTACCGATGCCGTGAGGCACAACCGTACTGTTCCAAGTGCCTTTCTATCAAGAATCTCCCATTCTATGTCTGTCATACTCACCGACTTCTTTGTTTTTCCACTCAATGGTAGGTACATGTCTTTCTGATACAGATAATATTCCATTTTCATCTTCCAGAATGGGTAGTTTTGGCTGTTAAATTTCTCGACCCTAAACTTACCATCTTCCACCATTTCTCCCACAAAACAAACAAACCTTCAACAAAACAAACCTTCAACTTCGATACTGGTTTTTAGAAAATTATATATTACAGAGCAATGGAACACGTAAAATATATGCGGAAACACAAACACAGAGAACATATAAAACAAGAGAGACATAGATATATGTGGTTCACCCAATTTGGGCTACGTCCACCTTGAACAACTAATCCTTCCTTTCTATTATCCAACAAAATGAAGAGGAACAACCTACAACATATCTTCTGTAATATCCTCTGTTCTCTCTCACAATCCCCCTTTCTGGTTCTCACTCATAATAGTCATACAACACACAACCGCAATACAATACCATTATACAAAGCGAGGGGTTGCCTTCTAGGGAAAAAAACCCTAAATTAAACATAACTTCTACCATCAGATCATCTGCCTAATGAAAAACCCAAATTGAATAGAAATTACAATATTTTACAAGCTAATTTTACATCTGTGTTTAGCTTCGGGGGTGCTGCCCCCGAAACCCCTCGCTAGGGGGAGCTCCATAAAGTCACAGCTGCCCCCCCAGACCCCCCAGGCAGCGTTCAATGACGGGAGATGTTGTTTCCTCATTAAGAATAGGGGTCCAACGCTGTGATACATCTAAATAAAGAAGATAATCAAGATCCACACCCAACAATTTTTTGTGTCTGGAGGATCCATTATAATATCCTCTTCCATCCACTATGTTCTTCGTGATTTGGTCCATGCCCATGCACATATGTTTTTTTCTTTTGCTAGTTGAATGCTTAGGCTATGGACTTGCTCCAATATCCATCTGAAATATCAACAACACACATTAATTTATTTCAATATTTGATAATACACTATAAATTCTAATAATACTGTGAAAAAGGATGGAAATATCACAAGATTATTCCTAAGTTAAGTCAAAATTTGATTACTTGATGCCTTGCGACAACCGTTGTGTCTTTATGTAATGTTCCAAAATTAGAATGAAGCTAATTTGAACATTAATTTTGCTCATGCCATCTAGGAGGTGAATAAAATGGGTGAGGAGACCCATGAGTAGGAATAAAATCCCTTATAGTGTGAAAGGGATCAATGGAGCAGCTTGATTTTGCACCTTCCAGTGTGGAAAGGGGGCAAATGCATGAGGACAAGGTCAAGTTTGACCAAGTCAACAGCACTGCCTATGAGGGTGTGGCTTGCTTAGGAAGACAACGCAGTTTGAGAGGGAGGAATATCACTAGTGGAAGAAACCCTAATGTGTGGGGTCCAGGGAAAAGAGATATTCATTTGCATAAAAGGAGGAAAAGGCAGCCATAGTGAGACATGTTTTTGAGTATTTGATTTTGGTCTAGTAGACTATTTGTAGTCTCTGGTTGTTTAGCTGAGTTGCAGTGTTGTTTAGCACGATGGATTCCTGTTTAGGATTTACTTTCATTCTTGAGAGGCTTCTTGAAGGATTGCACTTCATTTCTCCACATCTAGGCTCAAGGCCAAAGCCACTTCCTTCAGTCACTGCATTATTTCTGCTGAAGTATAACATAGTATTGCAGGGTGTTGCAGTGGAGGGTTCCACCACACCATTCCTTGGCTCATATTTCAAAGGAGGGAGCTTCTATTCCTCTGGAAGGTTAGTGAGAAAGATTTCAGAGCTGATTTTCATATCTTGGCATCAGGCCAAGCATCTCCCATCACCAACAGCGCAGTCCCTTCTCTATACTGCGTTATTTCAGTGTGTATCTATAGTAGGGATTTGTACCACTATTCTGGAGGGTGAGATATTCAGTGTTAGGATTAGCCTATCACTTGAGATATCTGTTGGAGGAGGTCTATTTCAGATTATGCATCATCTTCAGCCATCTCTAGCTATTTTCTAAGTTGCAGTTGCTGCCCAGCAACTCTGGCATTTCTGCAGATTTTCCATTTGTCTAGATATTTCAGCCAATCCTTCAAAGTATTGTTGTGATATTGTTTTAAAGGGTTGAGAGCTTTCTCCCCCACATTTCTTGAGCTAATATTGTCATATCATTCTGTTATCATTTATTATGTTGCAGTGTCTCCATTAAACTGCACTGTATAGCCTTGTGTAAAGTCTATGTAGCAGTGTTCTCCAATTTCTTATACATGTTCTGTCGAGGCTCTCATTGCCTAGCTTGAGTGATTGATTCCTCAAAGCATTGTATACATTAGCTGCTATATTATACATTTGTTGGCTATTCAGATCTTCATGTGTTCTGGGTTATAGAAATAACGTTGTTGTTCCATTGGTGTTCATACATTGTTGCAGTCCCTTAATTGGGCACTTTCTGAAGACAAATAGGTGTGGGAGATCTATTTAACCCACCCAGAGGGATTTATTTTGAGCCTCCTCTTGGATTTCAGTCTTAGATACATTGATTTAAGGGATCCAGGTCCTAGTTTCAAATCCTGTAGTAGCCATTCTTGGAAAATGCATTTTCCAGTCATGCCTTGCTAACAGATCCCATTTTGGGATATTACAGTGGTATCAAAGAAGCTTTCTTGGCTCAGCCTGTGAGTCTCAGCTAGAGAGATTAGAAGATTGAAGAGGATGGGTTTTATCTCATCATATTTTAGATCCATGAAGAACCTCCCCAAGGAGGATAAGCAAATAGAAGAGGAAGGCCCCTGCACTTCTTATTCTCATCAAGAAGGGGATAGAGAAATGAGAAAGAAAAATACTCCATCTTTTGGAGGAGAAAAAGGGGATAGGCTTACAAAGCTTCTTCATAAATCTGTACACAATATTCATGAAGATTTCAAGAAGATAAGGAGGGAAATGTGCGAAGAATATTCGAAAGAGTTTGAGTCTAAAGAAAACTCTAGATTGATATATGAGGAGTGTGAGCATGCAGCCACACCCTATGGTACACAACACAGTCACATGCCCAGGATTGCTAGAAGAGAGATGGAAAGAGGAGAAGAGGTTGCTAGGAGGGGAACTCTTAGTGATTTCCTGAAAGAGTATGAGTCTCAAACTCAGGAATTCCGAGATCATCTCAGTTTTTCAGAGTTTTGCAAGATCAAGGTGAAGGGAAGAGAGCAGCAAGATAGATTTCTTCTATCTACCTTTGAAGGTTCACCTACATGTTCAGCCAAAACTTTGGTGGAGGAGTCAGATACCTTCTTGTAGCAGCACCAAATTCCTAAAGATGAAGCCATCAAAGTTTCAGTGCTGCATATGAGAGGTAAGGCCTATGCTTGGTGGATCTTGGAATCCTTTTCTTTGAAAAATGTAAACAATGCATCTTATGCAAGTTTCACTAGGGCCTTAGTGAAAATACTTGGTAGGAGGATTCATGAGACACACATGGTGGAGATAAAAAAGGGAAATCAAACAAAATCCTTGCATAAAAATGCAATTCCACTTCAGAAAACTATGGAGGAGGCTGAAAACTTGCACCATACCTTGCCGGAAGAAAGTATTTCATCTCACACATTTGGGCAAGGGAGCAAGGAGATCTCTTTTTCAAAGAGGGATCCAATCATTGGGAGGTTTCCCATTCATGTTGTAGAGATTGAGGGCAACAATGTTGTCTCATCTAGAGATTATCTAGTGCCTCAAGAAGAGGGAGGAGGAGCTCTTGCTCCAAGTAGATGGATTCTTGCATCCTTGCAAGGAAGTCCCCAGGATCTCATGTGTGGAGATCAAGACACAACTCATGTGCCATTGTTGAGGAGGTGTGGAACCATGGAGACATAAGGAGGATGTAGGGAGAAGACCCAACATCATGAGATGAGGAGTACACATCCCTATCCATTTATGGATGTTGTTACACCTAGGAGGGAGACTGGATTGTGCAGTGAGAGCATGAGAAAAATTGTCCATTCGTATATGCAGTCATCTCTTGATGATGATGTCTCATTGCATGGAGAAATTTCACCAGGGAGACCACTGGATCAGCAGAGGAGGATGGATGCTTCACATTTTGAGAAACCATTCAGTGATTTTAGAGGAGTGGAGACCTTGGAGGTAAATTTACAGCGCTGAGAGTCTTGGGTAGACTCAAGGAGGAGAGAGGCATTATCTCAACATTATCTATGACCACTCTCATTTCAGATTCTGCGATGTGGCAGAAGCAACAGAGGAAGCATAGCAACCTTCCAACTTGCATCTTTGACATGGGAGATGTCAAAGGAGATGGCAGCCATATGACAGATGTTCTTCATGATAGTTTATCAGCACTATCACTATGGAGGATGGATCCACATTGGAAATCCCTGCTGTTGGTGGAGTATTCCAAGGACCTTTTCACTTGTATGATATTGGATGGCCAGCTGCAGAAGGAGGGATATTCAGTCAAAGATGGGGTCATATACTATCATGGTAGAATATTCTTATCTAGAGCTTCAAATCTCAAGGAGAGGTTGCTACAAGTAGCACATGTGGATTTCCTTTTCAGCCACACACATTCTATGAGAGCATACCACACTATCGTGGAGGGGTGTTTTTGGGAAGGCTTTGAGGAGGAGATATATTAGCATATGAGGAGAAGCATGGATCATGTGGAGATGGAGGAGAGACATAAATCTTTGGAAGAGTTAGCACAACCACCTCTTTCCTCTTTGAGGATGAGAGGAGACTCATTTATGAGCCACTCCATTTGTATAATAAAAACATATGGTAAGGGTGTTGATTGTTTACATGATGATTTATATAATGTATGTATATATCCCTTGACCATATATGTGCAGGATGTTGCTCCAAGGAGGAGCATTCTTTATTTTGGGCTTCATGGTGTACTTGAGGCCATAAGCATGATTGATGGCCATCCCCTAGGAGGACTTGGGGAAGAGGTGTACTATGGAGGACATGCTCACTTTACACTATGCATCATTCACTTCCTCCATACTTATGAGGAGATTGGAGCAGCAGGAAAGTGGTTGAGAAAAAACACATTTTATCAGTCTCTATTGCAGTTGAGAGTCAAGTTGCGTTCGTTACATTTGAGGGACCATTTTCCTTCTCACTTGTTACACATGGCAGCAAGCATGATTCTCATTTTTGCTCCCTTGGGTTCTATTGTTTCTATCTTTATGAGGAGCATGTTTGGGAGAGAGACACATGGGATGGATGTGTCCTTTGAGGGAGGGATTCCCCACACTTTTTGCACTACATGTTCTAAGGGGAGCATGGGAGATGGTATGGCCACTAGAGAAACACATTTGTTTCTTTATGAGGTGAGCCATATGATGGATGTGATGCCATATGATGGTGATTTCCAACTCATCATATATGGGGACATTTGGGCCAACATGATTTGCAGCGTTGGAGGAGAGATCTTTGGAGATATAGTCCTCATATTGCCACTTTAGGGAAACCTTATTGTAGCCCAAGATCAGCCAACAATCTACACTTATCATAAGTGGAGAGATGGACGCGTGGGGTAGGCTACATTGTCTACCATATGCAGATTTTCATCCCACCTACTTTGCCGGAGCCAAAGGTGGAGGACAGTTTTCAGGAGTTGCCTAGTTGGGAGGTGACTCATTTTGCATGGCTAATAGCTTAGGGATGGAGGATCCATGTGGGAGAGATAGTTCCCATTAGATCTCAGATCCCATTCCTCAAGGGGGCCTCTAAACATCACTTTACTATCCTCTTGAGTATTTCACCTTTACATGATGATAGCTTGATAGATGACTTGCATGTTGAGGAGGAGAAATGTGGGAATTTGATTGATGAGATAACATCTCTTTTCTTGGAGGAGATCAGCATACATGGATGCTACAGGGAGAGGAGGAGAAATAACTCAGTTCTATCCTTGCACTTGCTTGAGGACAAGCATCTTTGAGAGGGGAGGACTGTAATGTTCCAAAATTAGCATGAAGCTAATTTGAACATTAATTTTTCTCATGCCATCTAGGAGGTGAATAAAATGGGTGAGGAGACCCACGAGTAGAAATAAAATCCCTCATAGTGTGAAAGGGATCGATGGAGCAACTTGATTTTGCACCTTCCAGTGTGAAAAGGGGACAAATGCATGAGGACAAGGTCAAGTTTGACCAAGTCAATAGCGCTGCCTATGAGGGTGTGGCTTGCTTAGGAAGACATTACAATTTGAGAGGGAGGAAGATCAGTTGTGGAAGAAACCCTACTGTGTGGGGTCCAGGACAAAGAGATATTCACTTGCATAAAAGGAGGAAGAGGCAGCCATAGTGAGACATGTTTTTGAGTATTTGATTTTGGTCTAGTAGACTATTTGCAGTCTCCGGCTGTTTAGCTGAGTTGAAGTGCTGTTTAGCACGAGGGATTACTGTTTAGGATTTCCTCTCCTTCTTGAGAGGCCTCTTGAAGGATTGCACTTCATTTCTCCACATCTAGGCCCAAGACAAAACCACTTCCTTTAGTCACTGTGTTATTTCTGCTGAAGTATAACATAGTATTGCAGGGTGTTGCAGTGGAGGGTTCCACCACACCATTCCTTCGCTCATATTTCAGAGGAAGGAGATTATATTCCTCTAGAAGGTTAGTGAGGAAGGTTTTAGAGCTGATTTGCATATCTTGGCATCAGGCCAAGCATCTCCCATCACCAACAGCGTAGTCCCTTCTCTAGAATGCATTATTTCAGTGTGTATCTATAGTGGGGATTTGAACCACTATTATGGAGGGTGAGATCTTCAGTGTTAGGATTAGCCTATCACTTGAGAGATCTGTTGGAGGAGGTCTATTTTAGATTGTGCATCATCTTCAGCCATCTCCAACTATTTTCTGAGTTGCAGCTGCTGCCCAACAACTCCGGCATTTCTGTAGATTTTCCATTTGTACACATATTTGAGCCAATCCTTCTAAGGATTGTTGTACTATTGTTTTCAGGGATTGAGAGCTTTACCACCCACATTTCTTGAGCTGATATTTTCATATCATTTTTTATAATTTATTATGTTGTAGTGTCTCCATTAAACTGCGCTGTACAACCTTGTGTAAAGTCTATGTAGTAGTGTTCTCCAATTTCTTATACATGTTCTGTTGAGGCTCTCATTGCCTAGCTTGAGTGACTGATTCCTCAAAGAATTGTATACATTAGTTGCTATATTATACATTTGTTGGCTATTCAGATCTTCATGTGTTCTGGGTTATATAAATAACGTTGTTGTTCCATTGGTGTTCATACATTGTTGCAGTCCCTTCATCGGGCACTTTTTGAAGACAAATAGGTGTGGGAGATCTGTTTAACCCACCTAGAGGGATTTCTTTTGAGCCTCCTCTTGGATTTCAGTCTTAGATACATTTATCTAAGGGATCTAGGTCATATTTTCAAATCCTGTAGCAGCTATTCCTGGAAAATGCGTTTTCCAGTCATGCCTTGCTAGCAGATCCCATTTTGGGATATTACACCTTATTTGATATGACGCAATCTGTTTCCATGACCTTGTATTTCCCTTATAATACACAAAAATTTTTAGTACACCAATTATATCATTTGAACCAATATGTTATCCTACACAAAACCTCACTTTAGTTATATATTTGACATATTGATATCATGTTTTGTATTTGGAAAAGAAAAACAACATAGTTTATATAATTTTTCTCATCTTTGTTGTAGCATTTGTGAATTCATAAAAAACATCCTTCTTTGGTTTAGGTTGCTTTGTCTTCTTAACTTTATTGTATCTACATATTTCATATCTGATTCTATGACCAACTACTTTCCTCTCGTTGATTTAGTAGGTATAAATCATCCACATCCTCTATCCCTGGCCTCCTCTCGATCCTATAATACACAACAATGACATTAGTCACATAAAATCTATGCACTTCGTTGTTTCTCTGTCCAATTGGATAAACACACAATTGATTTAAGCTCAATTAGCTTTCGTTGCACCTTTTTAACTAAAATTCCCCCATTTTCAATATATACCCTTTTTTTTAAATTTCTACTCCCAATATGGTGACATGACACAACTCTTATAAATCTTATATGAGGATTATGAAAAATAATGGATTAATTTTTTTTTCATATTTTCATTTAACTTAATTCAAACCATTCATACAAAATTTTAAACTGCCAAATGTCTATAGTTTTGTATATGTAAAAAAAATCCTTTGACCCTATATGTTAGAGGATTTACTATTTCCAAATGTTGATTTTTAAGTCTTCTAAATGAACTCAATATATAATATAATAGCTAGTATAAGTTAACTTGTGGATGAGATATATTTTCAGCACCACCATCCACCCTATAAAGGATTAAAGAGTGAGTGGCGGAATCAATTTTTTTTGTGTCACATGTATACATAATCACTAAGCAACACAATATTTAAAGGTGAAAATGTGTGTATGTGACTATAACTAGTGGATTGTCACATTATGAGTCATTGTCTATTAAAATAAAATTATAAGGTTTGAAATCACACCAAACTCATTAGAGGGCTATGAAAATATGGCATAAAACACCCTTCATTGGGTTAAAACACCATTTATAGGGATTTGCATCAAACAACATTTCAACTTATCCCATGTGCCTATGCACATTTCACATCCAATATTGATATTCAAAACTCATAAGAAATGAAAATAACATGGAAGCCTCCCACATCGACATTTCAAAGTGAAAAGATGACAATGAATACAAATTGGATGGAGAGAAAACATGAAATATTATAGGCACTAAATTAGAAACAATTAGCACCCCGTTTGGTGCCCCAAACCAGTTATTGTCACAATTTTAGTTGTTAGTTTTTAAAAGCATAGACATTTCACTGTCAGCACCAATTTGTAAAAAATAGTGTTAAAGTGCTGACAACGTGAGTGTCAGTGCCAATTTGTAATAAACAGGGTTAAAGCACTAACAATGAGATTTTCAGAGCTATTGTGTGTTTTAAAATAAAGAAAAGGGAAATGCAGTGACAATAGAAGTAGCAGGACATTTTTGTAAAAATGGTCAGTTAAAACTCTGTTTTTCCTGTACAACACAGTGATTTAGGGCACTCTTTCTAAAAAAAATAGAACAGATTTTACAAAACCTAGAGAGGTTTTTATCCGTAATAGACCCATTAGAAAAACCTCTCTCTGTTTTCTAAAATATATCACGGTTTTGGAGTTTCAAATGGATCACTGGACCCTATTATTCAGGAATTCATGCGGAAAAAGCTCATGGACAATTGCTGACTTGGATGACAACTCATAAAATTTGAATTGATGATATTTATCTCCAACAATGACTCCAACAACAACATGATATTTATATGTAGATAGGTTTGGAAATATTTCCATGTGCATGTATTTGAGAGATACACTTTATCTCTTTTATTTTTAGCAATTTGTAATTAAGTATGGAGGAGAAAATCGTTTTTAGTTTGTAATTTTAGTATAAGGACAAATATTGTAGAATGAAATATGTTTGGAACTTTTAGGAAAGATAACCTCTCTTATGTATTATGTGATCAAACTTTAATAAAGCAGTCTATGTGAGTAGTTTACATAAATTTCTGTGTTTACAATTCCCTGTATGTTTCTTGGTTTTATATCTTCTTCAATGTAGGAATACTGAGTGATTTGGAATTGGTATTCATATTTCTATGCTCCTAGTTTCTTTATATTCAGATATTTAATACTTGTTTTTCACCAAATTATCACACCAATTTTCTTTGATATTCTCAAATTTCGTAAAATTGTCAAAGGAATTGTTACTACCTCTCTTTTGTGGTTTTTGCTCACTGAACCTATGATTATATAAAGTTGATTGGGTCAGACTCCATGCCCAATGGTGAAATTTTCATACAGTCCAACCAACCTTAGTTTTTCTTAAATAAATCTGGGCATAGGACATATTGTGAACCTTCTACCACTATGACCTTGGGTAGCATATTTTTAGTGAGAGATCCCTCTCCAAGTTAAAGGGCCAAATTTCAATCTCAAAGCAGTTTGAGGTTATCTCAAAGGTTTTCCCACAACCAGGGTTTTCTCTAAGTGATAACACCAACTACATTTTTTAGCCAATAGTCGGTGCTAATGACGTCCAATTTAGCACTGAATATTCAACCAAATTGAAAAAAAATAAAAAAAAATCCCACCAATATATAATTCACATGCAATTCATAAACCAATTGTGTATCCCGACTATTCAACCAAAAAAATGTAATACGTTCACCATATTTTCATTCTCATACTCACCAATTGAAAATTGAGGGAGCTTTGAAGTTATATGTGGAGTTGGACCAAACCACAATTGGAGCAATGCGTTGAGGCTATGAAAGCAAATAACTAATCTATTGGATCTCTATCAATGGTGGGTAGAGATACTGATGAAAATATCCTCCCATGTTTTGGATTTCAATTTGTGGGTGTGATTCGACCTCTACCATTCACAAAATAAATTTTTGCATCTAATTCACCCCCAACCAGAGACAAAAATAAAACCTTTCCCATCCATTTTGCATTACTGTTGTTTAAAGAAGTTAGAGGGAAGGCCCGAAAAACATAGGGAGAAAAAATAAGGGATTTTCCAGAGTCTAGAGGAAAACAATTTTCCCAAGAACTCCAAATAAGTCAAAAAATAGAGGAAAAAAAGCAAAGGGGTTTGATTATTTCCAAAATGAGGTATTTCATGCTGAATTTATTGATTTGTACATGTTTCCATTGCTTGCTTGAATTATATTTTTTATTTTTTAATTTCTAAATTTAAAATAAAATTTTTATTATAATATATAGGGACATGAAAGTGAGAACCTGAAAGAGGAAATGACTTCTATATTGGTGGTAGAAGTAGTGAAAAACCTAGAAGGTATGGAATTTCCCATGCTTTCCAAATTCATGGAAGAACGATCTACTAAAGGCACTGAAACAATCCAACCAAAGAAACCTTGTCAAAGGGAATCAATTGATTCCCCAATTGGATTGAGCAAATGTTCTAGGAAAACATCAATCATAGTAACCTATAAGAATGTGGAACAAGGAACATAGACGTCTAGTGTCCCAGCCACTCCTGGGACACATATTTATTCCACCACTAATACATGTTATGCATCTTGCATTGGTACATACAAAACCGAGGTAGAATATGATTTTGTCTCAAGGAATATCAGAATGACAGATGCTGGGAAAGCGTTCAATCGTAGGTTGAATGAATCATGCCTTCAATGCTTCAAAGAGCATCTACATATTCCATTATCAAAGATACCCATGCACCTTCAAAAGGTAGTCATCCATGAAATTCAATCTAAATTTGGGACATGTTGGTTAGTAAAGCAAGTAAAAAAATAAATGACTCAAAACTACAAGAGATTTAGTTGCAACAAAACATAAAAGAAAAAACAAATTCCTCTCGATCTAAGGAATAAAAGAAGGATAGTTGATGTAAGATTGAAATTATGGAAAGAGCTCGCGAAAGCATATGATAGAGAAAATTTGTGGGGAAAGTTCAACAAGGAGAGCACACAGGTATTTAAATTTGGTCATAATATTATTTCAAATTCATTAAATTGATAGTTTGAAGGTTTTTGTGGTGTGAATTTTGAGACGGGGATTCATAATCTCCATACTATCCATTTTTACGTCTACGTTACGAGTCTAACCAAGAATAATCATCAGGACACAAACCCAACAAGAAGAGAGGAGGATGGATGAGATAAATACAAGCGAGCGAAACGAGTGAAAGAGAAAGAAATGACCAACCAAAAAAATACCAAGAAAAGGTTAATTAAAGCTTAATAAATAAATAATTTAAAATTATTATTATTAATTTTTAATTTATTTTTAGAAATAATCTAATGAAATTTATTTTTGTTAAAAAAGGTATTTATTATGATTCATTATAATGATATATATGTAATTTAATTAATATCATTAATTGTTTAATAAGTAAATAATATTTATGATTAATATAAATTATGGTTGATATTAGAATTAATGTTGTAAATTAATGTTAATGTAAATTAATGGTTGATATTATAAAAATGATTGATTGTTAAAAATATATTTTATAATAATAATAATAATAATAATAATAATAATAATTATTATTATTATTATTATTATTATTAATATTAATTAGTAATAGTCAACCATTACTATTAATTAATACTAATATTAAAGTCACATGCTTTTATTTTATTATTAATTAATACTAATATTAAAGTCACATGCTTTTATTTTATTATTAGATCAAATGAAAGTTAATTATAGTTTATTTAATAAATAAATATTTGATTATTAATAATGTTAACTAATTGATTTTTAATTTATTTTTAGAAATAATATAATGTAATTTATTTTTGTTAATCAGTGATTTATTATGATTTATTATAATACAAAGGATGGTATATGCTTAATTTAATCAATATCATTAAAGGGGGTTGTTTAATTAGTAAGTAATATTTATGATTGATATTAGAATAAATTAATGCTAATGTAAATTGATTATTGATATTACAAATATATACTATACTTTTTATTATTAATATTAATTTTAATATTAATGAGTAATACTCAGCTATTACTAATAATATCTGTTAATTAATACTAATAATATAGTCACAAGATTATATTTTAATATTAGGTCAAATGAGTAGGATTAATGTGGGGTTAATTTTTAGGAGATTATTTAGAATTAACCTCAAGGGGTCAAAGTAAGGGGTTTATGCTAGATGATGGTAAAGAGGGAGACTAGGTGAGACGGAGGGGTGATATAAAGTATAAAGGAGAAGGAGGAGGGGGGAATGGGGTTTCTATGTGGGCATCTAGGGACATAAAAGGGGAAAGAGAACAGTGCTAGGGGGTGACTTAGAGCAAGGGTGGGGCGGGGGTGGGGGGTGTTTAACGGATAGGAAAGCACAGAGATGGGAAAAAAATTAGGAGCGGGGAAATAAGGGTACCCAATTTTTTCTAACCTCCAAACCACCGTCCCTATTGAGGTTTTTGGAGTGTTTTATGATTTCAAGTGCCTCACGAATTTTCCTTTTTAAATGGTGTTTTTCACTAGCAATCACTGGAGCATCTTCGAGGAAGATATGGTGACAAGTCTTATTGGAGTGATCAACCAAAGCCGAGGTATGGGTTCTCCCATTTTTGATGTCGGCACCATGCTCTTTAAGCCTGATTTTGAAATACCTTCCTATTTCTCCAATATAATAATCGCCACACGAGGAATTTATTCTATACACACCTTTTTGTTGGATGGGATCAAGGTTGTATTTGACAGATTTCATTCTTTGTCTAATTATAATAAGGGGCTTAAAAGAGGTTCCTATCTCATTTTTAGCGAGAACCTTGGCCAACTTGTCAGTGACTCCCTGAATGTACGGGAGGTATGCTTTTGAGGTGAGGGAATCATCCGAAGGATTTCTTTTATTTTTGGATATGGATCTTTGAATGGCCTTGATGATGTCTTTGTTTTTATATCCCATATTTATGAATTATTTTCTTAAATATTCAATTTATCCTTCAATGTGATTGTCATCACAAATCCTAAAAGATCGCATGAAAAGAGTCTTAAGCACTCCCATCTTCTGGGCAGGATGGTGATGTGAATTCGCGTGGAGGTAATTATCAGTGTGTGCCTTCTTTCTGAACACTTTATGTCCAATTTGATCCATCTCTATTGCTGATGAGGATAATGTCCAAGAATGGAATGAAATTATTATCTTCATCTTCCATTGTAAACTAGATATCCTTGGATATGTTATTGAGGTGGTTATGGAACCTTTTAAGCTCCTCCTCCCCATGAGGCCAATTGACACTGGTGTTATCCATGAATCTAATCCAGAATTTTGTTTTAATGGGGACGATTCCAGAGATTTCTTTTCAAATCTTTCCATGAAGAGATTAGACACTATGAGGGACATCAAAGATCCCATAGCTACCCCCGATGTTTGTTCAAAAATTTCACCTTGGAATGAGAAGAAAGTTGAGCGAAGACATATTTCGGTGAGCTTTTCAGTCTGGGGATCAACAACTTCTTTAACAACTTTGACAGCTTCATCTAAGGGGATATTTGTAAAAAGCTGGACCACATCAAAGCTTACAATCTTGTCACCAATTTCAATACTAGTTTTTTTTAATGAAATCCACATAATGTTTAGAGTCTTTGATGAAAGAGCTGATTTTGCCAACTAGTAGAGCCAAGGTGCTAGCCACAAATATGACTAATTCATAAGTGGGAGCCCCGATAATGTTAAATATAGGCCTAAGTGGGGCACCAAATTTGTGAATTTGAGGAGCACCATAGATACGAGGAGTGATTTCACTATCCAGGGATAGTCACTTTTTCAGTTTTTCATCAAGGTTAGACTCAATAGCTTTTTTGACAGTTTTTATAGTCTTGGCGATCAGGTTTTCTTTGAATTTTTTATAGCTACCATTGTTATAGAGGTGATCTCTCATTTTTCTAATGTATTCTTCTTTTTCCATTACCACCGTCGCCCATCCTTTGTCTGCTTTAAGGATGACAAAGATCTCATTTTGCCTTAGGTTTTTAATGGCCTTTAATTGTTCTGTATTCAAATTTCCTTTAGGTATTGCTCTCCTAAGGATGAAAAAAAATTCTTGTCTTATTAGCTCTTTTTCTTCTTCCTCTAAAGTTTTAATTCCATCTTCGATGTTACAAATGATCTCTTCTTTTGGAATCCGACTAGGGGCTAAGGCAAAATTGAGCCCTTTGCCTATAACCTCTGCCTCTTTGATATTCAAACTATAAGAAGATATGTTAACGACCTTCTTGTTATTGTTGATCGAATCATAAATAATCAATTTATTATTATTGTTAGGGATGCTCGAATGCTGAAAACCAGTCTGCAACCTCGATGTGCTTCGAACCTGCCATTCTATATTCGTTTCAGATGCTACAATGATGGATATGCATTCTACTATTGCTATGTATGGAATATGTGTTTTCAAAAAAACTATTCCTCATCATTGCGTGTGTTTCTGACTTCTGTGCTTGTTTCAGATGATGCATTGATGGACATGCATTCCTCTGTCATTATGTTCGAAATATGAATTTTCACATAACACTGTTCCTCATCTATGAATACCACAGAACGATGTCCCTTTTCGATCCGCGTAGTTTTTTCACTTCAGTTTTCATCATTTAAGAGATCCATGGAGCCCCGCAACCTAGTGTCAAGGTTATGGCACACACTAGGATGATTTTTTTTGCTAGCTACCACTTTTGCTATCATATCTCCAATCACGGGTTCCATGGTTCCAACGTCTAAAGAAACCACATTGTTGATGAGTTGTGAAGTGTGCGAAAGTTTGGAGAGTTAAACAATGACTGCGTTGGAATTCACGGAGCTGTAATCCTTGATCAAATTCTGATAATCCTGCATAACACCAGGTGCGGAGTTATTTTGGAGGTGGGTGAGGAGGTTTGTGAAATGTTGTCAGATGTGGATGTGCTAAGGAAGGAGGATCTAAAATTATATATATATATATTAATTTTGTACAAAAAAAATAAATGATTGGATAGTAATTACTTTAAATAGTCTATCTGCCATGTTTTGACAGGAGAAGTAATATGGCCATTATCCATCACAATTGGAATTCGATATGATACAAGAAAAAAAGTGGTCTAACTTTGTTATCTAGATGGAGAATAAGGTATAATTAATTGAATTTTAATAACTTAGTTGGATATTATTATGTTAATATGTCAATTTTCATTTCTTGTGTTAAGTTGTTTATTGATATGTAGCTTGAGTTCTTTTGTGCTCCCATTGGTCATAACACCCTTATAAATCACCAAAATTTCACTATGATCAAGTCATTCTAAATAAATATCTAATCATGGTTTTATCAAGTACTTTTCCAAAAACCCTAGGCCAAAGGAGAGATGCAAGGCCATGTAATACATAACTCATAGACAAAAAACCAGATTACACGAGATTGATTATGGATGCTTGGGTTGAGAGAACATTACATGGGGTTGATTATGGGCCCAAAATTCATGTCTTGAGGAGTATGGGATGATTGCCTTGGAAAGAAAGAAGCCTTGTAAAGAAGATCACTTGACACTTGCAACCCATGCTTAGAGAGTGCACCACCTAAGGATTGGTCTCTTGATGTGTATACCTTGGAGAGAGAGCACTTCACTTGGAGACCTTATCTTGTACATAAAATTAAATTACTTGTGTAATTATTCCACTTTACCAATGTTGGCCTCCCTCACCTACTCTTTATAGAGGGAAGAAAATGTATTTGTCTAAACTGTACTCATTATTCCATCTATATAATTGACATGGAGAGTTTTCAGTTCTTGTGTGTTGAAATATAGGAATACCTAGAGTTTGTGACATAAACCCTAGAGAAGAAATATAGATGAATGATGGAACTAGGGATGATCTTGAGTCTTAGCACTTGTCTTAGAAATTATTTTCCATATGGTAGGATGAAGGGTGTATTGAAGTCTAAAACATTTGTTTTGTAGTGATATATATATTGAATGAATTAAGAAGTTATGTAGGGACATAACTATTATAATAGGAACATTTATGATGTAGGCATTTGTTGGAGCCTATTTGAATATTGAAGGTATGGTCTGAAAGAAAGGACCTAGAACTCTATAGGACACTTCCCTTTCTAGTCCTATGGGGAGTATGGTTAACAAAAAACTTGATGATTTTCAAAATAGAATTCTTCCTAAATTCTAGACTACATCACAAGTATGCTCAATATTCCAACCCTATCAGACCCTTATTAATCCTAAAACAATCAGACAAGTGGGGTAGGTGACGATAGTGCTTTAGATACAATGTGAACTAGTTTTTGGATAAATTAATGAATAAATTAAACTAGCCTACTTATCTGTGATTACATCCTTTAAAATTGATTTTGTAGTATGGAGAGAATAAGATAAATAAATTTGAGGTTTAAAGCGTAGGGATAAACAAAATCCTACGCATTAGATATACAAAAAAGAGCATAAAATGAAAGAAAATAAGATGCAGAGGCTACCAAGCGCTTCATTAAGTTTTCTTAGATGCAAGTCATAGGTATATCAACTATTAAAACAACATTAATAAATATGTTAATGAAAGAAACCAACAACTTCATTACACATGTCTCAAAAGAAGAATAACACAAATGAAAATTTACTAAGAAAATAACACATACTATAAACATAAAATACTAGGAATCATTTGAAACTTGTCCATTAACTTCCCAAGCGAGTTTGAGCACATTACACAATAAGATTCAATAAAACTATTCTATATGATTCCTATATGATTCATCTACCTTAGTATGTTATATTCCCAAATGGGAAGAAGCAACAATATTAAACAATACTGCAGAGAAATAACGCAGTTCAGCTAAGTAAGAGTAGGAGGCCAATATGGGGGCTCAATATTTGTATTTACAACAACAAATCAGATTTATATTGAAGCCCATAACATATATAACAAGAAATAGAAGACTTTTACATGAAGAAATCCTCAAAATGAGGTGCTGCAACCATATATTATGATTTAAAGAGCTTGAAAACGTTATTTTATTGGTTGAAAACAACTATAGACTACACTTCAGATCTAGAGTAGATCTGTGTACAAAAATTTAGATCTATATCAGATATATACACTAAATAGGCTCCTCTTCAAATGCCCCTTGGGGCTTTCAGAAAAAAGTGAAGTACATAGAGTAGATCTGAGATCTAATGCTTCAGATTTGCAGAAATATTCAGAAAATATGCAGCTTCAGATCTGATATGATCTATACAATAAGAGGATCCCAACCAATGGATCCCAAATGTGAAGGGAAGATCCCCAATCACATGAAAACCAATACTCCAAAAAGTGTGCCAAAACACCCTACAACTGTACCCTTGCAAATAATGCAGTCTTGGAAGAAAAACTACACTGTAGGCTCTAGAACATGTTTGGCCTCAAGCCAATATTTGAAAATGTAGCTCCAATCATCCAAGACTCTCTTGTCAATGGCATAGAAGCCTTCCCCGCTGAAAAGAGGCACTAGATTGGCCTAGATCTGAGTAGATCTAGCCTCCACTTGCTACAACTTACAAAGAAAACCAAACTCTCAACATGATCTGCATTGTAGTTGGAAGAAGAGCTTGGCCAAATGCCTAATAGTGGACAAGAAATGCAAACTCTTCCAAGAGGCCTCTCAAGGAAAGAGGTGGGATTCCTGATCAGGAACACCCAGTGCTAAACAATGCTATTCTTGTATAAACAACAAGGAGAATAAGAAATGTCTAAACATAAAAAATCTTCAAAAATAACATAATCATAAACAACCTTCTCATGTTGTCCTCCTCTTCCTTTTATAAGTTTGAGAGCTTGCAAAACCCTAAACCATCTCAATGGAATAACTCTTTTCACATGTGCCACCTCCAACTAAAATTGAAATGTGCCTCATTGATGACCACTCCTCCAAGACAATGTTGTTGATTTGGTCATGGTTGACCCAGTCAAAACATTCAGCCCCTTTCACACCTAAGGGTGCTCATTTATTTATCCCAGATTTACCCTTGTTCACATGTGGCATTGATTTATTTGTCGTTTTAGGATTTTTTATTGTCCTCCTTTACACATTTATTCATACAACAGAAAATGGAAACAAAAATGAATATTCCCATTAGCTTGGGCTAATTGGGAATATTACAGTCCTCCCCTCCAAAATGTTGCTTGTCCTAAAGCAACTGATAGGGTGAGTGCTGCAACACTTCTCCTCCTCCATTGGTGACACCATCATGAATTAAGCTCCCTCCATAAGCTAAGTGTTCATCAATCCAACCCTCCATGAATTGTTCCTCCAAATTCATTATGAGATGTACATTGTCCATCCCACAAGGAGTCAATAACTCAAATGAAACAAACATGGTTGAACCAATGCTCTCCCTAAAACATGTAGCATAAGGTATATGGAGAGTCTCCATCCCATGTGGTACACACATGCCTCCCATCCTCCCTCCATACATCCCCATAAAGAGTACAAGTATATCATCAATGTATGGAAGAAAAACTACATACATACAAACAGAAATTTGAGCATGTGGAGGTGGGTCATAGTCCCACATATGGTACCAGCGCAGTGCATCTCCTACCTGCATCAGATCAAGGTGTGGTAAGTGGTTTCCCCACCACTTACTTGCTGCCCATGTTATATCACTATGGCTGAAAGTGTGAGATATGTTTGGTGCCTTTAGGAAGCACCCATCATGATGGAAAATCTACCTTTGTTCATCAAGGGAATGGCCAAATTCAGAAATTTGTGTGGCCCAAAGTTTGCCATAAGATTTACATGATGTGGCCCAAAGTTTGCCATAAGATTTACATGATGTATCACCCGTCCTTGGAGCCATGGCCTACATAAACATGGTGAAAGCATATGTACAATCAGAAAATAAAACATGCTTTACATGATCAGATTCTTCACCAACAATACTCCTCATACAAATGGAGTGGTGCATGGATCTTTTTCCTCTTTCAAAAGAGGGAAGAGATGGCTGAAATAACCCCTTCATGGAGTCATGTTGCTGCCCCAACTCCACATAGTTCATGCATTCTTGGAAATGATGATATAGTTCTTCTTTCAAGCCTTCCTAATCAAAGCTCCTCATGATTAAGTTGTAGATCCTCATGGAATACATATGGCTGAAACAGAACTCTTTGTAAGCTCTTTGTAGCAACTTCTTCTTGAGCTTGGAGGCTCTAGAAAATAATATCCTACCATGATGATAGATGACTCCTCCTTGGACTAAATATCCCTCTTCATGCAGTTGGTCATCAAGTATCATACAAGTGTGAAGATATTTGGAATAATTCACCAACAGTTGGGATTTCCAATATAGATCTAAACTGCTCAACAATGATAGTGCTAGTAATGTATCAAAATAAATTTTTGTCATGTTACTGCTCTCTTCCTTGACATTTACCATGCCAAAGGTGTGTGTTGGAAGGCCATTCCTTCCATTCTTCTCCTCCCATAGTGCATAACCAGAAATGAGAGTAGGTGATGATGATAAAGGAAGAAGATCTCCCTCCTTCTTGAGCTTACCCAAGACTCCCAACGTTGTAGCTTTGTCTTCAAGTACTCCAATCCCTCCTGGATCTAAACCCGGAGCATCATGTTGTGAGGTATTCCCCACCAAATCTGAATCAGGTGGCCTCCCAGGTGGTTTTCCACAAGATAAGAGTGTCCCATGTAGAAATATCATGAACATAATAGATGGGACTATAAGGTCCTTGCTTCCACTACGCAAATCCATCTCTGTTTTCTATGTGGAAGTGCTATGTGAGGGGTATGTATGCATTTCTTTGATCATTTGATATTCACCACTCTTCTTGTCCACCCATTCCATTTGCAAAGCCTTCCAATCAGTGGTGACTTTCCCCAATGTAATCACCATTGAATAACCAAAATCACATTGGTGTCCGATATGTCAACCACAAAGAAGTGATCAACCAAAGTGTAGGTACCCATAGTGACTGTAAGTGATGGGACATAATGTATGCATTGCATTGTTCTATCTCCTAGGACCAAAACATATAATCCCTCAAAAGTATCAGTGGGTATTTCCCTCCTTTGTACAATATGAGCATCAATGAAGTTGTGGGTGGCCCCACTATCAATCAATACAGAAACCCTCTGATTCAAGATTGAACCTTGAACTCTTAAGGTCAAGTACTTAGGTACTCCCCTCAAAGATGCAAGGGTCCCTCCAATAGGAGAAAATGATCCATTCCCATCTCCTGATGGTGTTGGATCTCCTCCAGAAGTGTCATCACTGTGACCTCCTCTTGGTTCATCTGCTTCTTCCTCCTCAATATCTGAGAAGACCTCTATGTAATGTGCTTTTCTAGTAGCACATCTATGTCCAGGTGCCCATTATTCTTGGCAAGTGAAGCATAGCTTATTCTACCTTAGATCTCTCCGGACTTCATCATCAAGAGGCTTCTTGTATGAGCTCTCTTTTGAAGGAGCAACTTTCTCTTCCTTTCCTTTCGAAGGAAAAGAGGGCTTATGCTGAAAGTTTGCCTTTGCTTTTGGCAAGGCATCTTGAAGGTCTCTAGCCCTCTCAATGGCATCATGGAGAGTACTGGGCTTGGTATACTTTACCAACCCATGAAAAGGTTCATCTAGACCATCGATGAACATGTACACCCTTCTTGCTATAGACAAATCAAGAACCATAACAGATAATCTCAAAAATTCAGAAATATAAGACTTTGTATTACCTGATTGCTTCAACTTTGCAAGGCTCGTGAATGGTGCCTCTAGATCTCTTCTGTAAAATCTTTCCACCACCCTTCTAGTGAACTCAGAATAAGCAGTCACATTGGCATGAACCAATGTAGACAAGCCATGGAACCACCAATCATGTGCTTCACCTTCAAAGTGCAGTGCTGCAATCTTGATAGCCTCCATCTCAGGGACCTTGTTCAATTGAAAGTAGATGTCAAGTTTTTCTACCCATGCTTTGGTAGAACACTTGGATAACCCATCGAAATCGGGTAGAAATAATATGCCCATAGATTGATGTCGATAATTATTTTGAGTGAATCCACCATCTCTATGTTGATGCCTTAGTCTTATTTTGTCCTTAAGGTGAAAAAACTCTTGAAAACTCAAGTGATATTTGAATCTCTAATTTTGAGACTCATATTCTTAAAATTAGTCTTCAAGGGATGCTTTCTCTTGAAACCCTTCATTTCCCATAGCCAAAAAAGTAGGCATGGTAGAGCGTTGGGAAACTTGTGGCTGATGCACTGGTTGATCATTCTAGTGGTGAGATATGCTAGAGCTTTCTCCAAGATGAAATCTCTTAGGAGACTATTTTATTTTTTCCAACTTCATCTCTTTGATCTCTCTAGAAAGATCTCACATGGCTCTCAAAAGGATCTTTGCAAAGTCCTTTCCTTCTTCATCACTTCCAGATTCAAGGGCTTTACCCTTGTCTTTATCATCATTTGTGTAATCAAATTTCTTCTGTATTATTTTAAGATACCTATTTTCTCTGTCAGTAAGAGGCTCTTCTTCTTTTGAAGACATATTGTCTTCTTACAGGCTATGCAAGATTATTTCTCTGATATCACTGTAATGTTCCCAAACAGGAAGAAGCAGCAATATTAAACAATATTGCAAAGAAATAACCCAGTTTAGCTAAGTAAGAGTAGGAGGCAAATATGGAGGCTCAATATTTGTATTTACAACAACAAAACATATTTATATTGAAGCCCATAAGATATATAACAGGAAATAGAAGACTTTTACATGAAGAAATCCTCAAAATGAGGTGCTGCAACCATATATTATGACTGAAAGATATTGACAACATTATTTTATTGGCTGAAAATAGCTGTATGTTACACTTCAGATCTAGAACATATCTGTGTACAAAAAGTTAGATCTATATCAGATCTTTACACTAAATAGGCTCCTCTTCAAACACCCCTTGGGGTTTTTAGCAAAAAGTGAAGTACATGGAGTAGATCTGAGATCTAATGCTTCAAATCTACAGAAATATTTAGAAAATATGCAGCTTCAGATTAAATTTGATCTATACAATAAGAGGATCCTAGTTAATGGATCTCAAATGTGAAGGGCAGATCCCCAATCACATGAAAACGATTACTCCAAAAAGTGCGCCAAAACACCCTGCAACTATACCCTTGTAAATAACGCAGTATTGGAAGAAAAACTGTGTTGTAGGCTCTAGAACATGTTTGGCCTCAAGCCAAGATCTGAAAATGCAGCTCCAGTCATCCAATACTCTCTTGTCGATGGCATAGAAGCCTTCCCCACTAAAAAGAGGCACTAGATTGGCCTAGATCTGAGTAGATCTAGCCTCCACTTACTGCAACTTACAATGACAACCAAACCCTCAACAGGATCTGCGTTGTAGTTGGAAGAAGATCTTGGCCAAATGCCTGATAGTGGAAAAGAAATGCAAACTCTTCCAAGAGGCCTCTTAAGGAAAGAGGTGGGATTCCTGATTAGGAACACCCAGTGCTAAACAATGCTATTCTTGTATAAACAGCAAGGAGAATAAGAAATTTCTAAACATAAAAAATCTTCAAAAATAACATAATCATAAAAAACCTTCTCATGTTTTCCTCCTCTTCCTTTTATAAGTTTGAGAGCTTGCAAAACCCTAAACCATCTCAATGGAATAGATCTTTTCACATGAGCCACCTCCAACTAAAACTACATTGTGCCTCATTGATGGCCACTCCTCCAAGACAACATTGTTGATTTGGTCATGGTTGACCTAGTCAAAACATTCAACCCCTTTCACACCTAAGGGTGCTCATTTAGTTAGCCCAGATTTAGCCTTGTTCACATATGGCATTGATTTATTTACTGTTTTAGGATTTTTTATTGTCCTCCTTTACACATTTATTCATACAACAGAAAAATGAAACAAAAATGAATATTCCCATTAGCTTGGGCTAACTAGGAATATTACATAGCATACTTTTCAAATGAAGGTTTTACAATAAATAAATTTTTGACTTCGTAGCAAATGAAAATATCATCATCCTTTTAATATATCTAATTTGGATTCAGCCCCAAGCTCAATAAATCGAAAATTTTGTGGAGTGACAAGACTGCCACTTTTTCCAAAATGCCTAATTAGGAATTGGACATTGAAGCATTTTTCTATAAGCCATTCTAATATTGATTAGCTTGGAATAGCTCAAATTTTCTGTAAATAAGGTATTTATTTTCCAAAGTAGCTAAAAATCCCTTTGCAGATAGTCGACCCCTTTAAAACTGCAACCTTTTCATGTGAAGAATTGATTTTTCTTTTAGTTTCTACTAACAATGTTTCATACTGCTTCTACGAAATAAGGTTCCCTTTTGATCCTAGCAAGTTAGCAGCCCTACTCTAATCCTTTTGTCAAAGTTGAATTGAAGGATTCCATTGATTCTTTAACCTCATCCAATTTTCTCTCTTATTTATTTCTATACATATTACTCTAGACCATTTTACTTATTTCCACCGCCACACTTGTCCTATCTAAAATTTCCACAACTCTAGCTCTTGGGAGGGTTTGGTATTCAAATAATCAATGATTTCATTTTCAGATGTTTGTTTTTTGTGCTTGATTTTTATTCATACGAATAATTACCTCAGAGGTCTTAATCATAAATTTAATTTTTCAATTACATTCATATGCTCCCAAAATACTTGAATTTTTTGAATTATGTCATCCCGTATGATCTGCCTTTCTTGTATCAAAAGACATGTTTCCTTTAAGATTCTCCTTCCATTCTTTTATTTCCTCACATGCTGACTGGTGTTTTACATTGGATTTATTTGTGTTCTCCCTTGCCATATTAAAGTATATTTATTTATGTTTCAACTGTTCTCTAATATCATTCAGATCCTTTTGTAGCTTCCTTAATTCATCTTATGGTATCTTTAATTCTGTCATGAATCTAGTCAGATTTTCGGGAGGGGGGTCTTGAGAATCAAATGATACTACCCCTATGCATACATTATTTTATATTCTTTGCAGCAGTTCTGCATTCTGCTGTTTAAGGGCTTCAACTTCTTGGTTTCTATATAATAATTATTTAGTAAAAACCTCTTTCTCTTTCTCCACCTGAACTATTTTAGGTCTCTGCACATGCTCTTTTGTAGGCATTTTTTGTTTTTTCCTCAAGTTTTGAACCTCTGATTCTTCACTTTGAATCAGAGCTTGGATGATTGCTCTGTCTTCAGGGTTTATTCCAAGTATAATAATTGACTTCTTATATTCCTCATTTTGAGTATGAAGGGCTATGGAATTTTCCCTTTATTGCTTAAGATGATAAAATACCTTCTCTAGAAGTGCTTCTACTTTTTTGGATGCCAGAGAAGTTTTAGTGAGATCCCTGTTAATTAATTCTCTTGTTTGCCTATGCATATTTATTTTGTGTGGGAGAGGAATATCTTTGGCATTGAAAAATCATTTTATAGTATTTAAATATACACCATAATAAATTAATTAGGACATTGGATGAGTGAATGATAACTTCAATTGGTTCCTCTCAAGATCCATGGCTCAGAGGATCTTGGTCTGCTAGTTAAAGACTAATTAGGCTTCTAATTGTGCTGCAAATTTTCTTCTCACTATTATATTTTTCTCTTAAATATACTGAAGGTACCTCTGTAAATTATTTAGAGAAAACACCTCCTCTTCAGTAGGATTTAGAGATGGATATGAATTCCTTATACCCCCTAATTTCATCTAGAATACAATTTCATTTGAAGGCTTCTCCATCGACTGTGAGACTTTTGTCTCCCCTACCTGTTTTTTTTTCCTTTTTGCTAGATTGAGAGCTTTCCATGTCAATTCACATGAATTATGCAACAATTTGTTTTAATATCTTCTCTCTAGGGAGAGGGGTTTCCACATTTAAACCTTGTTGTGGCTCCTTTATACCAAAATTTTCTAACTTTTCTAATTCTGGTCTCGCCTCATGAGTGTATGGAGCGCATGATATTTATACTCTTATTTTAGAGATAATTTGATGCATGTAATAATTCCATACTTCGCCTTGTTCAAAATTCAATTCCCACATCATCTTTTTAGTCTCCTCTGCATCTTTCCTATTATTTATAATAAATGGACCCACTATCCTAGGCAGCTGGAACAAATTCCTCTTCCTAGCCAGGAAAAAGTGGATTTGATCCACATTCAAACTTTTCCTGATAAATTCTAGAGAAAAAATCCTCATGGGTGTAAATGTAGGGAGATTTTATGGTGGAATATCCGCACCATATAGCCTTATCTCGAAATAATCCTCACATATATACTAGGCAGCAACCCTAAGGTCTCTACTAACTGCAACAAAGATTTAGCCTATGGAAGGATTTTGGTGGCAGGAAGGTCATTGATAATTCTGTATGTAACTAACATAAAATAGGATCTGTAAAATGAAAAGGCTTCATTATTTTCCTTCTTCCTAACTATATCAGTCCAACCCATGACAATTTTCTTTTACTTATTTGGATCCACAATATTTAATCCCAATCCCATAAATTCATCTACATGATGGTAAATAAATAAGTAAACAAGCAAGGATTGGTATCTAAAATAGCCAGTTATACTGAAATTCTCAAATTGGAGGTTAATAGCATCCTCCCAGTAAGATGGAATATCTAATATAACATCTAGTTGCATTATCAAATGAAAGAATCCCAAATCATGGAAATTGATGGTTGTAGTATCATATTTTCCTAATACACTGATAATAACTAAAACAACTAGATTAACAAATTCAGAAAACAAGGTTAAAGAAAATCTAGTGGAATTTGAAGGGAGAGTAGTATCAGGGAGTAAAATAAGGCCAAACAAATTGTTTTTGTCTTCAACATAAAGGGTTTGATATACGAACAAAAGTGAATCATCAATGAATCCCGTGTAATATTTAGATTATGGGTATTCCAAATCTTAGTGAATTAATAAAGAAGAAAGTTGGAAATTTTTTCCCCTGTAGAGTTCATGAATAAATTACGCTGGGGATATAGAGATGAATTAATCCAAGTGGTGTATTCCGGAAAGGGGAAAGTATGTGGAATGAAAGAATCGCCAAGGATAGACTTTATTAATCAACAAGAAATATTTGACTAAATTTTATTGAGGGATAGGTTTTGATGAACTTCCATAAGGTCCAAAGAACAAATAAGATCAATTATATCTCAATCCATATCCATTAAAGGTATATGAGTGGTAGACCCCGATAAATAATATTTCTTAGCCATTTTGTTTTTATTCCATTAGTTTAAAAACAAGGGAGAACCTAAGGAAGGTGATTACCTAGGATTTTAAAACAATTGGCACTGAGAACATGAACTAGGAGCATGAGCAAGTTTTGTACGAGAATAAATAAATAACGTGTTAAACAAGCTTTATTTCACAATATGGAGGGAAAATACAATTATGAGTACATATAAGGATGATGTGGTAAGGGAGGTGGGAGTGAATATGATGTGGGAGAGGTGACATGGAGGGAGTGAGAACTGGCCCGCCTGTACATGCTCGCTTGCTACCGTCGATGGTTTCCATCGAAACCACTTTACACCCTCGGGGGTTCTTTGTTTGATAGGTAGTTTTTTCTGGAGTGACATTGGGATAGATCTAGACTGTTCATATCCCTGATAGTCACTTCACAAAACCACTCCTTGGGGGCACCTCTCGGCATATCTCCCGTTCTATTTTTGTCACCGATTTCCACTGTAGATGATGTTTGATTTAAAAATGTGACAATACACTCATTACTTGTGCATTTTTTAACTCTTCCGCCGCTTTTTACACATGGTATGGCCCACATTCATAAGCCTTAATAATTACATAATCACACTGCATTTTATAAAAATTTAAGGCTGCAGTGTTATGCTTATGCACATTTTCTATAAAATCTTGGCTTATGCATCCATTGTTACAACATTTGTTGTAATGATCACCGTTTCAGTAATTTCAATAGTAGAAATTGCTATAGCATAAAATTTTACAACAATTTCAACATTTTTAATAGTAATGGTTGTTACAACATCAACTATTACAACATTTTTACCAAATTTAACATTGCCATGTTGTTATGGAATCTATTGTTACAACATATATTACAACATCTACTTCTCAATTTGATGTTACCTATGTTTGTGCTTCTCATTTTTTTTCTTGATCCCCCAAGTGCTGGTGTAGTGTTGGGTGGAAAAAACACCTCTTTGGTTTCCCACTTTAAATATTTGGCAAGCAAGATGAAATGAATTGATATTACAGCCTATTCTATTACAACATCTCCATCTCAATATGTTGTTACCTATTTTTGTGCTTCTCAATTTATTTTTTTGATCCCCCAAGTGCTGGTGTAGTGTTGGGTGGAAGAATCACCTCTTTGGCTTCCCACTTTAAAGCTTTTACAAATAAGATGAAATGGATTTCTACCCCCTCAATTTTCTCCTCAAGGTGCTACATCTCCTTCAAGGCCACAAATTCAATTCTTTGATAACATATGATGCATAAAAAGTAGACCTATGGCATGTTTATCTCATAACAATGGATCATTATGAAAATAAATATAAAAGAAAAAAATGACGTCTCTAAAACTCAATGCTTGTTTCCAATGAAATTCATTAATTAGTTTTCAATGCAATTCATTTACAAAACCAAAACTTTCTCATGTCGAGTTCAAGGATTCTTTGTTAGTCTAACCGAGTTAAAGGGTCTTACCCATGATGCATGGTTGTAATTCACGTAACCAATGCTCAACCTTCAAATTGTATACAATTGATCAATATAAATTTTTTTTGGGATCAATCGTATTGATCAACAAATGGCATACTCGACTATGTTTGAATTAGGCTTCAAGCCTAATTCAAAATGGATTCCAACACCATTCTAATTTGTCCATAAGAGGCTATTTCATAAGGAAGTTTGATTTATTTAGTTTAAAATGTTGCAATATCTAAAATCCATAGGTTCACCACTGAATAAAGGTATATCATGCCAAATATGTGAAGTGACCAATGCCAATTCATAGATTCCAAGGATTATCCTGATTTTTAATTTGAACCCTAATTACTAGACCTGACAAAATCTACCTTGAATATGTTCTCAAACTGTTAGTAAAGCACAAATAATTTAAAACAATCATCTATATCGAAAGCGTTTTCCCTGTAGAAGTTGCAATGAACAATCAAATTACACTTTTAGTGTATAGCTATATCAACCCTTTAGGAAATCCGTAGGTCACCTCTAAGTCACCTCCCTTGCCTTGTTTCTTAGACTAGAGTCAAGTTATTTCATCCTCCTTAAAGTTTTTGAATTGTTTTTACCTATAAGCCTAAGCCTAGGGTAGAACGACCCCTCTATATCCTAGCTATTATAAAGTGAGATTCAATCACAACCATTTCTCCATGAAGTGACATAGACAAAGGGAAACTCCCTTTCACCACTTCTTGCAACTAGAGAATCAACGCTACCAGTTGCAATTGCACTTGTGCCATTCTTGTTGATCCTTCTACTCCACCTGGAGTTGAATCTAGTCTCATTCCCCATAACTATTTAATCTTTAACACATTTACTACATCTAGCTACTCAACATTGAGAGGAAACAATGACCATCCATTCACTTGAGCGTTGAATTGTAATGTATATATAGCATAAAATTCTACAAAATCTTGGCTCAAAGGGTCCCTATATCTCCCTTTCATTTTGGTGTGTATATATATGTAGAAATATCGCACTAATACCATGTAGAAAATCTATAAACGAGATTCAATCTGATCTTGTAATGTACTAAAATAAGATATTGAATCCTTCTACAATTTGCGGAAACAAAACAAGATTGCAGAATCATATATAAGCAAGAGAAAGAAACAATAAATCACACAACACAATATGTATCTAGGGAAAGAAACTGCTCAAAACCCCTCTATCTATATTGTATATTAAGTAAAGGAATCATGAAACAATACAATACTTAATCTCTCATGAGATTCTCTAGCACTTTTCCAACTGTCTCACACTTATCTAGGAAACATCGGTCTAGTACTTAGCCAATTATCAACCTTCCTTCATCCTTATTTTCTTACTCAATTCCTAGTGAATTAGGCTCCTATTAAATAGGAATAATTCCCTTCCTTTATTGCACAATCCATCATGGAATCCTTATGAATTTATAATTGCATCCGGGCAATTTTCTATAAATACAACTGATAGTTATGCTCCCTTTAACCTCTGTCTAAACTTGGTTTTCCTCAGAAATGACATGCATGCAACTATTAATAGTGAATTATCGGTTAACTAATTGATCAATCATTGTGAATTAAATCTAATATAATTCACTCGACCTCTCACTAGCTCATTTCTTAGTTAGTACTAGTTAAACTGATTTTAATTCAATTAATTGAGTTAACTAATTCACACTTACACCCCACTGATGCATCAACTGCAAATGGACCCCTAAAATATTAGAATCCCTATACATGCCTCATATTATACCCTCAAATCGAATTTCTTGAGCTAACTTATTCATGATGACTTAGTTAACTGATACAAGTTGTTTTGAGATGAAATTACAATTTATCTAAGGGAAAAATAAATTAGTCGCTTCACATTCCAGGACCAAAATTATGGTGCTTCAAAATTCCACATTCCTGGTGCATCAATATTCCACGAAATTTATGGGTGCATTTTTTGTCATTTCTTGTTGCCGATTTCATGTTTCTTGTTGAAAATTTCAACGCTCCCTCTCAACAAGAAATGAATTCAATCTATCCCAATTTGGTACCTTTGGAATTTTATGCATGCAACACTTCTCTAGTGTTGTTTGCACCTGCAACTCCTCAAATTGAATAGCCTCCAAATAGCTGAATCAATATAATGCATCTGTCATTAGAGTCTTCTGACTGCTGCTAGCTACTACACCTTTCTACTGGACTCTCTGTGTTGCTGTTGACATATGCATCCATGCCCTCTGCACTGTTGCCAACTCTGATTTGCACTCCAGTATCCAACATATGTCACTCTAATTTCTTTCCTCCTAACATATTACTGCGTCAATAAAACTGATCCTTCTTGCTACTGTTGTATTGTGGGCTCCTTGTAGCCAGGTTTGATCCATGAGGCACACCATCTCAATGGGCCCTACCCAAATTTCTTCTTGGGATTATATCTACAAATCGCCCCACATATCACATGGAGTTATAGTTGCATGTGATCCCTCTACCCATATGGCTCGAAATTTCCCCCTACTGGAGGTATCTACTTGAGTGGACACCTCCACTCGATCTCCTCTCTTCTTATCCAATTGTGGATTCTCCACAACCTTCTGAGACTGCTTCTGAGGCTGCATGTTGAGAGATAATTTCTCCCTCTCAACCACCAAGTCATTAGCCACTGCTTTTATCCTCAAATATTTGCATGCATCCTCGACCTTGAGAGCTTATAGGTTCTTGACTCTTACACCGATCTGTTTCACCTGTCCAGTGGAAATGTGTCTAAGGAACACCTTTCCTTTTCTAAATATGACATCATAACCACGATCTTCCAATACCACTATGGAGACAAGATTCTTCCTTAGCCCTGGAACATAAAAAACATCTTCTAGTCTTAGAGGGGAGCCAGACTCCCTATGAAAGGTAACTATACCTATGTTAGTTGCACTATACATCTCGTCATCTCCAAAATATATATGTTTTTGGAGGTTCTTCTCCTCCAAGTCATTGAAGATATCTCTATTCCTAGTCATATGTAATGTGGCACCACTATATAGATACCACATGAATCCCATTACAGTGTTGGACATGCATGCAATGAGAGTAAAATCAAGCTCGAACTTTGAAGCCAACACTTCACCCACTGCAATCGAAAAATATTTCTTTATTTCCTTATTAAAAATTCACGGCATAGTGCCTGTGCTCATGACAATGAAAACACTTGATCTTTGAAAAGTATCTCTTACCCTTTCTCCTTGGGAATTCTTTCCATTGAATTTCTTTCCTTTTCCAACTAATGCACAATATTCTTATTTGTCTTTGATGAATGTCTTGTCTCTGCTGCTCTGCCTTATCTCTTCTATTACCAAGTCAGACCATAAATGATCCCAGTCTGGTAACTTCTCCCTCCCATTCAAAGAGTCTTGGTAACTATGTCAGCTCTTGGGAAGGCCTAGAAGTGCTAGGCTCACTAAATCATCCTGGGCTATAGTCACACCAACACTTGAAATCTCATCTCGACATTGAGCGAACTTTGAAAAGTATGTTGGTATCATCTCACCCTCCTCCATCTTGATCTTTCTGAGCTTGTCCTTCAATGCCAACTTCCTGTGGTCGCTGCTATTCTGAAACAGATCTATCAAGGCCTTCCACATAGCATATGGAGTCGCTTTCCCTTGGAGACTCAAGACAATATGATCTAGAACTCCCTCTAACAAGATCCTTCTCACCTTTTCTACCTTCTTCTACCATGCATCAAGAAGTTGGGCATTTGTTGCTACGGGCTTAGGAATAATCAATATCCATGAATTACTTCAACCCCTTGTTCTCCAACATTAACTCCATCCTATCCTTCCATGCTATATAATTCGAATTTCCCTCAAGAGAATATTCAAGTCTCAAGCCATTGAAATACATCTTGATCTGCTGCTAGATCCTGAAGAATAAATCTGCAAATTTGAACCTGTTCAATAAAAACTCAATTTATTCTCTTTTATTGTGATTCCTAGCACTCTGATATCATGTATAAATATCGCTATGATACCATGTAGAAAATATACCAACGGTATTCAATCTGATCTTGTAATGTACTAAAACAAGATACATAATCCTTTGAAAATTTGCAAAAACAAAACACAATAGCGCACTTAGATATAAGCAAGAGAAAGAAACAATCAATAGAAAAACACAAGATGTATCAGGGGAAAACAACTGCTCAAAACACCTCTATATATATTATGTATTAAGTCAAGCAATCATGAAACAATACAATGCTTAATCTCTCATGAGATTATCCAACACTCTGCCAACTATATCACACTGATCTAGGAAAAATTGGTCTTGTACTTAGCCAATTCTCAACCTTCCTTCAAACTGCCTTGCTCACAAAATTCCTAGTGACTTAATCCCCTATTAAATAGGAATAATTCCCTTCCTTGATTGTGTAATCCATCATGGAATCCTCATGAATTTATAATTGCACCCCAACAATTTTCTATAAATACAACTAATAGTTATGTTCCCTTTAACCTCTGTCTCAACTGGGTCTTACTCAAAACTAACATGAATGAAACTATTAATAGTGAATTATTAGTTAACTGATTGATCACTAATTGTGAATTAAATCTAATTTAATTCATTGGACCTCTCCATCTCTCAAGTAGAACTAGTTAATTTTAACTCAATTAATTGAGTTAAATAATTCACACTTACACCACACTGATGCATCAACTACAATAGGACCCCAAAAATATTAGAATCCCTCTACATGCCTCATCTTAGAACCTCAAATCAAATTTATTGAACTAAATTAGTCATCATGACTTAGTTGACTGATACAAATTGTTATGAGATGAAATTACAGTTTATTGTCCAATTTATTTAAGGGAAAAATAAATTAGATGCTTCACATTCCACAACCAAATTTCTGGTGCTTCAAAATTCCAAATTCCTGGTGCATCAAGGTTCCACGAACTTTGTGAGTTCATTTTTTGTCCTTTCTGGTTTCCAATTTCACTATTTCTAGTTGATATATTTATTTTGAAAGACACAATGATAAAATAGATACAACGCCATATTTTATGAAAGAATCTTTCAAATTTCGGAAAATAGGTGATACTACCACATTGAAGGGATCAGAATGGATGTTACAACATTAGCTGTTACCACATTTTGAGTAGATTTAACATTGAAATTTGTTATGGAATCTATTGTTACAACATCTGTTGTTACAACATCAGTTGTTACAACATCTATTGTTACCACATCTGTTGTTACAACATATGTTGTTGCAACATCCACTGTAATGTTCATTGTTTCAGTAGTTTCAATAGTAGCAATTTTTATAATATCAAATTTTATAGTTGTTTCAACATTTTCAACAGTAATGGGTGTTAGAACATTAGCTTTTACAAAATTTTCAATAGATTTAACGTTTATGACATGTTGTTACAACATTTGTTGTTACAATATCCGTTGTTAAAACATCTGCTTCTTAATCCACTATTACCTATGTTTGTGCTTATCAATTTGTTTTCTTGATCCCCCAAGTTCTAGCGTAGTGTTGGGTGGAAGAAGCACCTCTTTGGCTTCCCATTTTCATTCTTTGACAAGCAAGATGAAATTACTTTATACCCCGTCAATTTTTACATAATGTGTTGTTACGAAATCTGTTGTTACAACATCTGCTATTACAACACCTACTACATTGGTCATTGTTTCAATAGTTTCAACAATATTTTGCTATAACATCAACTTTTACAACAATTTCAATATTCTCAACGGTAATGGGTGTTACAACTATTGTATATTTGTAGACAATCCTCGACTCAAGAACTGTGACAAAGCATCAATTGTGAGGGACATGTATGGAATGGAAGATCCAAAGATAAAAATTCTTCTTTAAGCTTATAATCCTTATTCCTTTAGATTACTCAAAGTGCTAGTGTTCCATTATAACAACATGCAATCTTTATAAGTTCTTTGAAATAATAATTAAGAATAACTTGGAAGATTAAACATTCTCCCCGAATATCTAGTCATTTAAGATGAGAAGACACGTATAGATGAACCTCTATAATGAACATACATATAATCAAGTATAACATAGAATCAACAATTTATTTATTTCTGGGTGATGAATTGAATAAATTGTTTAATATTTACACAATATAAAAAAATAACATTTCTAGAAATGTAGGGGAGACTGATACTCAACCCTGCCCTTCCCAATGTCCTACACTACCTAAAAAATGTGCAGAAATGGATTCTGAAAATGATAAGGAAAACACTCACAAGTACACCAATGCTATCACAAGTAGAAATCATAACCCTTTTATTATCTTCAGTTGAAAGTATTACAATAGTATTACCAAAAAAATTGCTCTAGGTATCAATCCTTTCTTATTCAAAAATAAATTACATAGAGATACTTTTACAAAATATATTATTCTCTAAAATTTTTACATTAAAAACAATTATACATCCAAAACTTGGATAATGTTCAGACAAATTTTACTAAAAATAGAAAAATAACTCCAAAAAAGTCTCCAACTGTGCTTGATTTGTTGCATCTAGGTTCAATGACTTCGATAAGCTGCTGATATTTTGCATTGGTAAAATGAATTCATTCAACTAATTTGACCAATTGTTACCATTCTTCATCTATAGGGTAATTGATATCAATCATACTCCTATACGATTCATTTCCATCAATATGTTTCTCAAAATAAGGTTTTACTATGAACAAGTGTTTGATTTCGTAGTAGATGAAAATGTCATCAACTAACATTTGAAGTCTATTATGAATGCTAATATCTCCCTTGATTCCAATAAAAAAAAATTTGTGACTTTCTTCTATGTTCAACATTCTTTCATACCACTCTTTAGTAATCATTTGGCCATCTGAATTCTTGAAAGATGGAAGACCTCTTTGTTGTAGAATAGAATTTTTTCTGTAGAATTTATTGCTTTTCAATTGATGATTTTCACATTTCTCTATGGTTTTTAGCATCAAGGTTTTCTTCTTGAGAAATATTCTGGCCCGAATGACTGATTCAATCTTGTCTTGAATTCCTATTTCTCCAACTCTTCTCTAGACTTTGTTTTTAGAGATTTTATATCTTACTTGCTTGTCCTAGTTTATTTCCCAATTGTATTTTAATGTCTTTAATATCTTCTTTCACGCTTTCAATAAACTCCTCTTGTTATACAATAAACTCCACAGACTCCAAAATATTAGACACATATGACATGATGTCCATCCAAATTTGATCTTTTGCCTTTGATGAACATTGAATACTGTTATAACTGCTCAAATATTGTTCTAATTGCTTCTGTAAATTTGTAGTCTTCTTTAGTTCCTCCACTGAGGCATTGTTTTATTTAATTTTGTTTTTCTATTCTGTGTTCAACTTTTCTCTTAGTATGCCAAATTTCAAAATCCCTAAGGTTAAGAGAAGATAATTCCTTTGCTAGTCTTTTTGTAATAATATCCTCTATGGAATCTGTTTCCATTGTTGGAATTACCGAACTATCAGTTTGGGATTTCTCTTTTAACAACTCTTCCATTTTTTCTTGCATTTTTTTAATCTGTAGGTTCTGTTAGATTACAAAGGAAAATATAACTTCTTTTTCCTTCTTTAATTCCCCAATTTCATGTGTTTGGGGATGCTCTATAGTGGGAAAATTCAACTTCCTTCTAAGTGCTTGGATATATTTATTCTTCTTCTTAATAATCTCTTGAGATGCATTCACATTTTTAGTATCCAAACCTAAATTAATTAAAAGATATTCTAGTGATTTGATTCTAGTATCCTTTGAAAGAGAATAATTCTTTTCCATTCTAAGCTCTACAAGAGTATTATTCAAATAATTTTGCAATTTTGATACATTTGAAGTAGGACTAGTGACAGAAGAATAGATCATCTCACGTATTTGTCTATGTATATCAATATGATCTATAGGATGAATTTTTTTAGTATTTAAAGAAAGAACATATGTTTTATAATCTCCATCAACTTTGAGTGCATAAAATTTAGGTTCAAGAAATGATAACTTAAATTCACCTTTTTCAATATCAAGAGCTGAGAGAAACCTGTTTTTGGTAGAAGAGGTTTGCTTCCAGAACTGGGAATAAGTTATTACCTTCAAGGCCTCATCCTTTTTATTCATTTCCAAAAACTTAGAAAATATGTTTTGGTTAGAAGAATAAGGAGAAGGTTGTTCTGTTCCTGGATCCAATTCTTGCATTTTGAAAATAGGCTCGCTTGAAAAAACCATGGTAGCTGGTGAATAAATGTCAGATGCAACCATTTTTTTATACTATTCCCTCCATATTATTTCTCTTTTTTCTCTTGTATACTATGAACTATTCCATTTATGATTTCGATAATATTTGAGATGTCCTATTAAGTTAATTTTCTTTCATTTGAGGTCTAACAATTTTTTTCTGTCCCATTGTTTTCTCCATTGTTTTTTCTTATGTCATTTTGTGTAAAGTGTTTTCTTCCTAAGTGTCCTTATTAGCAAACTTATCTAACTCTAGTTTAGGCACATGAAAATAAGGTGGGGATTTCTGCTGAACTCTAATATGTGAAATTCTCCCAATGGGGTCATATGGAAAAATAACCCCCAATCTAAACTTCATTTGTGTCAACAATTGTTCCATCTCTTTGTTTTCTGATCTCTGATTCACGACAAATGGCCCTATTTGTGTCTTTAATTTAACAAAAATTGTTTCCTTCTAGGTAAAAAATGCATTTGGTCAACATTGAGGCATTGTCTAATGAATTCAAGAGAAAAAATATGTATAGGAAGAAAAAATGGCAACTGATAGAGTGGAAGTTCATACCCATACAACCTAATTTCTATAAAATTTTGGTATAAGTACCAATCACCAAGATATGTTTGTTCACTCAGCTACATAATCCTTTTTATTTCTGGTGAAATTTAGGGAGGACTATTAATCATCTATAGAATGTAAAATATATGAAGAATTTGTTCACAAAACTAGTGAAGGAAAATTCCTCAGAATTCCTTTTGACCAAGGAAGTCCAATGAATCACATACCACTGATTCCTTTGAAGATCCTACTTTTAAAATTGTAAGGTAATATGTCTGACCGATAATATAAAATAAGTATACCAAGACTAGGTGATATTTGAAATATTTTTCAACCTAAAATTTGAGGAAATGGTCATGGATGGCATCAGATAAAAACTGGCTGAAATTGAATAAAATTTGTGGTTTCTTATATGAACAAAAAGTTGAAAAAAAAACCTAGAACTACTTCATCCATTTTCTCATCACTTTGATATACTTAAATGCAACGCAAAATTGATATGATTTGTCTTGAAAATTTTGGAAACATTGATGAAGGATATGGTGGACCGAGAGTGGGAATACCAGTTCCTTCAGGCATGAATAATTCAAAAATAAAAACTCCTTTTTCAAAGTTTAACTTATGATATATTTCCAAGATGATTTCATTGGAGAATGGGTGCAAATATATAGGAAAATTTATGCATAAAGCCTTTAAAACAGACTCAGAAGTTACAGAAAACAAGGTTTCACCTTTTGAGCAATTATAGCTTTCTCACTAGGTAAGTACCTATCTGCACACCATACCATGAATTTTGGAAAGGGATGAGTTTGAATAAGTATGAACTGGGATAAAAATGAATCCCAGAGAGAAAACACATCGCTAATATCATGAAATCTTTGGAAATCACAATTCGGTAATTCATATAGGTTAAACTATGATTTTGTATCTTCTATTTTTCTTTCCCTATCAAATAAGGGGAATTCATCAATTTTTCGTTTCGTTGAAGTAGGTAGGGTTTCATACTAAACATGAGACTCTTTTTCTTTAGCTAAAATGATTTTGAAACATCAATTTGTAGCAAGGAACAAAATTTCCTGTAAAATGGATTGATGTATTTCGAATTTTTGTTAAGGGTTGACTGTAATTCTACGCTTCAATATTTGCATCTCACAACTGAAGAAAATTTTAGAGTAACAAGAAATGGCAAGAGAAAGTAAATTATGATCGAGAGTGAAAACACAATTAAATGGATGCTCGGATAATGGAAATGGAAAACATTCAATAAAATGAAGAAGGGAAATGTTTATTACTGAAAATCAGGAATGGTTTTTTGCACGGGGAGGGGGGAGTAGGCGGTAAGTGATAATATGTGAGGGGGGTGTGGAATTCATATGACATTGTGAAGTTACAAAATTTATTTTGAAAAAAATAACTTTTTGCGCCCCTCATCCTCCATTAAATGTCGAGCAAGCTAGGGGGTCACGCAATAAAAAAAAAATCTTTGATCGCCAAGGTTTAATCATCGCCAATGGGAGATGCGTGATATTTAATGGGTGCACAATTAGACCATTTTATTTATAAATAAAATAAAATAAGAAAAAATATATGTTAAATTATATCTTTGCGCATAATTTTATTACAAAGTGCATAAAATATTTTTTTTTGGAAATTTCATCATAACAAGAAGATGTTACAACAACAACATCAATTGTTAATACACTTTCAGCAGATTTAACATTGACATGTTGTTATGGCATATGTTGTTACAAAATCCACTTTTACAACATCTTCTTCTCAATCTGTTGTTACCTATGTTTATGCTTCTCAATTTGTTTTCCTAATCCCCCAAGTGCTAGTGTAGTGTTGGGTGTCAGAAACACTTCTTTGATTTCCCACTTTCAAGCTTTGAAAAGCAAGATAAACATCTACTATTAAAACATGTGATTGTTACATCATCTGCTTCTCAATCCATTGTTACTTATTTTTGTGCTTCTTAATTATTTTTCTTGATCCCCCAAGGGATGGTGTGGTGTTGGGTGGTAGAAACACCGCTTTGGCTACCCAATATCAAGCTTAGACAAGCAATATGAAATGAATTTCTTCCCCCTCTATTGTTACAACACATGTTGTTACAACATTCGTTGTTACAACATCTGATTTTACATCATCCACTATAATGGTCACTGTTTCAATAGTTTCAATAGTAGAAGTTGTTATAACATCAAATTTTACAGCAGTTTCAACATTTTCAACAATAATGGGTTCTACAACATCAACTATTACAACATTTTCAACATATTTAACATTGACATGTTGTATCATTAGGGGAATTTTGAGGTCTAAAATGGGCCTCCTAAGGAAATTATAAAATAATAGTGCAAATAATAAAATAAGATTAGATTACATCAAATTTTAGATGGAAAAAATAAAAAACTACTTTTTTCAACAAGTATTTTCAACTTATCTCCCTATGGGTTTACTCAAATTTCAAGAGGGAATACTCGTTGGATGTAGAATTCGATTCCTCATACAAGGAGTACCCATGTTGCATACTTTAAATAGACCCTGATACATGAAAAGTGATAAATACATGAAAAACGTGATTACAATCATGTTTTTTCATGTATTTCTCATTTTTCGTATAGAAGGGTCCATAGAAAGTATGAAACATAGGTACTCCTTGAATGAGGAATTAAATTTTTCATCCAACATGTACTCCCTCTCGAAATTTGAGTAAAATCTTAGGGAGATAAGTTAAAAATACAGGTTGGAAAAGTAGTTTTATTTTTTTATTAGTTTTTAATCTTTTTACTTTTTTACCCCAAAAATGGTGAATCATCCCCCATGGTTGACATGATAATCTTGAATCCTATTGGTTCTTATAATTTTATTTTGGTTGTACATTTTTCTTAGGAGGCCCATTTTATACCTCAAAATTTCTCTAATGGGCATCTATTGTTACAACATCTACTATTACAACATTTGCATCTCAATACATTGTTACCTATGTTTGTGCTTCTCATTTTTTTTCTTGATCCCCCAAGCGATAGTGTAGTGTTGGGTGGCATAAACACCTCTTTGGATTCCCACTTTCAAATTTTGAAAAGAAAGATGAAATGGCTTGTTGTTACAACAATCATTGTTATAACATTCGCTTCTCAATCCACGGTTACCTATGTTTTTGCTTCTCAATTTGTTTTCTTGATCTCCCAAGTGCTGTTGTAGTGTTGGGTGACATAAACACCTCTTTAGCTTCCCACTTTCAATATTTGACAAGCAAGATGAAATGGATTTATACCCCCTCAATTTTCTCCTCAAGGTACTACATATCCTTCAAGGCCACAAATTCATCTGCTTTGATAACATATAATCCATAAAAAATACACCTGTGGACTATTTATCTCATCAACATGGATCATTGAGAAAATAAATATAAAAGAAAACAATGATGTCTCTAAACTCAATGATTGTTTCCAATGCAATTCATTAATCAATTTTCAATGAAATTCATTTACAAACCCAAAACTTTTTCAAGTCGAGTTCAACGATCCTTTTTTAGTCCAACCGAGTTAAAGGATCCTACCCATGATGCATGGTTGTAATTCATGTAATCAATGCTCAACCTTCAAATCGTATAAAATTGAATAAAATAAACATTTGTTGGGATCAATGGTATTGATCAATAAAGGGTATAATAGACTATGTTTGCATTAGGTTTCAAGCCTAATTCCAAATATATTCCAACACTATTCTAATTCATTAATAAGAGGCTAGATCATAATGAAGTTCAATTTATTTAGTTGAAATTGTTGCAACATCTAAAATCCATAGGTTCACCAGTGCATAGAGGTACATCATGCCCAATCTGTGAAGTGGCCAATGCCAATTCATAGATTCCAAGGATTATCTTTATTTTGACTTTGACCCCTAATTACTATCCCTGACAAACTCTACCTTGAATATGTTCTCAAACTATTAGGTAAGAAAAATAATTTGCAACAATCATCTATATGGAAAGTGTTTACTTTGTAGAAGTTGCAATAAAAAATCAAATTAAATTTTTAGTGAAGACTTGTAGTATCTCTTTACGACATCCCTTGGTTACTTCTAAGTCACCTTCCTTTCCTTCATTCTTAGAGTAAATTCAATTTATTTCATCCTCCCACAGGTTTTTGACCTGTTTTGACCTCTAAGCGTATGGCTAGGGTGGAACGATCCCTCTCTCTCCTAGCTATTATACAAGTGAGATTTAAAGACAACCATTTATCTAGTAAGTGACATAGACAAAGGGAAAATCCCTTTCACCACTTCTTGCAACTAGAGAGTCAACACTACCAGTTGCAATTGCACTTGTTCCATTCCTACTGATCCTTTTTCTCTACCTATAGTTGACTCTAGTGTCATTGCTATTTCTAGTGCCTTCGACTGTGATGTCATTCTCTAATGAGTGAGAGGTATCCTTATATGAGGGAGGAGTCTTGAAACAAACCATTCCTTATGCTATGCATTGGGAATTTTAAATGTTAACCTGTCCAAAAAAATATTGAACCTCTAGTCATAGTCCCAGACTGGTCCACCTTGCACTTGTTTAATTTCTTTGATATTAGTATGCACCTAGATTCAAACTTAGCTTCTGAAATTCCTTTAACAAGGCCTGCTTGATCTCTAAAAAATTCTTGGTCGAACTTGCTAGGGTAATTTCTTTTCATTTCATATACCAAGTTAACGATCTATCTCATAACGTTGTTTCAAGATGGCAATATTAGCCTAGTCATCTGGGGTCTTCTTCATCACCCAGATTGCACATGAACTAGTGTTGCTCAACATCATCCCTTTTTGTTCACCACATTTTGTGTGGCAACAAGCCCCATAACCATTTCATCTTCAACACCTTTACTACATCTAGCTACTCAACATTGAAAGTAAGCATTGACCATATCCCCTCAGTTTAGTGTGTAAATGTATTTTATATATAGCACAAAATGGAGAGGGTTTGTACTTAAGCTTATGTAATAGAAATTGCAATTGATAGTTAAATTGTATAAAAAATTATTTTTAATGATCTTTACTAATGTTTATTAGAACTGTTGAATTTTTTACATCATTGGAATGACATCTTAGTTGTAACTTATTTGAAATTTTATTATCGTATGTGCACTTTGATATGATGTAATATGATTATCGTTTCATTTCATATGTTGTAATATTATATATATAATATACAAATTAATTATTGCATGAAAAAAATACTAATTTTTATTATATATATATATATATATATATATATATATATATATATATATATATATATATATATATATTATTTTATTTTATTTTTTTCATTTTTCATTTTATTTATTTATTTATTTTATTATTATTATTATTATTATTTCTTTTTTGCAGAACAAGGATCTCCGAGAAGATCTGAATGATCCTCATCACATACATCCATATCACGTTGGGCCCAAATCTAAGGTGGAAAATGATGCCCATGATGACAAAAATACATATGCGAATGAGGTCAATGCCGATACAAATGATGATGATGATGATGATGATTACGATCATGATGGTGATGATGATCATGAAGCAATTGTTGGTAGCAACCAGTGACATTCATGATCATATAGACTGCATCATGTATAATTTTTGATATATTTTTATGGTGTCGATTTTCAAGGTTACTATCGTATGTACAGTTTCATGCCCTCGAGTACCATATTATTGAGTTGTATCTTTTTGACATGTATCATTTTGAATTATATCATTTGGACATGATGTATCATATTGACTTGTATCATTTTTTCTCACATAATTTATCATTTTTATTTATATCATTTGTACATGGTGTATCATTTTGACTTATGTCGACTGTTGGACATGTATCATTTTTACATGTTATTGATCTACTAGTATATGTGAATTTCACTTTTCTTAGTTATATATGATGATGATCTTATCAATATTGTCTCATCATTTTTTATATATTGAAAGTTGTTGATGATTTGTATTCATATTTATTTCGTATGATGGTTTTGATTTACTTCTCATGATGGATGTTTTCAAATTCACTTAAATTATAGATATTTGACTCACTTGTTTTAACTATAGATGATGATCATGTTCCAATAATTATGATGATGATGATGAATATGATCATGTTATTTTCCTTGGATCCGGGTGCTCATGGGAGGACCAACATGACTCTCCATATCTATCAGTGATTACTACCACCTGACGCAACTCTAACAACTGACATCTATGGATCGTAAATTTACCTACTGGCACTTGCAACCCCCATACCAAGCTCTCTTGCTCACTCACTCCAACAATAAAAAGACAATAATGATGATTATTCTCTGGAAGGTTCCCTCCATCTCCTCTGGCTCCAACTCTGTGATGCTTCCCTACTTCCACCCAATGATGAATCATGAAAAAGGAAGGGGTCGAAGTACTGATAGAGGTAGGGGTCATGGACGTCCCTCCACCACCTTTAACGAAGCCTTTGTCGCATCTATGTTTGATTATGGTATTTTTTAGTGTCAGTCTTGTCATACTGCCATCAATGATCAAATTTACTCTTTTGCGTTTGCATAGTAGGAGTCCCATACCATAAATTTTCATCATTCCATTAGGTCATGAATTTATTAATGGTAGTGGTATTTCATTAGTTTTCCCTCATGTGAAACTTGTTGATTCTCCTCTCTATGGTTTTCATTCATGATTCACTTTCACTTCACAAATCATGTTATTAGGTCATAGGGTTGGTCTCATTAGGTTCTAGGGTTTCATCATGGTCAAATTAATGAGTTAAGTGTCAATGAATATCAGCAAGGTCATGAGGAGGTCAAATAAACTCAAAGGAACAACATCTGAAAAAATAAAAGAGTTTTTCTATTAATCTTGATGTAATTTTCACCTAAAAACATGTTTTGAGGTGAAAACATGACACTTTTCCTTTATTATCATTTGTTATGTAATTTTATGTCTTCATATGTAATAATTTGAGCTTCAGAAGCTGTCATCTCTACACAGCCACCACCCTACTTTTCAAAGGTGTTTTCCATAGTATTTTCAGTGAAAAATCATGTTCTAATTATGTCCATCAGATAAAGCCCAGAAATATCTTTCCAATGATATATCATGCTCCAAAAACTGACTTCTAGATTGGAAGATGTGCCTAAGTGAATAAAAGTCCCCAAAAGCCTAACCTTACCCCTTTTCTCATTTGTCCCTTAGACTTTATAACTTCTACCTTTTTATATAATTTTAAAGTTTTTCATTGTAATTCCCTTCTTCCGATCTGATTGCAACCCTTTTCTTCCGATCCGATCGCATTGCAAACTTCGCAGCGTTCCCAACTTTTGTCCCCGCTCCTATGATTTTCTCCGATTGTGATTCCCCCCGGTCCCACCAAAACCCTTCCGCCCATTTCCAAAAAAAAGCGTTTTTCTCTTTGTAAAATCCATAATTTAATTTAAAATATTTCTTAAGTCCCTCATCACATCAGACCCATCGCAAATTTCTATGTCATAGTTCCCTTCCTTCTGTTTTGCCGATGCGATTGAGTTTTCCCGACACTTCTGATCACTCCATCGCAATCGCATGTCGCAATTCCCTCTGCTATGTGTTAAACCCGCTCCCCTTTCTGATTGCGATTGCAATTTCCATGGGTCCCACCTTAAATCCTTTCTGCCTTTCCAAAGAAAAAATGGGTTTTCATTTGTAAAAGCACAAATTTTATTTTAATTTGTTTTAAAGGGATTTCCCCATTTACTCCTTCGGCTTATCCTTTACTCCCATCGCATTTCTTCCAATCGCATCGCAAGTTTTGTTGTGTCGTTCCAATGTTCCTTCCCGCTGCGATTCCCGATTGGTGATTGCGATTTCCCCATAAATACCCATTCCCCCCTATACACTATCGCATCGCAAACTTCCAATCGCATCGTTCCAATACCCCTTCCCCCTTCCAATTGCGATTTGCAATTGTGATCTGCGATCACGATTTGGGTCCACCATCCTTTCCTTTGATATTTTTCACCCAAAAGGGACTTTTATTCATTAAAAATAAGATTTCATTTCATTTGGTTCAAAAGAAATTATTCTTTGACAGTTGGTTTTTCTTCAAAGAGTAAAGAAAGAGACAATGGTCAAAGGCCATGAACTAATTATGAACCAGAGACATCTACAACAGTGATGAAAAAGGGATATGTTCTTCAAATTTCCTATTTTCATTCGTTGGGTGTAACAGCGAATCCTCAAGATGGTCAAGATGTTTTGTTACTCCTTCTTTTCAGGGGCATATTGTTGGTTTATTTTTTATGTTCAGATTTTGGTTTCTAGGCTGTTGAAACAACCCCTCCTTCTGTGGATCTACTCCCCTCAAATTCTGTCTATTTAATGTAATTTTTGAGTCATTGTAAGGGGGGAATAAAGTGAGGAATAAGTTGGAAATGACTGAGGATGCTCGGTGCTCCCTTTGTAATAGTTTGGCAGGGAATTAATAAAGAAATGCAACATTGATTTGTGGGATCCCTGTGGTATGGATTTTAGCATTGTTCTTTCCTTTGTGTTCATCTGTTAATTGTTATGTTTGCCCTTCATTCATTCATATCTCTGGTTGAACGCTTTCAAGAGAGATAGGTAGAATCCATTGTATAATGCTCGGCCTGGGGAAATCATTCAATACTCTATGTTTTTTTTTCTGTTTGAAAAGGATCCATCTCCTATGCCCTTTTCAACTTCTCACCAGTCTTACACATTCCATCACTATTTAAATTAAATTTTTAAAATCCGTACCTACCTTGCCCCATAAAATACCCTGTATCTCTGATTTAATTCCCTAGATTCAAACTGCCCAACCCCATCTGATCCTTATAACCCAAAAATTTGATAAAAAATTTCGAAATCATTATACCTAGTCTAAAATCAGTTCACAGTTATACTTCATTGAATATTTTTCACAGAGATAGCCCTCTCTTGACCTTTTAGGGCTAGCTACAAGGCTAAGCGTGGTTTGAAAGTTACCCTGATTTGCCTTCCTTCAGCCTAAGGTTCAAATTAGGTGCTAACATTTCCTGGCGACCATACTGGGGAACATAGTTAAAACAAAAGACTAATCACCCCATTAATATCTTCCATACAGATTCTTGAACTCTGGATGATGAGGTTCAGAGTTTGCTAGGCTTAAATAAAACATTGTAAAGTAGAAGTTTGACCACACTGGCTTCAAGGAGATACACAAGGGCCAACCCTGATCCAAATCCTCCCCCTGTGTTTGAAAATCCTAATCTCATCCCAATAATAATCAAAAGACAAGAAGGTTCAGTAAGCCCAAAACCTATTTTCAGATCCCATACCTGGCCCAGTGAGTGGTTGTTTGTAGAATATCTCTCTTTTGATGAGTCTTTTGAGCTTTCTTTATTCAGAAACAAATCTAAAACTGCACTTGACGACACAGTTTTAGACCCTGAGTTTCTTGTGGATCTTGAAGTTCAAAGAGCAAACAGATCAATTGATGATTATATTTTGAATTCCCCTTAGACATTTATCACTACAACCAATATCCCTGAGCCTTTAGAGTTATCAGAAACAACATTTCCTGCCCTTAATTCATCATCATTCCCATCAGTTTTAGAATTCAAATCTCAGCTTTTGACTCCTCCATCAACAGCTCCCTTGAATCCTAGTAGCATAAATGATGTTGTAAATCCACCTCGAGTCATGGTTTCCCAGTATGCGCCCCTGGTTTTACCTCAGAATCTGAATGATATGCCTGCTAATTACCAAAGTAAAATACCTATCTTTGATACTACTCAAAGCATCATAGCCCAGCAACATGTTGATAAGATGAATGACTTCTTTGACCTTCATGAGGTAGAGGCAGAAAATGTAACCACAAGATGGTTTGTTCAAAGTTTTGGAGGTGAAGTTAGAAAATGGTTCAGAGCCTTGCCAAAGCCTCTATTCACAATTTGCAGGAGTTACATAGACAGTTCCTAGACCGGTGGGAGGTAAAGAAAAACCCACTCCAAATCTTGTCTGAATATGAAAATATTAAAAGGAATGTAGGTGAAAGTGTACAAGATTATTGTGTGAGATTTAATTCTATGTATAATGCAATTTCGGTCAAATTAAAACCCCCCATGGGATTAGATTTGCTCAATTTTCTAGATGGTTTGGATGCTGATATGGCATATCAGCTATGAGAATGAGATCCTACCACACTTGAAGACATGTAAAAGATAGCTGTGAGCGTAGAAGCAAATTTGTTGGCCAGAAGAGCATGGACAAGGGCCGAAAAGAGAGTAACTATGAAAGAAGAAGCCTCTCCTTCAGACAGTAAGATGGATACTTTGATCCGAACAGTGGAGAAGATGGTTGATCGGTTGACTATTTCAGACAGACCTGAAGCACAAATCAGGAATCTGAATTTCAGAGGACAGCAACAGCCCTAATTCTAAATTAAGTAAAGGGAACATAAAGCGCAGGACCAAGCAACGCAACAGCAGCAGATCAGAACTCCTTTGCAGCAAAATTATGTTTAGGGAATGGAAACAAATGATGATGATGATCCTATAGTTGAAGCTAACCATTTTTTCACTGCCGATGGGGCACCCATTTTTCTCACAGAAGATGAAGAGTATGCAGTGATTCCAGACATTCAGAAAGATGAAGATTTCATATTGGCCAACGATGTAGTGTTAGATTTGTTAGAGGAAGAGTCTAATGATTATCAACGAGGATATATGAATGCTTTGTCAGTACAACAGAAGCAGTATTATTTAAGGAGTAGAGATGTGCCAATCAATCCCATTCAGAAAAGGAAAGAGCTGCAATCAAAAAATGACTCTTCAAATACTCAAGGGAAAGGGAAAGAGCCTGCTGATCCCTCTCCTAGCAAGGCATCCTCTACGATTAACATTGCAAATGAAAAGAACTAGCATAGCACAACAAAGGAGCAAGTAGAAAAGAAAGATCCTCTTGTCAAAGAGGTAGAAAAAATTCCATCTTTTAATTTAGAAAATGAAATTTCTAAGCTGAAGGTGTCCATGCCTTTGACTGAGTTGGTTAAAAATAGTACTTATAAACATCATGTTTCTAGAATTTTGCAAATAGAATCTGTAACATATATGTTAAATTTTGAAGATGACTATCCTGAACTCATTTTTGGTCCAGCCATAGAAGGTCAGTCTGAAGAGAGCGAAGTTCCTCCCTTCTACCTGAGTCTTAGATTGCATGAGTTCATTTTACATAATGCCATGTTGGACTTTGGAGCCTCGCACAACTTGATGCCCAAAGCCATTATGGAGAAGTTGGGCCTTGATATTACCCGCAAGTACCATGATTTGTATTCCTTTGACTCTGGTAGGGTCCATTGTATTTGTCTTATCAAAGACTTGGTAGTATCTTTAGATCAAATCCCAGCCAAGAATGTTTTGATCTTGAGAAAGCTTTTATCTTCAGAAGAGAAGAAAAAATGGGTCACAAAGATGTTGGGTTATGAATTTGAAATCATTTACAAAAAGGGAAGTAAAATGTTGTTACAGATGTACTCTTGAGAAAGGATGAGGATGTGGAAGCATTTATTTATACCATTTATATTATCTAACCTGGTTGGATAACTGAAGCAAGGGATGAATGGACGAATGATGAATAGGTATGGACACTCGTTCAAATGTTACAACAAGATCCCAATACATCTGAGACATTTAGTTGGAAAAATGATTCATTATGATACAAGGATCACTTATATATTTGTAAGAATTCCCAACTCAAGCAACATATTCTTTTGGAATTGCACATCTCGCCCTTAGGAGGGAACTCGTGATTTTTAAAACTTAACACAAGGTCAAGAAGGATATTTTTGGGATGGCCTTAAATTTAGTATTCAGAAGTTTGTGGCATAATGTTTGGTTTTCCAATAAAATAAAGTTGAGACAAATAAGACCTCGAGTCTGTTACAACCTTTAGCCATTCCAAGTCAGCGTTGGAAGGAGGTCTGAATTGATTTTATCACAGGTTTACCCAAGTCTGAAGGAAAGAGTGTTGTCATGGTGGTAGTTTATAGAATTACAAAGTATGCACACTTTTGTGCATTATCTCATCCTTTTAAAGCCATTACAGTTTCCACTGCATTTATGAAAATAATTAAAAAGCTACATCGAAGCCCAAAGATTATTGTAAGTGACAGAGATCCCATTTTCACTAGAAATTTTTGGACAACATTATTTTATTATCTTGGTAATCAATCAGCTCATAACTCATCTTATTATCCTCAATATGGTGGGAAAATGGAGATAGTGAACAAATGTTTAGAAGGATATCTTCGTTGATTTGTATCCAATAAAAAAACATAATGGGTCAAGCGGTTACCTCTAGCTGAATGGTGGTATAAAACTTCCTTCCATACAAAACAAAAATGACCCCATTTATGGAACTTTATGGATATCATCCACCATCCATCACATCATATTTAAGAAAAAATTCTAAGGTTCAAGAAATGTAAGATCACAACGAGCATCAACAATAAGTTCTACAGATATTAAAAGATAACCTAACTTTGGCGCAGAATCAAATGAAACAAGAGGTAGATCGAAATTGCAGTGAAATAATTTTTTTATGTAGGAAACTTAGTATTTTTATGGCTACAACCATACAAACAAATGTCCCTCAAGAAAGCTAAGAAGGATAATAAATTATTAACCAAATATTATGGTCCCTACAAGATGTTGTAAAATATTTGTACTATGGCATACAAATTGGAGTTTCCTCATCTTCCTGAATACAACCAGTTTTCCATGTGTCATGATTAAAGAAGGTTATCAGTGACAAGATCCCAGTTCAAACAATGTTTCCATAACTTGACAAAGAAGGGAAAAAAAATATTTGAGCCTAAAGTAGTCACGAAAACAAGAACTTAACAACTACAAAATTGATTAATTTCAGAGTATCTCATTAAGTGGAATAACTTACCCGCTGAAGATTCCACATGGGAGGATGAGAATTTTATACATAAGAATCCGAAACTACTCAAGCGTTGAGGAAAACATTTTTTTTGAGGGCATTTTAGGTCCATATAATACTAGTGTATTCCCCTTATAGTTATTATTAGTGTAGCTCCTATTGTTATTGTTGTGCCCATGTATCCCCCATGTTGTTATTATTGTGCCCCTTGGAAGCCCAGTATTGTTATTGTTGTGCCCTTATATTATTATTGTTATGTAGGCTCTGATTATATTATGACCAAGCTTAGACTCCTATATATACCAAGGAGATGTTGTCATTGCTGGCATCAACTGCAGGGATGGTGTGGATATTTAATTTTGTATATAATAAATAATATTAAATAAGGAAGGTCAAGAGTCATCGGGAGATGAACCCCAATAGCTCACCTCCATGTATAAATGCATGTTCATTCTTCATTCAATAACACATTCTCGATTTATTACTCGGTTTGACATGGTATCGTAGCGCACCCACTATTGGCATTTCTCGCTCGTGGTGTACCTCTTTTTGTCGCGCCCGCTTTTTAATAATAGTTTTGCTGCTCCTATTTATTTCTGTGGTCATTATTCTCGTATTTTTTTCTCTCTCGCATAGCTCCGACATTTGCGCCTCCCGCAAATTTCCCGAAGAATCCGCAACTCAGCCTCCCCGGAACACCGCAAATTGCGTCTTCCTCCGTGCCTCCCGCAAAGATACTATTCCGTATTTTTTGTAAATCTGCCTCTCGGCCTCCCTCTCTCCAACGTTCTCTTCCCATTACCCTGCCTTCTCTAAACTCCATCTCTCCTTTCCCAATGCCTTCCCTCTTTCTCCCTCACTTCCTTGCGACCGCGCTCCCTCACTCGCTATCTCTCCCCCATACGAGCGCTCCTCGCGCTTCCCATTTCCTTACACCCCCTCCCATCCTTACATCGCTCCGCCCTTCTCTCCATATTACATACCACTGTACACTCCGCCATCAATACACTACTCCCTCCTTTGCATTACAAATAAAAATATGCTCAACGCTCGACCCTTTCATAATACGTTTATATTATACCACCGTTCATATGACAGCTGTATTATGATATCAACGTCGTCTCTGGCCCCGCCGAATGTAGTCCGTCCCTTCACCTTATATCATCCACTGTTTATATATATACATGATCACTGTCTAAATACGCATTGTCCCAGTGTTTCATATGTAATAGCGCTCTCATATGTTATAATACCGCCTCCCCACTACTTGCATTCCCTCCACCTTGTAATACAGTGCTATATATATTTAATACCCCGTCACTGTTCAACATAATACAGGTGCGGTGAGCGTGGATCGAACTGCTCTAGAATTTTATTCCGCCCCTCCCAACAGCTCTGTCTGGCGTTATAAACCGTTCAATACACTCCGCACCTCACCACACTCAAACGCCACTCGACCTGCAACAATGACTCTTCATCCCTCTCCATGCAACTGTTTTACGCCTGCACAAATAAAAAAAAATGGCTCGGCTTCATACATTGTAACAGTTATAAAGGCAGCTCATATCATACGCTGTCAATACCCCCCATATACAACGCTTTCTGTTGATATATAAAAATGCTGTCATTTTTTAATACCACGCACCATATATTACCGCCCTCACCATTCACTATTTCCACCCCACCTCTCTGCATACAATACCACTATGGTGTAATACGCTGTTTTAATACCATTTTTTCCCATATGTAATACTGCCCATACGCTCCATTTATAATAATGCCTCCCTTCCACGCTGTTTACATCACTCCACTATTTTCAATTCACATCTCCTCCATATTACCACCCCCTCCCACTGTCATATTTAATACCACTTCTTACTTTCATAATACCGCCCTTCCATTTCATAATATCGCCCTCCCATAAAATTCCATATCGCCCTCCCATTTCATAATACTACGTCCCATACAAATTTTTTCTCCAAACAAAAAAAAATATACATATATATATTTTTTTGGTGCAGAATTCAGTTTTTAGCAAAGAGCTTGTGTCTTTAGCAGAGGATGAGTACACGCATACTTGGCACGAGAGAAAGAGACATGCTTGATTCATCCCGGAGGAAGAGATGGAAGAAGACGAAGAAACGACTTAGAGAGAAAAGGGGCAAACAATCTAAAGCTCGACGTGAAGAAATCAAGACAAAGGTAAAACTAATGACAAAGACAAAGGTAAAGCACTTTGAATCAGCTCATTCTGTTCTAGCACATTGTAACAATGGAGTAAATGAAAACCTATTTGATGTTTCATTTACTTCATGGAGAGATGATTGGTTGCTAGATTCAGGAGCAACATGTCACATGACATTTAGAAAAGATTTTTTTGAAGAATTCACTGACAAAGTTGATGGAGCAGTATATTTCGCAGATAAATCCAAACTCAAGCCATCGGGGCTTGGCACAGTCAGGCTTAAACTGCCTGGTCTTCCTGATCATATCCTACATGAGGTTCTATACCTCCCTGAGTTGAAGAGAAACTTGCTGTCCCTGGTCGAAATCCGGCAGCAAGGACACTCAATTCACTTGTTTGATGGCAAGGCAGAGGTCAGAAAAGCATCGGATCACTCACTTGTCATGGAGGGAATAGAAGAAGGGAGACTCTTGAAGCTGAAAGGTTCATCTGCTCATGCTCAAAACTTTGCATTCAGTTCACATCATGATGAAGGTACATTTCCATCAAGTATTTTATGGCATGCTAGATTTGGACACTTAAACTATGACAACCTTCGTTTGTTGAAGAAAAATGGTGTTGATGGATTGCCTACAATTCCTAGAAAACCTAAGGAATGTGATGCTTGTATTCTAGGAAAGCATAGCAAACAGCCATTTCATGATTCACACTCAAGAGCACATAGGAAACTTGAACTTGTTCATTAAGATTTATGTGGCCCTATGCCTATTGCTTCTACAAATGGAAACAAATACATGATGACATTTATTGATGACTACACCAGAATGTGTTGGATTTACTTACTGAAGAATAAGTCTGATGCTTTTCAAACTTTCAAGAATTTTCATGCATGGATTGAAAATGATGCACAAATACATATTGGCTCTCTACGTACTGATAATGGAAAAGAATACACTTCAAACGAATTTGAAAATTATCTTCGTCAACATGGAATCAAACATCAAACAGCTGTGCCATATAATCCACAACAGAACGGTGTAGCTGAAAGAATGAACAGAACCATTTTAAATATGGTCCGCTCCATGTTATTTTTCAAGAATGTAAAATTGATGTTTTGGGCTGATGCGGTTCTATGTGCTGTTTACATAAAGAATAGGTGTCCTTCAAGTTCAATTAGAAACAAAACTCCTTTTGAAATGTGGCATGGCCACATTCCTTCGGTAAAGCATTTCAGGGTCTTTGGGTCCACCTGTTATGCCTTGATACCCAAGGGTCAAAGGAACAAACTTGGTGCTAGAAGCAGGAAATGTATCTTCTTGGGGTACTCCAATACCTCCAAAGGATATCGTCTCTATGATGAAGCAAATAAGAAGTTTGTGATAGCAAGAGATGTCATATTTCTTGAATCTTCCAAGAGTGACAAGGTTGTTGAGCGGCAACTTGATCACCTGGATAGATTCACACATGCAAAGTCCTTCCAAGAATTTGATAATGTGATTCCACATCTTGAAGGGGGGATTTCGATATTGAATCAAACTATGGAATCATGTCCTGAAGCACTCTCTCCCCCACATGAAGAAACAACCACAGATGACACATTGGATGATGTGATTGACAGAATTGGGAGATTGAATCTTGAATCAATCCCAACTCAGTCAAGTGACCAGTCGGGGCCATCTCAGAAAGGTCCTCCCAAATGGCTGACAAAGACACTGGAGGATGTTCATCCTGATGAGGTTGGAAAAACAGGAACAAGAAGTTCCACTCAAGAAATCAAAGGTGATGTAGATAATTCTGATTCTCTTGTTGATATGGATATTGCTTATAACTGTGAATTGAGTTTGTCTACAGATCATGAACCAACTTCCTTCAAAGAAGCCGCTTCTCATGATGAATGGAAAGAAGCGATGCAGAAGGAGTATGATGCCTTGATAAAGAATGGCACTTGGAAGCTGGTTGATCTGCCTTTGGGAACGAAACCAATTGGATGTAAGTGGGTCTACAAGAACAAGTACAAAGCAGATGGCTCACTTGACAAGCACAAGGCCAGGCTTGTGGCAAAAGGATTCGCACAAAAAGAAGGAGTCGATTATGAAGAAACTTTTGCTCCCACAGCAAAATGGACCACCATCCGGACTCTCTTTTCCTTAGCAGCTCAGAATGGATGGAAATTCCATCAGATGGATGTAAAAACAACCTTCTTGAATGGATATCTAAAGGAGAAAGTTTATATGTCCCAGCCAGAAGGATTTGTGATAAAGGGTCAAGAACACAAAGTTTGCAAACTTGTAAAATCTTTGTATGGCCTCAAGCAAGCACCACAAGCCTGGTATGAGAAATTGACCGAGCATCTTCTGAAACTTGACTTCAAACATTTTGATCTTGATGATGCAACTTTGTTTGTTAAGAAAGTTGGAAAAACAGTTGTATATCTTGTGGTATATGTAGATGATCTTTTAATAACAGGAAACAATGAGAGCTATATTGCATCCATGAAGAAAGAGTTGAAGAAAGGTTTTGAAATGACTGATTTGGGTCATGTTCATTACTATTTGGGTATTGAAGTAATTCAACATCCTAAATTCATATTTCTTTCTCAAAAGAATTACATTGGAGATCTCTTGAACAAATTTGGCATGGATGACTGTAAACCCTTAAGCACTCCAATGGAACAAAACTTGAAGCTCACATCTATTGAAGGGAAGGAATTTGAGGATGCAACTAAGTATAGACAGCTTGTAGGAAGTCTTATCTATCTGACCACCACCAGACCTGACATTTCATTTGTTGTTGGAATTCTCTCAAGGTTCATGCAAAAACCTTGTGAAGGACATTGGTCTGTTGCAAAAAGAGTGCTAAGGTACTTGAAGGGGACTCAAGACTTTGGACTCAAATATACACAGGTAGGCGACTTCAACTTGACCGGATACTCTGATTCAGACTTTGATGGCGACAAAGAAATAGGGGTGTCTACTACAGGTTACACCATGAGTCTTGGATCAGGAGTTGTCTCATGGAGATCACGCAAACAGTCAGTTCCAGCAGATTCCACGACCGAGGCAGAATATGTGGCAGCAGCTGAAGCAACAAAAGAAATTGTGTGGCTCCGAAAAATCCTGGAAGATTTGCAGATGAAACAAATGTACTCCACACCACTCATGATCGACAACACTTCTGCAATAAAGTTGGCCAAGAACCCAAAGTTCCATGATCGAACAAAGCACATCAATACAAAATACCATCTTATTCGACATCATGTTCAGGCCAAAACCATCCATCTACATCATTGTTCCACAAATGAGCAAACTGCTGATATCTTCACCAAAGCACTTGGAAGAGAAAAGTTTGAAAGTTTCAGATCGATGCTTGGGCTCACCAACATCCCTTTGGATTAAAGGGGGGAATGTTGACACCTAATCCTATGGGATGGGTGTGGATATTTAATTTTTTATAATAAATAATATTGGGAAATAAGGAAGGCCAAGAGTCATTGGGAGATGAATCCCAATAGCCTCACCTCCATGTATAAATGCATGTTCATTCTTCATTCAGTAACACATTCGATTTGAGGAGTTACCTCCTGGTTTGACGGTCATTTTAATAATCCAAGAATTGTTCATTTATGTAATGTAAAGGAGGTTTCCCCCTTAAAGAGGCCAATTTTTAAGTCGTTGATCTAACTTTTCTTCTATTTTGTGAGCTAGTTGCATAACAATACATATTTTTTTAATCCAACATCAAGGTATTTAGGTCTTTAAGCTATGTTGTAATATTCCTAGTTTAGCTTTTAGCTAATTAGAATATTAAATCTTGTCTTCCTTAATTAATAGATGAATAAGAGGGTAGAGGGACCCATAAATCCCTTTAGTAGGAATAAAACCACTTCTTAATGTGAATGTGGATTCAATGCATCTAGATGGGGTCAAGATGAATAAACCACTTCTTGGTGTGAATGGGGGTCAATGCATGTGGATGGGGTCAATTTGACCAATTCAACAACATAGTTATGGAGGTAGTGGAGAAAATGGAGGAAAACACAATCATAATGGAGGTTAGGGGACATGAGAGTAGCATCATTATTGTGTGGGGCCAAGAGTGTGAGGGCTCACAAGCATATAAGGAAGGGGATGGAAGCCATATAAAGCATTCTGAATATTTTTTATGTTTGGTATTTTATGACTTTCTACACAGTTCAGTTGTTTAGCGGAGTCTGTTGTGCTATTTAGCACAAGGGTGTTTCTGAGTGGAAATCCCACCCTCATCCTCGGGGGACTTCGAGTGCCCACTCAGGAGAGGTTCCTTGAGATTCATTCCACCATCCGGCATCATGCCAAGCTTCATCCATCTTCAACAACATAGTCTCCTTCAAGAATTGCATTATTTTGCAGGGAAATTGCAGCAGAGGGTTGATAAACCCAATTTTTGAGCTTGTTTTCGAGTGAGGGGAGCATCCCTTCATTCGGAAAGCTAATGGAGAGGAGTATCAACCATTTTCTTCTCATATCAGCCACCTCCCAATATTTATTCAGTTGCAGAGTGTAGTTCAGCCCTAGGGCTGAATGTTTCATATTGTGTATTTCGGAAAACCCTTTCTGGGTTGTCTCGAAATTGTGCTAGAGAGCCTAGATCTCCGATCCCGACATTTTATGAGCACTATATTAGCAGATCCTTGTATTCTTATTTTCTAGCCATAGTTATTCTCACTAGGACTACACATTCATGGCTTTCCGAAATTTTGTGTAGCAACATTATTTCATGTTTGGGTGTATTGGGTCATTGGAGGCTTTCTTTGCCTAGTTTGAGTATCTTTTTCCTCAAGATATTGTACTCATTTATGCTATTATACATAATGAAATGGCTCAATGATTTGCTCATGTATTGATGTATTGATATTTACTGAAATTTCTAGTTTTATGTTCAATATTCTTGTTTTTCATGTTTTGGAATATTACAGTGGTATCAGAGCTCATAGACTTGGCTAAGCCTGTGGGAAAACCGGTCTATGACATCCAAAGATAGAGAATACATTATGGACCAGACAAGTATATACAAAAACTGAGAATGCATAGACCCATTGAAATAAAATCTGATGGTTTTGCGTTAGATGTTTTGGTCAAATGAACATGCATATCGAAAATCTGAGACATGGGTTTTGTGTAGAACAAACCATTTTTGTTTCTTATGAGATTTGTTTCCAAATTTAGTCTGGATTGAGAGAAATGGAAGGCTCTCTAAGAGATAAAAAAAAATAGAAAACGTAGAAATTAATTGCGATAAAAAGTGACGGTTTTGCGTTAGCTATTTTAGGCACATAATGACAAATCTTGAAAATCTGAGGCATGTGTTTTGTGCAAAACGGACCAATTCTATTTCCTATTAAGAATTTTTTCCCAATTTAGTTTGGATTGAGTGAAATGAAAGGCTTTATGAAGATGATTTTCTTAGATTTACTGTGGTGGCTATTTTTCAAATTCTTCCAATTGCAATATGAGATTCAACTTGTTTCAGAGTTCACATCCAGCAAAGAAACTGTGTTCCAGTGGAGGAGGATAAAGGGAGTATCTAATGGCAGAAGAAGGTTATGGGAAGGAGTTTTGAAATATCATCCTCAGAACTATGCAGGATCTCACCATAGAGATCAAGGATATGAGAGGAGAGAGACGAAGGGAAACTCCAAGGGGGTTACAAAATTGAGAAAGTTTTGGTACTTCACATCATTGGTATGAGAAATTGACATTGCATCAAGTTTCACAATGCTCCACTATTCCTACCTTCTTAACAGTAGGAAATGGGGCTGGGGGACCATAAGAGCAGGAGGACCTCAATGATTATTTTTTGGAATATGAATCTCAGTCTCAAAGATTCAAAGAACATCTGACTTTCTAGGAATTTTTCCATTTTAAGGAAAACCGAAGACCTCACAGCTACAACAGAGGAAGAGGGTACATGCATGGCAATGACCTACATCATACCATGGGTAGAATTTTTCTACCTACTTTGATGGGTCATCAAAGAGTACGAAAAAGAGTTGGGAGGAGACAACTGAGCATACACTCGTTGATGAGACACCACCCATTGTTAAGGTATCCATTGATGGGGTATCTGGGGTTGTGACCGAGTTCTCTGATGATAGTAGTGCATCACAGGTTGATGAGGTGTTTGAAGACAACTCCACCATTGTTGAGGAGCTGATAGGTAGAGAGGCCTCTAGGTTTATGGAAAAATTATCGGATGACAATCACATGCAAGTGACTAGTGAGCATGCCTTGCATATTGGAGTATCTATGGAGGAGGGTGTGCAACCATCCTTTGGGCTAGCCCTTGAGGAGGCACTATGAGATACAAAGGTATTGGACAATGGTTGCACATAGCAGCGCCATCAGTTTCGGGTTGACCTTCTAGATTTGAAGGTGAAGGCCACATCAGTACAAGAGGTTATTCTACGAAAGAATGAGGAGCTGGAGGGCATGAGAGTGGTTTGTGCCGAGCCAGTGACAAAGTTGGTCCACATTGGGGAATGGTTGGATTCCCTAATGGTGCAGTTAGAGGGCACATTGGAGTGTCAGAGCACCCTCCTTAAGGCATACATGGACACGGTGCAGCATGCGTACAATGGAGGGACTTTGTTTTGTTCAGGGATTCTTGCATTTGAATCTTTTCTCGAGGTTGGATGGCGAGAGGTACTGAGTTGGTACCCCATGGAGCATGCTAGGAAGCTGGATACATCCATTGCCACATTTCAGTAGAGTCCATGGATTACCATAGGGACACGAGGGCCAGATTATTGTTGGGATCCAGGTGGGATTTACGATCACATGATATAGTTAGTAGGTGATGGTAGTCATTGTGCGATGGGTCTGATGTTTGGGTGCACACACATTTTAAAATCTCTATCAGAGCCCCATACATCCCTAGTGATAGGATGGTTCAACAGGAGGGTACACCCTTTTATGGAGCTATCTCAGCATAACGACCATGCATGGGGTCACAGGGTGATTATATACATTGGCAGGAGATGTTCAGAGGAGGAGGCATCGACAATCCACTAGACATGGCAGTGCGTAGAGACAATGTTATCTCATGGGTATATGGTATTCTTGAGCTATGGAAGATAGGAGCAGTGGTGTCATTATCATTGGTATATGAGGAGTCGGGTTACTCTGATCCTTCAGAGAAGATGGGGAGAGTATCCCACCTCATGGGGGGTTTACTAGCAGAGTGGTGGATCTTTTGACCCATGCAGCATACATGATGGTACATGATTGTATATCCATAACTGTCAGTATCCGGTGGTGTACAGGGGTAGGTTTCATCATACAGTGGCATGATGAGGAGTGCGTAGACACTTGGTGGTATGCAGTGGACCATGATACAACGCAGCAGGCACTTGGAGCATTACCTCCAAGGGGACTTATGGACAGGGGAATTAGGTGTACCCCGGGATGCAGCTCACCTAGGATTGATGAGGATAATTTTGAGTATTTGGAGACACCACGTATAGCAGAGACATGGCTATGAGGGTGTTATTAGCAGATCTGAGGTAGAGGGAGGCCTGATCATTCATGCTTGAGTGATGCAGATGATGTGGCTAGGGTAGAGCAGGGGGGCATTCCTTTTGTATTCCAGGATGAGGAATCTTCTTCAGATGAGTCCATGGGGTCAAATGAGGATGTTTCTGGGGAGCATGAGCAATCATGTAGAGTTGATGACAGGAGGCCAGATTTGTCTTCTAGCATGCAGGGTGAGTAGTCAAAGGATCGATGAGAGATATTCAGGATGATGAGTCACTTGTGATGATTTAGCATGAGCAGCATATGGTGGAGCATGGGGAAGTTGAGGAGGATGTTATGCACATCATAAATGAGAGTCCTTTGGGGGAGAGCTAGATGGAGGCTCAAAATGAGCCAGTGCTAGATATGTGGCTAATATTGGGGTCAGTGATGGAGGAGGATCCGTTGGAGATGGTGGTGCATCCATCCTTGGGCCAACCCATTGATGAGGTGTCGGTAGATGCATATATAGTTAGAAGGACTGCAGTACTTTCAGGGAGAAACACTCTCCAGGATTACATCGATAGGGCTTGCAATTCACCTTGCCCACTTGAGACTATGATAGAGAGAGGGGCCTTCCCTTTGAGGAAGTTCTCGTTGAAAATCAGGACATAGCAACATGGGTTGAGTGTGAGTTGGTGACCAAGCTCAAGACATCTTCCATATGCAGATATGACCACATTGTATTCTTCAACCGAGATAGACTGGTAGGAGATCATGAGTTGATTTCCTATGGATGGTATGATCTTCTCAATTGGGTGCATAGCATAGAAAGGACCCATAGTCATTACATGTACTATGGTTTACAGTTGGCAGTGGGGTACATGTCGAAAACCCTTTAGCATTCCATCCTAACTTAGGGAGAGCAGGATCAACATTGGATTGAGTCAAGGGAGAGAGGTGATGATTTGGTATGTAGTTGGTGGGGCAACTTATATAATCAGATCTACGACATAACAGGGGCCATGGAGCATTGATGCATGTTGGCAGTCTTCATCTCATGAGGTAGTGCCTATAACCAGATGCAGTGCGTAGTCCGAGCTAGGGGACTTGAGCGATGATTGGCCATGGCAACATTGGGATCCGGGAGGATTGATTGATGATAGGTATGGTGAGAGATCCATTTTGGATCTCGAAATTGAGGGGTCTGTTCTAGGTAGCCTGACATAGGGGCGTAGCCGCACTGAAGGGTTTGTATGGGATCCGGGCATTGGTCTCAGTTGCATCGGGTCAACAGGGTGGCCCACATCTTTGCAGTTTCTTGAGGACAAGCAACATTTTGGTGGGGAGGACTATAATATTCCTAATTTAGCTTTTAGCTAATTAGAATATTAAATTTTTTCTTCCTTAATTAATAGATGAAAAAGAGGGTAGAGGAACCCATAAATCCCTTTATTAGGAATAAAACCACTTCTTAATGTGAATGTGGATCAATGCATCTAGATGGGGTCAAGATGAATAAACCACTTCTTAGTGTGAATGTGGTTCAATGCATATGGATGGGGTCAATTTGACCAAATCAACAACATAGTTATGGAGGTAGTGGAGACAATGGAGGAAAACACAGTCATATGGAGGTTAGTGGCCATGAGAGTAGCATCATTATTGGGTGGGGCCAAGGGTTTGAGGGCTCCCAAGCATATAAGGAAGGGGATGGAAACCATAGAAAGCATTCTAAATATTGTTTATGTTTGGTATTTTATGACTTTATGCACTCTTCAATTGTTTAGCGGAGTCTACTGCGTTGTTTAGCACAAGGGTGTTTTTGAGCAGAAATCCCACCCTCATCCTTGGTGCACTTCAAGTTCCCACTTAGGAGAGGTTCCTTGAGCTTCTTTACACCATCTGACATCAGGCCAAGCTTCAACCATCTTCAGCAGTGCAGTCTCCTTCAAGAACTACGTTATTTTTGTAGGGCAGTTGCAGTGGAGGGTTGATAAACCCAGTTTGTGAGCTTGTTTTTTCTAGTGAGGGGAGAATCCCATCATTCAAAAAGCTAGTGGGCAGGAGTATCAACCATTTCTTGTCATATCAGCCACCTCCCAACAGTTATTCAGTTTTAGAGCATAATTTAGCCTTAGGGTTTCATTTTTCATATTGTGTATTTCCGGAAACCCTTTCTGGGTTATCTCAAAATTGTGCTAGAGAGCCTGGATCTATGATCTCGAAATTTTTTGAGCACTATATCAGAAGATCCTTGTATTCTTATTTTCCAGCTAAAATTATTCTCAATAGGACTACACATTCATGGCTTTCTGACATTTTGTGTAGAAGCAGTATTTCATGTTTGGGTGTATTGGGTCATTGGAGGCTTGCTTTGCCTAGCTTGAGTGTCTTTTTCCTCAATACATTGTACTCATTTATGCTATTATACAAAATGAAATGGCTCAATGATTTGCTCATGTGTTGATGTATTGATATCTACTGTAGTTTCCAGTTTTATGTTCAATATTCCTTTTTTTCATGTTTTAGAAAATTACAGTGGTATGAGAGCTCATAGACTTGGTTCAGCCTGTGGGACAACCGGTCCATGACATCCAAAGATAGAGAATACATTATGGACTAGACAAGGATATACAAAAACTAAGAACACATAAATCCACTAAAATAAAAAGTGACAGTTTTTCATTAGATGTTTTGGGAAAATGAAGATGCATCTTGAAAATCCAAGAGATGGGTTTTGTGTGGAATGAAACAATTCTATTTATTTATGATATTTTTTTCCAAATTTGGTCTGGATTAAGAGAAACAAAAGGTTCTCTGAGAGATACAAAAATAGAAAATGTAGAAATTCGTTGGGATAAAAAGTGACGGTTTTGCGTTAGCCGTTTCAGGCACATTAAGATGAATCTTGGAAATCTGAGACATGGGTTTTTTGTAGAATGGACCAATTCCATTTCATAATGATCATTTTTTTCCAAAATATTTCCATATTGAGAGAAATTAAAGGTTCTCTAAAGACGATTTTCTCATATTTGTTGTGGTGGCCGTTTTTCAAATTCTTCCAATTGCAATACTAGATTCAACTTGTTTCAGAGTTCACACCAGGAAAAGAAAATTGTGCTCCAGTGGAGGAGGATAAAGGGAGTGTCCAATGGCAGAATAATGTTATGGTAAGGATTTTTGCAATCTCCTCCTCGGAACTATGCAGGATCTCGCCAGAGAGATCAAGGAGATGAGTGTAGAGAGACGAAGGGAAACCCAAATAGGGTTGAAAAATGGAGAAAGTTTCAGTACTTCACATAATTGGTATGAGAAAAAAACAGTGCAACAAGTTTCACAACACTCCACTATGCCTGCCGTCATACCAGTAGGAAATGGGGATGGAGGACCATAAGAGTAGGAGGCTCTTAGTGATTATTTTCTAGAATATGAATCTCAGTCTCAAAGATTCAAAGAACATTTGAATTTCCAAGAATTTTTCCAGATTAAGGAAAATCGAAGACCTCGCAACTACAACAAAGGAAGAGGGTACATGTATGGAAATGACCTTCAGCGTACCGTGGGTAGAATTTTTCTACTTACGTTTGATGGGTCATTAAAGAGTACATCAAAGACTTAAAAGGAGATAGTTGAGCATACACTCATTGATGAGACACCACCCATTGTTGAGGTACCCATTGATGGGTTATCTGGGGTTGTGATCGAGTTCTCTGATGATAGTAGTGCATCACAGGTTGATGAGGTGTTGTAATATTCCTAATTAGCCCAAGCTAATGGGAATATTCAATTTTTCTTTTGCTTTTCTGTTTCATGAATAAAATTGTAAAGGAGGATCACAAAACTCCTAAATAATGAATAAATCAATGCCACATGTGAACAAAGCTAAATCTGGGCCATGTAAATAAGCACCCTTAGGTGTGAAAAGGGGCTAAATTCTTTGACTGGGTCAACCATGAACAAATCAACATCATTGTCTTGGAGGAGTGGCCATTATTAATGCACAGTGCAGTTTTATATGGAGATGGTTCATGTGAAAGGAGCCATTTCAATGGAGATGGTTCAGGGTTTGCAAGCTCTCAAACTTATAAAAGGAAGAGGAGGACAACATGAGAGGGTTGTTGATCATTATCATATTTCTTAAGATTTTATATGTTTAGACATTTCTTATTCTCTTGGCTGTTTAGAAAAGAATAGTGTTGTTTAGCACTGGGTGTTCCTGATTGGGAATCCCACCTCCTTCCTTGAGTAGCTCTTGGAGGAATCTTGCATTTCTTGTCCACTATCAGACATTTGGCCAAGCTCTTCTTCCAACTACAACGCAGATCCTGTTGAGGGTTTGGTTGTCTTTGTAAGCTGCAGCAAGTGGAGGCTATATCTACTCAGATCTAGGCCATTCTAGTGCCTCCTTTCAGTGGGAAAGTCTTCTATCCCATTGGCAAGAGAGTATTGGATGATTAGAGCATTGATTTCAGATCTTGGCTTGAGGCCACATATGTTCTAGAGCCTACAATGCAGTTTTCATTCCAGTACTACGCTATTTTCAAGTGTACAGTTGCAGGGTGTTTTGGCACACTTTTAGAGGAGAGATCTCTAGTGTTGGGGATCTACCCTTCACTATGGTGATCCATGGATTTCAGATCTATTCCATGTCATATTCATATCTGATCTAAATACTGTTATATTTTCTTCAGAATTTCTGAATCATTCTGCAGATCTACTCCATGTACTCCACTTTTTTCTGAAAACCGCAAGGGGCATTTTAAGAGGAGCCTATCTAGTGTACAGATCTGATATAGATCTAAATTTTTGTACACAGATCTGCTCTAGATCTAAAGTGTTATCTACAGCTATTATCAACCGATAAAATAACGTTGTCAAGCTTGTTCAGTCAAATATATGGTTGCAACACCTCATTTTTTAGGTTTTTCTTCTATAAAAGTCTTCTATGTCTTGTTATACATCTCATGGGTTGTCTTATTCACATATTTTGCTGATGTATATGTAGATATTGAGCCTCCATATTGGCCTCCTGCTCTTACTTAACTGAACTGTGTTATTTTTCTGCAGTATTTTTTAATATTGCTACTTGTTCCCATTTGGGGATATTACAGTGGTATCAGAGCATCATCTTGGCACAACATGTGCTTATTGGGAAGCCAATATGTCTTTTCAATAAAGGGAAAGATAGAAGAAGAATTTTTATTACACATAAGACAAGGGTCAAACCCATTTATCTCGAAAGGGAAAGAGTTCTCAAAAACTCTGTTCCAAACTATGCATGAGCTGAAAGGTGAAATCAGGGGAATGAGGAATGAAAGACTTGCAGATCCTTTGTAGATATTTACACATGAAGAAAGCCCTAGTTCTTCATATTATGTGTGTGAGCATTCAGCCACACAACCAGATCTACAACGTTTTAGCATGCCTACATTCCTAGCAAGAAAAGAAGCAGAAGGAGAGACACCAAAAGAGGAGACTCTTGGTGACTATCTCCAAGAATATGAATCTTATTCTAAAAGATTCAAAGAGAATCTAAGCTTCCCTAAGTTTTGTCAACTTAAAGAAGAAAGAAGATCCAACATATAAAAGATAAGAAGAGGGTGCATGCAACACACTTTGGGTAGGATCTTTCTACCTACTTTTGATGGATCACCTGAGAGCTCAGCCAAGTCTTGGGTAAAGAAGCTTGACAGATATTTTCAACTGCATCAAGTTTCAAATGAAGAAGCCATAAGAGTAGCAGCACTACACCTCCAAGGGAAGGCTTATGCCTGGTGGTTATTTGAATCTTCTGCATTGAAAAATGTAAACATCTCTACTTATGCAAAGTTCACTAGGAGGTTAGTGAAAATATTTATTTTAAGCCATTTGAAATTTCTTTGGGTTAGAAAACTAAGCCTAAGAATTCATAACCTTTGCAAGAGATGGAAGGATCCATGAAGCTAACTTCATTCCAGAACATTGTTGAGGGGGTTAAAGATCTGCTACATGATTTTCCAAGGGCAAAGGCCCCACTTCAGCAAGAAAATTATTCTCAAGAGGAAGACATGAGTGTTCCTTTTTCAAAAATATATCATGAGAAAGGATCTCTTAATGATGAGGCATGCTCCATTGATGAGGAGAATGAAGAAGAAGATTTGGCAAGATCCTCCAGCGTTGTGACAGTAGGAGGAGATCTACTTTTATTGGGAGATGGAGGTGACGCACTTGCTTCCACTAGGAGAACTCTTGTATCTTTGCAAGAAGCTCCCAAGGATCCTACACATGGAGATAATGAGCAGCGTGTGTCTATGATGATAGAAAATGAGAGAAAACAATGGAGGGAATGTGTTCCAACATTACATATAGTTTTGGGAACAAACACAATGACAAATCAGTCCTTTGTGATCAAGACTCTTGACACCAAGGAGATGTTGGGTGTTCATGAGATAACTACATCTAAAGGAAGCACCTTAGACTGTGAGATCTTGCAGAAGGTAAGAGAAGGAGAACATAGAAAGGATCACATCGTTGTCATGATAGGAGGTGATCCAATATTGCATGGAAGAAGAGATGGGGAAATTTCTCCAATCAGAAGCACTCTTGTATCCATAAGAGTGATACCCCATTATCATAAGACTTCCACACAGAAATCAAAGATGGATTTGCATAGTGGAAACAGTCATAAGATGTTCCCATCTGTTATTCACATGGGAATGAGCCATAAGACATCATTATCTTGTCTTATTCAGATTTGGTGAAATATGTTTCATGCATGGATGCTCCTTTCAGATATCCAAGGAGGAAGGGAGCACTAGAAGACCATACTACAGTGCTGAGAGTATGGGGAAATCTCAAGAAGAGGGAAATAATTTTTCCCTTATCACAATTATCCATTCTCTCATCTCATACTGCACTAATAAAAGATTCTGCAAGGGTGAAGAATGACACCATCATGGAGCAAGCAAGGCAATCCTTGATTATGAAGAATCAGGAGACAAACTCATTTGGAGAGAAATATTCCTTACATGATAGGAGATGGTGGTCACACATGCATACTTTGGAAAAACCAAGGAGTTTTTGGATATATGATAGCCTCCCATGGGAGACTAACTTCCAAGAACTTCCATTTTCTTTTGAGCATGTGCATATGCAAGAAGGGCAACAAGGAAGGAATAGAAACCTTCCATCTTATTCCTTTGGCATGGGAGATGTAAAGAAGGAGAGAAATGGGAGGCATGGCCTTCCAACATACACCTTGGGCATGGGAAATGTCAAGGATAAGAGCAGAAACATGGAAAACACTTCAGATGACACATTATCAGCGCTGTCACTGTTGGGCAAATTAGATCCATATTGGAAATCCCAACTATTGGTGGAATATTCCAAGGATATTCACATTTGCATGGTTCTTGATGACTTGATACATGATGAAAGCTATTCAATCTTAGATGGATTCATATATAATTATGATAGGATATTCTTGTCTAGTGCCTCGAAGCTCAAAGAGAAGCTACGACAAAAGGCTTATTAAGAGTTCTATTTCAGCCACACATATTCTATGAAGCTCAAAAAAATCATCTTGAGGAGCTACTATTGGGAGGGATTTGAAAAAGAACTATATTAGCATTGTCAAAAATGCATGAACCATGTGGAGATGGAGCAGAAACATGACTCTATAAGAGAGTTAAATCAGCCATCTCTTTCTCCCTTTGAGGGAGAGGATAGATCTATGCACCACTCCATTGATATGAGGATGGTTGTTGGTGAAGAACATGCTCTTGTTACACATGTTTTATACATTGATTTTATACATTCTTTCACTGTGTTTATGCAGGCCATGACTCCAAGGAGGAGTATTATATCTTGTAAACCTCATGGCCAATACTGGGCCACAAAAATTTCTGAATTTGGCCACTCCCTTGGAAGAAGGAGGGAGATACTGCAACATGATGGGTGCTTTCCCAAAGCACCAAATATATCTCACACTTTCAGCTATGGTGAGATGGTGTGTGCAGCAAGTAAGTGGTGGTAAAACCACTTGCCACATCTAGATCTAATGCAGGCCAGAGATGCACTGTGCTGGTTCCACATGTGGGACTATGACCCACCTCCATATGTACAAATTTCTATTCATATGCATATTATTTTGATCCCCTACATTGATTATGTGCTGGTACTTTTTATGGGGATGTATGGAGGAAGGAGGGAAGGAATGTATGTGCCCTATGGGATGAATATTCTCCGAGTACCTTATGTTACATATTTCAGGGAGAACATTGGGCAAACCATGTTTGTTTCATGTGATCTATTGAATCCTTATGGGATGGACTATTTGCATCTCATGAGAACTTTGGAGGAACAAGTCATGGAGGGATGGTTTGGTGAACACTTGGCCTATGGAGGAAGTCTAACTCATGTGTGTGTCACCAAAGGAGGAGGAGATGAGTTGTAGCACTCACCTTATTAGCTACTTTAGGACAAGCAACATTTTGGAGGGGAGGACTGTAATATTCCCAATTAGCCCAAGCTAATGGGAATATTCAATTTTTCTTTTGATTTTCTGTTTCATGAATAAAATTGTAAAGGAGGATCATAAAACTCCTAAACAATGAATAAATCAATGGCACATGTGAACAAAGCTAAATTTGGGCTATGTAAATAAGCATCCTTAGGTTTGAAAAGGGGCTAAATGTTTTGACTGGGTCAACCATGACCAAATCAACAACGCTGTCTTGGAGGAGTGGCCATTATTAATGCACAACGCTATTTCAGGTGGAGATGGTTCATGTGAAAGGAGCCATTTCAATTGAGGTGGTTTAGGGTTTGCAAGCTCTCAAAATTATAAAAGGAAGAGGAGGACAGCATGAGAGGGTGGTTGATGATTATCATATTTCTGAAGATTTTGTCTGTTTAGAAATTTCTTATTCTCTTAGTTGTTTAGCAGAGAATAATGTTGTTTAGCACTGGGTGTTCCCGATTGAGAGTCCCACCTCCTTCCTTGAGTAGCTCTTGGAGGAATCTTGCATTTCTTGTCCACTATTAGGCATTTGGCCAAGCTCATCTTCCAACTACAACACAGATCCTGTTGAGGGTTTGGTTGTATTTGTAAGATGCAGCAAGTGGAGGCTAGATCTACTTAGATCTAGGCCATTCTAGTGCCTCTTTTCAATGGGAAAGTCTTCTATCCCATTTGCAAGAGAGTATTGGATGATTGGAGCATTGATTTCAGATCTTGGCTTGAGGCCACATATTTTCTAGAGCATACAATGTATTTTTTATTCCAGTACTGTGTTATTTGAAAGTGTACAATTGCAGGGTGTTTTGGAACACTTTTAGAGGAGAGATCTCTAGTGTTGGGGATCTGCTCTTCACTATGGTGATCCATGGATTTCAGATCTATTCCATGTCATTTTCAGATCTGATCTAAATACTATTGTATTTTCTTCAGAATTTCTGAATCATTCTATAGATCTGCTACATAAGATCTCAGATCTACTCCATGTAATCCACTTTTTGCTGAAAACCCCAAGGGGCATTTGAAGAGGAGCCTATCTAGTGTACAGATCTGATATATATCTAACTTTTTTTAAACATATCTTCTCTAGATCTGAAGTGTAATCTACAGCTATTATTATCCAATAAAATAATGTTGTCAAGCTTATTCAGTCAAATATATGGTTGCAACACCTCATTTTTTAGGGTTTTCTTCTATAAAAGTCTTCTATGTCTTGTTATACATCTCATGGGTTGTCTTATTCACATATTTTGCTGATTTATATGTAAATATTGAGCCTCCATATTGGCCTCCTGCTCTTACTTAGTTGAACTGCATTATTTTCTGCAGTATTGTTTAATATTGCTGCTTGTTCCCATTTAGGGATATCACAGGTGTCAAAAGACAAATTCACCATTGTTGAGGAGCCAATAGGTACAAAGACATCTATGTTTATGGTAGAATTATTTGATTACAATCAGATGCAGCTGATTAGTGAGCATGCCTTGAATATTGGAGTATCTATGGATGAGGGTGTGCAACCATCCTTTGGCCTATCCCTTGAGGAGGCATTAGGAGATACATAGGTATTGGACGATGGTCGCACATAGCATCACCATAAGTTTCAGGTTTACCTTCTAGCTTTGAAGGTGAAGGCAACATCAGTACAAGAGGACGACATAATGAGGAGCTGGAGGGCATGAGAGTGGTTTTTTGTTGGGCCAGCGGAAAAGTTGGTCCACATTGGGGAACGGTTGGATTCCCTAATGGTGTAGTTATAGGGCACATTGGAGTGTCAGATCACCCCCGTTTAGGCATACATCGATAGTGTGCAACACTCGCACAATAGAGGGACTATTTTATGTTCGGGGATTCTTACATTTGGATCTTTTCTCGAGGTTGGATGGTGAGAGGTATTGAGTTGGTACCCCATGGAGCAGGTTAGGCAGATGGATATATCCATGGCCACATTTCAGTAGATTCCATGGATTACCGTAGGGATACAAGGGCCAAATTACTATTGGGATCTAGGTGGGATTTACCATCACATGATAGATTTAGTAGGTGATGGTAGTCATTGTGCGATGGGTCTGATGTTTGTGCACACACACATTTTTAAATCTCTATCAGAGCCCCATACATCCCTACTAATATGAGGGTACACCCTTTTTTGGATCTATCTTGGCATAACGACCATGCATGGGGTCATATGGTGATTTTCCTATGTTGGCAGGACCTAGTCGGAGAAGGAGGCATCGACAAGCCACTAGACATGGGAGTGCATAGAGACGGTTCTCTCTTATGGGTATATGGTACACTTGAGATATGGAGGATAGGATAAGTGGTGTCATTTTCATTGGCATATGAGGAGTCAGGCCGCTTTGATCCTTTAGAGAAAATGGGGAGATGTAGCCCACCTCATGGGGGGTTTACTAGTAGAGTGGTGGATCCTTTGACCCATGCAGGATACATGACGGTACATGATGGTATATCTGTAACCAGCGGTATCAGGTGGTGTACAAAGGCAAGTATATATTATTACATTAATATGACTAATTCCATATACCTTATTACATTAATATTGCAACAATATTTACCATTTTACAATAGTAATGATAGCAATAACCTCTTCTTTTTAATCAAGAATCCACATCCTATTACCTCTTACTTAATATGAATAATATCCATATATCCTATTACATTAATATTGAAAATTATGTAACATTTTTAGGTAGGAAGTTTACAAATCTAACTAATGATTATAGAGACCTTTGGTCTTATGTTTTTGTTGATGGTGCTAGAAATCTGTCAACCAAGGGTGTCTCCCCAACGTGAAGTCCCAATTAGACCTTACACCATTTGGAATAGGATCCCCATCTAGGGTATCAACCCGACTGCCGTACATTCCTATATATTTTCATTGGCTACAAAGTTCAACACAAGAGAGGGATACAAAAATAATCTCAGATCAACAAGTGAGTATGCCTTGTGAAATTTTTAGCTATAGATAATATCAAGGTCCTTCTACCGAAAGGGAAGAGAAAAGTGGGCCCCTTAAATACAAGTAATAATACTAATCTAGAAAATGAACACGAGCATATACATATGAATGAACCATTTATCAAACAACGAATTAGTTCATAGGGAAGCAACGATTGTTAAAGCAAATACAACACACCTTCAACTAGATAAGTACAGATGAAAAAATCATACATTAAAGACATTTAAATAATAATATTACAATATTCATGACATATGCATGAAAGCGTGCTGGCTCAACGAGCTTCTGAATTAAGTAAATGTCCCAAGATACATCAAGACAATGAACTCCACTATCACCAATAATGGAGCATTAGAGCAATCACTTGCTCCTGCAAAACAAATATCTTCCTTTCCAATGCTGGCTGTCAGTTTGGCTTCTGTATACTAGATCTCTGTGCTTGGTTTCCTGCTAGCATGTTAGTTTTTCTTGTTGAAAATTTAGCTTAGTTGCATTTACTTTTTGAAAAGAAAAAGTTTTTATTTTTAGTTTTTATGAGATAGCTAATTTCATTCTGTAAATTTTGGGTTAAATATTTGTTAGTGAGAATATATATCTGTATCATTTATAGGCTGAACTGCCTTATTGGATGTTTTTTGTTGCATGGATGTATGAAAAATTTATCCTTATAGAAATAACTCTTTCATTGAACTGAATCTAAAAATCATTTTCTACATGGTTTGAGTCAGAGTCGCATAAAATTTCATACGTCTAATCCCCCTCTAGAGACTTAAAAGAAAGTACACTAAAATTAAGTGCTAATAAAATAAATCAATAACTCTTTTATGAGCTCACACAAACATTAGTATAGGATAGGATCTTGGGATAAGCAGAGTGATAAAATTTCCCAAGATCGTAGAACTTGAGAGTAGTGTCATTAAAGAGTGAAAATCCTGCTGCAATCATAATATTGGGACTGCTCCACTCATAACTGAGTTAAGCACGAGAAAACATTGGGGTGTGTGAGAAGGTATCCCGCCTTCGATCACATAACAATGGGCATTATGTGTATTGGGAGTCCCCTCGGGGATGTCAAAACTAGATCGGGCATCTCGGTGTTATTCCCATATAGCATGTTGTCTACCACTGTGACCCCCTTGGTAGTGTCTGTGATTTGAGGTATCCATAGTTACCATTCTTCTAGGGACGTACACAAGGTGACTGGGGCCGGATGCCCTGGTAGCTAACATAGACATACCTACTCTGTCTTTGGGTTTTGGGTGGGTACTTGTCTTCACGAGAGTGCTTGGCCACATTATTTGAGGTTGGGGTGAAGCTCAAGAGTAACCGTAACTGTACATATGAACAACTATCTCTATTTTCTATTGTGATAATGGGTTTCATATCCAGTGAACGATAGTTCTCAGACATGGTCTTACCCTTCTAGATTCTTGATTTATTAACTTTAGAGTTATCTTTTTTAGGTGTTTGTTTCTACTATCACTGATACTTAATAATATATCACATTAAAATTTTGATAAAATTTACTAGTCATCGTGCCATCCTTCATCCCTCGTCGTCTTTCTAGGTGGTAACAAGGTCTACCTCCATTCACACTGGGGGAGGTATCGATTCTTAGTGACTTAGTGCCTTCTTTGGAAGAGAAGTCTCCAGTGTTAACCCCTCATTCACACATTTCTCCTTACATTACAGATTTTCCTGAGGATCCTTTCATGGAAGGAGTTATGCCTTCTTATAATCCTCCTCTCATCGACACATTGGGGCCACTATTGATTCAGGTAGCACTAGTACCAACCATGTCTTCAGCTACATCCAAATCCACTAAAAAACCGGTGACTTATGGGTCATCGCCCCTGGTGGTCAGCTCGGTTCCACCACCATCTCCCCTGCCAGTTGTCAGTTCTTCACATTTGACAGGAAGCCCTAGTAGCCACAATATGCCTGGTTCTAGAAACTTCGTCATAACATCTGTGAGTGGAATTATGAACTCTTCGGTATCCTCTCCTATCGTGTCATCTCCTGGACTTCTGGCTTCTGCTTCCACTAGTGGGGCTACCTCGGTTCCCTTCAACAACCCTTTCAGTTTGAATCCCTTGTTGAGTTTGAACCTCTCAACTGTTATTACAGGGGGCAGTGTTACCAACATTTACATGCCAGGGTGCACTTCTGTACCCCTACATTCTATGGGACAAGCAGGTCCATCCATTGTTAATTCCATTCCTCTTAGTGGTCAACCTTATGGTGTAGGGTATATGCCAATGGTAAATTATGCAACTAGTAGTATGCCACAAGAAAACTCTATCACATCTATTTGGGCGACCCTTCCCCAAAACCAATTGGGGCAAGAGTGCAAATATTACCTTGGGCAACCATCCATTTGTCCGTCAGTATAATATCCCCTATGGACAACAACCTTACATCCCTACACCTCCACTACCTGGAAATTATTATCAGAAGAGTCCTACTTACCCCATTGGAAACACTTTTATGGGAGGACCCTACGGCCCAATTGGTAAGCCAACACTTCCTTGGTTAGGCTCAAGGGAAACAATGCAATTTCCATTCTTGGAATATTTTTACATCCCCGATCTATATAAATTGACCAACGATACCATCAATCATAACCCGCTTTGGCCTCCTGTATTGCATAAGATTCAATCAGATATCCCTAAGTTCGAAGGGAAACAAGGGGAGGATCCGGCTATGCATATCACCATCTTTCATCTATGGTTTGATTCTAATTCCATGGTGGACGATAGTATCCAGCTCAGGCTCTTTCCCTGCACTCTCATGGAAAACATTTCCAAATGGTACATCGAGTTACCATGCGCTGCAGTCAATAATTTTGGTGCCTTAACAACGAAATTTCTTAAAAACTTTAAACTGCCTATCCGATACGAAACCGAAAAAAAAATCTTAACCTCACTGTGCCAAGACACCTCCACCCACATCTTCGATCACAGTCATGAATGGAGACGTATATGGAAGCTAGTCAAAGTGCCCATCCCAGATCATCTATTATCAAACTAGTTTTGAAAGTCACTCCTTCCTCCCCTTTCTATGGATGTTTTCTTGTCTAGTGTGGTCACAGAGGACCAATCCATCCGTCATGCACAACATATATATCTCATATATTCGTAATCTGGCACGTTGTATGAGTTACTCCCCCATGTCCCTAGAAACCCAAATCCTCCCGCTACCCAGCGACCTGGAGCGCAGGCTGACGGCCTCGTTGGCACAACTTTCGGTGTTGCTGTAAAACAACTCAACAGGAATGCTTCCCATCCATCTTCGGCTGCCACCGCCCCTACCCAATCGGCTACTCTTCCCACCACTGAGGTACCCTCTGTGCAGTCTACACAAAAACCTAGTGGTAAGAACAAGGAGAAAATGAAAAATACCGCTCCTTTTTAATAGCAGCCCAACACTCAGAATAATCCAAATCAAAGAAACACTGCTAAAAATGACAAAGGGAAAGAAAAAAACTGTGAGATTCCCTTGAAAAATTTGTGCGGAGGATCACTTGACATACAAATGTCCTTGGCTGCAGGAATGCACAAATTTTATCACGTAAAAGGATTCTGGAAGGACTTTAGCAACCCTTTCCCTAATCCACGCAGTAGAAACACATGGTTGCAAACCTACCACAACCCCTGCAAAGGGGAAATGGTGGTTCTCATCCTTTCGGTGAAGGATCATCTACCATTTATGGTGTGGAGAGTGTTGAACTCCAAACCTGAGCCAAAACCTATGGAAATCTAGTCATTGATGCTCATGAACCTGGTTCAAGTTTGAATCCACCACTGCCCAATGATCTTCATATTGAAAGGCTTGACGCTGACCCTGTCATTCATCCCCCCAAAGGGACCCTTTGACACACGAATCATAACACTTTTGCACATGCTTCCCATAGCTACAATATTGTAGAAGACATGGCGCAAGCACCGCCAACTATGTCTGCACTCAGAGTGTTGCAAACCTTCCCAATGCAAAGGAGAGCTCTACTTTCTACCATTGGTGGAATTGACCCCAAGATTCTATGCTAGCCTTATTTGACATGGAAAAATTTAAAATTCTCCTTGCCCACCATCTTTATTTCTAGGTTCAAGTTTTGTCGAAAGGGAGGCCAATCCATCACATTGTCATAGACGAAGTTGCTTGACCTACATAATGTAAACTACATGCTGGCTCACTTTGGGTTCTCCTACTTTGTCTCCACCATCAAATTCCCCCAAAAAATTCAATGGTCACACCTTCCTCCCAAAAGGCTACCTTACTAGCTACCCCATTACACTTAGTGGGAAAATGATAATTGTGGACATCAAAGTTGTAGATCGTCATCTCGACTATAATATCCTTTTGGGTCACAGGTTGTCCTCTGCGATGACTGCCATTGTCTCTATGTATTTTCAACTCCTCCTTTTTCCTTTGGATGGAAAGATAGTTTCAGTGGAAAATCTATCCTTCTCTACTTTGGATTATTCCACATTACCTAGCATCACTATGCCCCTAGTAGGAGGAGTTCTTGACTCTTACGTCTGCGTTGGTACCTCTCTTCTGAAGGCATATTCCCTTAAGGTTTGCTTTCCTCTCCTGCCGCCTAAGGTTCCACAAATGGTTTCAATGATATCCACCATCTTAAATGGCTCTATCGACCCCTGGATCCTACTGACGCCTTCAAAAAATGATTCCTACGAAGATAAAATTCCACTATCACAGGCTGAGTTGGCTGATCAAGCCATCTAATCAGCATCTGAACCCTCCACTGCTTTGGTATCAACCAATGGTACCACCCTCCCACCCAACGCTATTCCTTATAAATATATCCTCAATGAAGTCCTACCTTCGGATGAAGCTATCCGAGAGATCATGTCTCTAGAAGAATGATCTTGGGGATAGTTTCACCATCGCACTTCGATGTCTCATTTAGATGTGATTACTATACAAATCCTTCCTTTTGAACCACCCGAGATCGTTCCATCCGCGTATATGATTGTTCAAGCTATTGATACAGAAGGAAACATGAGGAATATTTCTAATACCATGCTCATAGATATCTCGGTAAAAATAGGTATCATGGAAAACATATAGATTGGAGTAGATTATAGTCTGGAGGAAATTTCATGCTTCACATCCATTTTTAAGGAGTTTTGAGATGTTTTTGCTTGGTATTACGATGAAATGACCGACATATATCCTTCTATAATCAAGCATGAAATCAAGATTTATGACAATGCCAAGCCTATCCAGCAGAGGCTCTAACCTGTCCACCCTTGTAAAGCAGCAACTATGAAGACATAAGTCGAAAAAATATTACATGTTGGTTTCATATATCACATTATTTTGATAGAATGGGTATCTAATATGGTTCCCATAGCTAAGAAACAAGGCACCATCTGAGTCTATGTCGATTATCATGATCTTAATGTCGCATGTCCAAAATAAAACTATTCTAGTCCATTTATAGACCAGATTATCGATGATTACACTAGATGTGAATCTTTCTCCTTTATAGATGGTTTTTCGGGATATAACCAGATCACGATTAAAAAGGATGACCAACATAAAACCACCTTCATTTTTTCTTCGGGCACATTTGCATATCGAAAGCGCCCATTCGGTCTGAATAATTCTGGAGACATATTTCAAAAGGCCATGGACTATGCATTTCACGATATCAGACTCATTGTACAAGCCTACTTGGATGATCTTCCTGCTCATTCCAACAAACGATCTCATCACTTTTATTATCTTAGAGAAATATTTGCTTAGTGTAGGTTCTACAACATCCATTTGAATCTGCATAAATGCTTTTTTTTTTGTCAAGTCTGGATAACTTCTTGGATTCATTGTCTCCAAGCACAGGACTAGGGTTGATCCCAATAAGGTAAGGGAATTTATTGAATTACCCACACCACAATCCATCTTCCAACTCCAAAGTTTGCAAAGGAAGGTAAAATTCTCACGTTGTTTCATCATAAACTATGCCGAGATGATGAAAGGATTTATGTGCTTACTCAAGAAAGGGGTACCATATCTGTGGGATGATCAAGCTCAACTCTCGTTTGATGCCCTGAAATAGGCACTTGTTTCCACCCCACTTCTTAGTGCCCCCAACTAGTCGTGCGAATTTTTCCTCTACCTGGCAGCCTCACCATCTTCACTGGGAATGGTTTTGGTTCAAATTCACGATGACGATAGTGAGCATGTAATTTATTATCTATCACAAGGTCCCTTTGGACCTGAATTAAAATATTCACACGCGGAGAAACTACCTCTAGCAGTTGTCTTCACTGTCACTTGCCTCCGACACTACATAGTGCTACAAAAGACTACTATCATTGCTTTGGAGAATCCCATGCAACACATCATGTATCACCAGACCATTGGAGGAAAATATTCCAAATGGATTGTAATCATCCAACAATTTGACTTGGTTTTTGGTGCTGCCAAAGCTAAGAAATATCTAGTCTTCGTCGAATAACTGTCGGATCTTCCTAGAGTTGACCCAGAGGAAGTAGCTCATGATCCATTTCCTAATGAATCTGTCTATCTGGTCGACTCTCCTAATAATTGGTACGGGGAAATTCTTTCCTACCTCCAAACTCAAAGGTTTCACCCAACTCTAACGTCATATGACCCTCATCTCATTTTTCACCGAGAGAAACAATATCTCGTGTGATACTCTATATCGTTGTGGTGTCGATACAGTTCTTCGATGTTGTTTCACCCTTATTGAGGCAGAACACGTTTTAAATAATTTCCACGTCGAGGCATGTGGTGGTCATCTTTCAGGCATAGCTACTGCCCAGAAAATCTTATGTGCAAGATACTACTGGCCCACTTTGTTTAAATATTTCTTCACTGCGATCTAGAAGTGCCATCCTTGTCAAATTTTATTAAGAAAATGTATGCTCACCCTTCTCCTTTGCATCTGGTCATCTCCATCAGTCCTTTCACTAAATGGGGAATAGATTTTGTAACTTGTAATCCCACTTCCACTGATGGACACAAATACATTGCAGTTGTGGTCAACTATTTCACGAAATGGGTTGAAGCCATTCCCACTTTCAAGGCTAATGGATAAACTGCTGCTCTTTTCCTGTTCAATCAGGTTATCCATCGTTTCGCTGTACCCTGCTCGATTGTCACAGATCTTGGTTCTCACTTTCATAACCAAATGATGACAGAGTTAACTTCCATGCTAGGTTTTTGACAAGATCATTCTTCGTCCTACTATCCACAAGCTAACAGTTAAGCCGAAGTCGTAAATGATGTCCTCAAGACCATGATTCGTCGGTTATTCGGCAATCATAAAACCACATGGCATAGAAAAATATACTCTGTGTTATGGGCATACCGAATGCCAGTGAATACTTCTAAAGGCTTCACACCATTCTAGTTAGCATATGATCTCGAAGAAGTTCTTCCAATCAAGTGTGAGATTCCATCACTTAAAGTGGCCGTTGAACTCCTACCCAAAACTACTACCAAAGAAGAGCGCTTACTCTTAATAAATCGGTTGGAAGAAACTTGTCAAGATACCACACTGGCCCTCGAAGCCCACAAGCGATGAGTTAAATCTCAATATGAAAAATCTGTCAAGCCTCGTTCTTTCCGGGAGGGAAATCTTGTTCTACTCTACGATCATAAACACGACCTCTTGGGGGAAAAAATGCTTCAACCATTATGGCTTGGTCCATATGTCATCAAGAAGGTCCTTTCTAAAGGGGCCTATGAAATTCAGGACTATAATGGAATCCTTCTTGCTGAGCCCCGCAATGGGTTCTATCTGAAGAAGTATTTCACCTACTATCTTACTGGGAATTTTCTTTGGCTTTACACACATGTCTTTTTCATCCTTACCATATGTTGGATATGTGGATGGTGCCAGTCATCACCCACGACACATTGAATCAACTTCTTGGGTCCTCTATACCCCTGAGTAAGAACTACTTGGTTCCAGGGGAATATTACTTGGAAATGTCACCAATAATATTACTAAGTATATGTCAAATATCCAAATCCTCATTGAAGTTTCATATCGCGACATCTAAAATATAATGGTCCAGTTAGATTCCCAGCTAGTCGTTATGCATTTGAAAAATTGTTATCACGTCCGAAATCCAGTCTTATTACGTTATTACTTAAGGGTATGAATTTTGGAACTTCAATTTCAATTCATTAATTTTGAGCGCATTCCTATAGAATATAATGCATTATATGATTCATTATCAAATTATGGGTGGCTAGGGAAGATGAAAAAATGGAGAAAACCCTAGGAGGTTGCAAGTTGGCTCCAACATTCAGAGCTCTCACGTGTGGGATGTGACAAGCACACTAACTTGTCAAATTTTAGTGACCACCTTTGCGTTCTGCTAAAGGCCACAGGGAGTACGGGATGCTCAGGGAATATTTTGACCTAACCGGGATCAAGATGGAGGTTAGTAGTGAAAACTTGATTTTTTTAGTGAGACGACATTTAGGGCTTAGGGTTCTTTGAACAAGAGCTGGTCTTTCGCTGTCGTAGAGTCAGTTTAAGTCGACAAGCCTGTTATAAATATGGGTTTCGAAAGTGAATATGTGGATGTTGAGCCAGCGCCAAAAGACCTACTCACCTGCTGGGGTCACGAGGTATCAGAGAATAATTTGGACCATTTCTTTCCAGTCGTTACAGAGACAGAACAGAGGTCCAGTAATTTGGAAGGAGTTTGTGGTTTATCGAATGGGGTAGCACTGCTAGAAGAAAATTTGCAAAGTACTTTTAACGGGGCGTGGAAGGTTGGAGGTTCAAAAGGCTCTACATCGCCTGCAAACACTATGGAATGTTTTGGAGGCATCCATCAACATACAGATCTACAACATTTTCAAATCTCGTCAAGGACAGGTATTTTGTTTATTTTTTCTTACACAGGAGGTTTAGAAGATACTGTTGCAAGTTATGGCTTTCAGAGCTCTTTTGGCCTAAAAGATCAGGGGGAAGAAAGGCATCAAGGCCTGGATCTAAGTAGAGGTCATTCTAAGGGAGAATCCTTTCTGTATAGAAACCCTACTCAGTGTCAAGGTTTTAATTTTTTGGAGAACCTTCTACTTCCTTAAGGAAAAGAAGCAGCTGCTCTGGAACTGGTCTTGGGAGATTTTTTGCCTTGATCTGCCCGGATTTTGTCCCAGTCCCTCAGAAGTCAAGAAAGGGCTTCTGCATCCTATGCAAAAGAATGTGAATATGTAAGACTATTGGATAGTCTTAAAGGAGATAGACAAGAGGATGGAAAAGGCCCTGAAGTAATACAAGAATCATAAGGGAGCTTGGATAGGGAAGGAGTTAGTGCAGCTGAAGGAAGGCGACTAGGGTCACCCATTGCAAAAGTCCTAGATGCACTCGAAAGTCCAGTGGAAGGAGAGGAAGGATGAATATAGGAGGCTGTTGGATCGAAAAGAAATAAGAATAAGGCCATTAGGAGGAAAGAAGAGTGTCCCTACTATGTTCTTAGAGTAGACATTCGTAAAGACGAAGTCATGGAAGCAACTGAGACTATTCTTGTTGGCAGAGTCTAAGGAAGGAAGTTCTCGGCTAACTATATCACCGAATGGACCATTTCAGAATAGAAATATGCCCCTAGGAACCTCTTAGAAATCAAAGAACTAGATAGAGGTTGGTTCAACATCAAATTTGAGCAAAAATATCTTTTGGATTGCGTACTCGAAAGGAATTGGTGCTTTGGGAAGAGATCGGTCCTGTTGAAGATGGACCCTGATGTTTGATGCTCAGAAAGAAAAAATGGTAGAGTCTATTTGGATAAAATTTTTGGGTCTCCCCTTGCCTTTCTGGATGGATTTAGCTTTCCCATCCATTGGGAACACCCTTGGTCAATTATTATAAGTCGATATGTCTTTTCAACAAACAAGGGACCTGAGTGTGGCTAGAATTCTTGTAAACCAAAATCCCAGAGAAGGACTAGCTGAAGCAATGAGTTTGAAGTATAGGGATTTTGAGTTCTTACAGACTTTGGACTATAAGCACCTTCCATTTTTCTATCATAGGTGCCACAAATATGGACACCTTGCTAGGGACTGCCCTCTCGGGCATCACCGCAGAAGGAAGTAGAAAAATATTTTCAGGGAGACAATCCCATCAGTTAACGTACAAGAGAATAGGGTAGAGGAGGAGGACCTGATGGAAGGGGTAGAGGGATATGGCATTGAAATGGATAATCCCTTGCTTTCAGTAAAATGGCAAACCAACAAAATCATCGTTCAGCGAATCCTGTTCTGGAGTCCTCCTAGGAACTAGTACATTTGGGGGAAATTCCGACACTTGGTTTCGACGCTTTTGACCAAATGTCGGAAATTTCACCAAATTTTTTCAATCCCGCCTGAAACCGTTGCTATACTGACGTTTAGAGAAAAGTGTCACAATACCGACACTTAGAAAAAGTGTCGCAATTGCGACGTTTGGAGGAATACGTCGCAATTGCAACACTATGCCCCAAAGCATCGCTATTGCGACGACTTCCTCCAAACATCGCAAGTGCGACACAATGTCTAAGTGTTGCAATTGCGACGTTTGGAGGCATCCGTCGCAATAGCAACGCTTTATCCGCTGTCGGTATAATGACACTTAGATGCACGCTACATAAAAATGATTTTAATAAAAACTACATGCGCGTCTGATATCACGCGCGCATTCGCCCTCCGCTCTTGCAGAACAACATTCACCCTCAACATTTGCCCTCAGCTCTTGCAGAACAGCATTCGCCCTCAGCTCTTGCAGAACAACATTCACCCTCAGCATTCGCCCTTAGCTCTTGCAAAACAACATTCGCCCTCAGCTCTTGCAGAATAGCATTTGCCCTCAACTCTTGTAGAACAACATTCGCCCTCAGCTCTTGCAAAACAAAATTCGCCCTCAGCATTCTCCCTGAGCTCTTGCATAACAACATTCGCCCTCAACATTACATAAAAATGATTTTATTAAAAACTACATTAACGTCTGATATCACGCGCACATTCGCCCTCAGCTCTTGTAGAACAACATTCACCCTCAGCTCTTGCAGAACAACATTCGCCCTCAGCTCTTGCAGAACAGCATTCGCCCTCAGCTCTTGTAGAACATCATTTGCCCTCGACTCTTGCAAAAAAACATTCGCCCTCAGTATTTGCCCTCAGCTCTTGCAGAACAGCATTCGCCCTCAGCTCTTGCATAACAACATTCACCGTCAGATCTTGCAAAATGGTAAGTTCTTACTGCAGGCCCTTCCTCCTATAGTAGGGTTGACTCTATTTGGGTTTTTTTGGTCAATTCCATTGGATTGTGTTAGGCTATAGGGTTCTCTCTAGATGTCTTCCAATGTTCTTTCGGATGAGTTTCAAAGAGGATGTGTAAGATGTGTTTGTGCTTGCATGAATTTTACTCCACCAGTTTCATGAAGTTTAAGCTATGGATTTTAGTTCGACAAACTCATCCATCTCAACACCCAGTAACGAATTGCCCTTGGTCTGATCTATATTGAAGGTGAAGTGCAAAGTGGTAGAGAATGGGAGATCGAAAGTCATCAACTTTATCACAAGGTTAGTACTCCAGATCGAAAGTGATGAGCTTTAGTTCTCCAGATTTGGGGATTTTCTGATGACATACCAAAGGTCACATCCATACAACCATATCAAGGTCAATGTTGAGATCATTCTCATATAGATATAGGTCACTGAGATATAGGGTTAATATCATCATTACTATCCATGGAAATCGAATGGTTACAGAATCTATGATTGTGGTTGGTTCATTTATAATTATTACCCATTTACAGTAGAGCACAGAAACACTAAATATGGCCCGAGCAGAGCCTTTACAACAGGCAATGGAATTGCAGTTGCTTCATCAATAACCAATAGCTCCACTTGAGAAAACTTTTCATAATCTTGGGGCTAGATATACTACAGAGCAAACAATTGTAGTTATCATTTGTGCTCCAATATATTAATATACGTTTTACATTGAACTGAAGAAAGGGAAACAAGCAAATGCTAGCCATCATACAATGCTTTGACATAAGAGTTTTGAGTGAAATACTTGAAAAAATAACTCATCCACTGATATTTATAATCATTTGAGTTATTCAAGTTAAACACAATGTCAAGAATCAAGATTCAATACCCTCTATTATCTTCATCACCCAATACAAGATTTAAAATTTTCCCAAAGAAATGCTTATTAAATTGGCAGCCATTATTTCTCCCTGCTTTAAAAACCCTACATTTAAATGAAAACAAGCATTGCATTTCAACTACAAAAATCTATTAGTGTTCAAATGTACATGTGTGCATCACTTGTGTAGGGTATTCCTTTTCCACTTTCACATTATCCAAGAATGTGTGAGTATAGTTCATATTTTTTGTGATTTAGATTATCTTGAAAAAGGAAAGGTAAATTATTTCCCATGGAAAAGGAAGGTTTTCCCTTTTTACTACTGGAAATGGTACAACAAAGTTCCATTTCTACCTGAAACTCCTATGAAATAGGAACCAAATAAAGGCCATGTCCTCAATGGACATCATTTGGCTTTGAAAATGGCAATTGCACCGTGTTGTTTCTTATATTACATCACGATAGTTTCTTAGGTCATTTTTTTTTTCTTGAGATGAAAAACAACAAAAGAAATCGTGAAGATCCTTTCAAGAAATAAATTTCCATTTCTCAATCATATCTCAACTATTTTTTATTTTATTCAGTGGTAGCTTAATTTGAGAGAAATTTGACACTTTTATAAGGAATATAACATAAAAAACACAAAATGGGAAGGAATTGATGAGGTAGATGACCTTTAGTTGTTGTCAATTAATAATTGATAATACATGATGCATGTTCTGTACAACAAACTAGATTTCTTCCTGGAGTTAGGACACAGAGTATTGAATCAAAGTTGTAGTTTCTAACTTCTTGTATTGGTTCATCAATCTTGAAATTTAGACATTGCATGTATTCATTACTTCATGTTTGAATAATTTGCATTATATCGTACAATAGGAAATTAGGAATTATGATTATTATTACTTTACGAATCTGTTAAGTTACTTTTAAGTTTGCATGGTTTAGTGTGAAATTATTCTTGTGTGCCCCTAGGCCCAGGTGAAGGAATGCTAAGGACTGAGAACCCTAGTTTTTAAATGGTATTGTTTCTTATTCCCAAAAACCCCTCAACATCACTTCTTATTAGTTCTTAACAATAGTGTTTTAAACAATTAGAGAATTGATATAGCAAAATCTCGCACTTCTCAAGATAAAGTCCTAAAGCTAAAGTGTGATACCATGTGTAATTCAATAGCCCCATTGTCACCTCACCAACCTCTTTTCACTTTGGGCTAGCTCTCCTCCAACTTAAGGGGGGTTCTCCCTAGTAGATGTTAGGGATCTAATGGCCCAACCAAACCAAGTCAATAACCCCCTAACTCTCTATGTTTACTACTATAAATCAAAATATTAAACAATAGGGTTAGACATGCATCCTGAAGATAAAATTGCCAGGGTATTTTTGGGTAATTTCAAAGGGAATGTCCCCAAACACATATAATCAAGGAATTATAACATGATTTTAAACATTAAATATCAACAAAATCGTTTAAAGGATATTGAAAGGAAAAGTGTGATGGAAGATAGAAAGTGCCTTACTTAAATGCTCTAAGGATTTTTCAATAGTTGCTCCAAAAGCTTCACTTCAAGGCCCTTCAAGATCGTCTCCAACAACGCTATACCATCAGCTTCAACAATGTTGCTCCAGGAATGTCCTCAAGGTCTTCACAACAAGTTTACTAGAAGTTGCTCCAACAATATATTCAATAAGGTCTTCATTGTCAACTCGTCTCTTGTTTGGGTGCCTTAATGTGCAATGACATGTTTCCAGGATTGAATTCAATGCAAGGCATATTTGAAACTCTAACTCTATCTTCCGATGTCTTATTAGAAATTATTTCAGTTTTCATTTTGTGTTTTAAAGTTAGATATTGTTTTCAAGTTTTTACATTTATAATTTTATTGCAATGTGGCAGACTGATCAGGGCAGTACAAGAACAACCTCGAGACGGGATGATCGCGTAAAGAGGCCAACGGAAGAACATGTAAAGTGCCAGCATTGTTCTATCTTCAGGTATTTTAGTTATTTACATAATTGAAATAATACTAATTTTTTTCAAATATGTATACACCTAGCCATGGTACGCCTGATGATTCCCTCTATGAGGAAGAGCTTTCTTCATCCCTATCTCCAGCGCTCTTGTTGTGAAAAAAGGCAAGAAATGCAAGGTCGAAATTTGATACTTTGATAGACACGCCTCAAACACCTGAAACAGAAGAGAGGATAAAAAAACTTATGACCCAGCTAGAAACATATCAGGTAATAATAAAAATTCAAAAGGATATTTTTTTTGTTCTGCATGAGATGAATTGTGATAGTTTTATTTTTTATTTTTACATTGACTAAACTAACAAAAATTTCTTTTGTATGTAGCGTTTTCTGACACTTTCTGAAATCGATGTTGGTGGTAGTGGGACACAAGGGCAAGAGATTGCCCAGAAACCCTCTCGTACACCTTCTACTCCTTTAGGTGCTAGCCAAGAAACACACCCTGCCAAAGCAGACACCCAACCAACTGCTGAACGTGTTGGCAGTGATGAGGCTAATATGGCCAACTACATTATTGCGTTCCCTGGAGCTACATGTGTCAGCTCCAAAGGGACCATTAATGGCACAGTTTTGGTGAACGATGAAGGTGTCCCTATAAAGCACGTACAACTGCTAGGTAAATTTTAATATTTTAACTATTTCATGTACTCTATCTAAAACATATTTATCATGATTTTTATTTTTAAATTAATGATAATATCTTTTTTTTCTGTGTAGGAAACAATGAGTTCTACAGGTCTTTGGATAGCCATGTGTTGGTAATTTTTGGCCCAACCATATTCAGAAGGTGGAATTCCCAGAATTCCAACCTAAAAAAAGAACTTCTAGATTACCTAGAAGCCCTTTTTGGGGTCGACACATTTGACAGAATAGCGATGGCTTGGGTAGTCGGAAAATATTTGAAATATACCAGGGACACCTATAGGACACAATTGCAATTTAACCCTAGATACGAGCATCCTCTCATAGTTCTAGAGAGTGAGTGTAGAGCACTCATCCATGACGGAAAAGAGAAAAGGGAAAAGAAAGAAGGAAAAATGCCAACTGGACCCGCAAGGTAAATTACAACTTTAATTCAATAGCTTTAATTTTCTCTATGTCTAAAATAAAAGTGTGCTACGTCATATCTGACTTCAATATTTTAATGATAGGTTTCCTGACACCTCGAAGGCAACCAAAGCTAGGATTGAAAAAAAGGGCCATCACAAGCTAGGCCAGGGCGGCTACTTGAAAATTAGCCACAAGAATTGTAATTAAGTAGCTAAACATCTTATAATTAATTCTATCTCCTTCACCGATGTGGTTGATCATTAGACTTATGGAGATCTATGACCCCGGCCATATCCCAGAGGTACATAGCGCGTGGTGGCCACATGGCCATCCACGGCTGCAATAAACGCCGCATTCAATCCGCATGCAGATCGCATTAACTACCTCTTGCGCCGCATTACATGCTCCTTCGTCCGTCCGGTTCACGCATCATGGTCGCTAGTTCTGGTCCGAAGAGCTCGCAGTCGCTCCCGCATATTTGTATGGTCCCCTAGGCGGTGCGTGCCCCGCCCACCGTGACGCAGCCAAGCGCTGCACAGCACAAAGTGTGCGTTGTTCATTATACAACTCGTATTGAATTTGATCCGGGAGCGCACTTCTCAAATAGCGTTTTTTGCCCCCGGGGTGCTTCGCGGCCCCTCGAAGAACTTCGAGTAAATTCGCTTGCTCCGTTTCACACTCCCGCAAGCACTCTCGCCCTGTTCCCCGATTCTTATACTCGTTGTCGCGTCCTCTCCCGTACTCTCGAGTCACTCGACACAGCCTCCTCTCGGACTTAGCCATGCCTCGACTCGGGCAACGTATGATCGCCCGTCGAGGCGCACTCGAGGGGGCTCGGTTGGGTAACACCCCTCTTCCAGCTAGCATCTCTCCCTCGATTTTCCTTTCGTCTCGAACATGGTAGGCCCCCCGACCTCCTTTCCTCTCCTCAGCCTCTCCACCCCCGCCCTCTCGGCCCCGCTAGCGCCCGTCACATACGCCGACCACGCAGAGGGCGGAATTGAGGTTTGACAAATTGTGCTCAATCGCCCTTCTATTACAGCCTTACATCACAATAACCCCGCGTGAGGATGCCACCCACAGCACGCCAACATGGCCTCGCTTCCTCTCCTCGTCCCTCTCAATCCTCTTCCCACCACCGTCGACCATCGTTCCACTTCCGCCTTCTTCGCCCCTCGCGAGCCCACCGAACCCGTTGGCTTAGCCAACCCCCCTACCGGCCTCTCTTACTTGCGTGTGAACGCCGAAGTCGATCAAGGTGCAGTAAGACTTCAATAGAAGCACCGAAGCGGAGGATCCCCGATGAAAATTTCAGCTGCCCTAATAGTGGAGGAACAACCATCTCCTCGCCCACTCCAACCGAAGCAGCGAATGATCCGGCGCAAAGATGGTCCTAAAACTTGTCTATTTTGTTAGCGATGCCGGTTTTATACAACATATTACAAATGCCTACCTGGTTGTTGTTACTAGTAGTCCTAGCTTTCTATTACATCGTTTCATAACAATTATTACCGATACACTCGGGTTTCCCTATACAAGGGCGGTGAGATGGCTATTATAGAGCCGGGTTTCCCTACATGGGCAAAGCTCAATATCGTACTCTATGCTTGTTTTTTCAAGCCCAGCTTTCAAATAGTTCGTATGAACTGCGACAGTTTTGTACCACTATATTTTCATAAATAGATTTAGACTAATTTAGATAATTCTATCTCCTTCCAACGTTTTTGTAATCCTATCAAATATGATTAAAAATACACAATCATATGTAATGTAGGGTGATGACTTTGGAACAAAAAAATACAGAGGAAGATAAAAATATCGCTTTCCATTTTGGCTATAAAGCCGTAGTTGAACGTCGCAAAAGCTTGCAGTCCCAAGATCCGAGTAATGCCTCGATAAGGTAAAACATTAACCTTTCAATATGTTTGTCTTCATCCATAAATTTAATATCTAACAACTTTGTTTAAATCGGGGAGCAAGCACTACCGATGAGGTAAATAACCCATTTTTAGAGCCGTATATAGATGATCCTCACGTGCAACCTCGATCATTGTAGTGGGGACCAAGCCGACAATGCTACTATCGTTGAGAGGGCCGTGACGCGTAATTAATTTCCACTTTATAATTTTTTTCTAATTATACCTTGATGGTTGTCCTTATAACATTTTTTGTTTAAATGATAAAGAATGTTTCCCTTGAGGATCTTACCACCGTAAAAGGAAGACAGTGGGCAACAGCCCTAACGGCGAAAAATCGGTGCACTGTGTAAATAATCTCATTGCAATTTTTTTTATTAATATTACCAAACTAGTTCAATGATATTTAAAAATCGACAATTAAAATTTAATATTATCTCGTTTTTGTAGGCGATGCCCCGTCACCGGATGAGACCAGACATCGTGACTACGCAACTAGGTCAAGTGCGTAACAAATCGGTGCACCGTGTAAATAATCTCATTGCAATTTTTTTTTATTAATATTACCGAACTAGTTCAATGATATTTAAAAAAATGACAATTAAAATCTATTATTATCCGTTTTTTGTAGGCGATGCCTCGTCACCGGATGAGACCGTGACATCGCTGAATACGCAACTAGGTCGCTAGTAGCGGGTCGAAAGGCACGAAACAGAGCAAAGCACGATGATATTGATGATGTAATTAGGAGCTTTAGAAATAGGAAGAAGAAAAAGAAAATTTGATAATGTAAAATATTGTATTATTATAAGACAAACGTTACCATACTTGGAACGTCTTTTTGCGTTATATAAAAAAAATCATTTATCATACTATTTTTTATGTCAAGCATTAATTGCAATGTTTCTTGCATACTTTTTCGTTGAATTTTTTTTTATTAGTTATTGAATAATATGCTCATGAAAGTAAAAAATGAAATATAGATTGGGTATTGGGGAATTGAGAGTGATGTGAGGGAGAGGCCATAAGAGCTTCCACCTTCTCGTGGTTGGCCTTGTTTAGTAAAGAATAATTTATTGGAGTGATTTAATCTTGGAGCAAACCTCCCTCGATCCAACAGTAGCAACAAAAAAAGTCACCGTTGACTTAGTTGCTACTCTTTCGTATCGTGGAGGCTTGTTCCAAGTTCACGCGACTCCAAATAAATTGTTCTTGAAACGAAGAGGAGCTTATTGAGGTATGTTTTGAAATTTTCAACATATGTTCTAACATTATCATAAGAATGCATCTTAGATTAAAAAAATACTACATCAATTACTTGTATTTATTGTATAGATAATGATGGATTTTGATTGACTTGCGCAGTGTACAAATCCTCTTGCATCATGAGCAATACAACTTGTCAACCAGGGTCATGTCCAGGATATTTTTGCTTGTGCGCTTGACCAGGTTCGTAATGTCACATTTTTTTAAGTTCCTTTACAGCTCATAATTCAATATTAAGCTTGTTCATGATTATTATCTAGGTATTTTGTATGTGTTTTTTCATCTATTTGATTAGTAAGCAACTCGCATGTTTCCCGTTGTTCACTATGATTTCTCCCATTACCACTCCCAAGATGAATCCAACTTTATTGTTACATAGGTTACTTTATTGTTACTATGATTTCTCCATTTACGATTTCATAGGTTACATCATGTAAAGTTGTCAATCTCGTGTGGGTGATGAGCTTTAGTTCTCTAGATTTGGGGCTTTTTATGATATTTTCTCCCTCATGTCATTCCCTGCATCACCTCGTTGTTTGAGCATGCCAATTGTCTACCACTTGTACCAATTAGCACATGTCAATCTCTCGAGTGGTGCCAAATTTCACCTATTTTCAATGAGAGTTTAGGGTTTCTCTAACATAGCTTCGTAAATCTGATTCATGGCTCGCTTGAATATCGTCACATAATAATCATGGTTTGGATTGATGAGCATGTTCTCAATGGTTGGTTGATTCATAAGAACCACCCATATAGACATCTTGAGATATTTCGAAGTTTTCTCGCTTTCCTTTTTTCATCGTTTCTAGTGGGTGGGATGGTGTGGGGTGATCCATCAATACTGGTGCTCTTGTAGTAGGGAATTTGTTTTTGGGGATATAAAGGAGCATTTGATGTAGATATCCCATTGGATACATTCATAGATGGGCACGAAAGTTCAAGAATTTAAATTAAAAATATGCAACCTCTAGCATGGCAACCTGAAGGCCGCGAGAGAAACTAGTTAAAGATTGTTTTGTGCTGGCCTTAATATAGTCGTGATTTATTTCTATTATCTTAATGCAAATATATAGTCCGGTCTCATTAAAATGAGGATTGTGGTTGTATTTCTCTTTGGTTGTTTCTCTCTTTAATGCTCTTGTAAGTTGCCAAAAGTTGCGATAGTTGTTTAGTTTGCCTGTTACAACTTAAAAGTGGTTTTTAGCAATGGGAGTCATGTTTTTTAAGGTTCATACAAATACGAAGATCTTGTAATTCTATATTCAGGATAAGAGAATATGGCCTCTACTTTGGGCAGTATGACAACAATTTCCACATCTACCTCATTGGGTAACAATGGAAAGGGGAAGAAGTTGGGTGCAATGTTTGATAATTATGGCAAAAAATTGTCCTCTCTTTCATTTTTTTGACCCATTTCCTTTAATCTCTCAAGCAGAAGAGGGAATCTAAGATTACGTGATAGAGAGAAGGTATTTAATACAAGAGCTATGGAAAAGGAGTTGTACTTCAACAAGGATGGCTCAGTGACAAAAAAATTGCGTGTCGGAGAAAAAAAATTATGTTTAAAGGAAGGTCACCTACACGTGAAACTTCAACCGCGGTGGATCTTTCCTTGTCCACTTATATTCGATTTTAATGTGTTATTTTAATTTTTCATGGAGGGTTGTTTTGGCATATGGTCCGGCATTCAATTGCACACTTACCGAAAGCATTGTCAATTTGTCTTGCAGCGGTGTGAACAAACTTGCTGATCTTGTTGGAGTCACCCTTGGGGCGAAGGGAAAAAATGTTGTCTTGGAGAGCAAGCATGGTTATCCAAAAAATAGTTAATGATGGTGTGACAGTAGCTAAGGAGGTAATTTGTAGATGTGTGCTCTCCGGTTTTATTTTTAACGTTGTATTAGTTCCCCCTCTTAAATGTCTTAGATTTGGTAGGCATAATTTGAAAAAATCAAAGGTGAAAGGAAACATATTTTTTACCCAAGTGGTCTACTTGGCCTATGGACTAGCCACATTAGAGTAATGCATAAAGATTTTCACATCAATAAAAGGAAAGGGTTATGGTTGAGTAAAATTTTATTGTTATTGGGACAGCTTAATGAAATGTATCTCAATGCTATGGTTTTGGCCTTTTTATTGGTTGAATTAGAGGACCCTGTTGAAAATATTGGGGCCAAGTTGGTAAGGCAAGCTACGACAAAGACAAATGATTTAGTCGGGGATGGAACACAACATCCGTTGTTCTTGCACATGTTGGAATATCGAAAAAATTATAGAACAATGAATGGAGAATAAATCTCCTTCCTCTAACACAGAAAATAAAAAATTCCTTTTCGACGAGAGACAAAGTTTCAATACTTTGAAAACAAACTTCTATTCCCTTAAATAACTCAAAAAAAACTATTACACTTCTTCCTCACCGAGAGGGATTACAAAATTATGACTGCCACAAAACGCAAGGCATAAAACCAACTCACCGTCTCGTTCAAAACAAACATACTCCGTCTCTAAAACACTCGTTTGTTTTTTCTACTTTCGCATCGTCGTGCATACACACTTAAAAAGTTACACTCGACATTTCACTTTTTTACACACCGATGTGTAATAAAAAATTTACGTACTATCTATAAAAAAAACTACCAAGCTTTTTTGTCCTTTTTATTTTTATATGCCATAACATATAAAACATATTATAATAAACCCTCTTTTTAAAGAAAATAAAATTTAAAACTAAATTCTATGGCCCACCTTTCATTTCGCATATGATATATATATAACATATGTTTAAAACATATGTATATATTAAAGCATACATAAAATTAAACTATCAAAAAATTAAAGAACCCTTTCCGTCGGACTTCAAAATTCTGAATAGATTGAATTTCAAACCAAATTCGTGTTCCAAAATGGGATGCTGACGTCTGCCTAATTTGTAATGTGAATTCTCAATCCAATGTTCCTTATAAAAAATTCGGGTCCGGTTTTCAGGTTTTCAGATTCCCTTCAATTTCATGCGATCCAATATTAATGCTCCATGTGTCCTCCTTTTGAATTTACAAAACTGGAGGGTAAATTTCTGTCTGTTTAATTTCTGGTTGGTGAATTGCGTTAATGCTAGTTGTTGTGTTTAAATACAATCCTGTGCAGAAATATGGCTACGGCCGTCTACAAAAAAAACTTGCAGGAATTTTAAATGCTGAATTAAATTTCTGGATGGCGTGCAAGCAACCTCCAAAAAAAAATGTTGCTGCTGCATCCGTCCTTCTGCTACAGCAGTTGAAGTTAAAATTCAACAGCACAAGGTTTAATAAGTAAGGGTGTAAAGGTAACTTTTTGTCGATAGTACTGGATTAAGATCATCTATTCATTTTTTTAGGGTCTTATGGTGTTTGGTTTTTTAGTTTTGGGTTGGGCTTATTGAGTCTAAGATAGTTTTTGAGTGAAAAAATTGCTATCAGGTATTAAAAAAATTTGGTTCTTTTGTCAAAATTTATGAGCTTGTTAGGAAATACAAAACTGACAATGGTTGTATCTTAAATTTGTGGAAAATAATTTGAAATTAAACCTTTTTGTTTACGTTGTTGCAGCAGGTGCAAACCCCATTCAAATTACTAGGGGCATTGACAAGACAATAAAGGCCCTTGTTTCGGAACTCAAAATTTTATCAAAGGAGGTTGTTAGGTCCCTATATTACTAGTATAGTCCCTTATTGTTGTTAGTGTAACCCCCTTATTGTTATTATTGTACCCTTGTAACCCCCATTTTGTTATTATTGTGCCCTTAAATTATTATTGTTAGGTCGGCTAGGATTACATTGTGGCCCACTAGAATTACATTATGGCCCCATGGACTCCTATATATAGAAAGTAGGTTTTGTAAATTGTATCATCCAAGAATTGTTCATATATGTAATGTATTGGAGGTTGCCCCCTCGAAGTGGCTCATTTCTAAGGCGTTGATATCTCTTTTCTTCTCTTTTTGGAGCTGGTTACACAACATTTGGTATCAGAGCTTTGGATTCTAGGGTTTCGCTGCTCCAAACTGGTCATCGTGGCATTTTCGCTATAAATTTTTTTCTACGAAGGTTCAGAAGCTGAAATTTTTAGGGTGCGAAGCCGAAATCCTGAGGGAGATTGTCTAAAAATTTCAGAGCTTGGTTCGCAATTATTCGAAGATATGATCTGTGGAAGTTAGGTCTTTTTTCAGGCTCCTAAACAGTTCATCGTGGAATTTGCGCTATAAATTTTTTTCTACGAAGGTTCAGAATCTGAAATTCATATGGTGCGAAGATGAAATCCTAAGGAAACGCATCAAAAATTTTCAGAGCTTGGTTCGCAATATGTTTGGAGATATGATCTGTGGAAGGTAGTGCTTTTTCAGGCTCCTGAATTTCATCTAAAAAAGGTGATCGTGGGAAAATTTCAATAACTCTCTCTCTGAGCATCGGATTTGAGTTCCGTAAAAAGTGGTTTCAATTACATGGACTTTAGTTTCGTAGCTATCAATTTCAGATACAAAGGAAGAAACAGTGACACGTGGAAAGTCATACAAGTTCACTCTACTGAACCAGTCCATAATTAGGTCATTGTGGGAGATTGGACACAACTTTGTCTTGGAGAATCCAAATCAAGTCAGACCTGTGGAATTCAAAAGAGAATTCAGAGGGCTACTTCAGTGCTGAATTTTAGATATTGAAGAACCACAATCACAGAGATAATACAATTTCAATATCGAGCTCCTCAAAAGCAAGTAAAAGGTGTGTATTTTTTTCCGAATTGCATAAGTCTTGTTTGAAGAATCAAGTTGAATTGATTGCAAGGGCATATTGTAGAATATATATCAGTATTGGATTGTAAAATGGCCCCTAAAAATAATTAAACACCCATTAAGCCTTTGGAAAGCTCTACTATGACTCATGAAGACGAAGAATTGCAACATGATCTATCAAAATTACAAGAGCAAGTGCAACAAATTTCACTCTCACAAAGAGAAAAAAAAAATGAAATGGAAGTTTTGAAGAAAGGCGTGGAAGCTAATATGGATGGCATGCAAGCTAAGATGGATGGAGTGCAAGATAAGATGGATGGCGTTGAAGCTAAGATGGATGGCATGGAGGCTGGCATGGAATCTAAGATGGATGACATGGAAGCTAAGATCGATGAGAAAATGGAAAACATGAAGAAGTTTCTAAAAGCAGACATGGAAGGTTTGACAAAGTTGATACAAGAAAGATTTCCTAATGGTGAAAAGATAGTAGAAGAACCTCATGATGAGAACAAAATAAATGTTAATTATGATTTCATAAACTCCAATGTTGGCGGGAAGAACCACCATATTCCAAAGATGGATATGAGGAAGTTTGATGGAAAGGATCCTGTAACATGGATACTACAGATGGAGCAATATTTTTATCTCCATAACGTTCAAAACACACAAAAGGTACGCATTGCAACTTTACATTTAGAACAAAATACATTTGTATGGTATCGATGGCTTTGCTCCCGTAAAAAAATTGTCACTTGGTCAATTTTTACGGAGGAAATGATAGCACATTATGAGGATACAAAGAGCAACACGTTCTTTAGCCAATTGATAAATCTCAAACAAAAGGGTTTAGTGGGGCAGCACATTGAGGACTTCCAAAAATTGAATATAAGGGTAACTAATATTCCAGAGGAACACAGGATTGATCTCTTCTTAGGTACTCTGAAGGATAACATCCAACATGAAGTTCGTGTTTTGGAACCTGATTCATTGGAGAAGGCATTCAGGTTGGAAAGAAAATTTGAATGTAAAATTATGGCGACAAGGAAGCCTACCACTCAATTCTATAAAGAAGGAAGTGTGGCTATGCCTAGATTTCCACAACCTACAAGGTTGACACCACAAAAATTGGAAGAAAAAGGAGAAAAAGGGCTTTGCTACTGTTGTGATAGAAAATACACTAAAGGTCATAAGTGTGCTGAGAAGAAATTATTTTACATAGATTGTGAAGAGGAAGAAGAAAATGAACAAGAAGAGGATATACACCAGAAACCAACCCTAGAAGAGGAAGAAATGAATCCGACCATATCGTGTAATGCACTGGTAGGAATTACCACTCCTCAAACTCTCAAGATACAAGGACAAATCAAGAAGAAAAGGTAATAGTGTTGATTGATTCAGGTAGCACCCATAATTTTATTCATTGTAAGGTAGCCAAGGAATTAAATTGTTTCCTATACCCAGCACCAGAATGTCAAGTGATGGTTGCAAATGGAGGAACTATAAATTGCTCTGGAAAATGCCATAATATAAAGCTAACCATGGGGGAATATGTGTTGACTAGTCCAACGCTTTCCATTCCTATGGGAGGTGCTAATTTTGTACTAGGACTAAAATGGTTACAATCTTTGGGGACGGTAGCTTTTAATTTTCAAGAAATTTTCTTGAAATTTTTTTCAGAAGGAAAGGAAGTCGAATTACGGGGTATTGAAGGGAAGCTAAGAAGGATAATAAGCTCTAATGGCATGACAAAACTTTTAAAGAAAGAACAACGAGGCGTAATCGCACAATTATGCTCACTAGAAGTTCCGTCATCAAAATCATCTATTTCTGCAGATCTCCAACAAGTCTTGGACAATCATTCCAAGGTGTTTGAAACTCCCAAAGGAATCCCACCTATTCGTGATCATGATCATGCTATTCATTTGATTCCAGGAAGTGTTCCCCCAAACATCAAGCCTTATAGATATCCTTACTTCCAAAAGAGCGAAATTGAACATATGATTGCATAAATGTTAGAGGCGAGTATAATTCAACCTAGTGTTGAGCTAATGTATGTACCTAAACTAACACAATTATTTATTATCAATCCGGGTTTTTTATGCTTTGAGGCAAGTTCACTATATGTGAAGATCTAATATAATAAAGATTATAGGGAGCTCAATAAGCTCACCATTAAAGACAAATTTCCCATTCCTGTGATTGATGAATTATTGGATGAATTACATGGAGCAATTTATTTTACCAAGTTGGATCTTCGTTCTGGATATCATCAAATTAGAATGAAGACTAAGGATATTCCAAAAACAGCATTTCGAACTCATGAGGGTCATTATGAATTTTTGGTCATGCCTTTTGGCCTTACCAATGCACCTTCTACATTTCAAGGGTTGATGAATTCCATTTTCAAACCCTTCCTTAGAAAATTTGTGCTAGTATTTTTTGATGATATCCTAATCTACAACAGGTCTTGGAAGGATCATGTTGAACATGTTGACAGGGTGCTCAAACTATTGCAGGAGAAACAATTATATGAAAAAACATCCAAATGTTTCTTTGGAGTACAAGAGGTGGAATATCTGGGTCATGTTGTATCTCATGAGGGTGTTAAGGTAGACCCTAAAAAAATTAAAGCCATTAAGGAATGGAAAGTCCCCACAACCATAAAGCAGTTGCGAGGATTTCTCGGGTTAACAGGGTATTATCGCAAGTTTATTAAGAATTATGGGAGAATAGCAGCACCTCTAACAACATTATTGAAGAAAGATGCATTTTCATGGACTCCTGAAGCAACTAAGGCCTTTGAACGTCTTAAAGAGGCAATGTGCCTAGCACCGGTCTTAGCTACGCGAGACTTCACAAAAACCTTTATTGTGGAATGTGATGCCTCAGGAAATGGAATTGGTGCAGTTTTAATGCAGGAAGGAAGACCCATTGCTTTTGAAAGTCGTCCAATCAAGGGAAAGTATTTACAGAAACCTATTTATGAGAAGGAAATGTTAGCAATACTGCATGCACTAAAGAAATGGTGAACTTACCTAATGGGAAGACACTTCAAGGTAAAAACTGATCATGATAGTCTTAAACACTTTTTGGAACAAAGACTATCGTCAGAAGAGCAGAAAAAATGGGTCTAAAAGATGTTGGGTTATGACTTTGAAATAATCTACAAAAAAGGAAAGCTTAATGTTGTTGCAGATGCACTCTCAAGAAAGAATGAAGAGGTGGAAGCATTTCTTTGTGCCATTTCTATTATCCAACGAGATTGGATAACCGAAGCAAGAGATGAATGGAAGAAGGACGAAGAAGTGTGGACACTCATTCAAAAGTTGCGGCAAGATCCTAGTATATCTGATACATTAGTTGGAAAAATGATTCCTTATGGTACAAAGATCACTTATATCTTTGTAAGAATTCCCAACTAAAACAAAAGATTCTTTTGGAATTGCACACTTCTCCTTTAGGAGGACACTCAGGATTTTTAAAAACTTACCACGGGGTGAAGAAAGAATTTTTTTGGGATGGCCTTAAATCTGATATTCGAAAGTTTGTGGCGGAATGTTTGGTTTGCCAGCAGAATAAAGTGGAAACAATTAAGACCCCAGGACTTCTACAACCTTTATCCATTCCAAGTCAACGTTGGGAAAAGATTTCAATGGATTTTATCACAGGTTTACCTAAGTCCGAAGGAAAGAGTGTCATCATGGTGGTAGTTGATAGACTTACCAAGTATGCACACTTTTGTGCATTATCTCATCCATTTAAAGCAAGTACAGTTGCTACTACATTTATGGATAGAATTCAAAAGCTACATGGAAGCCCAAGGGTTATTGTGAGCGACGGAGATCCCATTTTTACTGGAAATTTTTGGACGGAGTTATTTTCTTGTTTGGGTACTCAATTAGCTCATAGCTCATCTTATCATCCTCAATCGAATGGTCAAACTGAGATAGTAAATAAATGTTTGGAAGGATATCTTCGTTGTTTTGTATCTGATAAACAAACACAATGGGTCAAGTGGTTACCTCTCGCTGAATGGTGGTATAACACTTCCTTCCATATTGCGGCAAAAATGACCCCATTTATGGCACTTTATGGATATCATCCACCATCCATCACATCATCTTTAAGGGAAAATTCGAAGGTTCAAGCAGTGGAAGATCACATCGAGCATCGGCAAGAAGTTCTCCAACTCTTAAAGGATAACCTGAATTTGGCACAAAATCGAATGAAACAACAAGCAGATCAACATCGCAGCGAGAGAAGTTTTGATGTAGGAGATTGGGTATTTTTACGGCTACAACCATACAAAAAAATGTCCCTGAAGCAAGCTAAGAAGGATAATAAATTATCGCCAAAGTACTATGGTCCTTACAAGGTGTTGCAAAAGATTGGTACTATGGCATACAAGTTGGAGCTTCCTGCTTCTTCACGAGTGCATCCAATTTTCCATGTTTCATGCTTAAAGAAGGTTATAGGTGAAAATCTTCCAGTTCAAACAATATTGCCAGAACTTGATGAGGAAGGAAAAATCATATTGGAACCTGAAGCGATCACGGAAACAAGAACTCGACAGCTACGGAATCGATCAATTTCAGAGTATCTCATCAAGTGGAAGAACTTACCCACTGAAGATTCTACATGGGAGGATGATAATTTTATACAGAAGCACCCAGAGCTACTCAAGCGTTGAGGACAACACTTTTTTGAAGGAGAGGGCATGTTAGGTCCCTATATTACTAGTATAGTCCCTTATTGTTGTTAGTGTAACCCCCTTATTGTTATTATTGTACCCTTGTAACCCCCATTTTGTTATTATTGTGCCCTTAAATTATTATTGTTAGGTCGGCTAGGATTACATTGTGGCCCACTAGGATTACATTATGGCCCCATGGACTCCTATATAGAGAAAGGAGGTTTTGTGAATTGTATCATCCAAGAATTGTTCATTTATGTAATGTATTGGAGGTTGCCCCCTCGAAGTGGCTTATTTCTAAGGCGTTCATATCTCTTTTCTTCTATTTTTGGAGTTGGTTACACAACAGAACACTACACCAAATCCCTTCTCATTGATCATTTAGATCGAGAGAAAACGCCACCTGAGTTTCGACACCCATACCACATACTTCATTTGAGAAGGAGTGAGGAGGTATACATAGAACAACTAGAGGGTTTTGTAGCACAAAATAGTGATATCCACGTGTGTATATTGAAGAGATATTTGTACGAGATCAAGCAGGCTCCCAGGGAATGGTATGAGCACATTGATAGATACTTGTAGGGAATGGGCTTCATGAAGAGTGAGGTTGATGCAAAAATATACTACTTGGTGGTTGGGAATGAGGTTCTCATTCCTTTTCTGTATGTGAACGACTTGTTTCAAATAGGTTCACTGGGGCTCATAAAGGAGTGTAAGAGGGACATTGAAACAAAGTTCGAGACGAATGATTTGAGGGTTATGCACTACTCTCTAGGCATGAAGGTGTGGTACACAGATGGGGATATTTTCCTTGGGAAAGGGAAACACTGCATCGAGATCCTAAGGAGGTTCAGGATGGAGGATTGCAGAGCCATTTATATACCCATGATCACAAATTGAAATAAGGTAGATGCATCTAGGGAGAAGGATGTGGACCACACCTTATATAGGAAGTTGATTGAATCTCTCATGTATATGGTCAACACTATGAAATATATATCCTTTGTTGTAAACTATCTTAGTTAGTTCATGGTTGAACCGAAGAGAGTGCATTGGACAACAAAAAAACATTTGTTGCGGTATTTTCGTGGTGCAATTGAGTATGAGATCAAATATGCTCAAGGTGATGGTATCATATTGGTGGGATATACTAATGTAGGCTGGGCAGTGGGAAAGAAATATAGTGGAAAATAAAGGAAATTCAAGGCGCTACTTCAACATGGGATCAAGAGTTGTCTTTTGGTATTGTAGGAAGCATAAGTTTGTGGCACAGAGTTCTATAGAGGAAAATACATATCATCTAGCATGGTGAAATGTGAGGTGATATGTTTTTAGAAGCTTCAGGTAGCCTTTTTTGGTCAGAGGGTAGAGGCAATAATGATACATTGTGATAATCAAAGTTGCATCATGCTATCTAAGAATCAAGTGTTTCATGATATGTCCAAACATATAGACATTATGTAACATTTCATCAGGGATTGTGTACATCATACGATAATTCAACTACAATATATTCGTACAGATCAGTAGGTAGCCTTAATTCTGATGAAGGCCATGGGGAAGACGCAATTCATCTTCTTCAGAGATAAGTTGGGCGTTATTCATAACACCTTCCTTGCTAAGAGCATGTTTTATTTTGTGTAGCTCATAAAAGTGTTCTAGTATCAGGAAGTGTATAGTATCAAGAAGTGTATATGAGGCTAGAAACACAGATGAATTATTTATGTCCAATACCTAGAAAATTTTTCTGGGGAAAATTGTCTTAATTAGGTTTAATTAAGAAGTTTTAATTATTTTTCCTAAGTCTTTAGGAAAAGTCGTTAATTAATAACTATTAATTGAGACAAGTCAATTTATCTCTAGTGACTTCTAGAAAAGTGATTGGAAGAAGTCAAGATGATCTTAGCCATCAATTGGAGTTAGATCATGGTCGTTTATTACTCAACGAGAGATTATAAGAGGAGATAAATGGGGCTTTTGGAGATCATTCAGACAAGTATATTTAGAGTGATAGCAAGGGTGCAATGATAACGTGGGAGACACCGACACAAGTGTTTTAATAGGATAATTTGACGAGAGGATTTATAGAGAAATTATTCACAGAGATTCCAGTTTTCCAAGAGAAGGAAGGAGGAAAAATTATTTTGCAAGAGGGAGGCCAATTTAGCCAGTGCAAATTTCTAGATTATCCAATCGAGTTGTTGAAGACTCAATTTTATTTCCATTTTCTAGATCGGTTTCTCAAAGGAAGTGTGAGTGGGTTTCTAGAGTTTTTGGAGGCAAATAAATTTGTTGGATTTATTTTCTAGAGGCAATTCGAGCTTTAGGAAGATCCAATGTCCATTTCCAGTGCTAGTGTGAGGTGCTTAAGGAAGTGCGACTTAGTGGGTTGAGTTAGTTTGCAGAGGATTTTATAGTTCCATTTGTCCAGTAGAAGTGAAGGAAAAATATTGCCAGAGCTTTTCCAGTAAGAGGCAAGCCATTGATGTAATCCTTGATTTGATGAAGAATAATAAAAACCTCATCTTTAGAACTGATTTCCCCACATTGGCATTTTTCCAGGGACAATTTTCCAAAAAATATTAGTGTTTTTTATTTGTGTGTGAGATTTTCTCAGTTCCTATGATTTAATTTTTGTGAAGTTACAGTGGTATTTTATTTAATAATTGTTTTATATATTTACAGAATACACAATTTTTTAAATATAAGTGAATAATAACCAAATTAATTGTAACAATCTTAAAAAAACCACAAATTATCCAACATAATAATTATGTTTTTTTCACAAGTTAAAAACTTTGGCTAATTTATATTAGCAACTTTCTCACAATTGAGAAAGTGTTCTAAGGAGATCATGGGTGGATTCTTGCCTAGACACATAGGATTGTGCATAAGTACCTACTTGAGCTACAAAAATCAACCTTCCCTCTTAGCGAGCGAGGTATTTTTGTCCCCTTAGAACTGGATCTGATCCTAGACTTGCATTTACTACCATGGATGCTCTCTGTGAACCATAAGACTTCCCTGCCATCATCCTCGATGAACCACTCCCAATGAAGTTGTTCCTAGAACCTTTATGCTCCTCAACATACTGTAAGGTAATGCCATACCAAGATACCTTCTTGATATATTTGGAGGAATATACTAACTTCTACTGCCCACTTGAATATGAAGGATTACTCCCTTTGAATTGATCAACCTTCAAGGCTATTTTCTCTTTGTTCTCTCCCACTACTCTACATCCTGCCATTACTCAAATAGGATGACCCTTTAGCTTATACATGTTTTTCTCTCTAAATTTGATGACATGGCCATCATCTAAGCTAGATCCCTTGGGTCTGATCAGTGCCTGTCCATCTTGGAACACTACACCAAAGCCCTTCTCATTGATCATTTAGACTGAGAGAAAACTCCACCTGTGTTTTGACACCCATAACACTTACTTCATTTCCATACTTCCCTCTGACTCAAGTTGGAATATTGTTTTTCCAACCCCTTTATCGCATGCTTCTATCAACACCTAATTTCATATCCAATTTTGAGTCCCACTCATTAAGACTGTAAAACTACTCTCATGCTCTTATCATATGTTTTGTGGCTCTACTATCTAGTATCCACACAATAATTGGTAAGGTGCTAGAGGAAAAGTAGAAAAAAATTCCTAACTCCATTTCAAACATCCTATAAAAATCCTCCTGATCTTTTGTCGACACAACTACGTTTTACTATGTTCCTTTTTTCCCCTTCTTATTCTATGGACACTCTGAAGGATAAAATCCTGTATTATGACAAGATAAACATATGAAATTATTTAAGTCCTTATTCTTCTTCGATGACGAGGATAACTCCTCACTCTTGCTCAAACTCTTTCCTTTTCCTTCTACAATTAGAGCCATGTTCTCTTCATATACTTGCTTTTTGATCCAGGCGTTTGATTGTAACATGATTTCTTCTTGTATGTAGTCATCCCTTATCCTATCAAAAGTTTATAGTGTATATCAAGCATATATTTTTTTGATGAACAGATCCCATTCCTTTCAGGACCCATTAAAAGATAAATTTACTAGTTCTATGTCTTCAACTTTTTCTCCCACTACTGTAAGCTAATCATGGATTTGCATGATATTCATTATTAAGTAAGAGTTGTTCAGTTGTGTGGTCTAGAGAATATCCTTCAATATTATCTTCCTATTTATTGTTTTTCTATGGTATAATCCTACCAAGGAATCAAACATCGCCTTGGATATATTCTTATTAGAAAAGTGAGGAATCAGATGATCCTTTACAATGTCTAATAGTACCCTAACAGTGTGCTTATCTCCTTAATTTCTAAGTTGTCCTTCTCTTTAGGATGTGAAAAATTTGGGATCCCAGTCTTAATAATATTTTAGATATCGTTTTCCTTGAGAACAAGAGTGATCATAGCCTTTTAAGGTATGAATTTTTATGCTTTGTCAAACCTATATTCGTATTGAAGACTCATTGCAACCATTTTTCCAATTCTCATCAAATAATTTTTATTATTGTTTATGTTGGATATCAATATACAACTACTACCCTAGCTTGATGCTCATTAGAAGAGTTTTCCACAACTTGACAGTTTCTACCTATGTACGTACACCCCATATGATTTGATACATATGATTTGATACAATCACAAATATTAACTATTTCTTTTTGTTGGCCCGCATTCTACATGATCGCTCTCACACATAACATCCTAGATGCTCGACCTTGTTGATTTTGTATCACGATCCTTATTTTACAATGAGTGGATATAAAGTTTTATTTACTTTGGCCAACATCTGTAGTGGTTTTCAACACCTTTCTAGTGGCTCTATGCGGCCCTCCCCTTTGCATATGAAACCAAATTCTTGACCTCACCACCGATGGATCCCTGCATCTTGGTTGGCCTCTTATGTGACTAAATACTACATGTGATAGGAAATTTTCCCTCAAATTTCTCTTAGCAATTGGGCTATATGTTGTGAGATGACACTCATGGTAGCTACCTTTTTAGTCCCTCGTGATTGCGATTATTTTCATCCCTGCGAGATGATTATTAATTTTTGGATATAGTTTCAATGGCCAACGACTAATGTTTAACCACCACATGGCCCTATTGTCATTCAGCCACAATTTACCCACTTCTTGCATCCTCATAGGATTCCATACTTCTTTTTTGTGCCACACCTTCTTTGTGCACTATTCCACACTTCATTCTCCTTCCATCGTTGCTTGCGATTGCTCGACGACAACCCTGTTAGCCCCTTGGGGCTGGTTGCGGTGATCTCATCTGACGACTATCCATGTGCATTGAGACACAACCCTTGGTGATTGTTGGCTGATCTGATAGATGGGTGGTTGTCAGTCTATCAAACTACCTCTCTTTTTTAATTTTTATTTTAAAGCTTTAAATTGGCCCTTTAATTTTTTTTTATTCAAACTCAATTTTCATTAGAGAAATTTTGAGGTCTAAAATGGGCCTCCTAAGGAATATTATAAGATATTTGGGTAGTATTTCTCATTCCATATGATTTTCCATAATTCAAAGCCTCCTTGAATCCATTGCCACAAAATCTTTGTGCCCAAAACTTTGATGAGGGTTTCAGGATAATGAAGGCTCATAACCCTCTTGAACTTTGGGAGGCATAGATTTTCCCAAGCAACTGAAGCCCATTTTCATTCATTAATTCCCCCTCTATATGGAGTGGTATAAGATCCTTATAGATCTCGATAATCCCTTTAGGGCTACTAAAAATAAGATACAATATAAAGGGACGACTTGAAGAATAGATTTGTGAAGTACAATTACACTCGCAATTTTGAGGTATCTAAAAGTCCATATGTCAAGCTTAGAGGAGATTTTTTTGAGAAGATATTTCCAATAATTTTTTTTCAGGGATATGTCCACAAGTGGCACTCTAATATAAATGACAAATAGAGTAGAGTGTTGAAATCCAAGGATGCAGGTAAGTTGATCTTGGACTCTAGGGTGGGTGTTAAAAAAAATTTGACGGTGCTGGACCTGCCAACACTTAGGGGATATCCCTGATATGAAGTCCCAAATAGACCTCATACCATTTGGAGTAGGATTCCCAACAGTGGGGTGTTTAAAGATGTGCCTTGTATTGCAAAACATATAGAGTGGTGCATGGTGTCTTTGGTTAACGCAAGCGTGTGACCTTGTGGAAAGTCAATATGATGCATGAGCGGTTCTAACATGTGGAGGGAAAAGGAAGTGCACTACTTGGAATCTTGTAATAGTACACAACTTGAAAGGAACACACAAGATGAAAGAAATCACAGAAAAGAACAAGCATAATAGTCCACAAATTAAAGGTGATGGGTTAAAACATGCGCATGCATTCAACAATATTCATACAAAAGAAAATGAAATAGTTCATAAGAATATGCATAAGTTAAACAAAATACATCACAAATATAAAAAGAATATTCCTACTACATTTATAATATATGCATGAAGACGTGCCTAATCTAATTTTATTATAAGTGAAATTTCCATTCATACATACAACATGATGAACCACTTACAACAATAATGGACTGTGAAGTCAACAACACCTTCTCCTCCCAAAGAAGTATACTCCCTCTACGCTATGGAGAATCCAAGGTTGAAAAAAAACTCCCAAGCCCTTTCTAAGCCTGAGCCTAGCCAAAATATTGTCTCCGAAAAGCCCATTACAAGACTGATGAGGATGTATTTATAACAAAGGGGGGTGACTCTTGGCATGCCCCCTTTGTGACTCTTGGCCTGCCCTCATGGCTCTTCAAATTATTACATATGACTCTTCACATTCCAACAAGGAAAGTTGGAATTTCACTTGTACAAAAAATACAAATAATATTACATTTCCATTTGTACCCATATAAGACAAAAGAGGCTAGAGAGAACTTGACAACCTAACAAGACAAAACACTTGAAGCCAGGTTTGGGGTGAAATCAAGCTGGGCATCTTTGAATTGGTGTCTCTTAGTCACATACTCATGCCAAGAATGGTATTGTGTGATGGTCTCCCCAAATTGTGAGATAGTGTTAGGATGGAAGCAAACTCTTGCCTCCATAGCATTCGGGTACAATGTATTGGAACCAGTCTTAAGCTCTTTCTCAATCAGGAGCAACATTGTTCTGATTTGAACTGGGCCACCAATGTAGGTCTACAAGTTATGTCTGTTCACCTCCAAGTCCTATCGAGTGGCCATCTACTCCAATTTCTCTAGGTACTAATCAATATCCTACCAAAATTTTCATTTGAGTTTAGTCTTAGTGAGTGTACCAACTGATTGGATCTGGTGGGTTCTCACCATGAAACCCAAACTACTCTATATCCATACATATGAGGTTTGAATGTTTCCAATGAATGAGGTGAGCTTCTTTTTGTTCTGGATAAACATCTGAACTATGGATTTCTCTAACTCTGCTTACGACTTCATCTTCTTCACCAGTGTAATCAATGCATCATTCTATCACATTGTCCACTCATGCATGACGGTGATGGAAGCCTTTACATTCTTAAGGATTTTTACAAACTCTCTGCTCCACCGCTGCAAGTCATGTAAGCGGACAAGAACCTTATATACATTCACAAACTACTAATAAAGGTCTCGCATAGTGTCTCCAAGTATGGATACTTCAACAAGTATCACTTCTCTTATCGCCTCACGGTAGACCTGTGCAGAATGCCAATTCTAGGTTGTTACACAAAGTTGTTCATTCTCTTGCTAGAATTCCTGTATATTCTGTGCCAACTTCTTATTCTCGACTACCAAACACTGAGTGTTAGATATGGTTGTCCTGCGAAGGCCAAGCCAACATCAACAATGGCATTTGGATTCTTGCTAATGTCTGCCATTATCACCATTTATCTCATGAATGCAGGTGATGCATGATCATCAGAGAAGTTCTTTCTTCACACTTGTACACTATTATTTTGTAGTTTATCAAATGACATATTTTACACATCTATCACCAGATCATCTTCAAGGGGAACTACCTCCCCTTCCTCTCTCAGGGCTTTCTCTGCGGGTGAAGGTGGCCTGAGGTGCACTAGGCATCAGGTACATGTCCTCATATTGCGACTCCGGTCCTACTTCCATGTCCGTGGCTTCAATCAACTATTCAATCTTTTTAGCAAACTCCCGTTCCTACACCTATTTGGTCACTCCTTCTGCTGCTGGCTGATATTTTTCTGATTCTTCAACCTGTGTAGGTGCCCTCTCTTCTACTGTGGCACCTTGAATTCCTTATTCTTGTTTATTATTCTCCTCCTATTCTTTTTTTCTTAACTCACGTTCTTTCCTTAGCTCTTTTTCTGCTTTCTATGCTCTTAGCTTTGCTTCCTCCAGGATTTGTTTCTCCCTCTTTCTACGGTCTACTCTTTTCTTCCTCTGCATTCTCTTTGTTTCTATTGCTAATTTTTTTTACTAAATTATAGGATCTTCTTGCATCTTCCAGATTTTTTCTTCCTTTGCATTGTCAACTACCTTCCTCTTTCCTTTGTCCTACACCATACTGCTACCTGCTGTTGCTGCTTCTTCCGAAACTATTTCCATCTGTGAAACAAATTGAGAAATCCCAGCCATAATAATTAGTTCATGAGGTTAGGAGGAGTTGTAATAGTTCTTCCATGGTTCCTCCTCCAACCATAGAAATATCCCACTAACCTAGTTTTCCTATACTCTCGCACAATGGTATTCTAAAATTTCCCTCAGATCATACAAATTGTAACTCTTTGTGCCGAACTCGAATTTGATTATGTCTTTCCCTTAGAAATTTTCAACTTTGAGATTCTTAATATCATATAATCTGACCTGCAAAGGAAGATTTGGCCATGGCGTCTTCTTTGTCCTATACAATGATTCTAACAACGCTGTGGAGATATGATAAGATACCTGTTGCATGACAAGTTTTTCAGTGGCGTATCTTGGAAAAATATGTGGTGGCTTCTGCCCGCTGAATACTCTGATCAATGTGCCATTCGATAAGGTGAACCGATCTGAAATCTCTGATATCACCTCAATAGTTTATCGTGACATTCAAGGTGGGTCCTCCTGAAATATGATCTTGTAAAGCGAGGTGATGAGGTGATCAATAATATGCTCCATGACTCCACAATGACTGCAATCTGAGAGTAGCTTACAATAGATATGTACGACAATTTATTTCAGTTTCCATGTCCATTTCATACCAGGGAACTGATTCTATGGATATATTACATCTAGTAAGCATGCATACATGTAGAAGTGTGCTCACTTGCCCTTGGGTGGATTTCAAGCTTGTGTCACATGGAATCTCAGCTAATGAGTCAACAGATCTGACCAATTGAACGACTCCCCCTCGTTTACTACCTGGTTCAATAAGATAACCCACCCCTCAGGAAAGGTCTTTGTGTTTGGTTGGCCATATATTCTGCAAGCTAGCATGACCAAAAGATGATAATATTTCTTGAGTGATTTGGTCTTGTACATGTGGGTGGGTGTCTGTCTAAACTTCGTTGGCTCCTTCACCCAAAACTGGATGATATCTCTTGTGTTCGTGTAGCTGTGAGTGGTATAAAAAATTGATTCCATGTTCTTCATTGGCCAAGAAAGATGATACATATGTTGAAAATGTGCTGCCGGGAATGTAGAAAGCTTCTACCTACTGGTGTTTCTCAGCGTCATATATTTCTCATCAGTGTTTGATACAACCTCACTAATCACATCAATACATGGGAAGGTTGGACACCTGCATGCAACCTTGTAAATCCCTCACTTCATGATGCTAAGATACAACTACTAGTCCTCTAAGTCTGCCTGAAAGTCCTTTGTGAACTCATCTTTAATCTTCTTCCATGTCAATTTTGATCCCTTCTCTACAAACAACTAAGTGTTTGCATAAACTGGAAATTTAAATGGAACTTGTTCACATGCTTCCCCATTATTGCTTTACATGGTTTCCTTTGAGGAAAATATCTTAGGTTCCATTGTGAAAGTGACTGTTGGAGAGGTGCTCAACAACTTTTGTACTTGTGGGACAGAAAAGACACTAACGACAAGAAAATATCATTTATAAGAAAAACTACTTTCAGGACATGTTCATGCAGCACACCGGGAAATGACTAGATGGAGTGCACAATTATTGTTGGGAAGGGGTCTGAATGGGTGAGGGGACTACGCATTGCGCAATCCTAGTAAATAGAGTCAAAGCTTCAGGGCTGAGACCATGCAATGTGGAGTTCAACCTGGGTAGTGAGTTAGGAGAGATTGTGCATTGCGCAGTCTTAGTGGCCAAGGATGAAGGCTGAGTCTTGGGAATGCACAATGCACAGTGGGGCCAACCTTTAGTACACATTGTTCAGTTTTAGAGGGAAATATTTGATCTTGGGCCTTAATATTGTGCAATTCCTAGATGCGAAAAGTTAATTATGACCAAAGGTAAGGAAATATTCCCAAGGGAAGTGTGAAAAACAAGAATATTTGAGAGATGGTGAAGGATTGAGTGAAAATATAACTAAGTGTGATTGAAACAAGACAAATCTTGTGAAAAAACTGAACAAATGAGAAGTGAACGAGATCAGTGAGGAGACTTTCTGCAAGGATGACCATTAGTGAAAAACAAAGAAACTGATGCAACACTTGAAAAGGAAAATGATAACTTGAAACAAAACTTCTACAGGCTAAAGCAAGTTAAAACACCAACATGCATGAAAAGAAATAAGAGAAAAAACACTCATGCAAGTGAAATAGAAAAAAGCGAGTAAAGATGATAACTGCAAAAATCACCCAGAAAGGTGATGACAATAGTACCGAGGTTCCTTGATCTCATCGAGAATGCTAGAGCTCGAATATAGAGTTTGAGAATGAGATCTAGGGGTGTCAATTAAAGATATTTGAGAAATTTGGGTTTATGAGGTGCATGCCAAAAATCAAGGGAAAAGCGACACAATGCGACAATTTCAAAAAATAACAAGTGTGGTTAAGTTCAGGTTACTAAAAATAGATCCAAAAATTTTAGGGATTCTTTTTTTCTTTTTTAAATTTTTAGATTTTTACAGGAAAACCTTCCATGCACATCACTAGGAAGGATTGTGCAGTTTTAGGGAACTGAAAATTCACGACTTAGTGCACTGCATAGGTTATGAGCTTAGTGAAGGATTGTTTAGTTTCTAGGCTCAGTGTTGGGCTACCTGTCATGAATGTGTAGTTTTTGAGCTCAAGGTTGAATGAAATTCATGACTGCATAATTCTGAACATCAAGGTCAAGTATGGCTCCATGAATTACACAATTTCTGGAGGCAAGCCCAGAACTGCTGCAGAAGACTTAGACATGAGGTTATCTTGTGACTTAGAAAATATTTTCCAAGTGACGAGTAGGTGAACACAAGAATAAATAAAAGATAAAATTAGTAAAAGCATGGATACCCTCCAAAGATAAAGCGACTAGCTCCTATGAAATAAGGTTAGGCTCCAAAATCTAGGCAATGGAAAAATTTTGGAGGGTGGTTGTAGCCGTTGCATGAAAAATAAAAATTGAGAGTTTGATGGGTTAACGGATGTACCTAAGGCAAGCATGAATTCATCTATAATTTTTTAATTTTTCAAAGGGCTATATTGTTCTTTTCTTTGATAATTTCATTTCTTCATTAACACATTAAACTCGCCCTTTAACATCATGACATTATTCAGGTTTACATCATTATCCATTAGCATATGAAACTATGTATAAATAACAATATCATCATCATCAATGTAGTAAAACATAAAAGAAAAATAGAATAAAAACATGCACATATAGAGACACCAGGATTGGTCAGAGACTAGGGAAAAACCCATTGTGGGGAAAAACCTTGTAAATTATTCTTCTTATAGATTGTCATCAAAATAATTTAGCAAAATATAGTACAATGATCCATGTCTTCACAACAACTAGAACATCCATGAAATGAACCTGAACATGCTTGTATTCAAAACCTTGATTCTGAGGACTGTAATGTACTGCCACTGTGTATAGCTTACTGCTAAACCCTGCTGTCACCGAGTGGAATATTAAAAGTAATGAAGTTTTCATCTTTTAGTCACAGACTCATGGAGGAGGAGTTATGCGAGTGTCTATGACAGTCCTAGACAGTCCCTGGTGAACTCTGTGTGTGCGTCCAGGTAAAAATACACTCAGATCTGCCTCAAACCCCTGGATGCACCCTTCAGGCTATGGTGTGAGCATCTGAGGCTTCTCGAATGCACCCTGGACCACTCTGTGCGTGTTTCCAGGGATGGAATTTCCTATTTCTGTGCTAGCGTCCAGGAAACATAAACCCTAGATTCGCGTGAGCTTCAACTCTATATTTTCAGACCCTTGTGCGAACTTTCTTCGTCAAACCTATGCGAACAAGAAAATAGAAGAGAAGAGAATATGGATTGATAGAAATGTATCCAAGTGACCTTGAGGTCTCTCCTATTTATAGGTTTCCATGAGGGTCCACTTGATGTTGAGGTTGACCTGTCCAATTTTACATATGCATAGGGCCAACCTGAGCCAATATACATGAGTGGGAACATAAATTCAAAACCCAACTTCTGCTTGTCCAAATGAGGTGAAATTTAGGTCTATTTTGGTCCTCTCAAAAATAAGAATCTATAGCAATTATTATATTCATCATATGAGTTTTCCAAAATGGAATTTGACTGCAATTGTATAATTTTAACACTCCGTCTCAACTAGGGAGAATTCTATTTTCCAATATCTGACCATAGATCAACATGACATATGTTCCATCTTAAGTATCTCATCATCTTGAATCATCAATGTACATCTCTTTCTTATTCCGACTTATCTCTTGATTTTTCCTACTCATATGTTGAATATTCTCAAATATAAAAAAGAAGAATTTTTTATCGAAGGGGAGCTTAAGCTACCACCCTATATTCATCGGGCTACAAACCAAAATCTCTATCAATGAGCTAATACTTGGAATATCTGTCAGTGGGCTACTACCCAAAATATCTACCAACATGCTACTATCTGGAATATCTATGAGCGAGCTACTACCCGAAATATTTGTGAGTGAGCTACTATTCGGGCATATGTCATCAGGCTTCTACCTAGAAATGTCATCGGGCGACTACACGTATCAACATTGAAGAGCATATCATGAGGGAGAGTATATCAAATTGGAACCACATCAGGGAGATACTACTTGTAAATTTATTTAGATGTTCTATGCTTGATGCAACTTTACTTTCTCTTCAATATTAGAAAAAAATCACATAAACAATAAAGTAAAATGATGATAGAACATACTCGTAGATCGACAGAAGACAAGCCAGAAATATATAAGAGTGTTGGTGTGTTACGGTGGTCAACAGGATGCTTCAACCAGAAAAGTATGAATATGGTCAGCCAACCAACAATGTCACACAACCCTCTAGGATAGCCAAATGGTCAACTCAAAAGTCAACCCAAAAAGTCAACGGTCAACACAAACAGCAGCAGCAGTTAAGACAACGATAAAAAGTAAAAGTCAACGTTTTTCCTTGGGAATAGTGCCAGAAAATGCGGATTAGGAAAATCAAAATTTTGGGAGAGTTTCAGGTCAATTTGACCTTGCGTTGACCAAAGTCAACGCTGGTCAAAGTTTGCTGCAGAAATCCTAGACCAAAATCAGAAATGTGCTGCTGCTGGAAATTTACCACATGTGGAGAGAAGAGCCACTAAGGACATCAGACCAATCAAGTGAGGAGAGAGAAATGTGTGAGGATGAGATGAGTGAATGTCCTCCAATGTTGAGCAATATATATCCATCAGTGAGGGTGTGTGACACAATTGGTGGGGCACAAAACCTTAAGGCCAACCTGCACATATCTTGAATAAATTCAAAATAAATGTTCTGCTCATCGGATCAAGATGATATTTAGATCAAGCTTGCACCTCTCCGAAAGAGGAACCCAATAAAAGTACTGGTATCTTCATCTGAGCATCACAACATGGAGTTTGGACCTAATTGTCCAAAATTAACACTCCCTCTCAACTAGGGAGAACTCCATCCACCTGTGCAATCCAAACATCGTGCGTCATTCCACCATAACTTGCTTTGCTGGCTTCTTTATTTCATAACAGAAGTGGGTCAGTCACAAATACATCATTCATGGCTGAAAGATTCAACCCAGAGGTCCGAAACCTCTATAGGACTCACAAGGAGTCTCATACCAACCTGAAGTTAGTTTATCTGACCCGAAGTCAGTAGAAGGTCTGAAACCTCACTAGACTTTATCCCAGATCAAGTGGTTGGACCGTGCCATCCTAGATAGAGAGTACGAAAAATCTCTGATGCGTCCATCAGTCTTTGCTACTAGTATCTAACTTTTCCCACCTCACTAGACAAATTAGAGCTACTTCCCATGAGCCCTGAACTCAATGGGTAGGATGCATACAGGGCAAAGATAATGAGAGGTGAACCAACTCAATCATCACAACGATGGGGCAGAAGCACGCCAATAAGGTTCGACAAGCCTAGCCATGTGGTGTCTTATAGCTCTGAGAAGCTATCCCCAAAGTCCCTCAGAGCTCCCAGAGCTCATCGTCCAACAAGACCCTTAGCATAGGGTCGTTCCACAATACCAAGACTCTCACAGAAGGTTAGGAACTTGACCTTCCCCAGGGGATTTGTGAGAATATCCGCGACTTTCTCATCAGTTCCTATATGATCGAGACTTATGACGCCTCACTGTACCATATCCCATATAAAGTGGTACATGATATCAATATGATTGGATTGATCATGGAACACAGGATTCTCGGACAACCGAATCCCACTCTGGTTATCACAAAGTATCACACTAGTATCTAGCACATGCCAGAATAGCTCACTGAAGATATTTCAAAACCAAACTGCTTTACAATAGGCCATACTTGCTGCAATGTATTTGACCTCCGTGGTCCACAAAGCCACCGACTTTTGCTTCCTACTCATCCATGATATTGAAGTAGATCCAAGTGTGAAGCAACATACCGATGTGATTTTACGATCCACCACACTGATAGCCCAATCGACATCAGTATATCCAAGGAGTGTCATGTGCCCGACAGTGTATCTCAGCCCATGGTTTATCGTGCCCTGAAGATATCTCAGAAGATTCTTGGCACCAACCCAGTGAGTGTGATGAGGCTCAACCATATGTTGAATCAAAGTGTTCACTGCAAAACATATGTCTGAATGTGTGTTCACTAAGAACATCAAGGCCCCTACGAGTTGATGATACTTAGTAGGATTTGTTAACACGGGCCTAGCAATGCTACCACTCAAATTCTTAAAGTTGAGCTCCATAGGTGTCGACACGGACTTACAGTCCACCTTACCAAATCTTTCCAGAAGCTTCACAATGTATTTTCCTTGAAAAAGGAAAATCTTGCCAGGTCTCTGCCAGACGTCTAGGCCTAGGAATTAATGCATCAGTCCTAGGTCCTTCATCTCGAACTTTGTAGCGAGCTCCCTCTTGCACTAATGAATGAGAGGGTCAACACCTTTCAGGAAGAGGTCGTCCACAAACAACAACAGAATGAGAGGCTTCTCTCTATCAACCTTGAAGTAAAGGTTCAGATAATCATTACAATGAGTGAAGCCCAACTTCATTAGGTAGCTATCTATCCTCTCGTACCAAGCTCTGGGTGCTTGCTTCAACTGATAGAGGGATTTATTCAACCTTCAAACATGGGTGTCCTAATCCTGGACTTCGAACCCCAGAGGTTTCTCTTCATACACCACTTCCTTTATCGCACCATGTAGAAATGTAGTCTTCACATCCATCTGATGAAGACTTCATCCTTGCTTAGCAGCAGGGCTATGATAGATCAGATGGTGGTATATCAGGCCACAGGTGAAAATATGTCATCATAGTCTATGCCTTCCTTTTGAGAGAAGCCATGAGCAACGAATATTACGTTGAATTTTTCAACATTTTCATCAGATCCATGCTTGATCTTGTAGATCCATTTCGAGGCGACAACTGCTTTGTCCTCCGATCTTGGAACCACATCCCAGACATCATTCTTCAATATGGACTCATATTATTCATGCATAACATCCTTCCAGACTTGATGCTTTATGAATTCATCAAAAGATCCAGGCTCAGATTTTACAATAGTACTCATGGCTGCTAGATACCCTTGGTATCTAATCGGCTTCTTGCTTTCATGGAATGTCCCCCTTGGGGCCATATATCCCTCGGCATCCTCGAGAGTGTCCCTGAGCCATGATGGTCTCTTACCTAGTGAAGGAGGTGTATCAATCGGGTCCATTGATCCTTCAACATCGGGCATCATCTCATCCTTTGGTTCTTCTTGATTTCCAGGCCTTGCTTCATGATCTTCCTCAGATCTCAGAAGATTGACTACTTTCCTCAGGGAAGCATATTCATCAAAGGTGACATTGTGGCATATATCCACTTCCCTTTGACCAGGCACATAGACTCTATAGGCCTTCGAAGTTTCGTTATAGCCCACAAACATTCCCCTCTTCCTAGAAGCATCCAGATTACTCCTCTTCTCTTTCGGCACATGAAAATAAACAAGACATCCAAAAAATCTAAAATGTGAGATTTCGGGTTTCTTACCAGTGAAAACCTCTTCAGGAGTTTTGGAGTCCAGAGCGGAATACGGGCATCGATTTTGTATGTACACAACAGTGCTTGCAACTTCTCCCCACAGAAACTTCGGTAGACCCTGGTCATATAGCATGGCATGGGAAACTTCCACGATGGTCCTGTTATTTCATTCAGAAAATCCATTTTTCTCAAGAGTATAGACAGTTGTGGTCTCCCTCTTGATGCCAGCTTCTCTACAAAAGTTCTTGAACTCATTCGTCTCATATTTAGTTCCATTATCGGTCCTCAATATCTTGATATTCTTCCCTATCAGATTTTCCACCAAGTATTTGAAGGTATGGAACCACATGAAAGCCTCATCCTTCTTCTTCAAGAAGTATATCCAGGTTTTGTGATCTGTAAATGGAACTATTTGTAAATGCCTTGCAAAGTATCAATTTCCATTTAATTAAGTGTGCAAAGTATTCTCCATGTCTTGCAAGTTAAACAAAATGTTTTTGGTAATTGTTTCTGAGTTTTTGTGTGAGGAAATGTTAATTAAGTTTAATTTTTAACATATTATATTAGAAATACATAGCAAGAGAAATTCACCATAGAATAACACAACAAACTGATGGGGCAGTTCACCCCTCCTGGGCTACATCTGCCGGGTCCAAGGCTCCCAATGGGCATGTCCTTGCTCTATTAAGTTGCTCAAAATGGTTATACAGTGAAATATATGCCTAAACAGGAAAAAAAAGCTACAAATTTCACTTCAGAAGACAGAAATAAGCTAAAAATAGCTTTTGTATCAACTCAAATAGTGAAGTACAACCCAATATAGCTTCATCTCCCTGATGGCCCTAGTGTCTCTTTCCTCTTCCCTGAAGCAAAAATTGCTGAAGAACACCTCTGTTCACTCTGCAACTTGTCCCAAACACTCCAAAATTCTCAAGAAACCCAAAATTGACTAAAATTTTGTCCAATTTGGTCAAAAATTATGAAAGTTATGCCCCTAACAAGTTTTTTCCCAGTGGCACTAGAAAACCTCCTCTAGCTGTGGGATAACTCCAGTTTAACTCACCAAAAAGGCGAAAATCCCAAATTTTTTGGAAACGCGCTAAAAATGGGGATAACATTTAATGCTAACTGTTAGTCTGCTGGTGTGTTCTCATGAAGAAAAGGTAGACGATTAACTCGCTGGCGGATAATTTCAAACCCACACCCTCGGTCATGGCATGTAGGTCATATGTAAAGAGGGCTAGCACCAAGGTGCTAAGGCCCGTTTTTTCCACCGGTTGTATGGGACTTAGCCCTTGGTCCTCTGCTTCAGGTCATATGGCCTCGGCGCTTAGCCTTGAGGGCTAATCCCTAACTCCGCCCGTTCAAACTTCAAATGATACGCCAATTCATCCATGGACTGACTGGTCATTTACTTGCCGCCCGATGCGTTCAATGTTCTCCCTGTGGTATAGTGGTCGGGTCGACCCTGCCCGAGGAGTCAGGTTGAGGGTTTGACCCCCCTTGCCCTCAAATTTTATGCATGAACCTTTAACCAATGGCCTGGGGCCATGTGGCAGCCTCTCGGCAGGCCACGTGGCACCCTCTAATAGGCCCATATAAACCATATAATATAGAAAAATTTTCCATAATATTTTTTTGCAAAATTTGACAAAATCATAGTCAAAAGTCCTGTTTTTGGAGGTCATTGGGCGATTTCAAACGTTAGTAAATTTCAATTACGACATCAGATTTGAGTCCCGTTCACAGCACCAGAATCGTAGTGACGAGGCCTTTTTGGTCGTTCAGATTTCCTCCAATTCTGAGTAGATCCATTTTTTAGCATTTTTTTGACTTGGACATGATCTCCTGATCACACCTCCACATTGGGAAGCTTTTGGACCCCAAAAGCCTTCAATTACCTGTTAAGAAGATGAGGGTACAGATCCGTCACCTTTTCCACCTCCATCCATTTTTCCTTACTCAGTTTACTGCCTTTAAGACCAACCCGAAGATAATCAACACTTCCCCTCTTCGAACTGCGTGTCCTTCTGTCAAGGATAGCATCCTATTTCAAATTATCCAAAAATTATGGCAAGAAATCCTCTGTGGATGGCAGGTGAATGTCACTTGCATGATCAACAATTAAAGGAGTTCAGACAAATGTAAATTTTCCACATTCACAATGGAATACATTTTCATATATGAAGGAAAATCTAGTTGAAAAGCATTATTTACAACTTGTTTAAGGATCTTGAATGGACCATAATGAATAGGCTTCAACTTTTTACCTTATCCTTTCATTCTTTCCTTACTAATATGCAGCCATACCTCATCTCCTTCTTGAAACTTATCATCAATTATGTGTTTATCATGTCTCTCCTTGTACTTGTCTTGAATTTTTTCAAGCTGTTCTTGAACCTGCTGATGTATGAGCTGAATAATTTCAATGAACATGTGAGCTTTGTCAATGTCACTATGTCCATCAATGACAACATCCTTCTCAAGAATGAAATCTAAAGGTGACTTAGGCAAATACCCAAAACAAGCTTCAAAAGGTGAAGTATTTGTAGAAGAGTGTTTGGCCTGGTTGCAAGCATGTTGAATGTAATGCAAATGCTCATCCCAAAGCTTGGGATACTTGCTGCAATAACCTCTCAAAAGATGTACAATGGTTCTGTTCACTACCTCTGTTTGCAGATGGAAAGCAGTACTCTTCTTCAACTTGGTGTCCATCATCTTCCATAAATTGGACCAAAATTTCCCAACAAATTTGGAATCCCTGTCACTAACAATAGAAGTAGGCAAGCCATAATGGACCCATACATGTTAAAAATATAAATCAACAGTTATATATTTCTTACATGGCATAAGAATACACATCTTGCTGAATCTATCAACTACTACATAAAGATAATCATGCTGATTTCTCGATAATGGTAGACCTCCAACAAAGTCCATAGAAACACTTTCCCATGGTCTAGAAGGTACCGGAAATGGCGTATATAAACCAAGCTTCCTATTGCTAGGTTTTCTTGTAGCACATAATGAACAACCACTAATGAAACGTGAAACACTATCTACCATGCAAGACCAATAACAATACCTCTGTAAATGTGCCACCGTTTTTCATACCTCGAAATGAATGAGCTACTCTCATGACACTTAGTCTCTCCCCCTGTGGTATACATAACTTGCCCATATGAAACAAAAAATTATAATGCAAGTGATAATCATTCTCCTCAACATGATTCCCTTCACTCGAGTTAGCATACACATCCTTAAAATCAACATCTGATGCATACTGTTCTATGTAGCTCTCATATACAATAGAATAATTCTTAAGTAAAGTACATTAGGGGAATTTTGAGGTCTAAAATGGGCCTCCTAAGGAAATAATAAAATAATAGCTAAACCAATAAAATAATATTTATGAATTTTCAATTCACTTTTTGCACCACAATCCATGTAACCATAGTTAAATTAAATTCAAAAGTTGTACCAAAATAAAATTAATAAAAAAATTGTATTGATGTGACTATAAATAAGAATTATCTTTTCAAGAAAATGTCATTATTAATGAACAACTAATGCATTTGTCCTTTGTACTTAAGTAAATTAAATTAAAATATAAATATAAATTTATAAATTCTTAATTATATTATATTAATTGAAATTTATATTATTTAAATTGTATCATAACATGTAATTAATATACTATATAAAAATAATATAATATAATATAATATAATAAATGTATAGGGATATGCATTTTTTCTTTCAAGAAATATGAAATGACAATAATATTATTATATTCAAAAAGTGTGAAATGACATTTGTTATGAGTACTTTACTTTGACTTTAAAAGTACTTAGAGCACTACTATGGTTAACTATGAGTTTTTATCCACCATTGAGAATGTGAGAAGTAAGTACCTTTAACTCAAGCAATGCCACCTCAACCATTAGGGGATGTCATCCCCTAAAATGTGATTGGTTCTCATAAAGTGAATTTTTATTGTACATTTTCCTTAGAAGGCCCATTTTAGACCTCAAAATTCCCCTAATAGTAGCACTAATAATAGGCCTTGAAAGCATATCATCAACTTTATTGAAAATACCTTTCTTGTACCTTATTACCAAGTGAAATTGTTTCACACTTTGACATTTTAAGAAACAACTGATTTTTCTTCAAAATATCAAGTATTGTCTTAACATGCATGACATGCTCTTCTCTAGTCTTGCTGAAAATTCAGATGTAATTTAATTAGAAAATAACGAAATCATCAAGAAAAGGACGTAAGACATCATCCATTACCCGCATGAAAGTTGCAGGTACATTGCATAAACCAAATGGCATAACAAGCCACTCAAAGAGTCCCTGTTTGGTTTTAAATGCTATCTTCCAAATGTCACTTTCTGCAATTTTAACTTGATGATAACCATATGTAAGTCTAACTTAGTGAAATATTTAGCATCTTTCAGCTGATCTAACAAATCAATCTATCTTTGGGAGTGGGTAACGATTCTTTACCGTTATTTTGTTCAATTCCCTAAAGTCTACACACATGCGCCAAGTTCCATCTTTCTTTGGAATCAACACTATTGGTGACCCACATGGCTAAGTGCTTAGTCTTATGAAACCTTTGTCCAACAAGTCTTTAATTTTCCTCTTTATTTCAGCATTCTCCATGATAGAAATGTGGTACATGCCTATGTTAGGAAGTGGACAATATTGTTGTAACTGTATTTCATGTTGAATCTCCCTTTTAGGAGCAAGCCTGTCGGTTTCTGAAACATCTCATGATGTGCATCAACTACATCATATAAATCTTATTTAAGATTGGAATCACAATTTTAAAATTACTCATGATTCACATCAACCTTGGGCTTAACCATAAGAAGTAAAAAACTCTTTCTAGAATTCACTAGCCTTTTTACCTGTCCCGCATTTACCATCGCTATATTTGTCTTCTTGCGATGTGCTCTGACAATAAACTCCTGGCCATCTTTAAAGAGATGTTACTTATTTTCATGGCGATGGAAGATCGCTTTCCTGTCAAATAAGTAAGGACTTCCCAAAAGAATTCCTGATATATCAAGCAGTACTACATCAAGTTCAATTGTGTCAATAAAGTTTACAGTAATTGCAAATCGCAATATGCACTTTCTTGAGACTTGTAAGTTTTCATCCTTGCATATCCACCCAAGTGGATAAGGCTTTGGATGTGGAATGGTCTCAAGTTTAAGCTGTTTGACCAAGTCTTCTGATATGAGATTTTCTTATGACCCACTGTCAAACAATGTGCCAATTTTTGTATGTTTTGAGACTACCGTCACATGGAACAATTCAATTCTTTCTTCCCCATTTGGAGCTTGTACATGAAAGTTTGAGGTACTAGTGCTTGGCTTAGTTTCAGTTTCCTTTCCCTTCATACTCTTCAAACCCATGGCTACAATTTTCGTTTCGTCACCTAAATCATCACCTAAGTCTTGTGGTGTAGTTATAATAGTTGTAGTTTTCTTCTTTCCTTTGTTTTTGTTAAACTGAGTTCTTTTTTCAGGATGAAGTTTCCAACATTTTTTCTCTTCATGGCCTTCTCTTGATCAATGTTTACCTATCACTTTCTCACCCTCCTGTTTGACAGATGCATTCTTTTTTCCTTTTCCCTTAGAGGTTTTATCTTTGTTTTTCCCCTTAAAAGGCTCATTTCTACCCTCATCAAAAGTGTTTTTCCCTCTAGCCTCTAAATGCGTAGCTTGTACAAAAACTTCATCTAGACTAGTAGGATTGAACATAAGGATAGTATGTCTAAGGTAGCTGTGCAAACCACCTATATATTTCAGCAAAGTATCTTGACTTTGTAAGTCTATCCCTAATAAAAGTGCTCTTCTCCTAAACTCTCAGGTGTAGTCTTGTACATTTTGTCCCTTAAGTTGTCTGGAGTTTTTTCAGTTCATGATAGCCTTTTGTAAATGAGCTAATGGATAAAATTGCTTTTTAATTGCAGTAATAAATTCAGCCCATGATAAAGTTATCTTACCATTTTTTTTTAATTTCATCCTTGGTCTTGGCTTCCCACCATACCAATGCTGCTCCATCCATTCTCAAAGAGGCTAACTATATCTTGGTGTCGTCATCACGAAGGTTATATATCCTTAAGTAAACTTCCAACTGTCTTATTCAATTGTCAAGTTTCTCTGCATTGACCTCACCATTAAACATAGGAAACTCAAATTTAACATCAAGCTTTAGAAATGGAATTTTACCAGTGGTTTTAGACTCATGAGATTGATTCACCGAAGTAGAGGATGATGATGTAGAGGAAGAGGATACAGATGGGGATGGTGGATCACCATTACCTCCATGTCCTTTCTTTGACTTGTCATCACTTTTCTTTCCTCCTGAAGAACCCTCTCCTTATTTTTGGTGTTTAGACCATTCTCCAACAAGTCTATCATTCCTTTCTTGGTAGAGTATCCTCACCATCTCCGTCTGTCCAAGAAAGACTTCCGGAACACCCATTCCTCTTCTTTGGGATCAATGTCTTCAGGAGCTTCTCCTTCTCTTGAAGACATGCTTGAGGCTTCTTCAATGGCTCTTGAAGGTGGCTCTCTGGCCCTTCTTGGTTGAGGATTACTTTGTTCACTAATCAAGTGTCCTTCACCTCTCTTGAGTTTAAGCCTAGTAAGCATAAAAACTTGCAAACAATCAACTATATCTTTGCACAAGAACAAATGCAGAGTAAAAATCTAGCTCTAATACCAACTGATATACAAATGGAACTATTTTTAAATGCTGTGCAAAGTATCCATTTCCATTTAATTAAGTGTGCAAAGTATTCTCCATGTCTTGCAAGTTAAACAAATTTTTTTTGGTAATTGTTTTTGAGTTTTTGTGTGAGAAAATGTTAATTAAGTTTACTGTTTAACATATTATATCAGAAATACATAGCAAGAGAAATTCACGATAGAATAACACATCAAACTGATGAGGCAGTTCACCCCCCTGGGCTACATCTGCCGGGTCCAAGGCTCCCAATGGGCATGTCCTTGCTCTATTAAGTTGCTCAAAATGGTTATACAGTGAATTATATGCCTAAAAAGGAAAAAAAAGTTGTGAATTTGACTTTAGAAGATGGAAATAAGCTAAAAATGGCTTTTTTTTCACCTCAAATAGTGAAGTACAACCCAATACAACTCCATCTCCCTGATGGCCCTGGTGGCTCTTTCCTCTTCCCTGAAGCAAAAATGGCTGAAGAACACCTCTGTTCACTCTAAAGCCCATCCCAAACACTCCAGAATGCTCAAGAAACCCAAAATTGACTAAAATTTTGTCCAATTTGGTCGAAAATTGTGAAAGTTATGACCCTAACAAGTTTTTTCCCAGTGGCACTAGAAAACCTTCTCCAACTGTGGGATAACTTCAGTTTAACTCACCAAAAAGGCGGAAATCCCAATTTTTTTGGAACCGCGCTAAAAATGAGGATAAAATTTAATGATAATTATCAATTTGCTGGCGTGTTCTCATGAAGAAAATGCGGACGATTAACTCGTTGGCGGATAATGTCAAACCCATGCCCTCGGTCATGGCCTGCAGGTCATATGTAAAGAGGGCTAGCACCAAGGTGCTAAGGCCCGTTTGTTCCACCAGTTGTATGGGACTTAGCCCTTGGTCCTCCGCTTTAGGTTGTATGGCCCCGAAGCTTAGCTCTCTAATCCCTAACTTCACCTGTTCAAACTTCAAACGATACGCTTGTTCATCCACGACCCGACTGGTCGTTTACTTGCTGCCCGATGCATTCAACGTTCTGCCTGTGGTATAGTGGTCAGGTTGACCCTGCCCGAGGACCCCCCTTGCCCTAATTTTTTTTGCATGAACCTTTAACCAATGGCCTGGGCCATGTGGCACCCTCTAATAGGCCCATATAAACCATATAAAATTGAAATTTTTTCCATAATATGTTTTTGAAAAATTTGAAAAAATCCTAGTCAAAAGTCCTATTTTTGGAGGTCATTGGGTGATTTCAAACCTTAGTAACTTTCACATACGACATCGGATTTGATTCTTGTTCACGGCGCCAGAATTGCAGCGACGAGGCCTTTCCGGTCGTTCAGATTGAAACCAATTTTGAGCAGTTCCATTTTTGAGCATTTTTTCGACTTGGACATGATCTCCTGATCATTTTGTGAGAGAATTCATCTATGAATGCCATATAGTAAGAACATCCTCCTAAGGATGTCACAGGTAGCATCCTAGACAAATTAGAATGTATTAATTGCAAGACATCAGATGTCTTTGTGACACTTGAGGGAAAAGGTCCCCTTGTATGCTTTCCTTCGACACAACCCTGACATACACCTTCATGGTTATTTGAAAACTTGGGTATCCCTGTCACCACCTTCCTTGCTTCGAGAAGGGCCTTGTAGTGAAGGTGTCCAAACCTTTGGTACCATAGTTTTGTTTGTCGGATAGTATCACATGTCATCGCTCCCAGTGGACTTCCTCCAACCTGGTAGAGTGTATCAACTCTAAACCCAATCATGATAGCTTGCTTGAATCTCTTATTCTAGATGCCCACCTTCCCATCAATTAATGCCACATTGAAACCTTTGTCTTCCATGGCCGATATATACACAAGGTTCTTCTTCAAATTAGGTACATAGAGTACATCCTATAAGTAGAGGAATCGACCTTGAGACAAGTGTAGGGTCATAGTCCCTATCCCTTTCATGGGATATGTGGCATTATCTCCAAGGGTAATTTCATGAATAGTATCCTTCTCAATCATATCAGAAAGTTCTTCCTTGAACCCAGTGATGTGCCTTGAGGCACCACTATCTATCAACCATACATCCATAGTGTCAGGTGGAGATGCAACAGAGGGAAGATACAAGAATGAATTCATTTATTTTATCAACAACATTTGATTCCTCATACCTGGAGTTTCTTGACCTTTTGAAAGTTCGACCATCTCCGCCGGAGGGAGCTTTCCTCTTTCCCTTGAACCTGTTGTTCCTTTGATTTTCATTCCTTTGTTTTTTTTTGTTGCCATCATCATCGGGATAATCCTTCTTGAAAGGGCATTCTCTAGCATAGTGACCTGGCCTATGACAAGTGTAACACTTTCCCTTCTTTCCTTGAGCCCCTGCTCTTCATTTGTTCTTTGGACCACCAAATTTCTTCTTTCTAGAATGAGTAGTGTAGGCAACATTTCCTTCATTTTCATACTCCTTCATTCTTTTATCTTCTTATATGCATCTCGATAACACTTCGTCAAAGTCAAGGATCACATTATTATTGATAATGGTAGTGTTGAACACATGCCATTTAGATGAGGGCCCTCCAAGTGTAGTGAGTACCATATCTCAATCAACTATTATCTCCCCAATAGCCAGTTGATTGTTCTTGATCTCAGCCAGCTTCAGAAAATATGATTGAATAAACTCATCCCTGCCTTTCTTCATATTCTTCAATTGATTCTTGAAGAATAGGACTTGATTCAAATTGTTGGCCTTGAACATGTGGACCAACTTATCATACATTTCTTTGGATGTGTCTAGTTTAGAGATGTAGGCAACCAGACTCTTGTGAATTGTGTCCTTGATCATCAGCTTTGCTTTGATCTCCCCCTTCTTATACTTTGTTTTGGCAGAAACAGTAGCAGTGGATGGAGGCTCTTGGATTATACCCTGCACATAGTCCATGACATCTTGGTCTTCCAAGTTAAGATCCAAAGTCATCTTCCAAGAATGGAAGTCATCCTTCCCAGTCAATTTGTCATCAACTTTAAAGCCATTGTAGTTTGAGGAACCCATCCTCTTCTTCAGTGATTTCTACAAATTAGGGCTTTGTCTTCACCTCAGCTCCCATTCCATGTAAATTTATGTAGATGTTCTATGCTTGATGCAAATTTAATTTCTATTCAACATTAGACAACAATCACATAAAAAATAAAGTAAAATGCTGATAGAACATACCAGTAGATCGACAGAAGACAAGCCAGAAATATATAAGTGTGTTGGTGCATTACGGTGATCAACAGGATGCTTCAACCAGAAAAGTCTCAATATGGTTATCCAACCAGCAATGTCACACAACCCTCTAGGACATCCAAACGTTCAACTCAAAAGTCAACCCAAAAAGTCAATGGTCAACACAAATAGTAGCATCTAGGTCAATGTTGAAAAGTCAAAGTCAACATTTTTCCTCGAGAATAGTGCCAAAAAATGCAGATTAGGAAAATCAAAATTTTGGGAGAGTTTCGGGTTGATTTGACCTTGCATTGACTAAAGTAAATGTTGGTCGAAGTTTGCTACAGAAATCCTAGACCAAAATCAGAAATGTGTTGCTGCTGGAAATTTCCCACCTGTAGAGAGAAGAGCCACCAAGGACATTGAACCAATCAAATGAGGAGAGAGAAATGTGTGAGGTTGAGATGAGTGAAAGTGTCCTCCAAAGTTGACCAATATATATCCATCAGTGAGGGTGTGTGACAGAACTGCTGGGGCACAAAACCTTAAGGCTGACCTGCACATATCTTGAATAAATTCAAAATAAATTTTTTTCTCATCGGATCAAGATAATCTTTACATCGGGCTTGCAATTCTCCGAAAGAGGAACCCAATAAAAATATTGGTATCTTCATCTGAGCATCACAACATGGATTTTGGACCGAGTTTTCGAAAATTAACACTACTCAACCCATAATCTCATGTAGGAGCTACTACTATGAACACATATTGAGAAATAGGTGACATAGGGGAGATACTACTCAACCCATCCTATTTACTACCAATCTTCCCAACAATGACCCTCAATAGTCATGTGTAAGAAAACCTACATCACAATACTACCTTGGGCGGGATACCTGACTCACCAAAGGTAAGGATCTCATGCCCCCAAGCCTCCTCAATTGTTGGACATACGAGGAAGGATAATCTTAACAAGCCCAGCTTGTGGGTATTAAGCTAATTGGAGTATACTATGTAAAGACCAAGATAAGGTGAGATAATACTCCAAACCTATGGGTAACAAATAAGGGTGATACCCTATTTCCCTCAACCCGAGGAGCCCTCTATCTCAATTCCATAACATGGGAGCTCAGACAGGAGGGGAAGATCTTGGCTCAGTGTCCTTGATCAACATTTATCTCATCGTACTTGTATCAAGTAATCATCTTGTATTAATAACAATTGTATCCATAATCATTCCCCCTTACAAGGAGGTGTGAAACATAAGCCAAGTCTTTACTCTTACAACTACACTATCTCAATATATGAAAGTATCTCAGTCCCAACTATATATATATATATATATATGGGATTCCCTTCCTCTCTATTTCTTCACAATGTATCCATGTCATGTTCAGAACTTTATAAAACATATCTTGAAAAAATTCTTCATCATGCTTCATATCTAGCCAGGCTAGAAACATCATACTCAACCTCGGTCATGCTACAAACCTCTCATCATGGCATATCTCATACTAAGGCAACAATCATATGTTCTCATGTCATCAATAATGATCCCAATCAACATCGACATAACCATAAAGTCATATATCATAGGAAGAACATCTCAAACCAATAATAGATCATCACATGCAAACATATCGAAGGATCATTGGCAGAAACTCAATGTATATGAAGTGGCTCAATCATAAAATGCTTCAATGAACTGTCGATTTCCAATTTAATCAAAGTTTCCAAATTTTTTAATTTTCTCTTTCTAATACTTCTTCAATAGCTTCACAATGTAGATTATCTTTTCCGAATTTCAGAAATCGATTCATCATGTCTTGATTTCTTATTTCGAGCTTCAGAAGCCATCTCCCTCTTACTTAGATCATAAGAGGCTCATCACTTATCAAGAATAGACCACCAGTATATAAAAACAAAACCAAAGTCATACCTTGGAACATTTCTGAAGTAGATTTTTGGATCAACACATCATCCTGGCTTCACCAGATAACAGTCAACGCAGACTCGGGGAGCTTGCTTCTTGCAATTCTCTCTACAAACATAACATTTTACCAAAAAAACTTGGCCAGTTTTTCATAAATCAATGTGGATCATAATTAATATAAAAAATCACAATATCAAAATATCAATTTCTTTAGACCAGGTGACAGGTAGAGCTCATATCAAGTCTTTATTTCATCCATTATCACGCAGTATAAAAGTTCATTAAATCATTCTCATGATCATAATACAATTCATTTGTATTACTAGATGAAAATGCATATACGAAGGATAGATCATGCAGGTTCCAATCACACTACTGTCAATACTTCAATCAAAGTGCTAATAACAATAAGGAAAATACAAAACAATTATGAAATAAAAATATAAGTCATGTCATAACTCCCAACACTGCTTGTCTATATCAATCATTCAAATCATGTCAAAATCTTGTAATAAAAACTTAAAACATAATGACATGTATGTATCTCATTCACATGCAAACACAAGTTTAGTGTACATATTCATATTATAGTAAACATTCAAAATTACCTTCTCTTAGATCTTCCTAATATCTGATACACATATGTAGAACTGACATCCTCCAGGTGAACATCTGATTTGATGCACAAAACTTAATTTTTGTGTCCATCAGGCATAATTGCACCCATAGGCCTTCCTTTATGCATTTGGGACCGAAAGTTGGAATCTTCAAGATGATATGTGAGCGACTGTGGTCGGACCAACCCAGAACTTATCTTTGGTGCCTTGGTCACACCCTATAGCATTTATTCCAGGAAACTATTGCTTTGAGTTGTATAAAACCATCTTACCTTAGTTTAGACCTCTGCTGTAGATCAATAATGTCAGATACCCATAAATAATACTTAAATAATATTAAATATACATATAATGCAAATGGTAATATGAGTAATAATCTCAAGGAGAGATTATCCCTATGAATGGAAATCCACTTCATTTATCTTCTTTAATGTCATCAACCTGTCTAAACTAGCATCATGCAACAACATATCTGTTAGATCATAAAATACAACATATCTCCATCATGGTCTTCAATATCATGACATCAATCCTTCATCATGTGATTAGAGTCGAGTGATTAGGGTATCAGACATATGTAACAATATCAAGTCAAACCATCAAGTTAGGGCAATCAATTTTACCATATGCCATAGTTACTCATCACATCAAGACATGACCGTAGTTAGTAAAAAGATATAGAGTATCAACTTCATAGTTATACCTATATCATCATGGTTACCATGCTTGTAATTATCAATATGATAAATAAAGGTCACTTTATCAAAACAACAAGAGTTTCAACTCTTTTTCCCATAATTTCATCATGTTCATCACAAGAATTATAAAGATTCAATAAGCTATCCTTCTATGTGAAATGCATGACAAGTATCCAGAGTATCATCTTCAAGGTGCTAGCCTTCTTCACAGAATCAAGATCTCCAAAATTAATAGATGTTATTCAAACATAAAGTTATACCACTATATCCAAGATCAACAATAAGTAGCCTCATATAATCAAGAAGATCATCATAATCAAAATGTTCAATACCAGGTTTACCATTTCATCATAATAACCATGGATCCAAATCACTTTCATATACATGCATGAGAAATTTGAGAAGGAGACATTCTCAACATACCATAGGGATAAATTTTCAATTCAATATTACAACTGAAACATAACATTGAAATAGTATACCATGCATACCTTGTAGTATACAAATACCTATGCACCTTCACATAGGCATATTGTAGTGCTTGTCACCTTTTCATTAGGTGCCTCTTTACCTTTTCCAGATATAGGTTTATTTCTTGCATCACAAATGATCCTCAATAAGGATCTACTTATCACATCTCCTCAAGGAGGTTAGAAACATCCAAGTACTCAAATATACATGCAGGAAGTATATACAATGATTAAAAAAACAATAATCATAATAATTAGATCCATAAGTCTAAACAAGAGTAAATACACAAAGAAACATCATAAGTCAAGGAATACTTATCTTCAATGAGAGATGATCCTCTCCCTCTTGAACCAACCTTCAAGAGCCATTAATATTGATAGTCCACATAAAAATGTTGCCTTCAATCAAATTTACCAACAACCAAGCCTAATAGATACTATACCATCTAGGGCTTCATTAAATGTCATAAGTGGTTGAAAATATTGACTTTGACCATGCTAGAGTTTCATATATAATATCTCAAGTCTTTACCATAAACCAAGGTTTCTCTCAAACCCTAATTATCAAACCTTTATGCTCTAACTACCTAGGTTTTCCTTCATACCCTATAATTATTTTAGGTCTCCACCACCCTCTTCTTGCTTCCATCAAAAGTGTATCCATGGGGGTGATCTCCATGAATTTTCTTCAGCCCAACTCTAATACCATGTTAATTTTTAAAAGGTCTATATTGTTCTTTTCTTTGATAATTTCATTTCTTCATTAACACATTAAGATAACCCCTTAAAATCATGACATTATTTAGATTTACATCATTATCCATCAACATATGGACCTATTTAGAAAGAACAATATCATCATCATCATAAATGTAGTGAAACATAAAGGAAAAATAGAAGAAAAACATGCACATATAGAAACCCCAGGATGGGTCAGAGACCAGGGAAAAACCCACTATGGGGAAAAACCTTGTAAATTATTCTTCTTATAGATTGTCATCAAAATTATTCAACAAAAGAGAGTACCATGATCCATGTCTTAACAGAAACTAGAAAATCGATAAAATGAACCTGAACATGCTTGTATTAAAAACCCTTATTTTGAGGACTGTAATGTATTGTCACTGTCTGTAGCCCACTATTGAACCTTGCTGTCACTAATTCAAATATTCGAAGTATTGAATTTTTCATTTTTTAGTCTCAGATGCATGGAAGAGGAGTTGTGCGAGCGTCTATGACAGTCCTCGACGCTCCCTAGTTAAATTTGTGCCGTGCGTATGGGTAAAAATACACTTAGATCTACCTCAAACCCCTAGACGCACCCTTTAGGATACTGTGTGAGCACTCGAGGCTTCCCGGAAACACCTTTGACCACTATGTGTGTGAATCCAGGGATTAAATTTCCCAGTTCTTTAACAACGTCTGAGAAACAAAAACCCTAGATTTGTGCAAGCTTCAACCCTGTATTTTCGGACCCTTGTGCGAACTTTTTCCGCTAGACCTGCGTGAACCAAGACAATAGAAGAGAATAGAATATGGATTGATCAAAATGTATCCAAATGATATTGAAGTATATTTTATTTATAGGCTTCCATGAGGGTCCACTTGTTGTTGAGGCCGACCTGTCCAATTGTACATATGCATAGGGCCGACCTGATCCAATACACATGAGTGGGAACATAAATTCAAAAAACCAAATTCTTCTTAACCAAATGAGGTGATATTTAGGTCGATTTTGGTCCTCTCGAAAATAGGAATCTATTTAAATTATTATATTCATCATATGAGTTGTCCAAAGTGGAATTTTATTGCATTTTCATATTTTTAACAGAATTCTCTTAAGATATCAAGCTTCTTTGAATGAGGAGAAACCCATCAACGTCATATCACATATGAATTATTCATGGATAATAAGACCAGATAAGCCATTGAGTTGTATACCTTTGATGATACCTTATTGGGAATCCAATTGAATATATATTCTTAGGCCTTCTACAGTGAGGACAAAGAGTAAGGGGGAGAGATAGTTCCATTTTTTGATTCCTATTGATGAGTTAAAGGTTCACGTGTGAGAGCCATTGAGTAGGATAGAGAATAAGCGCAAGGAAAATAGTGACCCAATCTAATATTTCCATTCCATTGAGAAGTTAAAAGTCATAAGGGTGTGACAAAGGTAGGAGTAACTGAGTTCTTAAAAGTATTTGGTGAAGTAAAATTTTATCACCATGCTTAATTTATTTATCTTGTTTAAGGAGAGAATGAGTTCATGGGTGACTATAATTCCATCGATAATTTTCCTTCCCTTTATATACCCTGATTTATCTTCAGAGATTAGGGAGGCTAGTAGAGATTTAAGATGATTAGAAATTATCTTGGATATTATTTTATAAATAAAATTACAGAGATTACTTAATCTAAAGTTGTTGGGATCATTTCCATAATCATATTTGGGGGTGAGGATTATGAGTGGCTTTGAGGGATGGTACAAATTTTCTTCTTTTCCTAGATTCCTCTAATAGTGCATGGATTTCTTTCCCTAGGAAGGACCAACATGCTTGGAAAAAATCCATAGTGAACCCATCTAGACCCGGGGCTTTATTCTCCAACATTATCATCATGACCTCATCAACTTCTATTAACATGGTCTCTCTTATTAGGGCATCATTTTTCTCATCTGTGACTAGACTAGGGATGTGTGTTAGGATCTATATTATGGCTAACATTCTATTCGGTGGGGGTGGAGTGGGGGGGGTGTCACATGAGGTTGTTGTAGAAATAAGTGAAATCATTTTCTAATTCATTATGATTTATTATTCTTCTATTAGCATGGTTTAGGAGAGAGGAAATTGATATAGGGCAAAATGCTTGGGTTGTTGGTTCTCGAATATCCCTCTCAGGGCTTTTCGGTGCCCGAGGCAGACAATAAGATTAGCTGTATAGTTCACAAAGAAGATACATACATGTTAATATCAACTTAAACAACTTGATGGAATAAGATGGAAGATTACCTCTTTCAGATCTTGAAGTCTCTTGGAGAGCGCTAAGCAGCGAAGCAGGGATCCTCCTTCACCAGCTCCAAATCTCAACCTTGTGATCAATCAAAGCACCCGTGTAATATCTACCACAACATACATTTCCTATCAATTAAGTTAACATATGACAAACATCAAAAAATGTACATCTAAGCCATTCATCTCATGCTATATAAGTAATTTAGAAACAATAACAATGTTGACGCATAGAATGGACAAAACAGATACAGTTCTATTGATTTATAAAAAGGAGGATTACAACTGTCGGTTGTACCAAGCCCTCCTCAGCCTTCCAATCTCTCTGTCTCTCAATGTGGTGATGTCTTGATCAACAAGTTCTCAATGAACCTCTTTGATTTTTTACCTTCACACTACAACAATAATGCTCTACTTCACATGTATTCAAAAAACCTTGACAGACCTTTGACCTTGAACCAAGAGCCTATAGCTCCATTTTATAGGAGATGGAGAGAGAAATCATTGCCTTTCTTCTTCCACTAGTTCTAAATAGAAAAAACCAAGATGTTTCCTCAACTTCCCATGCTTTTTCCTTCCTTGAGATTTCAGTTGTTTTTGGCAAGGCCCAGTAAGAGATTAGTGCTTTGCAGTTTCTATTTTGTACTGAATCTCTTATGAGAAAAAGTTGGAATTTCAAATCATTCTCTACAGGTTTTTCCTGTTTCAAACTCAAAACACGGGTAACGCTTTCCTCTAGTCTAAACAGAGAATTTCCCTAGCTACTAACGTGACCTTTTCATGGATTAGGTGCGTTATAACGCTCTTTTGATGTTATAGGGGTGCGTTACCTTGGCAGAAGTAGGTTTAGTTTAGGTATCTATATTCCTCCCATATTTATCTTCTCCTCTGAGCTGATGAGGATGTTATTTGAACTGTAACAGATGCCCCCTAAAGTGTGAGGTTAGAGACGAAGACGATGGCTGAAATACTTTATAATGTGTGTAGTAGCGATAAAGAGATTGAAGGACTGAGGAAAACCTGAAACAACAACATATGTCAGAAAATATAGTATCTGTCTTGAGTTGGGAATTCCCATGCTCAGTAGCTAATCAACATGATTTCTCTAGAATAGTGATATGAAGAATCTGTCCACCGATAAGCATAACGTGGAAGTGTCTGTCATAACAGGATCAGGCTGAACAAGTTGTCTCCATAAACAATATCGCAACTTGGGGAAAGGAACATAGCTGTAATGATGTAACCTTTTCCCCAAGGTCTTGACCGCCGCTTCACTTGAACTACATATTTCTCAACATGTGAATGAAGGAGCTGTCGTCGAACATGTGAGAAATATTTTGATTACCAGTCGATAATGAAAACTGTTAACAGACGTGAAGGTGGCCACCGATAATGATGATGGTCCCTAAGATGCACAGTACAATCTAGCGAGTGTGAATAAAAAGAGTTGAAGTCGAACACTCCTAGAATCATTCGATCAGGAGCCAATGATGAAGAGTCCTAATCAAACACAAGATTACCTGCCATTGATGTCTGCAAGTATCTGGGTACTGATGGATTTCTGGATCAACTTCCTAGATAATATGTTGAAGTCGATAGGAAGAGATCTGTTGAAAGGTAGGAACTGAGGCGTCCTACATCAGTGAACACGAAATGGAAACCAAATGATTTTGTTTTTGATGGAAATAATGAAGAGCAAATGGGGATACTGACGACAAATAATTTCTGGCATAATGAGCAGTTTGGTTGATAAGAGGAGCAGTAGATAGCGAGATCTGCTTGAAAAATAGAAGGCACTGTAACAGGGTACTTAGGCAGCTGAGGCTGAATGAACACCAAAGATTTTGTTAGGATTTTACCGGTGTAGGAACACTGGGAGATGAAGACTAATACTCATATATGGTGGGGTTCGGCTAACTGCGAAAGAGTTTTTTGGGAAGTGCCATGTTCAAGATTTTTGCTGCCAAATCGACCTTTCTGAAATGTAACAGAGGTAGTATCCATTTTGTCCAAAATTTTCCCCGTATGATTAGGTTTAACGAGTCCAGACGAGTAAACTCGGTGAATTTTTCATATTTAGAGAGTCTGAAAAATGTCATAAAAGAAAACTCCATTCCCCGTCTGATTAGGTTTAACGAGTCCATATGAGTAAACTCGGTGAATTTTTCATGTTTAGAGAGTCTGAAAAATTTCGTAAAAGACAACTCCATGTGGTAACTTTCTCATGTCTTGATAACCGGGCATGATAAAGGGAGAATAGTAAGCCTGAAACAATTCATTTTCCGTGAGTTAGTCTATCGAAGCCAAAAAAGTGAGAAATCTATGTTCGATGGATGTCTACCTCCTTTTGTTATGAGTACGATGAGACGAAGTAAACTCAGTACTCTTTGTGAAAAAATTTTAACGAGTCCAACAAAGAAAAACTCGGTGCTCTCTGTGAAATTTTAACGAGTCATGCGGAGAAAAATAGGTCGATTTTTCTATTTAAAGAGCTTTGAAAAAGAGGAAAAATAATGGCTCCTTACTCTCTGTCGTGGTAGTTTAACGAGCCTAACAAAGGCAACCCAGGGTTTTTGTTTGTGCTCAACCTAGTCTCCTAAATTGAGTTCATTTAATTGTCAACCAGGGTTGGTAAACTATTGAAGTGTGGTGCAATATATGTGCCTAGGTAATTGTTTCTTACTTCATTGTGTCTAGCATTTTATGATGTTTTTGGGTTTTTATGGTTTTATGTTTGCAGGGGAAAGAACTAAATGCTGGTGGAAAGAAGCTACTGGTTAAAAACAGAGTGAAGCCTAAATTATGGATGACAAATGACAAATGAAAATACTGAAACAGAACCAAACCTAAACTATGACTTAGCAAAATACAAAGCTTGATAATGACTTCAAGAAAATAAATCACAACATGAACTTAACTTGTCCAATTCATTAATTAAAGATGTTTTGGAAGAGCTTGAGAAATGGGCAGCTAAGTGTGAATAAAGTTCTCCTAACTAAACAATCAAACAATCAACTTATAATGATACAACATATCGTCCATGATTAAAGGTTTATTGAAACATATTTGGAAAAGAACATTTGTAACATCATAAGATCTCTACTCTAAAACTAGCTCCTAATTCTATTTTGCAACTTAGTTTAACACCACTAAACCTCACTCAAAAGTTATAGATTTCCTTTTAGAATAGTCTTTGAGGAAAGGCTTGTTTGTGAAATGGTAAAAAGGTTGCAAAAGTACTCCAGGCGTTAGACTGATACTATCTTCTGTCCAGATGATTATGAGTTAATATAGATTTGGAACAAAAGAAGTTTTGTAAATAATGAAGACCATGGTATTTAAGTTTAAAAACTAATGCAATTTAAAATGCAATGGATGGCAACTAAACTTACAGTGAGCTAAGCTAGAATTGAACTAGGGTGCTACTAGTCTACAATGAACAGTGCTAAACTAAAAAGCCATTATCAAACTTGAAACAAAATAACAGAGCATGAACTAAATGCAATTTGCCTCCAGAGTGCTCTAACTAAGTTATCATGCAATTAATCTATGGGATTCTACAGCCTATTTCGTTCATCATGAATGGTATTTTGGAAGAGCTTGTTAGAACAATCCTGGCTGTACAATTCAATTCAATTGAATACAAACATAAAAACTGAAAGCAAGTACAATCAAAAACTAAGACATCACAGCTATTTCCTACTCATTGTTATGATGTTTTGGAAGAGCTTTTTAAGAGTAAGATTAGCTATGCTACTTAGTGTAAACAAGCAACTGAAACCTACAGTATCACAGTTATGCCTTAGTCATCATAATGATATCTTGGAAGAGTGTACTAGAGTAAGTTTAACTGTGATAATGAACGAAAGGAATTGCAAATAAAATCTATAACACTACAGCCATTTCTTATTCATCGTAATGATCTTTTGGAAGAGTTTATTAGAACAAGTATAGCTATAATGATTAATGAAATTAACTATGAACGTAAACTTCAAAAACTTGAAAACGAACTAAGATACTTATCTAAATTGCAAAAGTAAAGCTGCTCAGGAGGCAGGGGCCCTCTACCACCAGAGTAGCATGAAATCTAACTCAAGATCAACTCAACGTGTTCAAAGAAATGTTGTATTCTTCATTAAAGGAAAATAACTTAAAACAGAGTATTCTCGGACTTCAAAAATATAGTAGTCAATCCATGAAATCTAATCAAAATCTAGAACTTGTATCTCAGTTTCCCGAGTTACATTTATAGCAAATCTTCATAACAGAACTTGAGATAATACGGGAATCATTGTCTTTTCATATCAAAATCGGACTAGAACTCTAAAGGTGGCAGCGTAAAATGACAAAGGACATCTGGACTGTCCTTGTCCTATTAGGAGTCTGTCTCCTTGTGTGAGTTCCCACGTACAAAGCCACATCCAGAATTCCGTTCAATCTTCATGGTGAGCAACAAACGCTGAGGACATGATGTGGAATACACCCATGTGTGGATTTTCCTAAGAGGACACCTAGAACATGCTTGAACATGAAGACAGCTGCAGAATTGGCAACTAGCTACGGAATGTCTGCATTCTGTAGCTAGTTTCAGTTCAAAATGTATTACAATGACAAAATCACAAAACTTAGTAAGTTAGCCATGATATTCATTCTTAAAGCAATTTTAACTAATTTCATTGATCATTTGAGCCTGGGATAACAATGGACAAAAGAAAATGGAGTGAAGTATGATGGAAGAAAGAACAATCTTGGGGCTCAACAGTTTTTTCAGTTTTATGAGCTAGAAAAAAGTCCCTAAAAAGAAATCTCAGTGCTTCTTCATATCAGTTTTAACGAGTCTGAAGAAGAGAACTCCAGGTTTTTCGGATTAACGAGCAAGAAAAAGACCATAAAAAGAACGCTCAAAATCGACTTTGTATAAGTTTAACGAGTCCGAAGAAGAGAACTCGAGGTATTTTGGATTAACGAGCAAGAAAAATACGGTAAAAAGAATGCTCGACAAAAGGGTCAAAACATGGTTATGTATGCATATAGATCTTGATCACTCATCAGAACATCAGTAACTAAAATCAATAGTTGCGATACATATGCATCAAGAATTCACAACTTTTCGCAGACTAGCTAAGAGAGTCATGCCCCAGAAATGGCTATAAGAAGGTCACAAGACTTTCGTTTTCACTATTTTGAATGCTGTGAAGGAGTTCTGAGGTGAAAACGGGTGAAAACTTCACCTGGCGATTGCGGTCAATCCGGGAAATGGTTCTTCTTCCCACGAGATCCAGGTAAGAGCTGGAACCTCTTGTTATCATTTTTTTTTTTGTGAAGTTTTTCTGGTTCAAAATGAGAAATTTGGCAGGCCCTAAAAAATATTAGTGGCTAACGTGGGCCAGCAGTGCTGGACCCGCGTTAAAATCACTTCCTATGAAGGAAGGGTGCGTTAGAATGCTCTGTTTTTCTCTATAGCCCACGTTAGGCGCAAAGCATATTTTAAGAACTCATTAATAAGCATTTTGAAGTGTTCCAGGCAATTTCTAATCTGTTGAAAATGTTGTATTGGCAGGTATTCAACTGTTAATCATGAGTATCTGGCAAGAGAGAGAACATGAACGGGAAGAAATAGATATGGTTACTGATGCTGCAAGTTTGATCGCTCTCCGTAGGTGCGGTTTGCTAAAATATGCACGTTTAGAACTAATGAGGGGTCAAGAGGACCTTCTGAAGTGGTTTATTCAACAATGGGACGAGCGTCACCATGTCTTTCGGATTGGGGGAAATGAGCTCTCAATTTAGAAGGAAAATGTTTACTTTTTGACCGGCTTATCATGTCGTGGACCAAGGCCCAACTTGACGGGGTCCAGAGCGGATCCGCACTCCACTGCTGATCTTATTGTGACTCATTGCATACGCAACACAGAGGCAGTGAGCAACCGGGTGCCTATTGCACGGGTGGCTTCGAGACCACTGAGGTCTATACTATGGATGATTGTTCGCTTGGTAGGGGCCAAGTGTCAGCATGTGGCCACCAAGGCCTAGATGCTACTAGCCTTGGATTGTATGCAGCCTCAGGTTTTTGACTGGTGTGATGGAGTTGTCCGTCGGGTCCGAGAAGAGCTTATAGCATGCAAGGCCCGTACCCAAAGAGAGTTTGGGTACGACACATTTATCGTTTCTTTCCTACTAGAGTGGGTGCCATTGATGAGACCTAGGATCATTACAGTGACATTGGGCCCACGCGAGCCAAGACAGGCTCGATGGGTAGCTTTTATTCCACGGACTGGAGAGGGTCTAGTCCATCACTGCTTTGATGATGGGTTTTTTTATTGGCTGAACTCGCAGATCATTATGATTGAGGATTATCCCTATGCAGGGATGAACTTCACTAGCGATCCGGAGTTAGTGTTGCCTCCTGGCACCCAGTGGGGGCTCGATGGTAAGAAGGAGATGATCAGTGTATTTTTAGGAAGTACTTTGTTTTTGTCTTTTGAATGTTTATGCAATTTGTTTTTGTTTAAATAGGGTGAAAAATATGTTTTGACATGAAGATTGCTTGCTTGACACAGATGTGGCGCCTGTTCGCCCAGTTGGGGCCCCTCCTTATGCACGGCGAGGACTGCAGCTACATGGGGCTGGCGCACCAACTGAGGATGCGGAAGTCACCAGAGATGATGATTCCCATATCCTACATGAACTCTCCAGAAACTTGGAGGGTTTGAGTATGGGTGTACCACCCCTTCCTATGCGGGAGGTTCCAGTTCGTCTGCAGCGACATACCGTAGGTGTACCAGAGAGATACCTGGTGCCTTTGAGGAGGATAGCCAGGGAAATTGTATGTTATTTTGAGCATCAGGCTTAGCTGGCAGAGCGGTTGTATAAGTGTCATAGTGTGGCTTTAGTATAGCCAAATTTTTTGTAAAACACCCGAGTTTTGGAATATTTTTTGATGTAACTATTGTACTGGACACGACATATATATATATATATATATATATATATATATATATATATACATAATTTTTGGTGATTTTATGTTTTTTAATTTTTTATGTATTTTCTATGGGGTAAAAAATATATATACTCATGTGTAAATCTTTTCTAACAAATGTGACAAATGCCAATCTAACACATAGTTTTCCAAAGAATCGGCTAATGCATTAGATTCTCTAGGAACGTACTCAAATGTGATTGTTTGAAATTGAAGTTCTAAAAGTCGCACCCTTAAAAAAATAATGTAACAAGACTGGATGACGGACATGATAATGATTGTTTAACTACATAATGACGAGTTGGGAATCTAACTTGACCACTAAATTGGAGATGTCGCGAGATGCAGCCTCCGTGAGGAGTTGGATCACTAACATGTACTCGACAATGTTATTGGTGGCGCTACCTAGGAAAATTCCCCTAGTACCAAGAAGTTCCGACTCAGGAGTGTAGAGAACCCAAGCAGCTGAAGCAATGTGTCTAGTGTGACGACTAGCACCGTTCGCGTATCCGATGTATGATAAGGAGGATGACGACATCTGTGTGAAAGAAAAATATTGTAGATGAGAAAAAAACCTCAAAAACTAAAAAAAATCCAGAGACATCAAAATAATAGGCAAAACTCATATACATAAAATTACAAAGCATACGCCTAGTGTGAAACTAGGCAAAATACTTCTTTAGATAGAGCCCGTTGTGGGGCTCCGCGAGCGGAATTCCATTACAGTACTGAAGTTCGTAAGCCCCTTTTGAGAGGAATTTAGTGACGATGTAAGGACCAAGCCATAATGGTTGGAGTGTTCCTGCCCCCAAGAGGTCATGTTTCTGATCATAGAGTAGAACAAGATCACCCTCTTGGAAAGAACGAGGCTTGACAGATTTGTCGTATTGAGCTTTGACTCAGCGCTGGTGAGCTTCGAGTGCTAGTGTAGCATCTCGACGAGTTTTTTCCAAATGATCGAGTGAGAGCAAGCGCTCTTCTGTGGCGGTGGTGCCAGGTAGGAGTTCAACAGCGAGTTTGAGTGATGGAATTTCACACCCGATTGGAAGTACTGCCTCCAAGCCGAATGCGAGTTGAAATGGCGTGAAGCCTGTGGCAGTTTTGACTGACGTTCGGTATGCCCATAACGCTGAATACAACTTCCGATGCCATGTGGTTTTATGGTTTCGACCAATCGACGAATCATGGTTTTGAGGACGCCATTCACGGCTTCGACTTGACCATTAGCTTGAGGATAATAAGACAAAGATTGATCTTGACGAAAACCTAGCATGGATGTTAATTCGGTCATCATATGATTCTGAAAGTGGGATCCATGATCTGTGACAATAGATAAGGGTACGTTGAACCGACAGATTACCTGATTGAACAGGAAGAGAGCGACGGTTTCGCCATCAGCCTTAAAAGTGGGAATGGCTTTCGCTAATTTCGTAAAATAGTCAACCGCAACCACGATGTAGTTGTGTCCATTTTCCGAAATGGGATTGCAGGTGATGAAGTCAATTCCCCATTTAGCGAAAGGACCAATGGAGATAACTGGATGAAGGGGGCCGAGATGAGCACGCATTTTCTTCATGAAAATTTGACATGGATGGCACTTCTGGACCACTGCAATGTAGTCTTTAAATAAAGTGGGCCAATAATAACCTGCGCGTAGGATTTTTTGGGCAGTAGCTATGCCCGAAATATGACCACCGCACGCCCCTGCATGGCAGTCATTCAAAACGCGTTCCGCTTCACTGAAAGTGAGACAACGCTGGAGAATAATATCGATACCATGACGATATAATGTGTCATTCAGCATGAGGTAGTGTTGTGCATGGTGGAGAATATGACGACGGTCATCAGACGTGAGAGTTGGGCGGAAGCGTTGGGTTTGTAGGTAGACCAAAGTGTCTCCATACCATGGGTCCGAAGAATCAACCAAGTATATAGATTCATCAGGAAATGGATGAGCTACTTCTCTTGGGTCGATTCTAGGAAGGTTCGATAGTAATTCAACGAAGACGAGAGATTTCTTTGCTTTGGCAGCTGTGAAGACCAAATCAAATTGTTGGAGGATTATGATCCATTTGGAATATTTTCCTCCAATAATTTGTTGAGACAGGATGTGTTGCATGGGGTTCTCCAAAGTAATAACAGTAGTGTGTCGCAACAATATATAGTGTCGGAGTCGGGTGATGACAAAAACTACCGCCAGAGAAAGTTTATCCACATGTGAATAATGTAGTTCAGGTCCGATTAGAGCTTTTGACAAGTAGTATATCACATGTTCACTGTCATCATTGTGAACTTGAACCAGAACCATTCCAAGTGAGGATGGTGAGGCTGCCAGGTAGAGGAGAAAGTCGCATGAGTAGTTGGGGGCACTAAGGAGTGGGGTTGAAACAAGTGCATGTTTTAAAGCATCAAATGACCATTGAGCTTGGTCATCCCACAAATATAGTGTTCCCTTCTTCAATAATCGCATAAATCCTTTCGTCATCTCGGCATAGTTAACAATGAATTGACATAAAAAGTTTGCCTTCCCTTGCAAACGTTGGAGTTCGAGGATGGATTGTGGTGCCGGAAATTCAACAATTTCTTTAACCTTATCGGGATCAACCCTAATCTTGTGCTTGGAGACAATGAAACCTAACAGACGCACGGACTCGACCATGAATACACACTTATGAGGATTTAGACGTATATTGTAGAATCTACACCTAGCAAAAATTTATTTCAGATGAGCAAGGTGATTAGGTCGTTTCTTGGAATGGGCCGGAAGGTCATCCAAGTAAGCCTGTACAATATGTCGAATGTCGTGGAAAGCGTAGTCCATAGCTCGCTCAAAATTTGCTTCAGAATTCTTCAGATTGAATGGGAGTTTACGATATGCAAATGTGCCCCAAGGACAAATAAAGGAATTTTTATGCTGGTCTTATTTTTTAATCGCAATCTGGTTATAGCCTGAGAATCCATCCATGAAGGAAAAAGATTCGCATCTGGCACAATCGTCAAGAATCTGATCTATGAATGGCGTAGGATAATTGTCTTTGGGACAAGCAGCGTTCAGATCGCGATAGTCAACACAAACTCGGATGGTGCCTTGTTTTTTATCTACGAGAACCGGATTGGAGACCCATTCTATCAAAGGAACGGGATAGATGAAACCAACGTTTAAAAGTTTTTCTACCTCAGTTTTGATGGCGGTCACTTTGAGCGGGTGGACGGGCTTGAGTCGCTGCCGAATTGGTTTGGCATTGTCATAAATATTTATTTTGTGCTTGACTATAGATGGATCTATGCCGGGAATTTCATCATAAGACCAAGCGAACACATCACGGAATTCTTTGAAAAGGGATGGGAAGCGTGCAATTTCCTCAGGATTGCAATATACTCCAATATGGATATTTTCCACGATACCCGTTTTAACCGAGATATCAATGAGAATTGTCCTAGAAAGATTACCCATGTTCCCTTCTAAATCGATAGTTTGAACAGTTGTGTAAGTGGAGGGAACCATCTCAGGTGGGTCAAAGGATGGGATTTCAGTATTTATCACGTCCGAGTCGATCATCGAAGCGCAATGGTGAAACTCTCCACAAGGTCATTCTTCTAGAGACATGATCTCTCGAATAGCTTCGTCTGTAGGCAAGACTTCATTGAGGAGATCCTTAGAGATAACTGTGATGGGTGGGAGGTTTGTACCTTTGGTTAAAACCATAACAGTGGAGGGTTCAGATGTAATTTGGATGGCTTGGTAGGCCAAATTAGCTGGTGAGAGCGGCATCTGATATCCGTAGGAATCAATGTCTAAAGGTGCCGAGAGGATCCATGGGTCAATAGAGCCATCCAAAGTGGTGGATATCATTGCAACCGTATTTGGGATCTCTAGTGGCAGGAGAGGAAAGCAACCCAGTAGGGAAGATGCCTTCAGAAGACCGGTACCAATACTGACGTAAGAGTCAGGAAAGCCTCTTATTAGTGGTACAGTGCTACTTGGTAACGTGGTATAATCAGGGGTGTAGAATTCGACGGCGGTGACAAGGTAGGAGAACCTAAAGTGAGCCAGCAAGCTTGTGACATAACGCAGGTCGAAGCACCTTCGTCAATGACAGTGCGATGGATTGGTCTCCCTTTCAACACAACCTGCACTTGGAATTCGAGTTGGTGTGAGAGGCGAGTCTGAGATTTTTCCATATCAAAGATAGCTAACATGGAATCCTAGGGGTCTATTCCACCAATGGCCAAAAGCAAGGCTTTCCTTTGTGCTGGAAAAGTTTGCAATACTTCGAGAGCAGACATAGCTAATGGTGCCTGCGCCAAATCTTCTACAATGTTGTAGTTTTGGGCTGCATGTGCAGAGGTGTTATGAGTCATGCATTGAAGTGTCCTTTTGGGGGGACGAATCACGGGATCAGCAGTAGGCTGTTCGATAGTTGGGCGACAGTGGAGTTGAACTAGTACCAGGTTCTTGAGCGTCTATGGTAGGATTTCCATAAATCTTGGCTCGTGTTTGAAGTTCAACACTTTCAATGCCATAAATGGCGGATGATCCTTCACCGGAAGGATGTGAACCACCATTGCCCCTTTGCTGGGGTTGTGGCGGGTTGTCAACCATGTGTTGGTGTTGCTGCTATTGATTATTAAGGTCATCAGATATCCGACGCAAGTGAATGTTCTTCAACTATCTGAAAAACATTAAATTGTCATCAGTTATTTGACGTTTGATGAGGTTAATTGAATGTTGGTCAGATATCTGATAAAAAATCAAATTTCATCATATATATAACATTTGACCAGGTCAATTATCTATGTGTCAGAATACCGACGTTTCACGAATTCATTTTTTTTTTCCATTAGACAATGTCTCTTTAGTCAATGAAAAAACCCTCTTGTCAACAAAAAAATAATGTGTGTGTTTGTGTGTGTCTTACACACACACACACACACACACACACACACAGATATATATATATATAGGTTATTTTTTGTTAATTACATTACTTCAACACTAATATTGAGGTTTATTTTTGAAGATAATCATCATTGAAAGTTTGATATAAAGGAAAAATGTCACATATCATTCCTCCAAGGGGACAAGGAGATGTGAGATTTGCATTCGAGGCTTTGCGTGATAAAAAAATGTTATTTCCATTGTAAAAAATGCAGGAGATACAAAAGAAGGATAATTTTAATAAAAACAACTACAAAACATTTTATAGAGTATGGACACGAAGGCGTGTATGAATGTCGTCCATTGGTAACTTATTCAATATATGTGAAAGGAAAAAAACCCATATATTTCATGTGCCATAGATGGCAAGGTATAGGTATTCCTATGTTTTAGCATCAAAATATATGATTGGTATCTGCTTTTCATGCTTTCCTTCAAAATTTTCTTTTTTTTCTTTCACTTATGACAACTATTGTGTCATGTTGTATATAGTATTTTTATGTTTCCTTTAAAATGCACACGTTTAATTTTCTATATATTTATTTCTATTAGTGTATCTTAATCTATGGTTATGATTATTCATCCATTACAACTAGTGCACCGTTTAATTTACGTCTATTATGATTTAAGATTCCTAAGGGCTCCCCTCTTCACAAAGTAAGTATGACCATAATATTCAATTGATTTTAAGCTTTGCTTCCAGCTAGTTGATAATTTTTCGATGTCATTGATCTCATCATCCATATTTGTGGGTTAATTGGTTTCATGCACGGATCCTTGGTTCCACAAAAAAGGATCCTTGTGTGACAATATTTCATCTTTGATTTGTTTTCTTTGTTTATTTCTCTCACCTAAGCTCTCTTTGTCTATGTTGTATTTGTTTTCCTATATTATATTTGTAAAAATTTATATCATTTTAATATTTGTTATATACACTAATATTAATTGATATTTTGTAATTATAAAGGAATGTCCCATTATGGAATTACCCATGGAGGAAGACGTGGTTGTAAAAGCGCTTGTTCTGGAACATGGTGTGAATATTGAAGATCAATTTAATGGTCCTATGGAAGAAGATTTTGATGCTAATAACACAATTGAAGAACATGGGACAAACATATTGGTCTATGATACATTTAATGATGTTGGAATGGATGATGAAGATGAAAATCTTGATAGTGTTTTTCATATACCTGTACTTGAGAAGGTAAGACAACCTCTTTATGAAGGCTCAAAAACAAGTATGATCTCTATTATATTGTTGTTAGTGAGCTTAAAGGCTATGGATGGTTTTTCAAACACTTGTGTCACACTGCTCATAAGGTATGTAATATATTTTGTCACTTAGTACATGGAAATAGATATTTATTTTTTCCTTTATTTTTATTGTTAGTTGATCATCTATATAATTGGATTCTATATGTATTATTAATATTTTTTACATTAAACAATACTGTTTTTTTAATTATGTTGTAGATTGTTAGGTGAATTTCTCGTACAATCAACAAATGTTTTACCTTGCACATACAAATATTTACATGCCATTATGAAATATATTGGAATGGAGTATCAAGATATTCATGCATGTATTGATGATCATATTTTGTATTATGGATAAAATGCATCAAAAGAATATGACAAAAATGTCAAATTAATAGATATATAACTGATCAAGTAACAAAAATGGTGCCTTACAAGGTTCTTTTTATATTCACATAATTCCACATTTGTGGAGATAATTTAGGTGAAAAAGCATAAAACAATTTGTGGATTTTCAAGAAATTGGGATTCTTCCTAAAACCAGACTCATATCTAATCCAGGATTGGAAATGGATTATTGCAAAGATAGAGGCTCGAATGAAACACTGGAGTTACAAATGGCTGTCTAGAGAAGGAACACTGGTTATGATAAAATCAGTGGCAATGGCCATTCCAGTTTATTGGGCTAGCCTTATATGGGTCCCAAAAAGTATTCTGGCCTCTATCAATAAAATTTGCAGCAAATTCTTGTGGGCAGGATCAAAGGTGGAACATGTGACTCCCTGGGTGGCATGGGAGAAAATATTCAAGCCAAAAAGATGGGGAGGCTGGGGCATCAAAGATATTTTCTCCTTCTCGAAATCTCTAGCAGCTAAACTGGCTTGGAGGATTATCACTGAGGATAATATTTGGACCTCTGTTACAAAACGGAAACATATCGACCCAATGCCACTTCTATAATGGCTGAGAATTCCTCAAAAAATAGCTAAAAATTTCTTCGTTGTATGGAAGGCAACCATAGCATCTATTAAGGTAATAGATCAGGGCTTGGCTTGGCATGTGGGGGATGGCACCCGGGTCAAACTGGGCCGAGACCCTTGGGTGGGTTGTTTTGAGAGATATGTGCTAAAAAGATAAATAATTGAGCACTTGAACAATAGAGGTTTGTTTACTCTTAACCAAATAGCAGATCAAGAAATCTCTTCTATTTGGAGACAAGAATGGTTGAAAAGGGATGTTCTGCAACTAGAGGAAAGATGGCTGAGGAGTGGGAGAAATTTATCTCGGACCTTCAAAATTCAAACATAAGGATCCAGGATAAAAGAGATGAGCTCATATGGGTTCACTCCCCGTTTGGGATTTACTCCCCCAAGTTTGGTTATAATTGGTTTATGTCCCAAAAAGGACGGGGGGAGTCGGAATGGTGGTTCAAATCATTATGGGAGCTGAAAGGGCTGGTAAAGTCGATATTGTTCTTTTGGTGCATTCTCCAAAAAAATTACCCACTTGGGACTTCTTGCAACGTAGGGGAAAGATAGGTCCTGGTTGGTGATCCCTCTACAGAGATAGTTTGGAATAGGTGCAACATGTTTTCCTCACCTGCCCCTTCAACATCAGTCTCTGGAATGAATCACTGAGGCTTCTTAAAACACCCCAGCGTTGGGAAGGTCAGGAGGTGATGGAAGCTTGGAAAAGGTGGTGGCAAGAAGCCCCAAATGACAGGGCACGCACAATTCCCTTACTGATCACATGGGGAACTTGGATTGCTAGGAACCATGTTATATTTACAGATTCAAATTTTCCGATCTGCAAGCTGTTGGCGGAAGATGTATCCATTTATGATCATATTCCTACTCCCTCCTTACCTCAGCAACCTGGTGTGATTCAACAGGAAGTCATCAGGGGGGATATACCTTGGGCTTACTTTTATGGGGCCTTAGATCTACATAATAGATGCGGAGCGGGGCTGGTTATTCATCTCCCATCTGGAAAAAAATTTAGAGCCTCAATTGGTTTGGGACAGGGGACCAATAATTTCACAGAACTAAAATATTTACACTATCTCTTATGTCGGCTCTCCTTCATGAGATTGAGAGAGGTTCAGATCTTTGGGGACTCTTTGAATATTTTCAAGTGGTTCAATGGGACTCAAAAATTCCAAAATTATACTTTGCTTCCTTTGCTTAATGGAATATCTTGTCTAAAATGTTTTTTTAATGAGATATCTGTTTGCCACATTTACAGGGAATGGAACCATGATGCAGACCGCCTTTCTAAAGAAGGTGCTGAGCAGGATATGGGGCTTTGGATAACTGTTGAGTTGGATGATGGGTTGGTTCGAGCTATCGAACAACCTGTCTTTGTTTAAGGATCTGGTTTCTACTGCTGTTGTCTTTTTGTTTTAAATATGTTGAACATACATTATGTAAATTTTTTGGAATGAAACACTAAAACTCTTTATTTGACCCTAGGTTGTTTTCCTCTTAGAGGAGGCTCGGGGTTTCGATTTATTTTTTATGCAATGATACACTTAGAAAACTGAAACAGTGTCTACTACCCGATTTCGTTTTTTAGGATTTTAAAGCTTCAAATAGTCTCTTTCTTTCTCCCCTCTATTTCGGGTGTTTTTCCTCTATGGAAGCCTGGGAGGTGGAGGAAAGATGAGGAGGACTCTCACTTTTCTTGACTAGGCTGTTAGGTGAATATGCTCTTTCTATTTACCTCAGCTATAACTCTGTCTCTCTTATTAAGGGGGAAACACAGTTTTTTGGAATGCGTTATGCATATGCTATGTAATTCTCTATATTACTAGATGGTTCAATTTTTTTCTGTGGAAAAAAGCACAATTTGTGGATTACCATGAAAGTAAAAAAAATAAATATGGGGTTCTTCGAATGTCTGTAGATGGATCTTCATTTATGAAAATAGAGGAAATTTAGTAGCATTTCAAAACTGAACCTCATAATCGTAGGATTTCATTGGCAATTGACGGTGTAAATCCATTTAGAGAGCTCAAATCTACTTATTCGGTGTGGAATGTTTTAGTTATCAATGATAACGTTCCTCCATGGATGACAATAAATAAGTAACACATAATGTTGGAAATGCTTGTTCCAGGTATTTGTTTAGAATATTTTTTTTAACGTGGTAACATATCGTTTATCTTGTTTGTTTCATAATTATGTATTATATTTTTTTTTTAGTCATATATGTTCAATTATGCCTTATAATTATGTTTGATATGTTTTTATTTACTCATATACTATATTAATTATGTATTGTATATTCAATCAATTAGGTAAGTACCAAGTCAAAGATTTGAATTTATATATTAAGCCTCTTATCGACGAGTTACTAGAGTTATGAAAGGGAATCACTATGTATGATATCTCTAGACTAGTAGGTGCACAAGGGGAATTTAAACTACATGCAATGCTTGTATGGAAAATTCACAATGCCTTAGGGCTAACATATTTTTGTGGCATGCTATAAAGTTATAGTGCACTTTAATACTGTTTAATTTTATGAAGTTCATATCATGCATGTTTTTTAAATAATATCTTCATAACAGATACTAATTCAAATAATTGATATGAAATTTAATCCATCTCTTGCAAGTCTTCAAACAAAGTTTAAATTCGTTGTCCAGTTTGTGGCCCTAAGATGAAATCTCATTGTTCAAGAAGTTTAGGAAAGGAGGTGTTTGATGAATATAAGCACTTCCTCCCTAAGAATCATAGGTATCAAAGTACCGAAGAAAATATATTCAATGGGAATGAAGAGACTGGATTAAAACCATAAGGAATGACACTTATATATGGCAGTTGGAATATAATAGAAATCATCAAGGTGTGCATCAAATTTTCTATGTATATCAAATATGAAATGTTTGGAATATTTTATATTTTTATTGTATTTTATTCATTGTACTAATTGCCAAGTATTGTTGTAATATATTTAACTATGCTTCACCTCGAAGGTCGTAATGAAGGCATTAATAATTGGGTGATTCCACGAGGAACGAAAAGTTATCTTGTACAATTCAGCAAGCTCTCGTACTATGAGCACTTAGAAATTTCTCATTTGTTTGATACAATGCACATTGTGAACAATGTAACAAAAATGTTATGGTGAATCCTAGATGGAGGAATGAAAAACAAAAACTTGTCAATATTTGTAAAGACATTAACAAGGCCAATCATGCAATGAAAAGTGTGATTCATTAAAATAGTGATGGAGAACAAATTATATGCACCCTTCCATGGTTATTGACAGAGAAACAAAGCAAGAATGTAAAAGAGGTTATTGAAAAAAAGAAATTTCCCACTAGATTTTCTTCAAACATAAACAATAACCTAACAAAGAAAGATGTGTTAGTTGGGGTAAAAACTCATGATTGACATACCTTGATTAAGGTAATTATTTTGGTTTATATATTTGTATATTGGTGAAACATATTGTTAGTGTTTTTTTTACTAGTTTGGGAATAAATAATGATTCATTTTTTTGTTACAGTATGTTCTACCTCTATCTCTCCTATACAACTTTGACAACAATGTCAAACAAATTATATATGATCTTGGAAAATACATGAGGTAAGCGTCGATTTATGTGCAAAGTTTAATTTTTTCAATTCGTTGTACAACTTATATTTTACTGCACATGTTTTAATTGTAATGTGCTATATACTTTTTTCTTGAAACTTGTGATTTGCTTACATCATTTGTAGGTGGTTTTCATCTAAATAAAGAAATAAATAAGATATAAAGTATTGGAGGATACAAATTCCTTGTCTAATGTGTGAAATGAAAAAGTATCTACCTCCAACATTTTTCAATGCACAACAACACTACCTCATACACCTACTTGATGAGATTGAAAAGTGTGTACCTATACACACAAGGTCAATGTGGATGGTTGAGAGGAACTTGAAATCATTGAAAGATTTGGTTAGACAAAGAGCACATCCCAATGGTTCTAATGTAGAGGTATATATGGTATATCAAACCATGGTTTATATTACTCATTATCTTCCTAAACTAGTTGCAAATATTAATGTGGATCACATTTGGGATGTCAATTACATCAAAAAATTTGAAGGGGAGCACATATTTGGGAAATGTAGAATGACTAAATGACAGGTTAGTAAATGGTGGATATTTATAAAACATTTGATTTTTATTTATTTATTTATTTATTTTTTATGTATATCGTACTTATTTAATTTTTAGTCTTGTGCAATTCAGTAGGCTCTCATACTATGAGCACTTAGAAATTGTTCATTTGTTTGATACAATGCACATTGGGAAGAATGTAACAAAAAAGTTATGGTGAATCTTAGATAGAAGGAATGAAAAACAAAAGCTTGTCAAGATTTGTAATGAAATTAAGGAGGCCAATCATGCAATGCAAAGTGTGATTCATTCAAATAGAAATGGAGAAAAAAATATAAATGCCCCTCCACGGCAGAGCAACAAAGCAAGGATGTAAGATAGGTTATTGAAAAAAATAAATTTCCCCCTAGATTTTCTTCAAACATAAAGAATATACTAACAAAAAAAGGTGAGTTAGGTGGGGTAAAAACTCATGATTGGCATACCTTGATTAAGGTAATTATTTTGGTGTATATATTTGTATATTGGTGAAACATATTGTTAGTGTTTTTTTACTAATTTGGGAATAAATATTCATTCATCTTTTTTGCTACAATATGTTATACCTCTATCTCTCACATACAAATTTGACAACAATGTCAAATAAATTATATATGATCTTGGCAAATACATGAGGTAAGTGTTGATTTATGTGCAAAGTGTAATTTTTAAAATTCGTTGTACAACTTACATTTTAGTGCATGTGTTTTAATTGTAATGTACTATATACTTTTTTCTTGAAACTAGTGATTTTCTTGCGTCATTTGTATATGGTTATCATCTAAAGAAATCAATAAAGAAGATATAAAGTATTGGAGGAGACAAATGCCTTATATAATGTGTGAAATCAAAAAGTATATATCTCCAACATTTTTCAATGCACAACAACACTACCTCATACACCTACTTGATGAGATTGAAAAGTGTGTACCTATACACACAAGGTCAATGTGGATGGTTGAGAGGAACTTGAAATCATTGAAAGATTTGGTTAGACAAAGAGCACATCCCAATGGTTCTAATGTAGAGGTATATATGGTATATCAAACCATGGTTTATATTACTCATTATCTTCCTAAACTAGTTGCAAATATTAATGTGGATCACATTTGGGATGTCAATTACATCAAAAAATTTGAAGGGGAGCACATATTTGGGAAATGTAGAATGAATAAATGACAGGTTAGTAAATGGTGGAGATTTATAAAACATTTGATTTTTATTTATTTATTTATTTATTTTTTATGTATATCGTACTTATTTAATTTTTATTCTTGTGCAATTCAGTAGGCTCTCATACTATGAGCACTTAGAAATTGTTCATTTGTTTGATACAATGCACATTGGGAAGAATGTAACAAAAAAGTTATGGTGAATCTTAGATAGAAGGAATGAAAAGCAAAAGCATTAAAAGATTTGTAATGAAATGAAATATCATGCAATGCAAGTGTGATTAGTGAAATGAAGTGAAGAAAAAAATATAAGTAACACTCACATTAAGAAGGTAACAAACAAGTCATAGATAGGATATTGAAAAAAAAAAATTTCCCCCTAGATTTTCTTCAAACATAAAGAATATACTAACAAAAAAAGGTGAGTTAGGTGGGGTAAAAACTCATGATTGGCATACCTTGATTAAGGTAATTATTTTGGTGTATATATTTGTATATTGGTGAAACATATTGTTAGTGTTTTTTTACTAATTTGGGAATAAATATTCATTCATCTTTTTTGCTACAATATGTTATACCTCTATCTCTCACATACAAATTTGACAACAATGTCAAATAAATTATATATGATCTTGGCAAATACATGAGGTAAGTGTTGATTTATGTGCAAAGTGTAATTTTTAAAATTCGTTGTACAACTTACATTTTAGTGCATGTGTTTTAATTGTAATGTACTATATACTTTTTTCTTGAAACTAGTGATTTTCTTGCGTCATTTGTATATGGTTATCATCTAAAGAAATCAATAAAGAAGATATAAAGTATTGGAGGAGACAAATGCCTTATATAATGTGTGAAATCAAAAAGTATATATCTCCAACATTTTTCAATGCACAACAACACTACCTCATACACCTACTTGATGAGATTGAAAAGTGTGTACCTATACACACAAGGTCAATGTGGATGGTTGCGAGGAACTTGAAATCATTGAAGGTTTTTTTTAGAAAAAGAGCACGTCTTGATGGTTTTATGGTAGAGGGATATATAGTATATCAAACCATGGTTTATATTACTCATGATCTTCCTAAACTAGTTGCAAGTATTAATGCTGGTCACATTTGGGATGTCAATTACATCAACGAATTTGAAGGGGGGCACCTATTTGAGAAATGTAGAATGAAGAAAGTGACAGGTTAGTAAATGGTGGAGATTTATAAAATATTTGACTTTTTGTTTTTTATGTATATCGTACTGATTTAATTTTTAGTCTTCTTGCATAATCCATTATTATGAAGGTATAACATGGTAGTTAATTATATGTGAATTGTTTTAAATTAATAAAACTGCTCGAGAGTGGGATGCAATACATATATACCTTACATTTCTTTTTTTGTTGGAAGAATGTATGGATTGAATGCCGTTTAAAATATAATAATGGTAGGTTATCATGGGATGGTGTTCCTACATTGGTAAAAGAAATTGAACTTAAAGGATATACCAATGATTACACAAAAGAAAATTGATTTAGAATATGGATTAAAAGATAAGCAGGAAAACATATCCACCCATACTATTTAGTCTTTTTCATATTATATTGATGTTTGTGGCATGTTTTTTTTTCTTATTTTGCATAATTTATAAGTATAAATATGTTTATCAATTGACAATGCATTTGTTACACGTGTGACATATTGCAGTTGAAACACCACAAGGCTATGTGGTGCAGTTGCCACAAATTTCGCATCAAAAAGTTGGATGAAAAGATGAAAACTTTTGATAGTGGGATAAATGTAGTAACTCAAGCTACTAATGTTTCTTCTAGAAGTGACAGGAAACCAGAAGTATTTGGAAATCATTACTATGGGAATTTGGAAGATATACTTGAGTCCGACTTTAAATCCTTCAAATTAGATATGTTTAAAGTCAAATGTTACAAGTTATGAATGAATGAACATGATCCTGATATAACTATTCATCAACATGCTAATGGATTTTCCATGATTAATACAAGGAACATTGAGCCAGTATTTGAGCCCCATGTTCTTCTAATCCAATGTGAATAGGTATTTTACTTAAAAGTTCTAAGTAAAGGGAATTGGTCATAAGTTGTTAGATATGATGCAATAAGAAGGATGGGAAAGTAGAATGTAACACAAAAAGATGATATAGAGGATAAGTTATCTCATGTGTCAAACGCCGATCACGTCGAAGAAGTTCAAGGGAATGTTTGAGACAATGTTATCATTATTGCATAGAGCACTAAAATTCAACGACGTTGTGTTAGATGTTTGACAAAATTGTGTTGTCACTTCGAGGGGACTTGTTTTCTAGGCCTATTGGTGCAACTCGATTGAATAATTGACGTGAAAAATGGTCGTTGGATATTCGATGACAACCTCTATTCGAATAACTAACATACAGGAGATGTATACATTGTCAAGTATTTGACACCACATCTGTTTCATATCCAACAAAATCCCTCTGGATAGTCCACAAATTTGACGATAAGAATCCGATGACGGGGCATCAAATAGTTGACAAGAAATCTGCTAGCCTCTGGTCTGATAAATGAAAAATAGAAGATGAATATTCTGTTAAGAATTCGATGCTACAACCATTGGATATCAGACATAATTCCGCCGAACAATCCACAAATTCGACGATAAGAATCTGAGGGTGAGGGCGTCAGATAATAATAGGGAAATATGATGGAAAATAGAAGGCCAAGCTACACATCCAACTAGGGGCTTCCGATGTTTCAACATCGAAAATAGGACGAAGCAATCCGACATTTCCAATGTGCATCCGATGACCCGTTCTAACCTTATGGTGTTGGAAATCTGACGGTTTTTGTTGTGTATCGGATGGACACACTATACATCCGATGACTATATGTGACCTTATGGTGTCAGAAATCCAACGGTTGACATGGCTGTATGCAATATCCCTGCTTGGCTGTGTCAAATATTTGATGGTATACAGGGGCGAATACGAAAACCCCTTTGTGTATCTGACAAGTTTGGCGTCAGAAAAATGACAGGTAATGGAGTATTTAAAAACAAATTTGATATTCACAAAACCAGGATCCCAATTTTTTTTTTTACGCTACAAGAAGGATTCAAAGCATTAGTATTTGGATAAGTTGTGCAACCCAACTAACCAAATATTTCTTTGATATATTTTAAAAAAAACCCTTAAAACCTAAACCATTTCCTTATAATAATATGCTAATATAGTGCACCTTCTTTGAATTCCTTAACTTCCAATGGATATACTTTTTCTAAAAAATGTTATAAACCATGCTTGAGCCAAGTGAAAACACAATACTTAGATATAATAGTTAGGAAAAATTAAATGAAATAAATAATTACAATGACCAATACAAAATACTTAGAGAATGGTTAAAATAAATATAATGGAATAGAAAAATATAATGGCCAAAATATAATATTATTGTCAATTTGTAGAATCCTTGAATAAAAATTTCAAATAGATTTTACTTAGGTCAATATTATCGCTCATATATTTGGTTTTGTTTCCTTTTCATTTTCTTGTTCTTCTCATAAATGTTAGTGAATATAACCATCATTTTAGCCTTGTTTATATATTTAAAAAAAATAGATTGTAGATAGCCCATAGTTCCATCTTGTCTTTGGAATTGATGAAAATGTTATAGCTTAACTATACTTTAGAGTTGATATAGTCACTACCAATATTGAATTTAAATTGATATTATCCTTTGGAGTTTCCCAATACATGTCGTGGGGCTCTTAATCTAATGGTCATGGGACCCACGATATGAGGATTGTGGCTTTACGTCAGACAATGGATAAATGTTATATGTGTGTGATATTTCGAGCCTGATATCATGAAGTGGATGTAAATCCTCAATCTTATGGCTAATAAGGCACATCACCCCCAAACATGGAAACATTTCAATGTGATTTTAACTTCCAACGTGAACTGAAAAACCACACTCATTCCATCCAAAGGTTGATGTTGCACATCTGGTGAAAAGATGATGATATTATAATGCATTTCCACCGAGCAATATCATCCAACAACCATGAGCGATGCAGATAAACATTTTTCATGATATATAAGAATGCCAGGTGCATGGAAGTTAACAACCCTAGCTTGACCCGATATTGATTGTTTTTGTATTTTACTCTAATCATTAATTTTAGTGACATTTTTGTCCTTTCTTCTTGTTAGCTATTTTTACATTTATATCATGATTTTGTTAGCAAGATCATATAGTTGGAAGGATTTTTTTTTAGCAATTATTACTCAATCTCAAGGCTATGATAGTGAGTATGGATGCAATAAATGAAATATAGATGTGATTTTAGAAGACAATGCCTGGAATATTTCGTTATAATTTTAAATAATCCTATGGTTCTGTTGACGGGAAAATTTGTCCGACCAACAGTAGGGGATCTCCCCGGTAAAAAGTCCCGATTAGAATCTAAACTGTTTGTGATAGGGATCTCATCCGGGGTGTGGGTCTGGCTACCACTGAATACTCCTTCTCCTGGACACAAATGAGCCCTACAGAGTTATAGGCATATAGTTATCGGATGATACAAGACAAAATATCGATGATTGTCAACGAGCATAAACACTACAAATAGCAAGATAAAAAAGAAACACGTAGCTGAAGGAGATGTTGTTAGTAGCATATCAATAAGGTCATGTTTGTAAAAGTTGTTTAAACCATAGAAGAAACAATTCTGCTTGGCAAGAACAACTTGTGCATACTTGGGCGTTTTCATGAATAAGATAGATGTCAATAATAAAGTTACAAACATCTCTTATGTAAATAGCATACCATCATTAACACATTCAGTGAGATGAAAATGCATAAAGAGTATAAGAAGAAAACGCAGATAAATTAATCATAAGATATTAGACGTATACAAAAAAATACTCATAGTATTGACACATTGAGTCTCATCAGATCCAATAGTGGATTTAAGACAAATGCTTGTATTCATTCATAAGGGGTTGTTCAATGCTTTACAACTCTCTTCTCTCCTTTGGAGTCCAAAAAAAAAGATCCTTTACAAGTCCCCGAAGGGAGTATATATAAGACAAAAGTGACCCTTGAGTGTCTTGACTCTTCACCTTGTCACCTGTTGGTATGCTTTGCGATCTGAATGGAAGGTGCGACCTACGACCTGACCGTGGAAGATGTGACCTGTGACCTGACCATGTAATATGCGACCTACAACCCCTCCTGTAGGCTGTACCTTGCAATCTGATCATGGGAGCGTGTGTGTGATTGCGAGGTCGGGAACATCTACTTGTTGCTTTTTAAGGAAATTTTTCCATGCACGATAATCCATAGCAACTGGGGAGATCAGAGGAGTATCTTCCCTTAACATGTGCAGACATTCTAGGGCATTTGGGATCAAATTTTCTCTCTTGATTGTGACCTGGTTGGATAAGGAAGCCAGTTTGGTGTAAATCCAAACCGACGTCACGATGAACTTAACCAAGTTCTCCTGCGATGCCGGAAGATCAGGTGTAGCGGCAGCTTGTCTAATAGGCTGCAGGAATGCTTGAATTTCCTGATTTACCTGTTCCCGTGTCTTATCTTCGCCTAATGTACCTAGAGAAGGAATATGGTGCAGCTCAACAATCGAGTCAATGCCGCTGATCAAATTCTCATAGGCGGTCATCACCTTCTCTAGGTCTTTGAATAACTTCTCCTTGGATTGCACCTTCATGCGAAATTGGACCTTGTCGTTCTGAGTGTGAATCCAATATTTCTTGGGAAAATTTTCTAGAGCCTACAGATATCTGTTTGTCCATTCTATCATTCTATCCAAGGTGGTGGAGGCCTCTTTCCGTTGCTCGTTCCTCTTCTTAGTTTCCACTTGAGCTCTAAGTAGAGGTGCAACTATTTGCTTTATGGTGAACATTTCCTCGTATACTTGCCTCATGCTAGCTTCCAGTGTCACCAAATCTCTTTGGACGGTGAGTGGTACTTCGTTAATAAGGGTGTTCTTATCTTGGAGTTGTTGGATTTCTTCCCTTAGTGCTTTCTTTTCTTGCTCCAACCTAGCTTCCCTTTGTTCGGAGTCTTGTAATATATTTTGTAGCGAGAGGATTTCCCTACTCATCCGGCTCACGTTTTCATCTGTGGCTGCGGTGAAAGCAGTGCCAGCTGATGCTATCATTACAGGATTGGTCCTAGTGTCTAGGACTATATCCTTTTCCGTTGTGGCCGTGAATCGCATGGCAGGGTTCCGTGCTAGGCATCTCCTCTTTTCCTGCTTGATTTTGAATGTGAATTGGTCATAAGTGAGTCTCATCATATTGAACACTTCCTCCTCCTGTCCTTCGGAGGTACCTGGTTCTGAGAGTGAAAAACATGTGTTAATTGCAGGTACTTCGATGGGGGCAGCTCTGTCTGTACCCCTGTTACTGGAGGAGGTGTCTCGGTGTCTTTGGAAGAATTGTCTTTCGATCTTCGATCGTCTTCCTCTTTTCTCTTTTGTTCTGCTTCTCCTTTTAATAGCCACTCTGCCTCTGCCTTATCTTGTTCTTCCTTTTGTTTGTGCTCAGCTTCTGCTTTTGTTTCCTCTTCTTCCTTCCTTTTTCATTCAGCTTTTGCTTTTGTTTCCTCTTCTTCCTTCCTTTTGCGTTCAGCCTCCACCTAATCTAATTCTTTCTTGAGCTGCTGCTCAGCTTCTGCTTTCGCCTCCTGCTCTTCCTTTATTTTGCAGGCATCCTCCGCTTGTTTCTTTCTCTACTCTGCCTTCAGGTGTTTCTTACATTTATCTTCATCCTCTTTTGCTTTCTTTTCAGCTTCTCGCTGAGCTTTTGCTTCCTTTTATTTCTATTGGGCAGAAGAGCTATGGCCTGTGTTAGTTCGAGGCTTCTTGGCCTGGGAAGATGAGGCTCCTCCCAATTCGTGGATTCTCTCTTCTAGAGTTTGATCATCTTGGTCCTCCCAATTGGTCAATGCTTCCGGGGCGAGTTCCCTATCCTTATTGTACCAGTTTATTACCCCATCTTCAGCTTGGCGTTCAATATGTTAGTAGCTCCGTCTAAACTTGACCCATTTGCAATGGGTAGGGACTATCCTCTCAGGATCATATGTCCGGTAATATAAAGGCGTTAGGAAGAATCCTCTAATTTGTTCAGCTTCCACCTCCACTTCTTTAAAATCCTTGACTGTATAAGCACCAATAGTGAGCGGCAGTGTAGGCCATGGCTTCTTCTTACCTTTAGTAAGGACCTTCGAGAAGCCGGAAGTCATCTGATAAAATACTTCTTGAAGTAGCATCCTGTCAGTGACAAATCGGGGCAGAGCATGGGAGTCTTGAATGAACCGAAGACTTAGATGAAGGTGCCTTCTGCAAATGGAAACCAATGTGATACCTTGACTATTGTTTCCATGGCTTGCCAGGACATGCATGGGGTATCCTGACCAAACAATTTCCCGTAGAGTGTAGGGATGAAACTGTGTGCGATTGGCTCTATATCCTGCTTATATTTGGAGTCCCGCAATACTTGCAACTCCTTGTGAATTGGGCGTGCGCATTCCTGATCCTAGTTGTGAGCCCATCCCTCAAAGTAACACCTGCACAAACTGCATCCAATAGATAGGAGGCCATGTAAAATTCGGACGAGTATCCCTCCTTGGGTGCTAGTGCCGCAGATATGTTTGTTTTGAGGGCCGCTATTAGTAAGCCGACCCAATTGAAATGGGTGCCATGTACAGTAATAAAGTACATAAGGGATACCCAAGAACCGCTAAAAGTGGTGGCATCGAGATGGCCATACATTCTACAAAGCATAGCTGCTACGAGCTTATAGACCTTCCTGAGGCCTACTACTTGATATTCCTGGTCCTTCTTGACTTTGAACTTCTCTGGTTCTTCCCACCATCCTCTCAAGGTGTCTACTATGGGAACCGCATGGGTGGTGGCCCATTCCTCTGTGAACGTTTTTTCCTGCTCTGGAAGTGCGTAATATTACTCTGCATCCTAGCCTTTTAAATTTGCAAAAGCTTTGCCCTCGTGATCCCGAATCACCCACATCCTGGGGTCAATCTTTTGTATGATCCATTCAATAATCTTGGCGCATGGGAATATGGATGGGTGGGCCCCTGCGTAATGAAGCTTCGACCTCTTAACTTGCACATATACTTGCCAGTCTGGAAACTTGGGTTGTGCGAACTCTTGGTATACTTGATACCAACTCATGCTTTCTCCTCTGCTGAATATACATGCGATGTCCCCATAGATAGGGGGAGGAGACATAGGTACTTCACTTTATGTGATCTCTATCTCTGGGCTCTTGTTTTTCCTGCGAACCGCCGGAGGCCCCATGTCACTTAAGGCTGAAGAGATAGAGACGCACTCTAGCTCTGCTTGGAGGTTCCCTGGTATGTTCATAAAATAGTCCCAGGATAAGACATGTGCCATATTAATGAATGCTGAATACTTTTTATAACTCTGCCCAACTAAGGTCAAGGAAGGGGTGAATCTGCGACTTAGTGACCTATTGCCTGGGTCGCTGGGTCGCGATGGCTTAAAACTTCAGAGGAAAGTGACCTTGCGACCTAGCAACTAGCGACTAGGTCGCGGGGTCACTGAGTCGCAATGGTCAAAAAATTGATGAAGATGCAACCTTGCGACTTAGTAACTTGTGACCAGATCACTGGGTCGCTGAGTTGCAAGGTCGCAAAAGTTCAGTTTTGAGAGAGGTGCGACTTAGCGACTCAGCGACCAGGGACCGAGGTCGCTGGGTCGCGGGGTCGGAGGTTGCACTAGGGTTGGGCAAACGATTTTGACGGTGACGCGATCTTTTACTTAATTTTAACTTAAATCAATAAAGAAAACAGGGAGGAAAAGCCATGAATTGAAGATGGAATGGTCATTAGAGGAAGAGAGTAACATAGGGGAGGTTGGTTGGCTTCATCTACAAGATGCATAAGAATGACAGGGTTTTGGAGGCTTAGAGAGGGATGCAGGTTCAAAGAGGATCTGAATGGAGGATAGTTGGTGGCTTAAAAAGGGTTAAGATAAGGGGAAGAGGGGCAACAAATATTAAAAATGGAAACATCAAGAGGATTAGGCAACTTACCCGAGAAAATTGCACTCTAGTTGGCCTGTCAAAAGGTTTTTGCTCTCCGTTGCGTGGGTGAAATGCGACCTCTGAGACCTTTCTATTTATAAAGGGGTCATGCGTGTGGGCAATAAATGAGGTCACTGGGTCACAATTAGACCGCGTTGATGACATGTGTGACCTTCCGACCTAGGGGGTCGCGGGGTTGCTAGGTCGCAATTTTTTAAACTTGAATGCGATACACGACTTAGCGACTTGGCGACCTGATAGGTCACAAGGTCGCTAGGTTTTTGATTGGAGAAAATGATCTATTTGTCGACTTAGTGACTTAAGGCTTTTGAAATATTTGAATTTCAGGTCATGACTTCGCTTCTTGATGCTCGAGGGCTCAAAAAAAATTTAGAGGGTGAAATTTTTGGAGGGTGTTGTAGCGGCTACAACAAATGGCTATTCACTGGTAGGGTCTAGAATCTATGCTGGTGTTTCATGTTGAGGGGGGTGGGAGGGTGTAGAGCACTGTTTCTTTCACCCCGTTGGTCCCATTTCTTCCATCTTCGAGCCTTGCGTGCTTGCTCTCCCTATCCGCCTGCCCTTGGGTGCTGGTTTACCATGTTTTCATTCTTGGAGACCGGATGGAAAAGTTTGGAGTAACCTCGAGATTTTTTGGATCCAGTATAGTTTATTTGGTCCTCATTGTGATGCTCCACTTCCAGAAAACCGGATGGTCCTAGCGGAGTCACTGCCTAGGAATCACAAGCGTTGCTTCGCTGCTAGAGAGCCTGGTCAGTACCCCGACGGAGTCATCATATCGCCTCTCTGCGCGGGAAGAATTTCTCAATCCTTTACCCTTTATTCATGTGCTAAAACACATTTATTAAAATGTGCTCAGGGCACTTATTTTCCGTGCTCAGGGCACTGAGTTATTTGGCAATTATTTCCTGGGCGGATGAGGGATCCCGACTTATTTTACTTGCAAGAGAGGTTTCTCCTAGTCTACATGAGGACTTGGGGTTTTCCTGGATTTTCGTTCGTCACCTGAGGCTGACTCCTCCCTTTTCCATCTAGTAACTGATTTAACCGAACATTTCATTTTTCACAGTAGTCCCCTGGGCTTGGATACTAGGTAAGCTGCCGCGTCTTAGTCCGAGGGCCTAAGTCATGTTCTCGCCACTGAGTGCCCATCACAGGTATGCTTGCCTTTTTTACACTTTGGGAGGAGATAATACACCAGCATAGATCCCGACTCAGTATGCCACTTGGGTAGCTTGTATATCCCCTTTCAAAAATTGGATGCCAAAGGAAAGAAACGGCTAACGAGAGGCTGTGTGGAAAAAGTGATTTATTGAAAACAAGAAAGGTAAAGAACAACAAAAAACAAGACAAACTATGGTACAGGGCGTAGCGACGGACCGTAGGGGCTGTTAGGTGAAATAGTGCTTAAGGTCGTGTCCATTCACAGGGAGGACCTCAATCCTTCCTTCAAGAGTCTGTAACCTGTAAGTGTGGGAACCGAACTTCTCTCTGATCTGAAAAGGGCCTATCCATAATGCCTGGAACTTAGAGTGTTTCCCTTTATCTTCGTGAGCTTTATCCCATTTGAGGACAAGGTCACCTACTTCGAAAACCTTGTTCCCGGCTGACTTCTTGTCAAACCATCATTTTATCCGTCCTTGGTGGATGGCGAATTTTTCCCGATTTTTTTTCCTTTCCTCCTCAAGCTTCAATAGTGTGTCTATTCGGGCTTGTAAAGTAGGGCAAGGAGTGCCATGGGTCTCCTGAGATAAACGGAGGGCTGGGAGAGACAATTTGGGAGGAATGATAGCTTCTTTTTCGTATACGAGGAAGAATGGGGAGGTGCCTAGGGAAGGTTTGGGTGTGACTCAATCTGCCCAGAGGGCATTGTGGAGTGCCCTATGCCAATTTCGTTTTTGGGACATCAGAGTCTTTTTGATGATGCGGATTAGGTTCTTGTTGGTTGACTCGGCTAACCCGTTTCCTTGAGGGTAATAGTTGGTAGAATGTTTAAGTATGATACCATTTTCTAGAGCAAAATCATATAATTTCAATGATGAGAAATATGTTGCATTATCAAAAACAAGGGAGGTTGGAACGCCAAACCTAAACATGATGCATTGGGTGAGGAAGGCTATTACCTCTTGATCATTGACTTGACGTAATGGTATTGTTTTAACCCACCTTATGAAGTAGTCTGTGGCGGTGAGGATGCACCTATGTTGCTTGGAAGAGTGTGGTAGGATTTCCCCAATCACGTCTAGCCCCCATTGTTGAAACGGCTCTTCCACTACGACAGACTGTAATGGGGCCGAAGGCCATATATCTCTATTTGCGAACCTTTGGCACTGTTGGAATTTCCAGACATGTGTGTGTGCATATTTAAACAAATTAGGCCAATAGAAACCGACAAGCATGATCTTGTGAGCAGTGTTGTCTCCTGCATAGTGTCCCCCGGCGGGGTCATCGTGAAGTTCTGCCAATACTTTATGTGCCTCTTCCCATTCCAAACAGCATAGCAAGACACCGCTGTGATGTTTGCGAAACAAATTACCCTGCACTAGCTGGTAGGATATAGCTTTCAGTCTCAACGCACGCTTCTGCTTGGTAGTTAAAGCAGGGCCCATGGTGCTGTGTTTCAGATATTGCAGGAGATCTATGTACCAAGAGGATGTATCCTGCGGGGCTGCGCTATCAGTTTGATACATATTGATCTCGTGTTCCCAATTTTCTTCCTCATTGCCCCATGAGTCTACTACCTTTGCGGCCATGCGACACAATCCTTGGCCCTTTACAGTGTGTGCTGGCTTGAATTCCAGGTCATATTCTTGAAGGCATGGCATCTAGTTGCCTCGTCGCTCACCCAGCTCCTATTGTACGAATAGTGAGCAAATGGCTGGGTGAGGCATGAAGACTGTGACATGATTCTTCAAAATGTACGGCCTGAAATGTTTAACTGCCTTGTATACCGCGTAAGCTTGTTTGTCAATATCTGGATAATTCAGCTCGACGCCTTGTAATCTAGTGCTCATAAATGATATAGGCTGCTCATCGTTGTTGTCATCTTTCTGAGTGAGGACAGAGGCCAAAGATGAATCAGAGGCAAAGGTGTAAAAGATAAAGCCTTTGTTGAAATCCAGACTATAAAGAGCGGTTGCTTTTGCAATGGCTCATTTGATGTTGTCGAACGCTTCTTTCTCGAGAGGATTCCATTTAAAGTTAGCGTTTTTCTTAATCATGCCTTGTAATGGTTTCACGATCTGAGTGAAACCTGATATAAATTTTCGGACGAGGTTGATTTTGCCAAGGAAGGACTGCATAGCTTTTCTTCCACTTGGGGGTGATATTTGAGCGATGAATTTCGCACGTTTCGGATCCACCACTATGCCGTCTCGAGTTATTATGTGTCCCAACAAGTTCCCTTCGGCGACGGTGAACACGCTTTTCTTTAGGTTAAGTGAGATCCCGTATTTCTGACACCTTTCAAAAATTTGCTTGAGGTGGTGTATGTGGTCAGATCTGTGCTTTGAAAACACGGTGACGTCATCAAGGTATACTACCATGCTTTTCCCAATAAGTCCTCTGAAGGTGATCCAGGTGGATAAAACAGGTACAGGTACAAGTGGCCTGAGTAAAAGGCTCAAAAATCAAAGTGTTTGTATTGCTCTCGAACCAAGTTCACGTTGTAGACCTCGTAATTATGAATCCAACGGCGCAGACGGCACTCAATTCCGAGTCCGTATGAAGGAGTTAGGAGCAATCAAAGTTCGGAGGTTGACTTGATGATGTGGCAAACTAAGGAGGCAAAAATTTTGCTGAAACCCGGCCATCGGATTCTGAACAACCTGGCCAGATTTCGAGAAAATTTGTGGGACCGTTAAATGCACTCCTTCGGTCAAAAATCCGAAGGTTCAAAAAACAACAATTTGTTTTAAATAACAAATAAAACAAAAAAATATATATGTATGGGTGGCGGGCCACCAACCCCGCCACCCCATGCAAATCCGCACATATTATAAAAAGAATTGTTGTTGGAGGGTGGGTGGTCAGCCCCGCCACCCCCGCGGTCCCCACAATAGTTAATATTAACGGGCAGGGTTTGTTAAACACCGCCGCCGTCCTATATACATGTGGCCCATTTTCATACGGGGCGAGCCGCCCAATATGGGTCTGGCCCCCCACATCTACATCAACTCTGTTTAAAATATAATACGATTCAACGCCCAAGTAAAATATATGATGCGGTTAAAACAAAAATCAAACAGTCGGCCTTTTTATGGAGGGGTCGGGATTTGACAACCCGACCTCCTCCCAAACAAAGTGGATCCTTAACCATTATGCCAACGGTTTCTTTGTAAAGTCCGCTCGTGATTTTTTATTTAAAATCGTCTTTTTACAAGTGCGCAAAGGCCATGGAGAAGCGGAGCACGCACACGGTTCGAGTTTAATATTTTTTTAATTGCAGACCAGTGCGCCCAAGGAATGGAGCAGCGCGCACGGAGTTCAAAGTTTATTATTTTTTAATTGCAAGTGCAGTGGACCCATGAGCCCAGAAAGAGGCAGGCGGAACCTTGATTGAGGCCAATTTTCAGGAGGGTGAAATTTTGACTTTGTCCAAATGGGACAAATTTTATGTCGTTTCAGCACTACTCGATGCCACGAGTCTGATGGCGTGCTCAGTTTCTGCATCTGAGTTTTCAAATTTTCAGCCACTTTTGGAAGTGGGTTATGCCGGTGTCAGATTTTTGCATGTGAGCAGTCGTTTTCACCTTTTTCGACGCTGCAAGATTGATGGTGTTTTCAGATTCAGCCGCAGAGTTGCTCAGCCTTCAGCGAATGGCAGCATGAGGTATATGATGTGGATTCCATGTACTTCTTCATTTATTTCTCTTTGAGATGCATTATGTCTTACAGATCCCGGTTGATACATGAGTCGTGGGATCTTTCTTTGTGTTGTTATTGATGTACTTTAAGCTATGTATTTGTGTCATGTATGAGCCCCTTTTATGCCACATTGGCGGGATGCTCTTATCTGCTATGTGTATTTTTCAGATCCCTTGTTTGCCAGGATTGGCGGGATACTCTTATTCGCTACATGTCAGCTATGGTCATACTGATAGGAGTCTTTCTTTATGTACGAGAGTTCTTCAGTGGAACATCTCTTAAAGAAGTCAAGCCACTCCTGCGTGAGGGCAATTTTTCCTTGTATGTCATACTGAAACATAGCCATGTACATCTCTTCTTACAGCACATAATGCAGCGGCCTACACCATCTTGACACCGAGGCCCGGAGATGTAGTCCCTCCTGGACGAACTCCGTCATCAAACAACGTGTTCTTATGATTGCTGATCTTGTTCATTTATGTTCCTCTTATTTACAGCTACAATTGTTCATTTCAGTTCTTTAACGTCTTAATTAAATGCAATTCTATTTATCAGCCGAAGTAAAAGGTCTTGGTTAAGGGGTATTAAGATTTTACCCTGGATCAGAAGGCGACGTCCATAGCTCTTTGGAAGGTGGTGCCGGCATTAATCAGCCCAAAGGGCATGCGTCTGAAAGAAAATGTTCCCCACTTAGTTCTGAATGTGGTTTTGAGCCGATCGAGCTTAGCCACTAGTACTTGATTATACCCTGAAAACCCATCCAATAGAGAGAACATTTCTGACCCTGGTACAGCTTGAAGGATTTACTCCATAGGAGGGACCGGATACTTGTCTTTGTTGGAGGCTCTGTTCAAATTCCTAAAGTCTACACACAAATGGATTTCGGCAAATTTCTTTCGAGCAAGGACCAAGTTGGACACCTAGGTCGAATGTCTAACTTTGAAAATTATCCACGCATCCAAGAGCTTCTTCAGTTCCTTTTGGATCATTGGTTCTAGAGTTGGGTGTACTTTTCCCAGTTTTTGTTGGAACGATTTCACTCCTTCCTTAATGGGTATGACGTGTTGGATGATCCGCGTATCATAAGTCCGAGGTCATCATATGTCCAGGCAAACATATCTCAGTATTTATTAAATAATCTGGTGAATGCTTGTTTCTCCTGAGGGGTGCACTCATTAACTAAATTTACAAGCTTGGGATCCTTGTTTGTCTCGAGGTTAATTTGTCGGTGTGCTAACGTGGAACTTTGCACCTTCGTATTTGGGGGCCCTCGGAAACTGTTCTGTAAGTCGAACAAATTTTCGAGTGACATGACCCCTTTGGGTATGGGATTTTCTTTCCAATTTCTTAGTTCCTCCTGCAAAGCCCGATCATGATCCTCTTCTTCCATAACTGCGTCTTTGAATATATCTGTATTGAGCATGAAATCCAGCACCTGTTGGTCATCATTGAAAACTCGTAAATTAGTAACATTGTCTGGTATGGATGGCTTGTATATAACTTCAATAGAAAATCCGTCTCTAAGTGGGGTTGAACCTAGCGGCAGTGTTGGGAAGTGTATCGGCTACTACATTATGCATTATAAGTACAGATTTAATACCAAAAGCATCAAAAAGCTGAAATTAAATTCCATACCTCTTGCTGGTAACCTTTCAGATGGGGATACAAGCAATGGATGGTGTTGCGTACCTAGCGAGTGATAATATTGGAATCGCCAATTACCTTTAAACAACGGACTTTTAGATCTATGGCCTTTTGGAGTCCCAGTAACAGTGCCTCATACTCGACTGTATTATTGGTGCACTGTTACTCTAACCGGCAGGAAATTAGAAATTTGTTCTTCTGAGGGTCTAGCAAGATGCAGCCTGCGTTAGCCTTGTCTTGGGTTTTGGAGCCGTCATAGTATAGGGTCCATGTTTCATCTTCTGGTTGGACAAGGCTATTCGAGCCTGTTGAGGATGTGCTAGGGGCATCAGTTTCTAATGAATCTTTGTTCGATGGGGAGGAGTTTTCTGCAACCAAAAGCAGCTCAGAATGAATGTCTTGGGTGATCGGGGAATGGTGAGTCTGATAACAACCAAATATGGAATCTAAGAAACACATACCGAGCTCTTCTTGCATGAAACTGACTGGTTCGCTAGTTGCATCCAGGTCAGTCACAGTATGTTTCATGTATGGTTCACTCTCGATCCATATTTGGTTATTCTTGCCTTTGTACGGGAGCCAAAGGTGGGACCAATCAGTGGCGAAGTACCCATGGAGCTTACTGGACCAATATCTTCTCAACAGAAGGCCATAGGCCTCGGGGATATCCACGATTACTATGTCGTTGCACTGATTCACTCTAGAGTCGGAGGATAAATGGATAATGACGTTGGTTAGTTCGCCCACTGCGGGGACTTGAGATCTGTCGATATGGATGATTCTGGCGTCAGTTTTCTCAGGGCGGATGTTTAACTTCTTGCACACGGATAAGGGCATAACATTCGTGGATGCATTGTAATCGATGAGGCAGTTGTGGACATTGAAGTTAAAGATCTCAAAGGAGAGGAGGAAAGGTGGCGTAGTTCCCCTGGAGTTGGTGTTCACAACATTCACGATGGATTGGGGACCAGTAGCAGTTTGGGCAGACGTGATGCTTACGGGTTTGGTCGCCAATAGATTGGAAAAGGTATTAAGAATGAGATCTCGTTGGTTAGCAATGAGAGCGAGCTCGTAGAGAGAGATATTGGCCCTGGTATTCTTCATGTCCTTGATAATTTTATACCCAGAATCTGTGGGTGAGGTGGGCTCGGTGGTGTTCTTAGGGGAAACTAATGAAGCTTTAGTCTTGGGGCCTTCTCAGGGAGTGGTTGGACTAAATTTTTCAAGATTTTTGTCTTGGTTTTCTGTGTTCGAGGGCAGAATTTTTCTTAAGAAGGCTTTTCTTTTCTCTTCGAAAGAATGCTTAGGCATCGGGCCTTTGCTCCTCAAGCCATCGTTTCAAGGGGGTTTAGATTTAGGTTCATCAGCTAGGTTTATCCCAGAGGTGGGAAGGGGAGACTCTCCATGTATGACCTTGAAAGCGAGGACAGTGGAGCCCATATCTTCATCTGGGGGGGGAATTTCCTCGTCGTCTGAAATAGCCTCCTCCTCCATATCCCCGGGGGTTTGATCTTCTAGAAGTTGGTTCACCACTACGATCATGCTATTAATCCACTGGGGACAAGTATTCTTTGAGTGAGAGGCTTGATGAAAAGGACAAAAATTGTCCTTGACGATTTCCTCAACGTTAAGACCAGCACTCGAGTTGGACGGGGGTCGATTCATGACGGGGTTATTATTTCTGAAGAAAGGTTTCTGCGTTTTAGCAGTTGGGACAGAATCATTGTTTTTCCTTTTCAGGTCAGAGACTTCGTTGGTCAGCAACTTGAGGGATTTTGTAATACTTTCAAAATCAAAGGGGTCCTTATCTTTGTCTCCATTTTTATGGCTAGAGGATTGGGTTCTCTTCGTGGTTGTTTTTTTATCATCCTGCCCCTCGTGTTCAATGGCACCTATGGACAGCATGTCCTTTACGACAGTAAGGGTAGTAGTGTAATTGGCTACCAAGGTAGCTCTGGTCTCGAATTTCATGAACACAGCAATATCCCGTGGGAGGGCTCTAGTGTAGTAGTAAATGGTAATAGAATAATCTAAGGCCATGTTTGGAGGGAAATTATTCAATATAGTGGCGAAACGTTGATTGAAATCCTTGACCTTCTCCTTCTTCTGACATTTCAGTGTGTTGAGCTCTGTGAGGAGCATCGAGGGGGTTTTATCTTCTGAGAATTTTTGCAGGAAGGTATGACAGAAGTGTTCCCACGAAGGGATAGAAGCAACGGGGAGCGACCGATACCATGTTGCACCCTTATTTTCAAGAGTATGAGGAAAAAGGTGGCATGCTACGTCGTCATACTACACTCTCATCATCTGTAAAGACAGGTAGAATTTTTTGATTGGGTCTTCAGCCAAAGTACCTTTCTCGGGGTCAAACTTAGGGAGATGTTTTTCAGGGTGTCGGGGCATGTCATGGAGGGGACCTTGGATACCTAAGGGGGACTGAGCCATCCAAGCTAAAGGTTGTACACATCTGGCCCGCTGGTGGCGTGGTATGTATACATGTCCCCTCTCACTTTCGGATTCACTACCCATGCCAGACCCGGAGGCCTCACCCTCATGGCGGGACTGCATGTCTTGGTTTTCTCCACGGTTTCCTGTATTTCTGATGTTTTTCCAGTTGTAAAGAAAATGAAACTTGTTCTAGTTTTGGTGGGGGGTGGTCAGCATTTTGTCCTCGCCCATGGCCTCGGCCTCCCCTGCCTCTGTTACCTCGACCTCTCCCAGCTCCTTCCCCGTGTGGGTCGTTGGCTTGCGTGTTATCATGCAAAACATGGTCAGGTTGGGGGCCGGTGTTGGGGTTAGGTTTAGTGATTTCGGGGCCATCTTCTTCCCCCTCCCTAGGGATATCTGGGGGGGCTTCCAAATTTCGCTCAACTACGTCTACATAATCTTCGATCATAAGACCCACAAGCTAAGGAAGGGAGTTGACAAGGGTTCCTTGGCACGTATGATTAGCTGCAAGAGTTCTAGGATTTGCCAAGGAACTAGTGACCAGGGCTTGCTGTAAGCCCTTGACAATTTTGTAGGCGATAGGGCATAGGGCACTTAACTGGGCTAAATTAACCTCATAGAAAGGGGGTTCCTCCTCCTGGGAGTTCTCCAAAGGGGGAGGGCCGGTATTGTCATGTATGGTCTCCCCTTGGGGAGTTTGTAATGGGATGTTACTTATGTGCTAGGAGGTTGCCATCAGCCCTCCTTCTAGCGCCAAATCTGTTGACGGGAAAATTTGTCTGGCCAATAGTAGGGGATCTCCTCGATAAAAAGTCCCGATTAGACTCTGAACCGTTTGTGATAGGGATCCCGTTCGGGGTGTGGGTCCGGCTACCGCTGAATACTCCTTCTCTTGGACACAAATGAGCCCTGCAGAGTTATAGGCATACAACTATCGGATGATACAAGAAAAAATATCGATGATTATCAACGAGCATAAACACTACAAATAGCAAGATAAAAAGGAAACATGCAGTTGAAGGAGATGCTGTTAGTAGCATATCATTAAGGTCGTGTTTGTAAAAGTTGTTTAAACCATCTAAGAAACAGTTTTGCCTGGCAAGAACAACTTATGCATACTTGGGCGTTTTTGTGAATAAGATAAATGTCAATAATAAAGTTACAAACATCTACTATGTAAATAGCATAACATCATTAACACATTCAGTGAGCTGAAAATGCATAAAGAGTATAAGCAAAAAACATAGATCAATTAATCATAAGACATCAGACATATACGAAAAAATACTCATAGTATTGACATGTTGATTCTCATCAGATCCAATAGTGGATTTAATACAAATGCTTGTATTCATTCATAAGGGGTTGTTCAATGCTTTACAACTCTCTTCTCTCCTTTGCAGTCCAAAAAAAAAAATCCTTTACAAGTCCCCAAAGGGAGTATATATAAGACAAAAGTGACCCTTGGGTGTCTTGACTATTCGCCTTTCCGCCTGTTGGTATGCTTTGCGACCTAAATGGAAGGTGCGACCTACAACCTGACTGTGGAAGATGTGACATGCGACCTGACCATTTAAGATGCGACCTGCGACCCCTCCTGTAGGTTGTACCTTGCAATATGATCATGGGAGTGTGTGTGTGATTGCGAGGTCGGGAACATCTACTTGTTGCTTTTTAAGGAATTTTTGCCATGCACAATAATCCACAACAACTGGGGAGATCAGAGGAGTATCTTCCCTTAACCTGTGCAGGAATTCTAGGGCATTCGGGATCAAATTTTCTCTCTTGATTGTGACCTGGTTGGATAAGGAAGTCAGTTTGGTGTAAATCCAAACTGGCATCACAACGAACTTAACCAAGTTCTCCTACAATGTCGGAAGATCAGGTGTAGCGACGACTTGTCTAATACGTTGCAGGAATGCCTGAATTTCCTGATTTACCTATTCCCATTTCTTATATTCTCCCAATGTACCTAGAGAAGGAATATGGTGTAGCTTAGCCATCGATTCAGTGCTGCTGATCAAATGCTCATAGGCGGTCATCACCTTCTCTAGGTCTTTGAATAACTTCTCCTTGGATTGCACTTTCATGCAAATTTGGACCTTGTCGTTCTGAGTGTGAATCCAATATTTCTTGGGAAAAGTTTCTAGAGGCTGTGGATATATGTTTGTCCATTCTATCATTCTATCCAAGGTGGTGGAGGCCTCTTTCAGTTGTTCATTCCTCTTCTTATTTTCTTCTTGAGCTCTAAGTAGAGGTGCGACTGTTTGCTTTATGGTGAACATTTCCTCGTATACCCGCCTCATAGTGGCTTCCAGTGTCACCAACTCTCTTTGGACGGTGAGTGGTACTTCGTTAATAAGGGTGTTCTTATCTTGGAGCTGTTGGATTTATTCCCTTAATGCTTTCTTTTCTTGCTCCGACCTAGCTTCCCTTTGTTCGGAGTCTTGTAATCTATTTTGTAGGGAGAGGATTTCCCTACTCATCCGGCTCACGTTTTTTTTCTATGGCTATGGTGAAAGAAGTGTCGGCCGATGCTATCATTACTAGATTGGTCCTAGTGTCCAGGACTATATCCTTTTCCGTTGTGGCCGTGAATGGCACGACAGGGTTCTGTGCTAGGCATCTCCTCTTTTCCTACCTCATTTTGAATGTGAATTGGTCATAAGTGAGTCTTTTCAGATTGAACACTTCCTCCTCCTGTCCTTTGGAGGTACCTGGTTATGAGAGTGAAAAACGTGTGTTAATTGCAGGTGCTTCGATGGGTGGCAGATCTGTCTGTACCCCTGTTACTAGAGGAGGTGTCTCAGTGTCTTTGGAAGAATTGTCTTTCGATCTTTGATCCTCTTCCTCTTTTATCTTTTGTTCTGCTTCTTCTTTTAATAACCGCTCTGCCTTTGCCTTATCCTATTGTTCCTTTTATTTGTGCTCAGCTTTTGCTTTTATTTCCTCTTCTTCCTTCCTTTTGCGTTCAACTTCTGCTTTTGTTTCCTCTTCTTCCTTCCTTTTGCGTTCAGCCTCCACTTGATCTAATTCTTTCTTGAGTTGTCGCTCAGCTTCTGCTTTTGCCTCCTGCTCTTCCTTTATTTTTTGGGCATCCTCCACCTATTTCTTTCTCTGTGTTGAGATTGCAACAAGATGATGAGCTTAGTGGAAATAAGTCACCTTCACTAAGTGGGCCCGCAGGCTATTTTTGGTGCAAGTCTATTTTTAGACATGTCGATCATATTCTATGAGTTGCAGGATGCTATTTGTGGATGGTTGGTCAAGTCGGAAAAAATAGATGGAATTCTATTTTTATACATATTAGGCAGAATCTATTTTTAGATTTCCAGTCTAAAAATAGATATGTCGAATATTATTAGCTCTTAATAATATTTGGACTATAAACATTATCTTATTCTCTTGGAGCACTTCAGTTAAGTGCACAGATGTGGCACAAGAGCTGACAAAAGGAATTACGCTATTCCTGAGGGTTAAGTGGATCTATTGCATGGATACTTCAGTTAGAACTCATGTGACAGAGTTTGGTGGAGTTATTGAGGTCGTTGATGGAGTTATGTTTAGTTTAACTGAGTTAAACATAGTTGAGATAGTTGTATCTAGTCTAACTGAGTGATACACTAGTGAGAGTGGTGTGAATTAATTATTAATTAATTCACTAATTATTAACTCATTAATCAACTAAAGAATACATCAGTTAACTACAGTGCATGGACAGTTTCAGTGGAGACAAGTGAAGAGGTGGGTGAAAGAGCAGTGTGACTATCAGTTGTGACTATATTGTTGCATGATTTGAAACAACCAGTGATTGGAGATGTCGATGAGGATTGCGTGAGAAAGGCTGGAACAATTCGATTTCATTCAGAGCCATTCTTTAGTAGTGATTGCGCAGGAGAGGTAGGTTATCAGATGGCAGAGATTGGAGCATGTGATTTGCTAGATCGGGCTTGATTAGTGTGTAGCAATTGGAGATTGTACTGAGAGATTTATGAGGAGCTATGTATAATGATTTTTACATGATATCTATGAAATATAATATACAGATAGTTGGGGGTTTTCAACTTTAAGCTTTCCCATAAAATACTGTGTTCATATGTGTGATTGTTTATGGTTTTAGTGTGCGCATGCGATTGTTTTTATTTCCGCAGTTAATGATTAATGGTAGAAGAGATTTTGTATTGTGCATGAAGTTAAAATAGTGTGTGATCAAGAGAATCTCGGTGTATAACATATTAGTTATCAAATTTCTACACTCTACTCTGCCTTCAGGTGTTTCTTACGTTTATCTTCATCCTCTTTTGCTTTCTTTTCAGCTTCTCGCTGAGCTTTTGCTTCCTTTTATTTCTATTGGGCGTAAGAGCTATGGCCTGTGTTAGCTCGAGGATTCTTGGCCTGGGAAGATGATGCTCCTCCCAATTCGTGGATTCTCTCTTCCAGAGTTTGATCATCTTGGTCCTCCCGATCGGTCAATGCTTCCGGGGTGAGTTCCCTATCCTTATTGTACCAGTTTCTTACCCTATATTCAGCTGGGCATTCAGTATGTTGGTAGCTCCATTTAAACTTGGCCCGTTTGCAATGGGCAGGGACTATCCTCTCAGAATCATATGTCTGGTAATCCAAAGGCGCCAGGAAGAATCCTCTGATTTGCTCAACTTCTGCCTCCACTTCTCTGAAATCCTTGACTGTATAAGCACCAGTAGTGAGCGGAAGTGTGGGCCATGGCTTCTTCTTACCTTTAGTAAGGACCTTCGAGAAGCCTGAAGTCATATGATAACATACTTCCTGAAGTAGCATCCTGTCAGTGACGAATCGAGGCAGAGCATGGGGAGTCTTGAATGAACCGAAGACTAGGATGAAGGTGCCTTCTGGAAATGGAAACCAATGTGCTACCTTGACTATTGTTTCCATGGCTCGCCAGGACATGCATGGGGTATCCTGACCGAACAATTTCCCGTAGAGTGTAGGGATGATACTGTGTGTGATTTTCTCTATATCTTGCTTATATTTGGAGTCCAAAAATACCTGCAAATCCTTGTGAATTGGGCATGAGCGTTCCTGATCCCAGTTGTGAGCCCATCCCTCAAAGTGAAAACTTGCACAAACTGCATCCAATAGATAGGAGGCGATGTAAAATTTGGACGACTATCCCTCCTCGGGTGCTAGTGTTGCAGATATGTTTGTTTTGAGGGCTGCTATCAGTAAGCTGACCCAATTGAAATGGGTGCCATGTACAGTACTAAAGTACATAAGGGATACCCAAGAACCGCTAAAAGTGGTGGCATCGGGACGACCATACATCCTACAAAGCATAGCTGCTATGAGCTTATAGACCTTCTTGAGGCCTACTACTTGATATACCTGGTCCTTCTTGACTTTTAACTTCTCCAGTTCTTTCCACCATCCTCTCAGGGTGTCTGCTATGGGAACCACATGGGTAGTGGCCCATTCCTCTATGAACGTATATTCCCGCTCTGGAAGTGCATAATAGTACTTCGCATCTTGGCCTTTCAAATTTGCAAAAGCTTTGCCCTCGTGATCCCGAATCACCCACATCCTGGGGTCAATATTTTGTATGATCCATTCAATAATCTTGGCACATGGGAAATTGGATGGGTGGGCCCCTGTGTAGTGAAGCTTTGACCTCTTAACTTGCACATATACTTTCCGGTCTGGGAGGTCCTCTGGAAACTCAGGTTGTGCGAACTCTTGGTATACTTGATACCAACTCATGTTTTATCCTCTGCTGAATATACATGTGGTGTCCCCATAGATAGGGGGAGGAGACATAGGTACTTCACTTTATGTGATCTCTATCTCTGGGCTCTCATTTTTCCTGCGAACCGCCGGAGGCCCCATGTCACTTGAGGTTGAAGAGATGGAGACGCACTCTAGCTCTACTTCGAAGTTCCCTGGCATGTTCATAAAACAGTCTCAGGATAAGACATGTGCCATATTAATGAATTCTTAATGATTTTTATAACTCTGCCCAACTAAGGTCAAGTGTAATGTTCCCAAATCAGAATAGCTAGCAATCCATGGCTGGAAAACGCATTTTCCAGAAATGGAGGTAGCAGTATGTGATACCAAGACTTGGATCCCTTAGATGAATGTGTCTAAGACCAAAATCCAAAATTTGGGGCCAAATAAATCCTTCTAGAGTGGTTAAATAGATCTCCCACTACTAGATATCCTCAGGAAGTGCCCGGTGAGGGACTACAACAATTCTTGAACAAGAAATGGAAAGACAATGTTATTTTACAACCATGAGCATATGAAGATCTTATTAAACATCAAATAATGTTATAGCAGCAAAAAGAGTATAATTTCTTGAGGAAACATCCACTCAAGAAAGGCAATGCAAGCCTCAACAAGACAAGTACATGAAAATAGAGAACACTGCTATTTCTGCATAAACCCAAGCTATGAGGACGTAGTTTATAAGAGATATTGCTCCATATTACATAAAAACTGAAAGATATGACAATGTATGGCTCAAATAAAGTGGGGGAGAAAATCTCTAACCCCTGAAAGCAGCAATACAACAATCCCCTAAGGGATTGGCTGAAATACACAAAATGGAAAAAATGCTAGAGTTACTGGGTAGCTGCAGCAACTCAAATCTGGAACTCAATAAAGAAGGCTGAAGATTATGTGCACTCTGAAGTAGACCTTCTCCAATGGATCTCCAAAGTGGAAGGATGATCCTTACACTTGAGATCTCACCCTCCAATCAATATGCAAACCCTCACTGCAGATACTCCATGAAAATAACGTAGTCACTAAGAGGGACTGCGTAGTGAGTGGAATAGAACACTATGGCCAAGTGCCAAGATCTACAAATCAGCTCTCAAGCTTCCAATCTGATCTCCCAAAGAAAGGAAAGACTCTCTCTCTGAAAAACAAGAAATGGAAGAGGTGTTGTGGAGTCTCCAATGCAACACCCTACAACACAGTATTATGATGAGGAACATCTTCCCCATGTGGATCTTTCATCCCCAAGCAATCATCCAAACAAAATGAGCCACCTCCCAATAAGGCAACTCCTAAAAATATCCTTCCACCTCAAGCTCCGAAAAAGAAGGTGGGCTGAAAATGTAAGCATCATAGCCTACCCCAAGCTATCCTCCTCTCCACTTATGATAATTGTAGAGTGTGTGCTGATCCTGGGCTGCAAAATTATTTCCCTCAAGTGGCAAAGTGAAGAAAAATCCTCCAAAGAGTTCTCCTCCAACAATGAAGAACAAGCTGGCCCAAAACAAACCATCCATGAGGAATAGGACAAGGTCATCATAGAGTATCCCAATGAGAATTTTTCTGCAAGTTATACATGATGATACATGATACAAATAATGTCTCACAAGGATGCAACGCAGTTTCATCCACTGCAATCTCAGAAAGGAACATGGCAAGTGGCATACAAAATCCATCACATCTACTAAGGAATAGTAAATGGCTGAATAAAACAACAATACAAGATCAATCACTTGCCCATGGCTATACAATGGATTACTATCAAGTCCATGGTCCACCTCAAAAGAGAACACACATGTAGTAGTGGTGGCTATAACTCCTCCCATGCTCCCATTAGAACATGTAGTGCATAAAATGTGGGAATTTTCTCCCATCAAGGACACATCCAACTCATGTGCCTCATTCATAATCATGCTCCTTATACAAATCTGATCCATATCAGCAAATGGAGTCATTATCAGCAATATAATGAATAAAATGCTGAAGGTTTCAAGTGATGCAAGAAGGTACCAACAACTTTCCCTGTGGTGACAACACAGTTTTACAAGCTGCTGCTTGAGAAAAATACAAGGCAAAATGTTTCTTTTTACATGGTTAACCATGCATGTCTTCATATGGTACATGTTATAGTGAAGCAACTAAACATACATGTGATGATAAAACATTTTCCCAAGGCCACATAAGAGATGGTTGTCTCCATCATACAAGTTGGCCCCATTTTTTCCATGGAGCTCAATGAAAAAATTGCCCTTTTGTGGAGAAATGCACTGAATATGAATGGTAAGAGCATCAAAATATGGTGTTAGATAATACATGGATGTAAAAACAATATTCTTACCATATTTTGAGTGCAAGATGATGCATGTGTATATGAATAATCCCTCCATAGTAGTATGGTACATTCCTAGGAAGAGAAATGAACCATATGTGGCATAAAGATCACCCTCCTTATACTTGGAAATCTAGGTCAAGAAGATCATAGCAAGTGAGGTCATACCAATGTAATAGATGTATCCATCTTCTACTCCATCAATCTCACCTCCTCTTTGTCCTCTAAGTGCCTCAAATGTGAAGTGATCCTGGGGAAACTCCATCAATAACCCCAAGCTCTCAAGTGACAACGATGTTGGCCTCTGCAAATGATCTTTGGCCAACTCACAGCTCCATTCTTTGGCATGCTCCTTGTCAAAGATATCTCCCATAATTCTGAAATACATAAGAAGTCCCTCCCAAGGTGGAAGTGCCTCTCTATCATCAAAATCCAAGGATATAATGCCATCTCCTCCTCCTGCAACATCATGCAAAGTGTGAGAGAAAATATGCTCTTGCTCTCTTAAGAACAAGCAAAGCAACAAAAAATTTTGCTGCCTCCCCATACTATCACATCAACACCATGCATCCATACTCTATGCTACTCAATGATGCAAGTATCCACCCTCCTATTCTTAGGAAGAGTGTTTGCCAAGTGATGGAAAAACTCTTTCAAGAGTAACCAGTGCAGCCAAGCCTCCTGCTGCCTGGTATCATAAATTTGCAAGTAGCCTCCCAGCTCCTTGCTCCTCATCCACATCCACTCAACCCCTTGTGGATGCTCCCTTCTTCTCTGCATCTTGGTACTCCTCCCATGAGGGCTACCATCCTCCCAAATCAAACTCCTGTCTTTGCACTTCATGGGATTTTGAAATGCAATCTTCTCAAGGATCAATGAGACCCTATCAAGACCCAAATAGGTGGTAGGCAAAAACCTCCCATCATGATGTGTATGGCGCAAGGAATGTCCAACACAAGCATGAGAGATGTTATCCATCCTAAGATGTCCTCCATATTCTATTTGCTCTTGTGAGAAAGGAAGAAAATCTTTGCACTCCATGGTGTGTTGAAGTGCACCTCTAATGAGATCTCTCCTTGAGACCTTCCTCTCATCAATAGCCTTCCAAAACCAATGAGGTCTTGGATCTGAAATTAGAAGTTCCTCTTTGAGCTGAGATGAGCTCATTGCGAAAGTGTCATCTTGAAGGGAGAAAGGGTTTCTCACTGCAAGATGTCTACTATCATCCTTCAAGGCTTCAAACCCCAACCTCCAATGTGATATGTGTTGAGTCTCAAATCTGCATCTTTTCCATACACTTTTCTATACCTTTTTCACTCACTTGAACCTCCCAAGTTGTCAATATCATGTGCAAAAGAGAATCTAACATGGTTTTTAATTATATTTTTGTGTTTGCTATTTGATTTAGATTTTGTTCATTCAGCTGCGGAATCTTGCCACTTTCTGCAGCTGCTGCAACTTTCCGCAGCTATTTTGTGAAACTCTATGCTACAGGTGTCTACAAGGAAAACGAGCCACATGGGCAGGTCAGGAATGACATGGACATGGTTCGTGTCCTATTGGTTCGAGCAAACTCATCTAAAGAGGCCGCGGTCAAAGGCGTCCACATGGAAGTCAACCATAGAGTCTCATGTCGGCCGGACTCTGTTTCGTGTCACATGAAGATTCATACAGCCGTTTCTAAGTTGCTGAGGATAAATCGACATCTGTGCATGGCTCTTTAGTCGAATTCAAGCATCCACTCCTCGTAGATTTACTTTCCAACACGGCCATGATCCTAGATTCGTGGACGTAGTGGTCTACGTGCTCTCCACCAGCATGAACTTTAGGAGACAGTTATGTTTCTTTTGTTATATATAATGCGTTTGCATACGCATAGAAGTTAGTCGATGTTAGTTTCTGTTATCTTTCATTAGTCTGCTCTGTAATGTGATTACGTTGCACTTGTGCCGTAACATCACCATTCTGTAATGACTGCTTTTTAATATAAGAAGACTCTGTTTTCCAACTTAATTCGTATTTGAGGACCGTTGCCAAGGCTGGTGTAGAGGGCCCCTGCTCAGCTAAGGTTTTGTGCATTAGTGTAAAATTCTCATTTTGTTTCTTTAAAGCTCATTGTGCCATAATCCATTCATATGTTTATACATTGCATTTGCTTCATTTCTGTTTATAAACTTCCATAGTTTCCATTTCACTTCTGTCTTTCATGTTTTAAGTTGTTAATCACTGATCAGTGTTCTTGTTTCAGGTTATAGATAGGCAGCCTGGGCATTTTCATAGCTTTTTAACTAATGACATGGAACTAACATTGTTCTGCTGCTAATTTTCTTTTCATAGTTTTTGTTTAAATTCAGTATTGCTCTGTTTATTTCAGTTTTTCTTATTTGTTTCAGTAGTTAAATTTAGATATATTAAGCTGCTCATAGCATCTTCAGTTGCCTCCGAAAGCCACAGCTGGACTGATGGTGAGGGATTGTATTATGAAATGTGTAGTTTAGTATTAGTTTTTTTTCTGCAAATTTAGATATATTAAGCTGCTCATAGCATCTTCAGTTGCCTCCGAAAGCCACAGCTGGACTGATGGTGAGGGATTGTATTATGAAATGTGTAGTTTAGTATTAGTTTCTTTTCTGCAAATGTAAATATATTAAGCTACTCATAGCATCTTCAGTTTCCTCCGAAAGCCACAGCTGGACTGATGGTGAGGGATTGTATTATGAAATGTGTAGTTTAGTATTAGTTTCTTTTCTGCAAATGTAAATATATTAAGTTGCTCATAGCATCTTCAGTTGCCTCCGAAAGCCACAGCTGGACTGATGGTGAGGGATTGTATTATGAAATGTGTAGTTTAGTATTAGTTTCCTTTCTGCAATTTAGATATATTAAATTGTGCACAACATCTTCAGTTGCCCCCGAAAGCCACAGCTGGACTGATGGTGAGGGATTGAATCATAAATGTATGGTTTGATATTAGTTTAATTTCTGCAAGTTAGATATCCGTTACTCAAGTTGTTTATGATTACTTCCGAAAATCATAGCTGGACTAATGATGAAGGATCAGAAGATAAATTGATGTAACCTGATTTAGATTTATTTTGTTGCAATTTTGAATTTCCTTAAGCATAGTTTTCTTTTGTGTTTAGTCAGCAGCAAGAATAGTTTGGTTTTCATGCTCACTAGTTCACTGTTTTGATTTATTAGATTAGCAGCACCTTTTCATTTCAGCAGTACATTTTCATTTTCTTTCAAGTCTTATCATTGTAAATTTCAAATTTCTTTTTAAAGTTTCAAGTTGGTAAATCATTATAGGGGAGATCATTTCCTTGAACAAACATAACCAAACTTGTTTTCATCTTAGAATTTCCATTTCACCTTAGAAAACCAAAAACGACAAAAAGTTAATAAATAGGTTATCTTGCACATATAGTGCGTCGCACTTCATCAGCTTACGATTCCCGGATTGACAAATTAAATGCAGCAATTTAGGACACACTAAATTGACCAAACAATATGCAATCCAACAAAGGCTCATGAAGATGATGGTTTATTTTCTCCTTGAAATTTTTCATGTTGCACATCATAGTGCAACCAAGCTTCTCTATGGTAGCAATGGGATTTGACCCCTGGTCATGCAAAAGTAAATCTCCACACTGATCAAAAGAATTTGCTGTAACAATAGAATGTGGTAATCCTTTCATACCTTGCTGTGCATTTGGAACTTCTTGTAGGGCTACAAGAGTTCCCTCCCCCAAAGTGTTGGCTGCTCCAACTGTTGATGCATGTGGCTGCTCCTCTATGAGTGTGACAACGTTATCACAAGGCTCCTCAAGTGGGGGTGTGGTCTCTCCTTCATTTTCCCTTTCACCATCAAAGGTTTTGACCAACCCTTGGATGAACTTTGCAAAAATTTTCTCCTTTGCATGGCTCAAGTGGCTGCTCCACCAATCATAGGCTTCACCCTCCAAGTGCAACGCTGAGATTTCAACTTCTTTCTCTACGACAGGATGTAGAAATAAAAATGCCACCAACTCTTTCAGCCAAGTTCTTGCAGTAGATGACCCATCGAAGGTAGACAACATATATCTATTGACTTTTATTTGTTTTCTACTACATGGTCTCTCCTTTTCCTTCAACTGGATGAAATGAGGAAAATATAGAGTCTCCTTGAAGCCTCTAGGTTGAGATCTATACTAAACAAGGTAATAACTCAGAATTTTATGATCCAAGTGTCTTCCATGCTCAATTTCTTCCTCTTGATGAGAATAGGAAGTGCATGGTCCTTCCTCTTCTTCTTCTTCAATCTTCTTGAACTCCTTGGAGAGGTCTCCTCTAGATCTGAAAATAGATGAGAATAAACTCATCTTCTTCAACATTCTGATCTTCTTGGGCTTAGACTCACAGGCTGAGCCAAGACTATGCTTTGATACCACTGTAATGTTCCCAAATCGGAATAGCTAGAAATCCATGGATGGAAAACACATTTTCCAGAAATGGAGGCAGTAGGATTTGATACCAAGACCTAGATCCCTTAGACGAATGTGTCTAAGACCAAAATCCAAGATTTTAGGCCAAATAAATCCTTCTAGAGTGGTTAAACAGATCTCCCACTAGTAGATATCCTCAGGAAGTGCCCGGTGAGGGACTGCAACAATTCTTGAACAAGAAATGGAAATACAACATTTTTTTACAGCCATGAGAATATGAAGATCTGATTAGCCATAAAATAATGTTATAGCAGTAAAAAGAGTATAATTTCTTGAGGAAACGTCCACTCAAGAAAGGCAATGAAAGCCTCAACAAGACAAGTACATGAAAATAGAGAACACTGTTATTTCTGCATAAACCCAGGCTATGAGGATGTATTTTATAAGAGATGCTGCTCCATATTACATAACAACTAAAATATATGAAAATGTATGGCTCAAATAAAGTGTGGGAGCAAAGCCCTAACCCCTGAAAGCAGTAATACAACAATCCCCCAAGGGATTGGCTGAAATACACAAAATGGAAAAAATGCCAGAGTTGTTGGGTAGCTGTAGCAACTCAAATCTGGAACTCAATAGAGAAGGTTGAAGATGATGTGCACTCTGAAGTAGACCTTCTCCAATTGATCTCCAAAGTGGAAGGTTGATCCTTACACTTGAGATCTCACCCTCCAATCAATTTGCAAACCCTCATTGCAGATACTCCATGAAAATAACACAGTCACTAAGAGGGACTGCGTAGTGAGTGGAATAGAACACTATGGCCAAGTGCCAAGATATGAAAATCAGCTCTCAAGCTTCCAATCTGATCTCCCAAATAAAGGAAAGACTCTCTCTCTGAAAAACAAGAGATGGAAGAGGTGTTGTGGAGTCTCCACTGCAACACCCTACAACACAGTATTATGTTGCTGCAACAATAACACTGTCCTGGAGGAGGATGCTTTTGCCTTGAGCCAAGAGATGTGTAAAATTAAGAACCAACCTTCAAGAGGCCTCTCAAGAAGGTGAGGAAATCCTAAACAGGAATTCCCCGACAATTCTTGCTAAACAGCAAAGAATGCACAATGTCTGAATAGACATGAAATGAATAATACAAGCATGAATCACAATGGCTCTCGTCCTCTCCATATATATTAAGTGAAGGCTCTCTCTCCATGGGCCCCATACGTTAGGGTTTCCTCCATAAAGGAATATTCCCTCCTCTATCTCTGCGATGTCCCATGTAGTGCTTTCCAGCTCATACCCAACGTTGTTTGACTTGGTCAAACTTAACCAAGCCTCTTTGCAAAATGTCCCCTTTCACACATGAGGGTGTGAAATCTAGTTCCAAGGCTGATCCCCTTTCATATTAGAGGGATTTTATCCATGTTATTATTATGAATGGGCCTCCTCACCCAATTATTTAACTTATAAGTGAAATTATCAAAATCTAATGTTCCAATTTATTGAAGGCAAAAATTAGGAACATTACATCAAGGAAGGGGCGAATCTGCAACTTAGTGACCCATTGCCTGGGTCGCTGGGTCACGATGGCTCAAAAATTTAGAGGAAAGCGACCCTGCGACCTGGCGACTTGTGACTAGGTCACGGGGTCGATGAGTCGCACTGGTCAAAAAATTCATGAAGATGCAACCTTGCGACTTAGCGACTTGTGACTGGGTCGCTGAGTCACAAGGTTGCAAAAGTTTAGTTTTGAGAGAGGTGCGACTTAGCAACTTAGCGAATTAGTGACCAGGGATTGAGGTAGCTGGGTCGCATGGGTCGCAAGGTCGCGGGGTCGGAGGTTGCACTAGGGCTGGGCGTACGATTTTGTCGGAGACGTGGTCTTTTACTTAATTTTAACTTAAATCAATAAAGGAAATAGGGAGGAAAAGCCATGAATTGAAGATGGAATGGTCATTAGAGGAAGAGACTGACACAGGGGAGGTTGGTTGGCTTCATCTACAAGATTCATAAGAATGACAGGGTTTTGGAGGCTCAGAGAGGGATGTAGGCTCAAAGAGGATCTGAATGGAGGATAGTTGGTGGCTTAAAAAGGGCTAAGATAAAGGGAAGAGGGGAAAAAAATAGAAAAAATGGAAACATCAGGAGGATTAGGCAACTTACCCAAGAAAATCATGCTCCAGTTGGCCTGTCATAAGCGTTTTTTCTCTCCGCCGCGTGGGTGAAATGCGACCTATGCGACCTTTCTATTTATAAAGGTGTCGCGCATGCAGGCAATAAATGAGGTTTCTGGGTCGCAATTAGACCACGTTGATGACATGTGCGACCTTGCGACCCTGCGACCTTGCGACCTGGGGGGTCGCGGGGTCGTAGGGTCACTAGGTCGCAATTGTTTAAACTTGAATGCAATACACGACTTAGCGACTTGGCGACCTGATAGGTCGCAAGGTCGCTAGGTTGCTGATTGGAGAAAATGACCTATTTAGCGACTTAGCGACTTAAGGCTTTTGAAAGATTTGAATTTTAGGTCGTGACTTCGCTTCTTGATGCTCGGGGGCTCAAAAAAAATTTAGAGGGTGAAATTTTTGGAGGGTGTTGTAGCGGCTAGAACAGGTTCTGATGCTGGAACCAAAATCTTTGAAGTCCAATATTTTAAGACAGTAAGGTTGAAAATACAAGTATAAAAACTTGAGAATGGTTTCATTTAATCACAATGGTTTTGTTTTCTTTAACAAATTTCTTCACCTAGAGGAAATGATCACTTTCTAAATAGCTCTGCCAATGAAGACCCATTATAGGCCTGATTGAAAAGTTTGATATCAAAGTTTTGAAGATTGATGAAATTTTTAGTGGCGCTTGTGCAAAATGCTGAATATTAATATGCGGTATGAAATTCATCTAGACATTTCAAGTGGAAAATACATCATAAGCCTTGAATTTGGATAGCTAAGTGCCAAGAATATTCAGCTTATTGAAGTATACTGGAAGAGGATACCAAATTCTTCTAAAATTTTATAATCTTATGATATGAATCTAGAATGGTGAAAAAGTTGAGGTAATCTAGACAAATGAACCTTATGGAAAAATTAAGACAAGAAGACACACACTTATCTTGTACAAGTTCTTGTGAGATTAATATCAAGGTTAAAAGTGATTCAAGGAATCTCACTAACAACTCTATTGCATGGGTCATATCTAATTAAGGAATATGAAATATTGGTTCAAAACTTAGGATATAAACAAAGGCTCTCATTCAAGCCTATTTTTACAAGCTTGAAATATTATCCATATGAAGTTCAACAACCATACAAGACAAGGAGGTTTTTATTGATAATAAAGAAGCAACTGAATCATTCCTTGAAAGGAACCTTATCATGTATATAGAAGCATGAAACAACATGACACATTTTTATCATTTGGATGATCTACCCCATATGCATTAGCACATGTAAACTTTGATGAAATGATAGGTATGTATTGAAATACTAATGTATTGTAAGAAAATGCTGCAAGGTTACTACTTCTCACACATGAGTACATAGTATCATGCAAGCCATATTTCAAGAAGGATATTCTTTGAGTATGTATTGAATAAGAATAGATCTAAAGTCTCTAGAATACTAATACTAGATGTTGTACTACTGTGAAAATACCTGAGCAAGGGTTTTTTTCAAAATATGCCTTGCTTTGTATTGATCATTATTATATTGGTTGATATATAATGCAATTTCAGATGATTATTTGAAGTTCTTAGAATTGCAGCCAATCCATAGCCCGATAAGGATTGAAGGAAACATTTTTCTCAAAATGTATCTTGGGTAAATGCACAAGAAAGCTAATCAAGCATGTCAGGGATGAACTATGTGAAATTATCATACATGTGCCAAAATTATTTGGAAAACTAAAGTGTTATACATTGGATTAGATTTTTTGGGATCTATGTTTCTTTTGGAAATTTTTCATTGCATTTCAAAATGTGTTCAAAAGCAAGATGTTGTATTGATGACACAAACCTTTAAATATTTCGTACATATGTTTAAAATTGATGTATTATGCCCTACAAAAGCTATAATGGACTATTAACCTTGATACGTCCTTGATTGATTTTATCATATATGGATTTTATGGTTTTGTGCATTTGGATTTTGGAAATAAAACTTGTATATGACAAAGGTTAGATAAATATTGGAAGTATAGGGTTTGTAAACCCTAGAAATCTAGAAGGCTTGATAAGAAATCCCTAGGGTTTGTGGATAAAGTGAAAGAGCTATACCTAAATCCATATTTCAACTAAGAAGAAACACCTAGCTTATGCAAAGAAAGAATGACATCATGTTGATTCAAGAACATGTAACTAGAGTACTTAGGATTGAACCTAGAACATGTGTTCAAGAAGAAGTACTAGATGCAAAAAATCATTTAGTCATGTCTGAAATAAAAATTAAAAAAACCAATATTCAATAAAATAATAACATATCTCAATGTGAGTTTGTCTCCTATATGCAGGTTTACAAGGAGTGTGACTAAAAATATAAATTTATAAAAAAGTACTAGTTATATCAAAGAAGAGAAGGTAATCGACGTAGAAGACTCATATGAAAAAGTTAGATAAAAAAATAGTAAAGTTATGAATTAATTTGTATACTATACCTAAAATGCACCAATAAAGCTCCATCTCAACTAAATTGATGTCAAACTTGGGATGACAATAGATAAATTGATAATAAAAATACCTCCAATTCACATAAATTGAGTTAAAGGTAGATAAACAATAATCAAAATAATAAAATAAATTAACAAACATTTTTATGACTAAATATTCATTAAAAATAATCGAGTGCATGAATATCTAAGTGATCTCCTCTTGTTTTTTATAATAATTTATCAATGTAGTCTAATATTGGATCAAACCACCCACCCCCCCCCCCCAACATCACTCTCAATTCCCTAGTACCCGATCTATCTACTAGAAAATAGTTGAAATCAACAAATTTGGATTCATGTATAAACACTAGAAAAAAAATATCATAAAGAAACATATGTGGTTTTGTAGATAAAGGAAAATTTAGCAATCAATCATTAACCTATAACATTCATTCATTCTCTCAATAATTTTTTTCATCAAAAAGATGTTTTCATAACATGGTACATGATGTTTCTAATGATATAACTAGAAAATACTTTATTTTTCTTTTTCTTCACTTTCAAATAGAATTTAGAAATGAATTCACCAATTACTTCTTCTTTCCCTTTGGTTCTTATGTCCTTTATATCTCTCATTTATGACCTAGTCGTTTACCAATGACGTCGTTGAGGCTGTTGCAAGAGCTATGGATCATCAATTGCAACAAGAAAGAAATGTTAAATTGGTATCTTTTGTTATCATTATTACAAGTATTTCATTAATAAAAAGAGCATTAGAGTGTCTGTTACCTACTTCAACAATGGGGGCAAGTAGAGTAGTTTCTAATGCGACCATATGTGTCTGTTCTTTTGTAATTTCATCCTATACATGCTCTAGAGTTGAAACAAGAAAGATTATAATTATTACACCATTTTCAATTAAATAGTTTCAATTGTAATAAATAATAATTTTTTCATATCACATGAAATATATTCGTTACCGAGCTGCAAACCACCTTAATTAGGTGCCACTCCATTGACACTAGGTTGTGACTCTTCACTGCTTGCCTACTTAAAATGCTTAAACAAATTATTTTATGCCCACAAATAATAATCTATAGATTGTAAAAGTAATAAATTATAAGTATTATTCATTTATTTTATTTACTTATCTGTTGACGGGGGTGTTTGAAGATTGTGTTTTCCCTAGGATTTTTTTTTGTTCAACCATGACTTAATAGTTGTGCTTGTAAGCAAGCTCGATGTATTCCTTGGTTGGAGATTCATTGAACTCCAACCCCTAGAATTTTGCATAAAAATATGATTTTTGGTTATTTTGTACAATTAAATTAAAATTGTTAACAATTTGTTATTTCAATGCAGTTGATTTTTTATACTTACATTTCATGCGTCCATTTTGGAGTAACCACCCGGGCCAAGTTTGTGTTGCCCATGCTTTTCGATTCTAGATTTTGTGGCTTTGGATGTATTTGGGAGCCTATATTGTAAAGTTTTAAGTACGTAATTAGATGTTGCAAAGATGATAAGAATCATAATTCCATTATTAGAAGTGTCACATACCTTCCTAAGCCGAGTTTCTTCTTTCCTTTTTTTTGGTCCTGCTTATCCCTTGCATTATCTCGGAGGGCCTTCCACTTCCTCTCTGGAATCATTGGAGGGCGCTCATATGTAGGGTATAAGAATCAACAAATTAATAGTCCAATGGATCAATTGTCTACCTTGTATTTTTCAAAATAAATTGAAAAATATGTTCCTTATATGTTAGTTGAAGCCCATCTTTCATCTATTGGTTTTGACATCACCCTTGCTTTGACATTAATGAAAATATATCAACATATTCATAAGTGGGTTTATATTGGTATTTATAGGTAGATAAAAATTATTTGAACATCCAAAATTGATGCGAAAATAATATTAAATCCAATTAGAGACCATCAAATCCAATTGAGCATGATAAATTTTGAATTTGAATGCAAATTTGAGGTAGAACTCAAACTCAAACTAGGAAAATGGGGGATGTGAATTTGATGATTTATGGATTAGATAGTAGGCACTAATAGGGGAGAGAATTAATTGAATTCATATGAAGTGAAGGGACTCCATTATGTAGCTACTATCAACTGGGAAAGCATTTGGACAATTTGTGATAGTCTTGGATCAATGGGTAGGGGAATTCTACCATTGTTTTCCTGTGAAGAAGAGTGGTTTTCCAAATTAGGAATGCTCTTAATATTTTGAGATTTTCCCTAGAGGTATCATAGCTATTCTAGGAGTTGGATTATTGTAGGTAAGAACATGCATAACTAAGCCTATGGTTGGGTTAAAAAACATACACCCTTCTCCAATTGAAAATAATTCATTTTTGATAAGTCTTTGTAGTTGTTTTTAATTTTGTTCTTTAGTTGTAAATGTATGTGGTATATTTTATATTATGCTTTTACATGTAGTGTTTGGTTATTTTATAATGATCCTTATATCATGGATGAATAAACTAGGTCATAGAAGATAGTTTCTGACATATGCCACTGGAATCCCAGATATTGGGATGGTGATTTGCTTAAAAAATGGAATCTTAGGTTTTATAAGAAGACTAAGTGGGATATATTCATATAAAAACATATAGCAATGTGTTATAAGATATTCCACAACATATTAATTTTCCTCACAACCATAGTATGGGGGTTATCTTAGGCCGTTGATCAACAAGGGGAGGGTTATATACTCCCTGGAGCTTATCTTGTATCAAATAGGTGAGCTATTTGAAACATTCCAAACAAGTGAATTACTAATATTCCAATGTCCATATGCAAAAAATGAGTGGTTGATTTGTAACTGACCTAGTCACTAAATCAAGAGAATATAAGGAGAATCCAATGCTAACATATAATAGGAATCCATACACCTATATACAAAGGAGAATATGATGCTTGATGCAAATTGTGTTGAATTAATTACATTTTGGGTCAACACTCTAATATTCTATTGGAAAAATAGATTGGTGGTTTCAATGAGTGGAATTACACTTATTTTAGGTGAGCTTGAAGATACAAATTTTCATAGGACGAGGGTGTGTTAGGGGAGTTTCCTTTCTAATGTGCTTCATGAAGAATGAATGTTTGGCTTGTTGGCTCAGTGGATTAACATTGATGAAATTGTTCTTGTACTCTATTTATAGTTGGATGAGGTGAATTAGTAAATATTTTCATTTTGTGGAAGAATTTGGTGATAAGTTCATCATATGAATATGATATATTCATGATGGATCTCAGATCTATTCAAAGGATTGTTCCTTAATTCAGGTTAGGAAAGAAATATGAAATTTAAAATTTTTATTTGAGTTGTAATTTTCAAGAGTAAAATCCATAAGACCTCATCAAAGTTCATCCTCATCACTAGGATAGGATCCCTATGCAATTGATCCATATTCCTTTTTGGGTCAACTTATTTTCCACCATATGAAATATAATCAATGTTACCACTCACCAAGGGGAGAATTAATCACAAATTGTTGTATAATGTCTCTTGTTATACTTATGAAATTGATAAATACATGAATTAGGGGCTTCGAGATATTTATACTTAGGTTTAATCTTGCGAAAAAAAAAATATATATATATATATATATATATATATATATATATATATATATATATATATATATATATATATATTTAGTTTAGATTACATCCATGAGGTAAGAAGACATATAACTTATAGGAAAAACCACTAATTTGGCTTTGGTTTTTTTGCACCCTTTCAATCAATCCATTTAGGGAATAATAGCAACTGAATTGAACATGTGAATAATTCTAACCATGGTGTATGCCAATGGTAGCCAAGCATCCTTGAAATGTATGAAGTGCTTCTCACCATAGTGTTCTGCTTATAGTGTTGGATCTTCCAACATTCAAAGGGGTCTCCTTGATATGCGGTCCCAATTATACCTCACACCGTTTGGTATAGGAGACCCATATAGAATGCGGACCTACTATCATCTACTTAAATATTTTCTTTGTATTTAGATATAAGAAAGAAAGAGAATCACTTATGTGCCTATGAAAAGCAAGCATGCCTGGTGAATGTTCGGTTGCAGGTGCATTAAGGTTATTCTACCTTGGAGGGGAAAGAAATTGAGCCGCTAAGATAGAGGTAATAGTACCACCATCACAGAGACACACATAAACAATAATTTTTCATCTAACATCCAGTGGAATATTCCACAGATATGACACATTCTCAATAGTATAAGCACTAATATAACCATACGTAAGAGGAACAAAGATGGAAAATGAAAGACGATCCTCTCACTGAGAAAGTAGCTTTGGAGATTGAAGAAAAGAGGGAAAAAAGGCATAAAATATCAGAGTGGAGAAAGAGAGAGAATAAATCCCTATAGGAAGCAGTGTAGAGAGGGTAAAGAGTAGAATAAGAGTTGAAGGAAGAACAAGAGTTAAGGAGAAGAGAGAAAGAGGAAAGAAGAGGAAGAAAGGAAAGGTGCCACAACAACATAGACAATTCCTATATAGGTTGAAGAACATGTACAAGATCAGCTGGCAACAGAAGAAGTGAGCGAACAGATGTAGGAACAAGATCTTTCTTAAGAGCTTGAAAATTTTATTGAGATCACAGACATGGAAGTGGGACTGGAGCCACTAAATGAAGATGTGGACTTGATACCCAATGCACCTCAGGCCACCGCTACGACTCTACACCTCCAACCAAAAAGTGGGCACCGAGTGAGGAAGGGGAGGTGATTCCCCTTGATGATTTTCGGGTCATGGACGTGTAAACTTTATCATTTGATGAGTTTCATAAGAATATTGTACAAGCGAGAAGAAGTAATTTCCCAAATGATCATGCATCAACCGCATTCATGAGAGAAAGGGTTATCGTGGCAGACACCAACATGAATTTGAATGCCATTGCCGATGCCATTTGGGCCTTTGTAGGAGCATCGAGATATAACACCCAATGCTTGGTTGTCAAGAACAAGAAATTAGAACAGAACATACAAACACTCTGGCAAGATAATGAACAACTCCAAGAAGTAACTCATAATGCACCATCCACAGAGGTCCACCACGAGGAGATCAAAGAAACTATACTTGCTGAAGTATACACACTTGGAGACATTATACAATATCTCTATGAGTATTTTCTAACATTCCATAAGGTAGTTGTCCACCTGAATGACTTGCTACGAAAGAGCAGATAGTTTGTCAGAATCCTTAGGAACATATAAACTACGATCAATGTCATGCATGAGTGGAATATGTGATCCAAGGCCACACCACTTACATTATTAAATAAGATGAAGTTGCATGCAGAGTTAGAGAAATACATAATTCATATGCTAATCCACAACAACAAGAAAATCGCCTCATTCATTGGACACATTCAAGCCACATATGGACTGATATACAACAACTTGGATTTGATGGTGAGAACCCACCAGATCCAACCGATTTGTACACTCACTGAGGTTAAGCACAAGTAGCAAGTCCAGAAGGAGATCGAACAATACATGAAGTAGCTTAAGCAGGAGGCCACCCAAGAGGACATGGAGATCAATAGAAAAACCTTGCATACCTACATTGGTGGCCCGGTTCAAATTAAAACAATGTTTCACTTGATTGAAGAACATGTGAAGACTAGTTCCAAGAGATTGTACTTGGATGCATTGGAGGTGAGAATCTACTTCCAGCCTAACACTATCTTGCGGTTTGGGAGACCATCGCACAATAACAATATTGGTATGAGTACGTGATAGAGAAACAAAATTTCCAAGATGCCTTGCTTGAGTTCACACCAACACCAACATCATAGTATTTTGTCTTATTAGGCTGTCAAGTTGTCTCTACCTTATTTTGTCTTATATGGGTATCAGTGGAAATGGTAATATTATTTGTAATTATTATATGAGTGAAATTCCATGTGTCCACGTTGGAATGTGAAGAATCATATGCAATGTGAGGAGTCATGAGGCGAGTCCAAGAGTCACCAAGGGAGCATGCCAAGAGTCACCCCCCTTTGGTTATATATACATCCTCATAACTCTTGTTGTTATCACCAAAAAATAATCACCTAGCCATTTCTAACTAGGTGGATCAAAATACACCATGTGAGTTTAATTTTACCATAGTAAAATCATTTTCACTGTAATATTCCTAAATTAGCATGCAACAAATTGGAATATTAAAATTTTCTTTTGTCTTTTAGATAGATGAATAAGTGGGTAGGGATACCCATAAATCTCTTTAGTAGGAATAAAATCCCTCTTAATGTGAAATGGATCATCTTAATAGCTAGATAAAGCACCTTCATGTGTGAATGGGGGAAAAATCATGCGGACAAGGTCAATGTTGATCAAATCAACATTGCTAGTATGGAGAGAGTGGTTCATTAATGGGAGACAACGCAGTGTTAATGGGAGATAGTCTCCATGAGAGTAGTGGATTTAATGAGTGGGACCCAAGGTGAGAAGGCTCACAATGCATATAAGGAAGGGAAAGGCAGCCATAGAAGGCATGTTAGATGATTATTGATTTTGATCTTCTTAGATCTAGATTTGTTAGGTGACATTTCTATGCATGCTTTTGATGTTTAGCAGGGTTTGCTATATTGTTTAGTACAAGGGTGTTCCCGAGCGGGAATCCCACACTCATCCTCAGGGGAATTCGAGTGCCTAATCAAGAGAGATTATTGAGTTGTATAGTCCACATTCAAGAATCAGACCAAGATTTAGTCTTTAGCTACATCGTAGTTTCTCTTCAGAGTCGTGTTGTGTTGCAAGGTGTTGTAGTGGAGGATTTGTAGGGCCACTTTTAGTGTTTGTTTTTCAGTGGAGAGGAATAATTTCCATTGTGAGGCCAGAAAGGAAGGTCCAGGAGATTAATTTCATATTTTGGCACCAGGAAAACCTATTTCCACCTCCTACGGCGTAGTTTCCCTCAAGAACTGTTTTATTTCAGTGAGCATTTGCAGAGGAGGTTTCAGTGCTTCAATTGGAGGGTTAGATCTTTAGCATTTGGATCAACCTTTCACTTGGAGGATATATTGGAGGAGATATATTCATTTGTATATGAGTTTCAGCCACATCCATCCAGTTATTCAGTTGTAGCTGCAATTCAGCCTTATGGCTGCATTTCGAAATTTTTCATTTTTCGGTATTTCCGGAAACCCTTTCTGGGTTGTCTAGGAAAAGTGTTTGGGAGCCTAGATCTTCACTCACGACATTATTTGAGCTATATAACAATAGATACATATTTTTATATCTTTCCTGTAGCATTTTGTGCCCTAAAATTGTGCTGCCTTGGCTCAAGGCATTTGTATAGCAATTATTTTTCATGTATTGGCATATTTGCTTATTAGAGGCTTGTATTGTATTTCTTAAGTGACTTGATCCTCAAGATCTTGTGCCCTTTATTGCTGATATGTTTAATAATATGGATGTACATTTGTCTCACATGTTGGTGTATTGATGTATTCACTACTATTTTCCAATATTTTGTTCTATATTCCTGTCTTTTCCATTTTGGAACATTACAATGGTATCAAAGCATAATCTTGGCTCGGCCTGTTAATTTCAGCCAATATTCCATCAGAATAATAAGAAGAAGAATAGAAGAAGAAGAGATCTAAAATGATGGAAGGAATGATCTTTGCTTCATATCTTTTCAAATATATGAAGAACCTCTCCAAGGAGGTCAAGCAGATGAGAGAGGAGAGATGTAATGAGACCTCTAGAGGGTTTCAAGATGAGGAAGTTCCATGCACTTCCTATCAACAGAAGAAGAAATTGGTATTGCATAGAGCTCCAAAGAAATACACTATGCCCTTTTCCTTTGAAGAAGAATATGAAAGGCATGGAGATGGAGGAAACTTAGATCATGATATTCTAAGTGATTATCTTGCAGAGTACAAGTCTCAATCAAGGGCTTTCAAGGAGAATCGAACTCTCCCACAATTTATTCAGATCAAATAAGAGAGGAGACCTTGCAGCTATATAAGGAGAAAGCACAATAGATTTATATTGTCTTCATTTGATGGGTCATCCACATGCACAACAAGGGCTTGGAGAAGGGATTTGGATGAATTCTTCCTGCTACATCCAGTAGTATAAAGAGAAGCTATTGAGATTGCAGAGCTGCACCTTGAGGGAAAATCAAACATTCGGTGGTTCAAGCATTTGAGTCATGAAATAGTGACTTCTTATGTAGATTTTACTCAAAGTTTGATCAAGAATTTTGATAAGAAGAAATCAGAGAAGCCAAGGGAATACATCCATATTATTATTCCGGGGGAAGAACAACTTCCACCACCACTTGTTGTAGGAGTACTTGCATCAGTAGAAGGAACACTTGCATCCTTGCAAAGCGGTCTTGATCTCTTGACATTTAGAGTCCCATGCATTATTCAGGATATGCATGTGGAGGAGGAGACTTATACCGGCATTCGTGCATCAGTAGAAGAGCAACCATCATCACCAACAATTGGGGAAGCCATCACACCAGAGGAAGGAACCCTTGTAGCAGTACAAGATGTTCCCAAGATTTACCAGGGTATGCACATATTTCCACTTCCTATTATTTCAGCATGTCATATGGAGGATTGTGGGAAAATACATGACCTAGGGTCAAAGCACATTGCCGATTTGGAGCAGCAAACTATCACTGCGCAGAGAAACCTTGTTCAAGGAGGAGATATATAGTCATCCTAATTATTCATTGATGAGCTACACACAAAAATTTGGGTTGGACTGTAGAATTTTGGAGGATAGGATGAGCATAGTCCTAATCAATCCAATGCAGAATTGTGTGTTCAACATTGTGCATGATCATGAGACAATAGAGGCACCATCATGGAGATCAACAACGCTGTCATTGAGAAACAATGATGAGTTGGGGGACCAACTATTATTGGGACATTCTCATGACCATTATACTTGTGTGACATTGGATAGGCATATGATTGATGGAAGACATCTTATGATGGATGATATCTCTCATTATTATGATAGATATTTCTTGATGAGCACTTCAAAGCTCAATTATAAGTTTTTGTCTACAACATATTTGGATCCTTATGGGGTTGGTCATTGATGAGTGGTCTTCATTTGGAGATCTCCAGGAGGTTGTACTTCAACATTCCATGAAGTGCAAAGACAATAATCTAATTTGGGAGGATGGTATTCTCCATTGGATGGATACCAATTTTGAGCATGGTAGGAGACACCCACATTTGGATGAATGGGTGTGGGTGGTGAGTAAGAGGTTGGTGATCCACTTGCAAATCTATGACACAGGGCAACATGATGCTTGGTTGTGCTGGCTACTCTTGAAGGAGTTTTGCCACCATATGACATATCCTATTTCTAGAGGTATGTTATGGTTTGGGTCTTTGCATGGCACCCATATGTTATAGCAGCAGAGTATTTGGTTGTATCGGGCATTCTACAAGTCAATCATCATGATGTTACTACATGGATTGTATGATGAGGAGATGAAAAGGAAAAAAGAGTTGTTGTTGCTTTGGATACTCTTGGGAGAGTATGGGTTGTTTTTATCCGATACTGATCTAGGTGGATATTGGTGGCCACCCGCCTATTCCACTTGGGCCCTCACCATTATCTCTTTCAGTTTTTCAGTTTCGGCATAACTTACTATTTTTAGCAATTTTTCGGGTCCTGAACTTCCGGAGCCGTTTTGAGGCCCTAAACGACGTTTTTTGGGTATCATTTCACCAACGAATTTGATCATCAAATTTGTCCCGAAAGTTGTAGTCCTCGGATAGAACTTTCTAATGATGTATCATGTGCGTAAAATGGAGATAGTATGCCAAAGTTACGTCCCTGGGAAGTTGAAACACCAATTTACCCAAACGGGGCCCATAGTTTTGGCGATTCATCTCCTAGGGTTAGGTTTTTGGGATGTTTAGGGTTCTCCATTGTTTCTCAATAATAAATAGGCCCTCGCGCCTCATTGTAAAGCAGTTCAGAGGTCTGTAGCCACCACATCTCTTCTCAGAGATTCGCTACCAGCACCCTAGCTATTTTATTTCCATTATGTCTGTAAGCATCTTTCTGTTATTTGATATTAATGAAATGAATTGTTATTTCCGCTGCATCTCTGTATTTATGGTTATGTGTTTATTCTGTTGCGTTCCTGCATAAATCCGGATCAGTGGTATCAGAGCGGTCTACTTTTTCTCGATCCTTCTTTGCATGTCCCCAACGAGGTCGGGGTATAAGGAGCTAGGGCTTGATTTGGTGGAACCTTTGCAAGATCAGCCTCGCAAACCTCGACGGACGCCCATGGGGGACGAAAAGAAATATGAGGGAGCAGGAGATCCTATCAAAATATTGCTCGAGGAGGCCCTCGAAAAACAAAGGAATGTGATGATGGATAGCTTTGCTCAGATCCTTCAACGGCTGCCCACCGGCGGCGCATCTGCATCCAGTAGCCACTCTGGAGTTGCGACTCCCTTTAAGGTACAAGTAAATTTTGACATTCCCATATTTGAGGGTCAAATAGACGCATATGCCATAGATAGATGGTTGAATCTATTAGAAGGATATTTCTCTGTTCATGACTTTTCAGACCGGGAGAAGATTATTTTTGCACTCCTCAAAGCTACCCCCCATGTTAAGGACTGGTGGGAAACCTACTATGAGAACAAGGACTAGACAGAACCCTCTCTGTTCTCGGCTGTACCAACTTGGAATTCTTTCCGAGACGCCGTCAAGGAACAGTACTATCCCGTGGGGAGCTATGAGGACAAGTACATACAATGGACCACGCTGCGACAACAAAGGGATCAAGATGCGCACGAGCTGACGAATCTGTTCCATACCCTGCGCACAAAGTTGGGTATCAAAGATTCAGAGAAACATTTGGTGCTAAAGTATCGCAGTTGTCTGCACAGATACATTCAGGAGGAAATGGAGTTCCTCGACATCTCCTCGCTTGGTGCGGCATACCGGTATGCTGCCAAGATTGAGCAGAAATTCAAACAGAAGAAGCGAGACTTTGGATCTGCGAATCAAAAGCAAGGGAAAGGTGCTTCCAAACCGCAAAACAAAGGACATAGCCAAGGCATGGCGGCTAAAGACAACCCGTCAAAGCCACAAGAAAATAACAAGACCGCAAAGCCAAAGAAGGACACGGGAAAGTGGTGTGAGTTCCATAAGAGCTCCACTCACAACACAAGTGAGTGTCGGGCCAAGCAATCGCTAGTGGCCGAGATGAGGGATTCTGAGTCAGATGCATGATCCGACTCCGAATCAGAACCTGAAAAGGGGAATGAAAAGGGGAAACAGATTATTGATGCGGAGCCCAACGCCACTGTTGCCACTACAAAGGTCCAGAAGGAGGAACCGGAAGATCCAGAGGAGGAGGAACGTCTCTTCCACTCCCAGATGTGGGTAAAGGGCTCCCCTGTACAGCTCATTGTCGACAATGGGAGCCAAAAGAACCTCATTTCAGCAGACGCCGTGAAGCGGTTGGGCTTGCCGACCACAGCTCACCCACATCCATACACCATCGGGTGGCTTCACCAAGGACGAGATCTCCGCGTCAGCCAGCAGTGCCGCCTTCCTTATAGCATCAAGCCCTTCACAGATGAGGTATTATGTGACGTTGCTCCTATTGATGTTTTCGATGTATTATTAGGACAACCATACTTGTGGAAGCGTCATGCTGTGTATGAGTCTCGACCTCGTGCTGTTATTGTTACTTTGGGAAATAAAATGACAGATACCGTAGGTACCACCTCCTACTTGCGCATTCCTTTGGTTACTACAAAACAATGCAAACGCAAGCATAATTCCCCAAACCAAGAAGTTCATTTTCCCGATGACTGCCCCCCGTGGCAAGAAGAAGATCGTGGTCATGACCGTATGTGGCCCCTCTGCACGACAACAACAAATGGATAAGGTCGTGGAGGAGTACGGGGACATCTTCACCTCACCCACAGGGGTTCCTCTGCACTGCCAGGTCAAGCACCCGATTGATCTGACCCCAGGTGGGCCACTACCCAATGGACCGATCTATCGACGCTCTGTTCTGGAAAATGATGAAATCAAAAGGCAGATTCAGGAGCTGTTGCAGAAAGGTCACATCAGACCAAGTTCATCGCCCTGTGGGAGCCCGATCATGTTGGTACAGAAGAAGGATGGGACGTGGAGACTTTGTATTGACTATCGGGCGCTGAACAAGATCACTGTCCGGAATAGGTACCCAATCCCACGGATTGATGATCTTCTGGACCAACTCCAAGGTGCAAAATATTTCAGTAAGATCGACCTGAAGTCTGGGTATCACCAGGTACCAATTGAACCCTCTGATGTGTGGAAGACTGCCTTCAAAGCTAAGGAAGGCCTTTTTGAATGGCTGATCATGCCTTTCGGGTTGACAAATGCTCCCGCAACCTTCATGAGGATGATGGACGACATCTTGTGGCCATTCACCAACTCATTCGTAGTGGTATACTTGGATGACATTCTGATCTTCAACAAGACTTGGGAAGAGCACCTTCATCACATCCGACAAGTCCTCCAAACACTGCGGCAACACAAGTTGTGTGCCAATTTGGAGAAGTGCACGTTTGGCATGACCCAAGTTCAATATCTGGGGTACATTATTGATGAAACAGGGGTGCATGTGGATCCAGCCAAGATCCAAGTCATTCGGGATTGGCCAGCCCCGACCACTATAACAGAGCTTCGCAGCTTTCTGGGTCTCGCTAATTTCTACCATAGATTCGTGTTGGGATTCTCTCATATCACTTGGCCCTTGAGTCAAGTCACCCAAGGAGGAGCGAGAGAAAAATTCTTTTGGTCGGAACCTCAACAGAAGGCGTTCAAAGAATTGAAAAATCGCCTCTGTTTTGCTCCAGTCCTCACCTTACTAGACTCGCAGTAGCCATTTGAGATCGAGACAAATGCCTCTGACTATGCTATTGGGGCAGTTCTTACTCAACAAGGACATCTAGTGGCATATCACAGTGAGACATTGTGTGAGACAGTTCGCAAGTATCCCACCTATGACAAAGAAATGTATTCCATAGTGCAAGCCTATCGACAATGGAAGCATTACATTTTGGGGAAGGAAACAATCATCCACACCGACCACCGGCCCCTGCAGTTCATACAGACACAAGGGAAGTTGCAGAATGATCACCATCAGAAGTGGTCCACATATCTGCAACAGTTTCATTTGAACATCAAGTACAAGAAGGGTAGCACCAATAATGTTGCAGACTGCCTCAGCCAACCACCGATCGTGGCGCTCACCACTGTGCTCAACTCTTGTGGGCACGAGACTTCTGATTGGCCGCTTCTCTATGAGAGTGACCCAGAATTCTGCCACACTTACAAGGCACTCTTGGGGGGTACACAAGTTCCAAATTTTCACCTCCAAGATGCACTTTTATGTCACATGGGACACCTTTGTGTTCCTTCAAGCGAGCGTGCCAAGATGATATGGGAAGCACACTACAGTCGAGTCGTTGGGCATTTCGGGGTCGAGAAAACAGTAGCAATCCTGCAGAAGTATTTCTATTGGCCGAACCTTCTAAAGGATGTCGAGAAGCACATCAGATCCTGCACTGCTTGTGCCATTGCCAAACCGACCATCAAGAAGCAAGGCCTATATACTCCACTACCTACCCCTAGTCGACCGTGGGAATCCATCTCCATGGATTACATGTTGGGCCTGCCCTCTACTAAGAATGGAAATGACTGTGTTTTCGTGGTCGTTGACAGATTCTCGAAGATGGCCATTATGGCGGCCTGTAAGAAGAATATCACAGTAGAAGCTACTGCTAAACTCTTCTTTAAACGAGTATGGGTGCACTTTGGGACCCCACAGTCTATCATATCAGATCGAGATAGCAGGTTCCTCAGCACATTTTGGTCTAGCCTCTGGTCAATGTTGGACACAAAGCTCACCAAGTCCACAGCTTTCCATCCCCAAACAGATGGCTAGACAGAGGTCGTCAATAGAATGATTGTACACATTCTGCGCATGTACAATTCAAAGAATCCACGCACATGGGGCGAGAGCCTCCCCTATGTACAACATAGTTATAACCGGGCTCTCCACAGTTCAATTGGCCATAGCCCATTTCAGGTGGGCTTGGGATTCCAGCCACTATGTCCCATTGATGTAGCCATGCCATTTGCAGCTGCTCAGGCCGATTCAGCGCACGTCCAGTCTGAAGTTGACAAAGAAAGTAGCTTCATCGAGCACATTCAACACATCCGCCAACAGGTTCATGATATATTGGACAGAGCCAATGCGAAGTACAAGCAGCGCCATGATCAACACCGGGTGCCACACAACTTCCAGGTGGGCGACAAAGTATGGCTGCATTTGCAGAAGGAGCGCCTCACTGGACCTCACCGCAAGCTTCGCCCTCTCCGATACGGGTCGTACACCATCACCAAGGCTGTAGGGAACAATGTTCGGGGTCGAGAAAACGGTAGCAATACTACAGAAGTATTTCTATTGGCCGAACCTTCGAAAGGATGTCGAGAAGCACATCAGATCCTGCACTGCTTGTGCCATTGCCAAACCGACCATCAAGAAGCAAGGCCTATATACTCCACTACCTACCCCTAGTCGACAGTGGGAATCCATCTCCATGGATTACATGTCGGGCCTGCCTTCTACTAAGAATGGAAATGACTGTGTTTTCGTGGTCGTTGACAGATTCTCGAAGATGGCCATTATGGCGGCTTGTAAGAAGAATATCACAGCAGAAGCCACTGCTAAACTCTTCTTTGAACGAGTGTGGGTGCACTTTGGGATCCCACAGTCTATCATATCAGATCGAGATAGCAGGTTCCTCAGCACATTTTGGTCCAGCCTCTGGTCAATGTTGGACACAAAGCTCACCAAGTCCACAGCTTTCCATCCCCAAACAGATGGCCAGACGGAGGTCGTCAACATAATGATTGTACACGTGCAACGCATGTACAACTCAAGCATCCACGCACATGGGACGAGAGCCTCCCCTATGTACAACACGGTTATAGCGAGCTCTCCACGAGTTCAATTGGCCACTTGCTTGCTAGGATAGGCCGGGATTCCAACCACCTTGTCCCATTGACATAGCCATGCCGTTCTGTTGCTCGAACGGTCGGCTCATGTCGGTCGAAGTTGACAAAGCAAGTAGCTTCATCGAGCGCATTCAACACATACGCCAACGAGGTTCATGATATATTGGACGAACGATACGAAACACGACGGCGCCATGATCGGCCATGGTGCCACACCACTTCCAGGTGGGCGACAAAGTATGGCTACATTTGCAGAAGGAGCGCCTCACTGGACCTCACCGCAAGCTTCGCCCACTCAGATACGGGCCGTACACCATCACCAAGGCTGTAGGTAACAATGCCTTCGAGCTTAGTATTCCACCATTCCTTGGTCTGCACCCAGTCTTCAATGTGGATCGCCTTCGTCCCTACTTTCCACCTCTACTGGACACCTCGGACATTGCAGAACAACTCACACCAACAGAGTTAAACCCAGACTGCATGGAACAGGCCACCACAGATTGTATCATGGACATGCAAATCAAGAACACTCGTCGACAGCAGATCCAACTGTATCGGGTTGTCAAAGCTGGCCAACTCCTGCACCAAGGAAAGTGGTTCACCAGGGACCAAGTTCAGCAGAAATTTCCTCATCTCATGGAGGAACTTAACGCAATGGGGACCATTGCTTCCTAAGGGGGGAGGAATGATCCAGGTGGATATTGGTGGCCAACCGCCTATTCCACTTGGGCCCCCACCATTGTCTCTTTCAGTTTTTCCGTTTTGGCATAACTTACTATTTTTAGCAGTTTTTTGGGTCCTGAACTTCCGGAGCCGTTTTGAGGCCCTAAACGACGTTTTTTGGGTACGAAAGCGCCAACGAATTTTTTGATAAAATTCGTCCCGACAGCTGTAGTCCTCGGATAGAGCTTTCTAATGATGTATCATATGCGTCAAACGGAGATAGTATGCCAGAGTTACGTCCCTGGGAAGTTGAAACACCAATTTACCCAAACGGGGCCCATAGTTTTGGCGCTTCATCTCCTAGGGTTAGGTTTTGGGATGTTTAGGGTTCTCCATTGTTTCTCAATAATAAATAGGCCCTCGAGCCTCATTGTAATGTAGTTTAGAGGCTTGTAGCCACCACATCTCTTCTCAGAGATAGCTACCAGTGCCCTAGCTAGTTTTATTTCCATTGTCTGTAAGCAAATTTCAGTTCTTTGATATTAATGAAATGAAGTGTTATTTCCACTGCATCTCTGTATTTATGGTTATGTGTTTATTCTGTTGCGTTCCTGCATAAATCCGGATCAGATTTTGTCTTGATATTTATTTGGGAGAGGAGCCAAAGGCGGTGGCAACACCAAAGGTGCGTACCAGGCTGCCATAACTGGAGCTAATGGATGATGTACAAGATGTGGACTAGTAGGCTGAAATGAAGTGGTTTGAACAGTGGTGGTTTGACCTAGAGTTCGGTAAAATAGTAAGGCCTACTAGAGGTTAGTGGAATCGCCAGGTGGAATATCAGTTGTTTTGAGATATACTTGTATGGTCCACCACCAATACTGTCAAAAGCCAATCTAAGGGAGTGTTTTTGGGGTTTTTTGAGTTTTATGTGCCTACAAGGTTTGGAAGAGTTCTCTATAACTGACTCATCATTTTTCTAAGATGGTGAAAGAGCTATTTTCTACTCTTCAAACAATCTCTACGTTTACTAAGCTTGATTGAGACTTCAGGAGTTACTAAGGTATACTTAGATTGTCACTAACTCGGAAGGTCCTACTGTAAGTGTCACTATGTTAGTGAGCAGTGGGATAAGTCAATCATATAGTATTCTTAAAGTTGTTTAAGATCTAGGGAATCCAAGTTTGTTTAATACTCAGAGTCCCACCGTGATCGCCATTATGTTAGGGTGGCGATGAGGTGGCTCACTGGTAGGTATTCTTGAAAATAAGGGACTTCTAGAGTTCTAAGGTGTCCTTAGATTGTCACTAACTCAAAGTCCCACCGTGATCGCCATTATGTTAGGTTGGCGATGAGGTGGCTAAATCGGATGGTATTCTAAAATTTAGCAAAGTAGTAAGGCCTACTGGAGGCTAGTGGAGTCGCCAGGTGGATTTTTAGTTGTTTTGAGGTATATTTGTATGGTCCACCACCAGTACTATCAAAAACCAATCTAAAAGAGTCTTTTGGGGTTTTTCTGAGTTTTACGTAGTCCTGAGGTTTGGAAGAGTGTCCTACAGCTGAATCATCATTTTGCTAGGATGGTGAGACAACCAGATTCTACTCTTCTAAGTTTGACTGAGATTTTGAGAGTTCCTAAGGGATACCTAGGATGTTTTGACTCAAAGTCCCACCGTGATCGCCATTATGTTATAGAGCGATGGGATAACTGATGGTAGATATGCTTAGTCCAAAAAGGGGCTTTCCATGAGTCTTGTAAGATATTTAGATTAAAATGAACTCAGAAAGGTCCCACCGTGATCGCCATTATGTTAGGGTGGCGATGAGGTGGCAAAATCAGATGGTATTCTAAAATTTAGCAAGGTAGTAAGGCCTACTGGAGGCTAGTGGAGTCGCCAGGTGGATTTTTAGTTGTTTTGAGGTATATGTGTATGGTCCACCACCAATACTGACAAAAACCAATCTAAGGGAGTTTTTTGGGGTTTTTCTGAGTTTTATGTGTAGCCTAGGATGTAAGAGTGTTATGAACCTGATTCATCACTTTGCTAAGGTGGTGAAACAGAGAGTTTACACTAAATGATTCTAAAGGCTGATGGTTTAAGTTAAAAGTTGAAGGACTAAGGAGTCTATAAAAGTTTGCTAGACTGTCATGTACTCAATATGTCCCACCGTGATCGCCATTATGTTAGAGAGCGGTGGGATAAGTCAGCCAGCTAATATTCTCAAAAGTCTCTAAAGATTAGGGAAACTAAGTTTGTTTAATACTCAGAGTCCCACCGTGATCGCCATTATGTTAGGGTCCCGTGATTCGGCCGATTGGCTAGCCAAATGACGATGTAACATCAAACCAAGCTTTGGAGCCCAAGGACCTAGCCTTCCTGGACTCAGAGAGGGCTCTCTCTATTATATGCAAAAGATATCGGTGTGTTTGCTTATGGTGTTCTGATATTAGGCTAGTTATGAAGTGAGTTTTTGATTTTTTAGGGTTTTTTAATTTCGTGAGGGATAAAACTGATCAAAGACATAAACTGGGTAACAAGATGTAGATAAATTGGGCTATGGGGTCAAACAGGTCAAGGAAGCTATGAGGTGATGATGTGAGGCTGCTGTAGGGCCGATTTGATTCACGGTAGAAGGGATCTTTGGGCAAAATGGATTAAATGGACAACAAGTTGGTGAAAGACAAGGGATTTCAAGTGTAACTAGTTTATAGCAGACATAAACATGTTATAGCAAGCCATTAATCATGTTAAATGCAACCATGAGCTAATTAATACATAGAAATCAAACATTCCAGCCATACATAGAGGTATAAGACCCTCTAACTTCGGGAAATGGCTATCAGACTTTGGGGAAAACACATAAGACAAACTAACAACTCATAAACTACGCCGGAACGCCTAAACATAGTCTCTAAGTCATTGGGTACTTTGACAAACAAGCTTTCATAGTTTTAGGCAAAGGGCTAGATCGGGACTAGGCCTCCTTGGTTCAACAAGATGATCAACAAATCAGTCAAAGAGAAAGTTTTATGGACAGAACTATGGACAGTTAATAGGTAGGCAGGGCACACCATACATCCTACTCAACATACATAGAACTTGTAAATAAAACTAGCAAACATTATCCTTAGGTTACTAAAGAGCAATTAAGAATTCTTTAGCATAACAAAGGAAGAAGAAAACATCAAGCTATGAAGATTCAGGAATTTTGAGGTGCCTCCATGGGCATATCTCAAAACTAATCTCTACTGATCTATAGCAGCAAGAAACATGTATTATGGATGAAAACTAGAAGACAAAAACATAGCAAGAAACACTATACCATTCTACCATGTCATGGAATCCATCACCAATCCTTCATCATTCATCAAAAGCATCCAAGAGGCAGTCCAAAAATCATAACACAAGTGTAGTCTTCAAAGCTCATATGACCAATGTATTAATTATTCTCTCAAGTTCAGCCTCTGATTTACAATTAAACCCATGGAATAAATAGGCTTGAGGGAGGAAAACCTCATGGAGCAACTAGCTATCCCATTGGCCAAGTCAAAATATCTAAACTTGTCCTTGAGGCTTTGCAAAGCCCAAGGCACAAAATATCCCATAAAATATCTAAAAACTGCTTAAAACGGAAATTATATTGACTTTACATCATTTTCCAAGTATAAAAATAGCTTAACGCACATTTGGGAAAAGCATATTTTTGAGTTTCAAAAATTACAAAAATACTTCATATTTATGCCTGAAAAAGGTCCTCTGACTTGCTGGATGCAATAGGCAGCCTTCCTGATGTCGAAATGAGGCTCATGATGGCTCGTTGGAAAGCTCTCTATGTCTACTTTCCGGCGCAACTGAAACCATCTCAATCTGAGGCCTGGAAGTCATCCAAAACTGTACATGTGTGCAAAAACCCAGAAAATAGCAGACAGCTGATATGGCGGGCAGAATGTGCAAAAAGAGGGCATTTTTCGCCAATTCGAGGGGGCGAATGATCTTCAAATGCCTTGAAAATCACTGGAGACCTGCTCATGGAATTATGGCATCCATTGGTATCATCCTCCTCTCTTGACAACTCATCAAACTGAAATGGCGAAATAATGAGTTTTCAGCCAAAAACCCAAAAAATGCCAAAAAACAAAAAGTTGCCGAAAAAGGCCCAAAATTGGCATGCATGACCCTCAAGGGTCCATAGAAACATGCTCCGAAGCTGAGGCCAAAATATCAAGGGCTGATATGGTTTTCCCTTCTTTCCGTGCTAGGCGCTTCCCCTTTACCTTCTTCAATTTCTCTTGTGCTGCCTTTAGTTTGCGCCGGGAAAACTGATTCAGCTTTTGGAAGTGGTGTGTCCTCTTCCTCTGCAGCTCTAAGTCTGTATTCGCCCTCTCAAGCTTCATTTCCAAATGTTTGTTAGCTCTTTCAAGCCAAGCCTCTTTGTTTTCCTCAATTTCCTGCTCAAGGAGTGCAGTGAGAGGAAAGGCTTGGAGCTGGGCTTGTTCTTCTGTTCTGTTCTTCTCCAAGGCTCTTTTAAGCTCGATGGTCCTAGGCCTCTTCCGCCTAGGCTGGTCTTCCTCCTCTTCATCATCAAACTCACCAATCAGCTCTTCAATTCTTGCTTGCGCCTTGACTGCCTCTTTCTTATACTTAATCGCCCGTGCCTCATGAACAGCTGTGTGCACATTCATTTGTTTGTTTTCAATCTCCAAGAAGTGATTGAAATTCCTTGCCCTTTGAAGATCTTGCTCTAATGCCTCAATTTTCCCTTCCTTATGGATTAAGAGATTTTCAAGAAGGCGTGCCTCATTTTCACTATCATCGCTTTGGATAGGGATAATAGCTAATTCACCTCCATGCTTTGTACTTTCCCCAACTTTGCTTTTACCTTTGAAAGCCAATCTGGCACTTTTCCTCCTTGGCATACTAGAAGGTGTCTTTTTGGGCAATTTCCTCTTGCTAGGAAAAATCTTTGTCACTGTTAAGGTGGCAGCCTTAGCTTGCTGTTCTTTATCAATGTCTTGTCCAATTTGTGGCTCAAGAGGTGTCTCAACTTCCTGCCTAACCTGTTGTTCTTCATCTTGCACCTGCTGTTGTTCCTTATCTGCTGTCTGCTGCTGTTCCTTATCTGCTGTCTGCTGCTGTTCCTCAATTTGTAACTTCTGCTGTTCCTTATCTGCTGTCTATTGTTGTTCCTTATCTGCTGTCTGCTGCTGTTCCTCAATTTGTAACTGCTGCTGTTCCTTATCTGCTGTCTGCTGCTGTTCCTCAATTTGTAACTGCTGTTGTTCCTTATCTGCTGTCTGCTGCTGTTCCTCAATTTGTAACTGCTGCTGTTCATCAATTTGTAACTGCTGTTGTTCCTCATCTCTATCTTCTTACTGCTGTTCACTGCCCTCTCCTTCCCCCTGTTGGCTTGGCTGTCCAGTAGTCATTCTGAGCCTTCTAGGTGTAGGCCTACTGGACAAAGGCATTGGGCGATGGATAGGCTGAGTAGGAGAAATACGGGCAGGAGGAATAGTGGCAAAATCTGGATGGCTGATGAATAAATCCCATGAAACCTCTTTCTTCTTTAGCTGGTATAGGAAGATAATCTTGATCAAAGAATGATGAAAAAGAGAAGGGATTTGCTGAGGTGGGGCCTTCTTTTGGACTGTGGATGCCATTTTCTCTATGCTCTTGGACAAAAAGTAAGGAAGGTTTAGTTGCCTGCTTCTGGTAAAATGCATCAATAAGCGGACATGGTAGGCATAAATTCGATTAAACCTCCCTTCACAAGTGAAATATTTCATTATGGCTTTCATCAGTGGAGCATAACTGTCAAGGAGATAGGAAAAAGGGAAAATAGCAGTGATAGTTTCCCTATGTTCAGGCTTGATGAAAGGTTTATAATCCTCTAAGTCAAGATGAGCTTGTTTAAACCACTTTTCGCCATGATACGGGATCTTGGTAGCCTTGGACACATACCTTGGAGAAATTTTGAAATCAAGACCCGCCAATTGGAAGTGTTTTTCTTTGAATCTCAGGGCGCACAAGTGTGTTAATGGCGAAAAACTCTTGACTTCTTCTATCTTCTGGCAAAAATCAAGGCAGCCTACTTCATGGAAGTTGAAAAGTACAGATGGATGAGCATTAATCTCTTCTGTAGAGATGGGCTCATATCTCTTATGTGGACCGCTCCTGCTGTCTTGCCTTGGAGGCATTTTAACCTGAATATGCTTTGGAAAAGACAAACTGCCCTCACTGTGTGTAAAAATGCCCTGCTGGAGTCAAACTCTGTCAATATGCTGCTTGGACAGATAAACAATGTGATTTGGATGGTTTGCAACAATGTTTCTTTGAATACACAACCTCTGCTGTCTCTAGAAAATGTCCTGTTCACCCTTAGAAAATCTCTGTCAACAAATTCTCAGTAGGAAATAATACAGTGAATAAAGAGGGGCAGATTGCTAGAAAGAGTTTGTTGTGAGAAAGTGCTAAGATCACCCTGTTCTTGAAGCCTTAGATGTCAACCAATAAACATGTATCTCTGCTTCAAGGTAGAATTTCAATGTTTAACAACGCTGCCTTGTATAAGTGTGCCAACAGTCCACTAATCTTGCATCTCTTGCAAACCACCATACATATGTTTAGACAGTCAATACACAAGACTAGAGCAAAAATGACAGAGTTTAGAAGACTACAAAGTTTTTGGCAGAAACTATGTGAGTTTTCTTTTTCAAAACAAATATGTCAAAACCCCTTTTACTGAGTGCACTTCACTGTTTTAATAATGTGGCAATGTCTTGAGGACAGTGTGAAAAGTTTCTCTTTAGACCTAAACCCTGTCTCTCTATAACAAGATCTTCTTCTGCAGCTTCAAACTATAAATTTCTGCCTGATCAAGAAAATTTTCTCTTACTAAACTTCACTGTTTCTTTATGTATGTCACTTCATTTAAACAAAAACATGCTCATGAAGTTAACCTTGGTGTGTTTATTCAGTCAAATTTATAGTTTGAGTAGAGGTAATAGGGTTTTAAAGCTCTAGAAGTTTGAACAAAGGCTGTAGGAGTTTGCTCTTCAGAAAGTAATCAGGGCTTCTTTCAATATGGAAATATCAGTTTTTGGAGGAATATCTTTATGCCCTCTGGAAAACCATTTGAAAACGATCCTTTGAAGAACAGAAAACAGTCACAGATTTATCACCTTGGCAAATTTCGAAGATTTCAAAGGCAAATTTCAAAATACCTCTTCGAAATCGTTGGAAGATCCTTGGAGAGGCTTGGAGTAGCACCGGAGGTCCCCCAATTTGTGCGCGGCACTCTTAAATGTCAGCACGACGCGCAAAATTATACCCGGGTGGCCTGTCGGGTCGGCCTGTCGGGCGCCCTGTACAGGCGCGTCGCGCCAACACTGGCCGCCTGTGTAAACTTACTCCCAGGCGCGTCGCGCGGGTTTCCAGGCGCGTCGCTCAGCCTTCAATCAGTACAAAACTTCTGCAAATTGACCCGATTTACTTGTTTCAATGCTGGGGAGGCGTGGAACTTTGTTTGCAGTTTTGAAAATGATAAAATCGCCCTCGACCTTCACCCTTATGTCATTTCAAAACAAATCTTCAACGGTCTTAAATTTTGAAAAGTAACGTTGGTTTTCAACTCTGTTTTGTTTTTAAACTGTGGCCTTGTCATTTTGAATATGTATTTAAACTTGATCAATGACTTTCTTTTTAAGGCCGACCCTTTCGTGTCCCTTTAAAAATGTGACATTTGCTTACTAATATATCAAAGAGTTTATGGAGTGCCTCTGCCACTTGGTGAGAAGATATATTTAACCTCTTTGATTTTTTGAATTTCAAAGTGTTCTTTCTAGCTGCTTCAAAGTGACAAGGCCTCTCCTCGAAACTGACTTAAATGCCAAGTGTCCTTTAAATCTATTTTCTGACTGTGGGTATAAAATGCAGTTGTATTTTCTTATGCTCAAGATGCACTAATATGGTACCCTTTCCCTTTTATGATGAACAGGCCTATACTTGTTTTAAAATCTTTCTCCAGAAACTGAAAATAGGCCAAATCACTCTTGTACTTGATAAACCTGTAGACTGACTTGTAGGATCCCTGGTTGCAGAAGAATTTGAAATGCTGCCTCAATAACTTTTATACTTTCTGATTCTTGAATAGCATAGCTGTCTCTGACCTTTGAGAGGAGATGGCTTACCCTTTTAAACTTGGTTTTGACAAATTTTTTCCTCTAAGTGCTTTATCAACTCTTTTCCCTAATATTTGCTTTGACTAGTGCATTGGTCTTTTTGTAAGAGAAACATTTCAAAGCTCGACTCTGTTCACTGTTTTACCTTCTTGGTGATTATTTTAACAAGGAAAAACCATTCAGAATATGTCAAAAGCATTTGAAAAAGCCTTGAAAACTGTTTTTTCATCTAACAGGAGATGACCTGTCTTTTTCCACCTTGCTTGATAATCTCTGCTTCCAGGCGATTTATGAACTCCTTCTTTGATTATAAGTGCCATATTTTGACCGCATCCCTTTATATCATAATTCTCTGTCTTCTTGAAAAGCGCTCCTTTGGACTTTGGCATGTGACAGTGGATTGTTGTTTGATCCTTTCCCTTAAGGAAACTGCCCCTTTTTTGGTATCAATGGCATACATATTCATAATGTTCCTTGTCCATCATGATGTATTTCTTGAAAGACATTTTCATATGAATAGGAAAACCAATATTTTTGAATTGGAAACATTATCTTTGACCTGTGTAATGACTTCTATTTTCCCTCTTTGTATCCTTCCACTGCACCTTTCTGACTAATCAGTCTTTAACAATATCCAATACTTTGGCCATCTGCTCATAAATGGAGGAGTCTCTTCATCAGGTAAAGTATCTGAAGGTTGTTTGACAAATCTGTTTGACACAGCTTTTCCCTGGATGTGATGGTAAGTAAACAACTTGAAAAACATCAATACTAGCATCTTTACCTGCAATCATCACTGTGCTTCAGAAAAAACCCTAGCCAAAGTGACATTGTCTCCCTGCACTACTCTGAGGGTGACTGAAATATCATTATTTGCTTTAGTCAACTTATGACAGATTTTTGAAAGATAATCTCTGTGACTATGGAGGTCAGCACCCTTTGAAAAACAAACACTCTTTCTTCTGCCTGTGTAATGACAAGTTTGTCAGCTTTTCTTCAATTTAGCCTTGTGGAAGAGTAGGTTGCTTATGATCAGAAGGGTTTTTACCAATGATATGCATCTCTAAAGTTTCATTATTTCACATGATTTGAAAACTTCTCATGACTTCCCTTATCAGACCAAGCTCTGTTTTCTTGAAAAGTGCTAGCATATTTCAAACTCTATCCCTGTTATGATCATCACTCACATTCATAAAACCTGGAGATATTGTTTCACTGTTCAGTAAAAGGCAAACCTGGACTTTTGCAATCTTCAAAGTCAATACTGGCCAGCGCCCTCTGCTTGTGGATGAAGGAGGCGCCCTAACCCTCTGCTTGTAAATGAAGGAGGTTCTGGGCCTTGAAAATTTACCAGTTTGCTGTGACAGTGGTGTCTTTCTCTTACTCTGATTTTCATGCTGGAAAGAGCTGCAAGGTCTTGATGAGTGGCTCTCTGTTTTGTAGATATATCTCAGGCTCATGTTACATTTAGAAGCAGCTGTTCTTCTAACTGTAAATTCAAGCATTTCCTCCTGAGATGAAGTTATATTTTCTGCCTTTGTAGAATCCATAAAACACTGTGGAACACCTAATGGTCAGCTTAAGACTGTGGTTTGCATAGTGCTGAGACCTAGGGGTATAAGTGGCGTGACTTAGAGTTGTTTGACAATTTCATTTGCAGAGTGAAAGGTCAGTCATGGTGGGTTTCGTAGCAGATGGAGTTTTTTTTGGCTTTTTGATGCTTGCCAAAGGTAAAATGTCTTAAAGCGCCACTTCCTAACATAGGGGAGACTCTTGAAACAGAATTGGACTTTTCTTTTTAGAGTTGATGGGCAGACCAATAGGGCTAAAGCTAGATAGGATAGTGATAATGAGGTTTTTATTTTTACATGGGTGGACTGAAAGGTAGAAGGGCGAAAAATGTTTTATGAGGGTTTTTTAGATGACAGTTATTTTATGGAATTTAGCTTCCCTAGAAAACTGGCTGAATATAATCCCATCACTATGTAAAAATGTGTCTGCCAGGCTTGTCGGATCTCTTTGAGTTGGGCGCCACAGTCACCCTTCGAGCGTGGGATGGCCACCACCTCCCGGCCAAATAGCCTCTTCCGTGGTGTCCTATCACTCTTAGGGCAGGAAGCTGTTTGCGTTGACGTCGAAGTCATCGACGCCCCGCTAGACTACAAAATTCTATTGGGGCGAAGCTACACCTATGCTATGTCTGCTGTCCCATCCGCGGTTTTCCGCAAGATGTCTTTTCCTCATAATGGAAAGATAGTCACCATTGAACAGTTGACATATCATGAGCCAACATCTCAGACCTCACCTGAGACGACCATCTCTTCTGTAGCCAACAAGCAAACCGTCGACTCCTTGACCAGTGTCTCTCCTGGTGTCTACAAAGACTCCTCTTTACTCGGAACCTTCCCTGGTCTTCCTCCTCCTCCTATCTCTGACCCCAGCTCATCGAATGTTTGCATGATGCAATCGTCTCGGGCTGCTCTCAAGCAACCTGCTTCGGCTAGTCAGCAACCTTGCCCTCCGCAACCTGCTCCTAGCCCTTCACCGTGGTTAGTGGTGTGGGCCTGCCCTACATCCTCTGCAGCAGTTCCTCCAGAAGCCTTAGCCATTTAGGAGCACGCTTCTAGGAATTACCCTACGATGGATGATGCTTTCCCCAGAGTGCCTGCGGTACCGGTCATGGCCACCCTATCTCTTCCTAACCTGACCCTTGGGATTCCCGTCTGGTACCATGATCCTCTAGCCGCAACCCTGCCTGGTCAACCCAAACCTTATATTGCTTTGACCCCGGTTCAACCGGTCCCCATGACTTCTCCCGCTGCAACAGTGCCTCAGTCACCTCAACAGGAACCACCTCCTGTTGCGACCGCTTCGGGTAAGAAGAGCAAAGCTCGCAAGGGGGCATCAAAGGACAAGGTTGCCCCGAAAAACCCTGCCCCTCCTTGGCCTCCAGAGCATACCATCCAGTGTGCTTTGTGTGATGTTGTCGGCCATGCCACCCATTAATGTCGCGTTTCCTGAGTCCATGGTCCCGGAAGCCTTTGTTCCTTCCGCGACCGCGGCCAATAACCCCAAGACTATTCACACCAACCACCCCTGTACTTTGTGTGATCTCCATGGCCATTACACCCACCTTTGTCCCCGCCTCGAGGACTTCCGCACCTCTCTAGCCGCGGTCCGCCAATTCGAGGCCACGCGCAATGAGTCCACCTCTCCCCTATTTGCACGTTTTTCTTTGGCAAAACTACCAGAGATGACTGCTCCCATTGACCTTCCCCCTCCTGATGTCGAGATGACGGAGCCTTCATCTACCATTTTCTACCTATCATCATCCATGAGATCCTCGGGGAACATTCCCTTTGAAGCCTCCCCTGTTGTTTCGCTTGACCTTCCTTCAGCGATCACCCTGGGCTCAACATCGATAGATCCTTTATCTACTTACTTTTCCGTCACTCCTTGTGACGATGCACATGTGAACCTCTCTTCTCATGATGATGAGTTAGGTCGCTTCGCCACATCAGGTGGTTTTTCTTCCACCAGTCACCCCATCTTCTATCATGATGACGACATTATGGATGAAATCTCCACCCCTGAATTTATCTATCCCCCCTTACATCGAACCCATGCGTTCGAACCACATGCACCTTGTGGCCATTACATTGAAACCCAAAATTTGGGTAAGGGGGCACCTATATTTGAGAGACCAGGAGAAGAAATTCTCCAAAACTCTCGTAGTGTATCTGGTCGTGTTGACTTTAGTACCATTATTCTTCCACATTTAGAAGAACCTCTAGAGTCCCATATCACTTGAGATCACTCTAGGGATGATACCCCTTATCGTTCCCTCATCTTCCATCAGCAACCCAATCTCTTAGACATTGTTGTTGACCAACCTATGGGTTTTCTAGGAGAGCATCAGTTCATTATATCCAAATCCTCTCTTTGAGATAGTGACACCAGGTATGCCAACCCGAAAACATAAAGTCCATTTGCTTCATATATGCAGTACTAAAAGAGATTGGTAATCCTCCATTTCCTTTCTCAAAACTGCATAACCATAACGAAAACAAATGGCACACCACATCATTAAAATGTGTTTAGATTCCCCTTTTTCTAAATACATTTTGGCATGACCACACCATGCTTGGGGGCACCTATGCCCCTTAACCATAACCTCCCCCCAAAATCGATTTTCCTCACTTACAACACTTGTACTTGGGGCACCACTTTGCCTCCATACTTGTCTTTGTTCGTGTCGATTTTCGTCATGAGATACCATCTTGTACTCATGTTTTATGATCCCCCATTGGACCTTTACTGTGTGGCAGCACCATCACGTCGCCCTTGTTTAGAGCATCCGAGTTGAGTCATCACTGCATTCATGGAGTCTATCCCGAGTCCCTTTGTATCCTACTATAGTCCTCCATCCTTTATTGCTAGGTCCCTCTCTCGTGTCGCACATTATGGCCTTCAGTCCCACTATCCCCTATCCCTCATAATATTGTGTCAGTCGCTGCCATGACATTCATGCCCTTTATGCTCTAACAAGGGAAGTCATCCATTCGCTACTCAGTCCCCTCCATTTCATTATCATCATTGGTATTAGTCTGTCAGTCGCTCTGTTGTTTTCTCTCGTGCCTTAGTTGAGGATCCCTCATTGCTTCACCTATGGTGGACCTCCTTCTGTCGACATCAGCGCCATTCATTCCAGAAGACAGGTCTAGAGGGCAGTGTACCTTGGTTCCAGCTTCCACTCTTGTTCGGTGCCTCAGATCAGGAAAAGGGATCTCTCATTTCCCTTTGACTTGATTGTTTCTCCACTCCAGCTCCTTTCAGCATGATCGAGATCCATATGCTTGATGGTTCAGCGATGCAGCAGTAGCTTTTGGTGATTCCCGGGTGTGTGTGAGATGTCTCAGCCCTCATGAGGGGGTGGCCCTGCAGGTAGCCCCCCACATGCCCGGATGACCTCTTCATTGCAGCCTTCGATGCAGCTCCACATATTTGATGATGTAGGCCTTAGCCGCTTGCAGCGCCTCTTTGATTTGCCTATATCAGTCAGATTTTGTGAGCCCTTCCCCGCTTGTAGGGGGAATTTGGGTTGTATTTGTATCTCATGTACTCAGATATTATTGTATAAGTCCTGGATGTTATCCCAGGCACAACATGTATATGGGATCCCTCATTGTATTTTTATCTGGCTCATGTTTATGCCGGATGTACTTTATGGTTCGGTCCCTTGTTGACTGGACACACTATTCTTTTGTACTTTGTCTCGGCAGGCATAGGTATGCCTCCCCCGCTGCCTTTAGCACAGGTACCCTCTCATAAAAAGATACTTGTTGCACCTGCAAGTCTCGTCTCCTCAGGGTCTAGTTATTCAGCACATCAGTCTACCTTACATTTCTCTCCCTGACTTCCCTTTTTGATGTCTGGTGATTGAGTTCTTACAACATACTTCGGTCATACGATTTGCTCCTAACACTCGCACGCTGGGGGGAAATCTGTTACACCATTTTTTGGTCATCCAACCTACTATCATTAGATGGACCCAAGTACACCATGTAAGACCAATTTTACCCTAAGTAAAATTGCTTTCACTATGTAAAATAACTTAATAAAACACATTTATTAGGTTGTTTATGGTCTAAACAGGAAACCCCAAAAGGAAATATTAAACAAACCTATATTTGTTTGATTTTCCTCGTCATGTTTAACCCAAAACAAAGAAATTAATTAGATAAATCTTTATTTATCTTATTATTTTCTAGGAATAATTATTTAAATCTTATTTAAATAGTATTCCTTGTTAAATATGACTAAATCACCCATAAATAATTAAATATATCATTATTTATTTGATTATCTTTCAACCACCTCCTTAAAATGATAAATAAATCATTTATTTATTTATTATTCACAAATAAAGGGATTTGACCTAAGTCAAATACTTTTTCCCTCCAACAAATATAATAAAATATTCCATAAAAGGTGGATCTAGATTTGGTTAATGTTATTTTAATCATGCACCAAGATCTAGAATGACCCCAATATTTTGTTATAAATAGGAGGGTTTTCTCCTACCATTCTTCACCTTTTGTTGCCTATTAGATCACTCTAGATCTATACTCTTGGTCTGACTTTGAGCCATTATCATTGTCATATTTTCCATTATTTTCTTTGTGAGCTCCCTTTGAGTTCTATGTTTGTCTGGGTTTTCTACACCATGTGGAGGAAGATGTAATCAAGTCAAAGACTTCAAGAACCCATCCCATTGAGGAAAATTACGACTTATCTGTATTTTCCTCCAGTGCTATGTAAAGTGCTAAATCGTTCTCTTGTCATGGATATATGAAACCTGTATGACACCTACTTTGTAATGTCTTTTCATGCGCCAGTCTGGTTTTTAGGCTCTTGTCTTGATCTGCTTCTTTAGAATCTGAAGATGTTAGCGTATATTTGATGTTAGGGCTATTAGTTATGCGTAGCTAAAGTGGTCTTTTTTCGTACACTTCGACAAAGGATTCATACTAACATCGTGTGTGTTGTCCACTATTGCATAAATCTGAGGAATACTATGACCAACATCTCCAACCATATACACCTCCTGAGCATTGTATACCTGAGGTCTACCACCCTGGCATAATGGAAAATCCTTCTTGTGATGATATTTTACATAAATCCAACACTGTAATGGTTCTCTACCATTACCTCTATTTTTTTCTCTCCAAGCTAATATCTATGTCCCCTCTTTGTCACAATAGAATTATTATAAGGAGACACATTCTCTTTCCCCCCCTGCATCCTGATGTATTGCTCGCTTCGGTGGAAACTTCCCTTTATCTTTCTCATTCCCCTTAAAATCATGCTTAGGATCAAATTTGTGCTTTGGCTGCTCATAATAATGATTCAATTCCTTGATGGATTCCTCCAGCGATTGAGGATCATGAAACTCAATCTGGTATCTAAATTTTACTGGAAAACCACTGATGAACCTTTGAATATTTTCTTTCTCATCCTTGAGGTAAGGAACATACCTGAACAACTCTGAAAACCTGCTACTGCACTCATCATCTATCATAGAACCCATTTGAAACTCACAAAAATCCTTATCCTTGTCATCATAATACATCTTAGATAAGTACTTCTTCTTGAAGAGTCTTTCTAACTTATCCCAAATCAATTCCTCTTCTTGAATTCCCCCAACATTCTTCACATATTCCCACCAGATGTATGATTTCCTTTTAATATTAAAGGTGGTTATTTGGCTTTCATGTTCTCTGAATTATTATCCAATATGAAGAACTTCTTCATCTCAAGAAACCATGCTTCTGCATCTTCTGACTTTATCATTTCTCCATCAAATGTAGGAGGTGTTAGCTCCCTGTAATTAACAAGATTGGCAAAGTCCAACTGCAGAGAGAACACTATTTCAACCACTTTGGGATTTTAGGATCTAGCCCTCCTGAATCCAGAGAGAGATCTCTCCAATAAAGTGCAAAGATTGATTTATCTTTAAGGCTTTTGGGTAATGATATTAGGCTAGTTATGAGGACCGAGGGTTTTGTTTGTTTTTGGATGGTTGAGCATGATTATTGTTTGGGTGGAAAGTTCTAAGTGGAAAGAGTTTCAAAGGTATGAAGTTGCAAGCAATCAGAACAAGATTTGGCTAAAAGATAGATATAACACTGGTTTTTAGTCCATTGGGCTATGGAGTCATAATAGGGCTTTTAATTGCACAACAATTCAAGAGTGATCCAAGGGGCAAATCATCTATATCACAAGATCTTTTGAGATAAAATGATGGGATGGAAACAATAAAGTGTTTGAGGGGTGGAAACTGATAATAATTTCAACAAGGATTTATAGTCAGTTCAAACAAGAAAAAGCCTTCAAGCAACTGTTTAAAACCAACCAAAGGGCAGGGCTCACCATAAAACTCTTTGGACAAGCTCATATTAAAGATAACTCAAGAGACAAACAATCCAGTAATCCACATAATTACTTTCAGAAAGTATGAAAAACACATAAGAGAAACAAAATGCAACTTAAGATCAGATAAGGTACTTTTAAACCTAGTCTGCTTTCAGCAAACACTTAGGGAAATTTCCAGAATTGCCTTTGGGGAATAGAAGCTAGAAAACAGGGCTCACCATCACTTTTCTAGTCTAACTTTAATAAGCAAATAATGAAAATAACATTCAAGAATAATGTTTAAAGCAAACAGTAGGACGAGGGAATGATAGCATTCCTAACTGCTTAAACTGTATTGAATCATTCCTAAATAAACAATTTTGAGGAAAACATTGAGATAAAGCTTATCAGTCAGAGAAGAGTACTGTAAACAGTAGGTCCTAACTCTATGCTTTCTGTTCTTTATCAGAGAAATAAGGGACAATATGGCATACATGAAAGGGAAACAAATAACAAAGAAAGAAGCACTTCACCAGTGATATAGACCAGGATCCCAAGAAATATCTTGTATATTGAAGTCAAACCAGTTACATCTTCAAGTCCAATGTTTCAGTTCAACAATCATCTTCACTTCTCAGCCTAACTATTCTATCACAAACAGAGCTTCAAGAGCCTTTGAACACTATTCACAATTAGAAGTTTCGAGCACAAGTATATTTCAAAGTTCTGCAACCAACATTTTCTCATCTTCTACAGGAGTATTTATAGAAGAAATGAGAAGATGGGATCTGATAAAAAATCTCTTGGGTCAATTAATACAGACTTTAATACTTCTCGGCCTTTGATGGGCTTGATGGAGAAGTTTACAGATGTTATGTCTATATTAATTGTTTTACATTTAAGAATTAAGCTCGGTGAGAGCTTTTATTGACTTTAAGGCTCTGTTTTATGTTGTCATAACTCTGCTGATATTTTTGCATTAAGTTCCTTTGGAAAAATTAACTATTCGGCTGCGTTGAGGCAAATATCTTCCTTCTTGATCATAACTCGGCCTTTGTTGAATGCTTTGAGGCTACAGGTGGCAATCTGTAGCTAAGAGGAATAAATTAGCCTCTGATGTGGCGGTGGAGGCTCTTTCTGACTGATAATCTTTGATTTGTCTTTAATTATGTTTTAATTTGGAGGATTAGGCTTTTGATTTTCGATCTTAGCCGTAATCCTCCAAAACTTGTGAAAACAGTCTTTAATCCTTCATTTTTGCTAATTTAATCTTCAACACTGATACTCTTTTGCTTTGATTTAATTGTCTGTGCCTTGTTGATGTGCAGGGCCACAAAGGGCTCATATGGCATCAATGCCCATGAAGCATTGAAGAAACGTGAAGTTTGAACCCTATAGATGGCTTCTCTTTTATGAATAAAGGCATGGGGATTGTCATCTCGGCCTTTGGCTTTTCTTTAATATAATTAAAAAACCATTTAAACCTACAAAATACATGCAAATGTTATGAAATCCTGTGTTTTTTGGTAAAACTACTTCAGAGGTTGTGGGGAGGAGCGTGGTCGTTGGATGGCAGCATCCAACGGTGGAGATTCGTTTGTGGGAGGTCAAAAAAGGAAAGCGGCAGAAGAATAAATCAGATCCGTTGATCTGCAGAGATCGATGGTCAGGATTAATCGGGAGGAACATAATGAAAATGGTCACATTCTGGAAATTCGGGAGAGAAACAAAGGAAATAGATGAAATTTCCTTCGGCGGAGGTAAAAAGCATAAGAACTGAAATTTGGGTTTCGAGATGACCGTGGGCCGTCGGATGAGATCATCCCACGAGATCAACGGCAGAGATTACACATTAAAAAACTTTGGTAGAGGTGGAGGGCGATAGTATAAAAGAGAATGATCTGGGACCGTTGATCTGCAGAGATCAACGGTCGAGGAGGAATGCAATATGATATAGTGTAAAAGGGGATAGGTGGTTTCGGGAAGGAAAACCACAGGTTTCGCGCGACAGAAGGGCAAGAAAGCGGTATTAGATTTTTGGATGCGATATACGTCAGAGGTTGACACATGGATTTTAAATACAGCTTATATTGCGTGATTTTTGGAAATTAACATTCGCGCTTAAAGTTTTGCCAAAACGCACGTCGACCGTTGGATATGGGGTCTCAAATCTGACGATGGAGGATGAGCGCAATATCAGATAGATGCACGAGTGGAAGCGGGGGTAGCGGTTTCATTATGGACTGTTCGATCAAGAGATCGACGATGGAGATTAGATCTGGAGGGAAGAAGGACCCATAGGGGCAGGCCTGTCGAGGTTAATATGGCCCATCGATCTGCAGGGATCAACGGTCAGGATTTGGCCTAAAACATTATGAAGCGGGACGCATGTTTTTAACCAAAGTAGGGAGATGCGATCTGGACCGTCCGATCTGGACTCGTGGACGACCCAGATGCAATCGGAGGCATGCGATTGGTGGGGGGAGAAATTTGAATGGCGTTGGTGTGATTAACTGTGGGCTGTCAATCTGCAGATCAGATCGATGGCAGAGAACTCATCAGGGGTTGACCGATCGGGGGTGGCATTATATTAACACGCCTAATGAAAACTCCCGATGCGATTTTGCGCGGTCCGTTGATTGGTTTGAGATCAATGGTGGATATTGTTTTAAATCATGCACTGGCGAAAACCCTTTAATACATATGAAAACCCAAAAATTAATAAAATACAAAGGTTTTGGCTGTAGAGCGGGTTAATATATATGAAATGGTTTGGCGCCCATCTACGGGGCTGTTGGTCTATATGGAAAATAATAGGCCCAGGGCTTATACATAGAAAGGGCCAATTGGGATTAGGCTTTCCGCTCGGGCTTTTCAATCTACCCATTTTAATTCTCTGATGCGATTAATGCTTCGGGACTCTAACTCTTGGTCTTGGGTGCAGGTTTATATGGAGAGAGGTGGAGGTTTATACGAGGGGGCTCAATCACATTGGAGAAATGATGCGGGGCTTTTCAATCTACCCATTTTAATTAAAAAACATTGTTCTGGTGGGTTAAGACCAAAACTTAGGAAAAGTGGGTTTATGAATTTATAAATGGAAATATGCATCAGGGATGGTTTATTACAAGGTTCAAGCGCCGGATGCGGGCCCAAGGGTTATATGAAGCGGTGATTGGATCGGGGCTATGTAATAAGGGGTTAATCGGGATCGGAGGTCTCAATAAAACAAAAAGACTTACACGTTGTGTTTTGTTCCGATGCGATAAGCGCTTGGTACCATTAGCACTTGGTTCCAACACCAAGGCATATGTGGGGAAGTGGTTAGGACCTAGCCCAAAGGGGCTTAAGCCCATAGTCAAAAAATACTTGTTTTTTATGAAGATTTTCAAAGTTTTTGATGGATTTCGGGGTTTCGGCAAAGTTTAAAAGTGAGTTTTAAAATTTGTAAAGAGGATTTTATGAAGGGAAAAGAGGAAAAATGGAAAATAGAGGAATTCCATGGGAAATGAAGGGGTAAAAAATGAAGGTTAGTTTGCAGTGAAAGGAAGGGAAAAATGGTGTTTAGCAGTAGCATTTTCTCTATAAAATCAGCATAATTTCAGAGTTTAAAAAGGGAAACAACAGTGAAGATTCAAACAGAGGACATGATGTCTTCAAGAGTCTTCAAGAGATAACATTTTTTAGCAATAAAACTTGTTTTTTGAAGGCTTTAAAATGATTTAGCAACCTTTTGATATAACAAATTTTATAGGTGGCTAACAGGAGGCTTGAATTTCTTGAACTCCTCTGGAAAATAATCACTCTTACTATAAGGATGGTGGTAGTGATGATGATGATGTATCCTGAATGAAGAAATAAATGAAACCCATACATACAAGCCCTCCTATCAATTGTTTCTAATGATATGTCACCTTTGAGTGTATCCTCTCTATCCAACTTGTGTCCTGACTGAGACCTGCTACCATATGCCCCATTTTTCTTCTCCTCCTATATATCTCCATAACTTATCCCCATTTCCCCTTGTTTCTACAACTTTGAAATACTTTGTAGAATTACTATATTAACCTCTTTATGATTTTCCTAAGCCCTTGCAAGTATTTCCTATGGCTTTATCAACCTGTCACATTTTTCCTTGCAACTTCTGATCTTTTCCCTTAAAATCCTCAATGTATCTTCTATTTCAGGAGAATACTCATTTCCTTGCCACTCAATTGATCACTAGGGAGAGTCACGTGAACTAAAACCCACCATTTTTCTTGTCATATCTTATCTTCTTCTTCCTGCAAACATGTCATGTTAGGTAAACCAAATAGATACCATAATCACAATCATACCTCAATGACGTTCAGGGGATGCTATCACATCTGCAAAAATCAGTCTAGATGAGAACGATACATGTATATACATAATCGTATCAACATATTGACATCATGCATGATAACACTAACTGTATACAATGACTTCATGCATGATAACCATAACCATGACAATGGATGTGTAACAACATGCATCCATCCCATCCAATCTAATTGTTTGAACCTGGAAGCTCTAATACCAATCTATGTTATGAGATATTACCCAAAGAGAATGAAAATCGCTCTGATGCCAATATGTAAATGCCTCCTCCCACATTTACCCACTCTAACTAGCCTACCAGGGTAAATATGAGATGAATGCTATTATTACATGACCTAATCTACAAGTTCTAATTAAGGAAGTGAGGCCTACAAAATGAAAAATTCAGTGAGATTCCTAGGGCTAAAAACCACTTAGGAGCTAAAAAATCACCCCAAGAAACCAATACCTGAGTTGGAACCTTTTTTCACTCACCTAGCACCCCAACATCATGCACAAGCTACCTTCCATGCTATTATGGCCAAAATCCTTTCATTTTGTGCTTGTGGTTTCGAGTTTTGAGCCACTTTTCCAGGCTAGTATTCAGACCACTTCGCAAAACTGCATGTAACCTTCTAGAATCATGACAATACAAATGACAAGACTAATCATCCAAAACTTAACCAAGTTCTCAACCAAAATAAGCCTAGTACTCGACATACATTTCATCAAACACATGGTAAACATATGAGTTGCAGGTCACAAATACATATTTGATGATAAGTTGTTATTCCTCATCTTATATTCACCAAAAAGGCCCTTTGCCATTTATAAGTAGTTGAAATAATACTTGTTAGCCCATGCATTCATTAACCATTCAAATACATATTAAATCATGAACAAGATTCATAGCTAGAGAACATCCCATGCTTATAAAAAGAATATGAATCATGAAAAAACAACCATAAGATCACTAGATAGCTAATACATGTGCTCATAAATCATAAATGTAAAATAACTTGCATTAACATATGTGAAATCCAACAAAGTCAGGGACCTCCATGTACCTCCAGTCATAGATTGGGTTGAACCAAATATTTCTTTCAGCCAATCACCCCCATGCCATATTCCAAGCATGAATGTGGGATCTCATGGGGTAAACCAAGACATAAAATACTACAGTCTCCAGAGGTTAAACCACCTCCACCGTCATGCTCATGTGGTCTCACCTAAACTGGTCCAAGATCACAAAACCAAACCAATATTGGATGCCTCATAATTCCTTCATGATCCCTTGAGGAATTTTATTTTCTCCACCCACCTGTCAAGGAATTCAAGGAGAAAACCATCTCCACCCCCAACCCTTGAGAATTTTCCTGAGACCACCTCACCCGGATCCAAAACCTTTCGGAAATCCAAAGATTAACCAATAACAAATCCTATCACACCATGGTTATCTAAGAAATGGAAAGGCAAGGTTGAAACCACTGTCAAACGAGTAAAAACCCATGCCAATGATAACAAGTGAACCAAATACACAAATGCATGTACCACGCATTCACAACCCGGCTAGGAAATCACACATGAAACCTGTTACCTATAAAATACCTTTGTTGAAGTTGTTGATCCAACCTTCCTTGCTTTTCCTTTTCTTTCCTTTGCTTGTTCTTTTCCTTCCTTGATTTCTTTCTTTCATTTGTCCAAAACCAAGTGAATGCTCAAGTGCTCCAAGAATTCTCTAAATGTTCAACACTATAAGATAGCCAAAAACTAGTATGACAAAATCTAAACCAACAAAATCTATGATATGTTTTTCTTATGCCTTTTTGTAATTGATTTTCCTTTTTTCTTCATTTTCTTATAATTTCCTCATGCAAATTTGTGTCTCTTCATCTCCCTTGTTGCCTATTTTCCCTTATTTTCATAATTAAATGCAAAATAAGGTCTCTTTACCTTTTCCAATGCCTTTACCAATTTCTTTAGCCATAATAAACCACAAGTAATGTCCACTATAGTACTTACCCAACATTTAGCTTGGAATAAGTATCCCATGACCTTGGTATTATTGTTTTTGCCTTTACTATCCTTTATTACATGAAACTTTAACTCTGGGGTTGTTACAAATTAACAAAATATTTACCAGAACTAAGACTACAAGAACTGAGACTAGTGTAAAATATAGTAAAACAAGGTAAAATTTACAAAATTTTACATAACTTAAATAAAAATAAATACATGAACTGAGAGTTGTAAGAAGAAACTAAATAACACATTTTTACATAGAAGAGTAAAAGTAAATTCGAACATGGTTAAAGAATAGCAAGCCCAAATGCCAGAATAATAATTGAGGTGAGATATAACCAGCAAAGGATCGCGTAATTAATACGAACTATAATGATAATAATGGTGGAAATAAGGATCTATACCTTTTTCCGGATGTTAACCAATAGAACTCTACATTGACAGTATAAAAAACACACAGAAAGGAAACCTACAAAATAGAAATGGCGTCAAACGAGCAAACATCAGTGCGAGATGAAGGAAATTGAGATAAAAAGGGAAGAAACTCGTTATTGGTCATATCCTCACTCACAAATTGGGTATAAAAAGTAAGGAATTTCCTGTGCTAAGGAGGCTACCTTGTTGGGTTCGATCCTCCTCGAATGGTAGTAGGATGAGTGCTGGGCACTAGTAATACTAAACCATTCGATAACTTTCTGATATTTTCATTTACGTTGACATTGGTATTTAATTATTTGGCCCAGTTCACATTTGTTTAGACACACTGTATTTTTATCCTTCCTCGAATTCAGATTCAACGAACCTGGGTACAACATAGTTTCTGGTTGCTTCTTTCTATCTGAGATTCAGCCAGCTTTCTCTAGAAGCACATACATTAAAATACTAACATTTTATGAGAAATGAATTACTATTGGATGAGTAGATTCATTTTCTTTGGGCTTGTGATAAGATTCAGTCATCGTTTTCCACTGAGAAATTCTTGTTTCACATGAGATACGATAAAGTTGCACAATTTGTTAATTCTATATTGTTGGAGTGTGTATCAGTAGACTTGACACCATCACTTATTTTATTCATAAAAATCCTTATTCATCTTATACTAGTGATAATGATGTTGTACATATTACACAACGACGAGCACCCATGCGCCATCAACCGAAAAGCCCAAAAGATGACTTGGTGAAAATACGACTTGTGCCATAATTTGTATTTGTCAAAGGTTCCTCTAACTATCCAACAAGTACTACATATATTTCTGACAAATCACTTGGTAAGCAATGACATCGTAATTATATTGTTCAATGTGTCATGAGTTTTTCGATGCCTATCTCATTTCATTTCTTCTTGTGCTTCGTCTTTTGTTTTATCTTCTGACTTAAATGTCAGAATCCTGAACAACAACAATACTCACCCCATATTTGGCGTAGAGGTAAGTGTTATAAATAAAACCACTCAATACTATCTTATCAACTTTCTTGTAGATTTTATTTAAAGGTCAAACCTTGGTATCATACCTTGACCTATCAACTATGTCAATAAATGGCCTGCTTTGATTCAAAACTACTTCAACATGGTAAAGTTCATACTACATGCAAAGTCTTGCATATGACGAAAAATACTTTGTTATAGTGTAAGTTGATCCATGAGGATGCTATGACCCAAATGAATCATTCACAAACACATCTGCTAAACCAACAAACCATATGAAGAAGCATTCCAACTTTTATCCCTTATCTTCTTCTCCAACAAACACATTTTCTAAACCAACAAACTAGATGAAGAAGCGTTCCAACTTTTATCCCTTATCTTCTTCTCCGACAAATGAGCATGTGTTTGGAAGGTAGATTCCTCCATTCTCTCTCTTCCTAAGATAATAGATGAGCCAGTTGAGAGAAGTATCAATTTCCAAAAGTCAATCCGTATCATCATAATTGAATTTGGGTGCCATAAATTTGATTTGAAGATTGCAGTAAAGTTATGCCACTATTGCATCCATTGATTCATCTTATGTATAGTAATTGTCTTGTTTTTTTTTTGTCATATGGCCGTCCATATGGTATCGTACTTTGACCTAACAACTATGTCAATAAATGGCCTGGTTGGATTCAAAACTACTTCAACATGGTAAATTTCATCCTGCATGTGATGGAAAGTACTTAGTTATATGGCAATTTGATCCACGATGTTACCATGACCCAAATGCATCATTCACAAACACATATGTTAAACCAACAAGCCGGATGACAAAGTGTTCCAAGTTTTCTACCTTATCTTCTTCTCTAACAAACCAACGCGTGTTTGGAATGTAGATGCCTCCAATATTTGTGTTCCTAAGATCATAGATGATTCAGTTGATAGAATTATCAATGTCAGAAATCCATCCTTCACATTGTAATTGAATTTGGGTACCACAAATTTGATTCGGAGCTTGCATTGGAGATACGCCACTATTGCATCATATGATTCAACTTTACGTATAGTAATTTTCTTAGGGTTTTTTTTTGTCATATTGGTTTCCAAAATGAGTCATCAAAATGGGCCTCCCTCCTTGCTCAGTTCTGTTATATAGGGTTGGTAGCATGACATTGATTCAACACTCGTCAAGTATTTCAATTTTTTTAAACCAGATTATGATCCACCCGTAACAGAACAATCTTGTACTTTAGATCAACCTCCGGAAGTAATGGAAACCTCAAATCAAAAATTCTATTTTTCTCCCATCCATCGTCAATGTTGTACCCAAACCTCATCAATCCATAGGGTGCCATTATCTTCCCAAGATGCAAAATTGTTTATTCCTTTGGCCTCTGCTGCACAATGAGAAACATATATCACGATCATTCTTTATCCTTGCAACATTCACTTTGATAATATCTAGCATAGTCTGCATTTTTTTAGAAAAGGGAGGCCTTTCAACATTAGATACATGTATATTTAAAAAAAAATTAAAACACATATCCCACATGCACGATGTGCTGATTTAATGTGTTATTGATATTCAATGATATCTCTCCCCTTAATACGACGATATAATTGATTTTCTGTGTTGGTAGCTTCGAACAAGTCCATGACTTTGTAATTAGCATATAAATCCAAAACTTGAATAACCTCGGGCCATGACAATAATGAAGTGTAACATGTTATAAATATATTTACCATGACAATAATGAAGTGTAACATGTTATAAATATATTTACCGCATGAATGGTAGAAAAGTGCATTAAGATACACATACACATATATTGCGTCCATTTCCCTTATAGTATGACAATAATGAAGTGCTTTGGTGATCTATGGGTCTTCGACTTAGTGATCTAAAGGAACCCTATGACAATAATGAGGTGCTTTGACTTAGTGATCTAAAGGGACCCTAATTGATTTGGGTCTTCGACTTAGTGATCTAAAGGAACCCTATGACAATAATGAGGTGCTTTGGTGATCTATGGGTCTTCGAATTAGTGATCTAAAGGGACCCTAATTGATTGTAATATACGGGATGAATATACATTAGACTCCATGGAATAGCATATGGTGAATAGCTTAATGAAATTCATTTTTTTTACAAAAAACACCTATGTACATATCTCTTTTTTTAATTTTGTTATTGCGTCCATTTCGTTATAGTATGACAATAATGAGGTGCTTTGGTGATTTATGGGTCTTCGACTTAGTCTTTCCATAACAATACTAGACTTATACACGAACATGGTCCCACCAATATGTAACAAGGGCTAAGTGAGCACACTTTATTATTATTATTATTATTTGATTGCTATGGAATGAACATAAAAAGGCCAAGGCACAACCATAAAAAGATGGGAGGGAGGCATAATTTCTTAGGACCTTTATAGTGATTTAAAGGGACCCTAATTTATTGTAACATAAGGATTGTAATATAAGGGATGACTATACATTAGATTCCATGGTATAACATATGGTGAATTGCTTAATTAAATACATTTTCTTTTACAACAAACACTTATGTACATATCTTCTTTTCTTTTTCACCTCTAGAGGAAGGAAGGGAGTATTTCTCTTTATATCACATAGAAACTTATAGGCCATCCATGTCATGTTTGTACAAATAGAGTAGGGAGACATATTGTGTGAGAGAGGTATGAGGCATGGGAGTGTGGTTTGCGAGATTTACATGCAAGATTTAGAATGTGTTGAGGCAAGAGATGTTAATCAAGCTTGGATAGTCAAATGTTGATGAATGTGTCATCTACATATAACAACTAACAAAGTGTGTCTCTTCCAGGGGTGCACAAGCAAGGTTCATGAAAATTGAAGAGGTGCAAATCCAAGAATGTAGAGGGGATGAAGGAAGAGGGACAAAGTATGAAACATCAAGCATGAGAAAAAAAATCATCAATATGACAAAAAAGGAATCTTCAAGGGGGTGCATAGGGAAAAATAGTACATTCAAGTGAAAGGAAAAAGGGGGAGGTAGATAAGATACACAAGTGTGACTAGCATTGCTTTCGAGTGGGAGAATTCACATGAGTGGATCAAAATTTAGTTCCAATGAGATCGATAGAGATTAGCATGGGAGATAATTAATGTTTTTTGTTTTTCCTATTCTCGTCAAAAAATTGGTACGTCAGTGATAAGTAATGCACAAATATATCTTCCTTTTACTAGTGACTCATCCAAACCTGAAACAGTTCACCTTTCTTCATAGAAACCAGGCATAACGTTGAGGAGCGAGAGAGATGATCAATGATTATAAGAATAAGTCGAAATAAATCTAAAGAAAATAAATGAAATTAAAAATGAAATAGGAAAACAAACAAAGAAAAACATGTGATAAAATCATGACAAACTAGCAAGAAACAAAGCTCGAAATTGCGAATCAGAAAAAGTAAGAGTAACATAAAAGGAAATATAAGCTCAAAATGATGTGAGAAGAAAATCAATAAAGTACATTTTTTTGTTTTCTTATATATTTTTATATTTTTTATTTGTATTTTATGAAAGTTTATTTATGTACATGGTTAAGACTTCAAGACTACCAAATGATCATATCAGATGAAATTGAGCACAAAGGAAGAGCCTTGAATATTACATCCAATAATTGTGGCTTGTTGGATGGTAATTAGGGAAGGATGAGCACCATGCCAACCAACTAGCATGTGTGACTCTGAAAATGGCTTAAAAAGAAGCCAGAAGTATTATTGGTTGCATCACATGACATGCTAACCAACAAGCGTGTGCTTACATTCACATACCATACTAGGAATAGAAAAGGACTCATGTGCTATGAGCTCAAGGCTCATATCAAGAGAAGTATCGATGTGGTATTGGTCATAATTTTCCTTATAAACCAAAGGGTGTGTGAGTGCATGACATGTTTCAGACCTGAATATTTCACATTCAAACGATAAAACCAAAGAATCATCCCCAAAACCAAATAGAAAATATTCCTTCTCAACTTCATTAAATAATGTTTTATCATCTACATCATGAGAGAAGGAAGAATTTTGAAGGTTTAAAAAGGAGACTTCTCTTTCAAGTTCATTAAAATATAATTCATCATCCTCCATGTCATGACATGGGTTTTCATCAATTAAGTCTTAGCTCTTAACAAGTAAGGACTTGTTCAAGGAGTTCATTAAAAGACATATTATCTTCCATATCATGAAAGCAATCCCGACAACCAAAGTTTGAACCATCTTCATAATACTCGTCATAAATAACATAGTAACTAGGATAAAGAAGGTCGAAGTTAACTTTAGAGGTCATCATCATATATACAAGGTTTAGAATCTTCTTGAAATATGAAGTCATAAAATGGATATACATGACGTAAGATTTCATTTTGAATCAGCGAGGGATTAGAAATAATCTCTTTACATGAACTAGAAGTTACAAGTTCAAAACCTATAAACTCCCATCCATAGGAAGTAACATGCTTTCCCATATGGATATTGTAGTGCCTCTTGGTCTTAGAGAGTGTTTCACAAGTTACAGGGCAATGATGACTTTCACAAAAACCACACCAGAGTTGAAAATAAAAAAAAGTGAGGAAAACCACTTATGGATTTCTCAAAGAGAGCATGCCCAGCAAGGTTAGGACACCAGTCCTATGCCTCTTTGAAAAGTGAAAGAAAAAACAAGTAAGAGGTAGTATGGATGTCACAAATTCCTTATGATTGACAAAATTCAAGGAACTTGTTAACATATTTATTGAGGACTCTGAAGGAAGATAGAAAAACCAAGGAAAATACGCCAAGGAAAATAATAGACCAAGAATTGGAAAGAGTTACACATGGTTTATGAAAGGAAACAAAAAAATAAGGAGAGCGAAACTGATTCACTCCCTAGTATGGTCACCAAAATATTTTGATGGTTTGGAGGTTAAAGTGTCGCTCTAAAACTACATCAACATATCAAAATTGTCGGTGTTTAATCAAAAGTAATGAGAATTCTATCCAAAGTTTTATATTCACATGATTAAGGGTTGAATCCATGCCAAGAGTGGTGCAAATCAACCTTATTGCTTGTGAAAGGATTTGCAACTCGCTAAGAACAATCCTCCATCTTGCAGCCCTGGAAAAAGAAACAAAACACCAGCCAACTATGTTAAGCCTAAATGCCAAATTATTTACAGAAGCAACAAACTGCTAAGTGCTCCAAATTTTTGAACTTAGAGTACTATACAACCTTAGCTATGTTTAACTTAAAAATTAAAGAAAAAAATTGACCACAATGTCCTTTATGAAAGAACAATTTAAACAATAAACCTCCTCTTATACAATGCCAAATATTTTGATAGGTCCCTATAAACTAGTGTAGCCCCCTTATTATTATTGTTCGTGTAACCCCATTATTGCTATTTTGTGCCCATGTAGCCCCCATATTTTTATTGTTGTGCCCATATAAGCCTACTATTGTTATTGTTGTGCCCTTATCTTATCATTGTTATGTAGCCTTTGATTATATTGTGACCCTTTAGACCTCTATATATAACAAGGAGGTCTTGTCATTTGTATCATCCAAGAATTTTTCATTTATGTGACGTAAAGTTAGTTTTACCCCTTGAAGAGGATTATTTTAAAGTAATTGATCTACTTTTCTTCTGTTTTTATGATCTTGTTACATAACATTTGTTCTTAGAGCTTTGGATTCTAGGGATTTTTTGCTTCAAACAAGTCATCTTGGAATTTTAGCTATATATATTTCTTTCTACGAGAATTCAAAAGATAAAATTTTGACCATGTGGAGCCGGAATATCGTGAAATTCATGTAAAAATTTCAGATCTTAGTTCGCTATATTTTCCAAGATATGGTGTGAAGAAGTTAGGGTTTTTGCATGATCCATAATTCAATTTCAAACAAGTGACATAGGGAAAGTCATCATAACTTTCTCTACGAGCATCATATTTGAATTTCGTAATAAGTGACTGAAAATTAATGGAATTTAGTTTTTCGTGTATCATTTTCAGGGCCGAAAATTGAAACAATTAAATGTGGAATTCTGTACAAGTTCTCTCTACTGAAATAGTCCATAATCAAGTCATCGTGGGAGATTGGGCATAACTTTATCTTGAATACTCCAATCTCGCTTTAAATTTTCGCGTTGGAAAGAAGAATCAGATGGATACCAAAGGAGGAAATTTAATATCTTGGAGAAAAAAAATTATATAGATACAACAATATTAATATTGAGATCTTAAAAGGCCCACAGGGTCTTGGATAAACAGTGAGCGGGTGCTCTGTTAAGGCACTCTTTGATGTGAAGTCACTGGTTCAATTACCTACCCGATCGGGGTGATATATTGGACATGTTGAAGATGTAGTCCTACCAAGCTTATAGGAAAAAATATTGAGCTCCTAAAAGAAAGAAAAAGTGTATATTTAACATTAATTTTTTTTTCATAATTTGTATTTGAAAAATAATTTTGAAGTGATTCAAAGAGCATAGTGAAGTATAGAAATAATTATTTGTTCTCAATATGCCTTGTAAGAAGAAAATGGATGCACCAAGTAAGGAAATAAAAATCTCTGGTATGATTCATGAAGAAGAGGAAGAAATGCAACATGATATATCAAAATTATGAGACCAAGTGCAACAAATTTTTCTCTCACAAAGAGTAACCAAAAATGAAATGGAAGCTAAGATGGATGGTTTAAAAAATGTTTTAAAATATGACATGGAGGAAATGTGAAGGTAGATATGGAAGTTTTGAAGGATGGTTTAAAAACATAAATGAAAAGGGACTTGGAAGGTTTGACAAAGTTGCTACAAGAAATGCTTCCTAGTGGTGACTAGGTACTGCATGAAAATCATGACGAGGACAAAAATAATACGAACTATGATTTTAGAGACTCCAATAGTGGGTTGAAGACAAACCACATTCCAAAGATCAATTTGAGGAAGTTTGATGACAAGTATCCATTAATATGGATATTGTTTATGGAGCAATTATTTGATCTACATTATGTGTCGCACACACAAAAAGTACACATTGAATCTTAATATTTAGAAAAAAAATCAGTTTGTGTGGTATCAATGGATTTTATCTCGTAAATAAATTGTCACTTGGATAATTTTTATGGAATAACTAGTAGCAGATTCTAAGGATACAAAGATCAATACCTTCTTTATCCAATTAATAAATCTCAAACAAAAGGGTGCAATGGTAGAGCACATTGAGGACTTCCAAAGATTTAATATCAAGGTAAATGATATTTCAAAGGAGCATAGGATTGATGTATTCATAGGTACTTTAAATGATAACATCCAACATGAGGTCCTCCATTGGGAACCTAATTCATTGGAGAAGGAATTCAACGTGGCAAGAAAATTTGAAAGAAAAATTATGGCAACAAGGAAGTCTACTACTCATAACTATAAAGATTGAAGTGTTGATGCTCCTAGCGCCCAACAACCTACAAGATTGACATCAAGACAATTGGAGGAAAAAAAGAGAAAAAAGGATTTGTTACATATGTTATAGAAAATAAACTAAGGGTCATATGTGTGTAGAGAATAAATTATTTTACATAGATTGTGAAGAGGAGGAATAAAAGGAACAATAAAAATCAAAATAAGAGGATATACACCAGAAACCAACCCCAGAAAAAAGGAAATGAATCCAAACATATCTTGTAATGCATTGGTAGGAATTACCACTCCCCAAACTCTCAATATGGAAGGATATATCGAGAAAAAAAAGGTTATAGTGCTGACTGACTTTGGTAGTACCCATAATTTATTCATTGTAATATATCTAAGGAATTCAATTGCTTTCTATATCCATCACCAGTGTGTCAAGTGATGGCTGCAAATGGAGGAACTATAAACTGCTTAGGGAAGTGCCATAATATCAATCTAACCATGGGGGAATATGTATTGAATATCTCATTTCTTTCCATTCCAATGGGTGGTTTTGGCGCTTTATTAGGAGTCCAATGGTTACAATCTTTAGGGACAATATATTTTAATTTTCAAGAACTTTTCTCGATTTTTTCCTAGGAAGGTAAGGAAATTGAATTAAGGGGCATCACAGGGAAACTGTGGAAGATAATCATAGCTAATTGCATGAAAAGAAATTCAAAGAAAGAACTACGAGGCATAATTAAATAACTATGCTCACTATATGTTTAGACATCAAGTCATATATTTCTATAAATCTCCAAAGAATATTAGTCAATCATTCTAAGGTATTTGAGACTCCCAAAGGTATCCCACTTATTTGTGATCATTTTCATGCTATTCACTTTATTCCAGGAAGCATTGCTCCAAACATCATACCTTATAGATATCCCCATGCCCAAAAGAGTGAAAATGAACATATGGTTGCAGAGATGCTAGAGGTGGGTATAATTCAACCTAGCTAAAGTTTTTTCTCTACTCCAGTATTATTGGTGCATAAGAAGGATTGATCATGGCATATGTGTCTTGATTATAGGGAGTTGAACAAGATCACTATTAAAGATAAATTTCCCATTCTTGTCATTGATGAATTGTTGGATGAATTACATGGAGCAATTTACTTCCCCAATCGGGATCTTCTTTCAGGATATCATCAAATTAAAATGAATACTAAAGACATTATGAAAACAACATTCAAAACTCATGAACAAAATTACGAATTTATGTTCATCCCTTTTGGACTTACTAATGCACCTTCCACATTCCAAGATTTGATGAACTCCATTTTCAATCCCTTAGAAAATTTTTGTTAGTATTTTTTGATGATATACTAATCTTCAAAAAGTCTTGGAAGGATCATGTTCAACATGTTGAAAGGGTGCTCAAACCATTGGAGGAGAAAAAAATTTATTCAAAAATCTTCGAATGTTTTGTTGGTGTAATATTTGGTTCGTATTGTATCTCATGAGGTGTTAAGGTAGGTCCTAAAAAAATTAAAGCCATAAAGGAATTGAGAATCCCCACAACCCTAAAGAATATTCACTGATTTCTTAGGTTGACAAGGTATTATAGTAAGTTTATTAAGAATTATGGGAAAATAGTAGCACCTATAACACTGACGAAAGATGCATTTTTTTGGAATCCAGAAGCAACTAAATCCTTTGAACATCTTAAAGAAGCAATGCTCCAAGCTCTGTTTTTAGCTACACCAAACTTCACAAAATCCTTTATGGTGGAACGTGATGCCTCATGAAATGGAACTGATGTTTTTTTAATGTAAAAATGATGACCCATTACTTTTGAAAGTTTTCCAATCAAGGGAAAGTATTTACAAAAACCTATTTATGAGAAGGAAATGTTGGAGATATTACATGCCCTAAAGCAATGATTCCCTTATCTAATGGGAAGACACTTAAAGGTAAAAACAAATCTTGGTAGTCTTAAATACTTTTTAGAACAAATATTATATTCAAGATGGGATGAGGATGTGGAAGCATTTATTTATGCCATTTATTAACCAACCTGATTGGATAACTGAAGCAAGGGAGGAATTGAAGAATCACGAAGAGGTGTGAACCCTCATTCAAAAATTGCAGCGAGATCTGAGTAGATATGATACATTTATCTAGAAAAAGGAACCATTACAGTACAAAGATAAATTATATCTATGTAATAATTCCCAACTCAAACATAATATTCTTTTGGAATTTCATGCCTCCTTTAGGAGGACACTAAGGATTTTAAAACTTACCACAGGGTCAAGAAGGATTTTTTTAGGATGGCCTTAAATATGATATTGAAAATTTTGTGACAAAATTATTGGTTTTCCAAAAAAATAAAGTTGAGACAATAAAGACCCCATGTATGTTACAAACTTTAGCTATTCCAAGTCAGCATTGGGACGAGGCATCAATGGATTTTATCACTGGTTACCCAAGTTTGAAGGAAAGGGTGTCATCATGGTAGTAGTTGATAGACTTACCAAGTGTGCACACTTTTGTGCATTAGCTCATACTTTTAAAGCTAGTACAATTTTTACCGCATTTATGGGAAACTATTGATTATTGTAAGAGACAAAGATCCCATTTTCACTTGAAATTTATGGAAAAATTATTTTCTTATCTTGGTACTCAATTTTCTCATAACTCATCTAATCATACTCAATCTGGCGTGCAAACTAAGATAGTGAACAAATGTTTGGAAGGATATCTTTGTTGCTTGGTATTTGATAAACAAACATAATGGATCAAGTGGTTACCTCTGGCTGAATGGTGGTATAATACTTCTTTCCATACTGCAACAAAAATGACCCCATTTATAAAATTTTATGGATATCGGCCACTGTCCATCACATCATATTTAAGAGAAAATTATCAGGTTAAAGTAGTGGAATATCAAATCAAGCATCAACATCAATTTCTTCAAATCTTAAGGGATAACCTCACTCTCGCACAAGATCGAATGATACAATAGACATATCAAAATCACAGTGAAATAAGTTTTGACGTAGGAAATTGGGTATTTTCACGGCTACAACCATACAAACAAATGTCCCTCAAGTAAGCTAATAAGGATAATAAATTATAACCAAAGTACTATGGTCCTTATAAGGTGTTGAAAAATATTAGTACTATGACATATAAATTGGAGTTGCCTACATCTTCCCGAGTACATCTAGTTTTCCATGTTTCATGCTTAAAGAAGGTTATTGGTGAGAAGCTCATAGTTCAAACAATATTTTCCAAAACATCACAAGGAAGTAAAAAGCATATTGGAGGCTAATACAGTCACAAAAATAAGAACTCGACAACTACAAAATCGATCAATTTCATAGTAGAGTCATCAACTAGAAGAACTTACTCATTTAGGATTCCACATGGGAGGATGAGAAATTTATACAGAAGCATCTTGAACTACTCAAGATTTTAGGAAAACACTTTTTTTGAAGGAGAGGGGCATATTAGGTCCCTATAATACTAGTGTAACCTATTTTTATTTTTATTGTATCCCCATTATTGTTATTATTGTGCCCATATAACCCCCATGTTGTTATTGGCATGCCCCGTATTAGCCTATTATTGTTATTGTTGTGCCCTTACATTATAATTTTTATGTATTATCTGATTACATTGTGACCCTTTAGACTACTATACATTCCAAGGAGGTCTTCTCATTTGTATCATCCATTAATTTTTCATTTATATGATGTAAAAGGAAGTTTCCCCCTCAAAGAGGCTTATTTTGAAGTCATTGATCTATCTTTTCTTCTTCTTTTCTGATATGGTTATGTAACATATTAAAATGCTTAATGATTGATCAAATAAGTAGAGACATATTTCAAATATTAATTGATCATTGTTTAGTTTAATTTTCACTAATGTATTTATATTATGAAATTAGAAATCTTAACCAATTATATGGGATATGTAATTAAGTAGATATTGAATAAGATTTCTTTAAACAATAGTTAAGCATTAGTCACATTGTAGCCAACAAAAAGTTATTGAAACTAAACATGGAAAAATATGTACACAAGTAAATTGAATTAAAAGAAGTAAAAGGATACAAATAAAGTTTTAAAATAAACTAAAAGAAAATGTGAAATAATAACTAACATTTAATGTAATAATTAACATAATATTTACAAAAACTGGGATTAGTGTAAAATGAAGTAAAACAAGGTAAAATTTACAAAATTTGATATGACATCATAGCTTAAATAAAAATAAATATAGGAACTCACGACTGAAATAAGAAACTAAATAACACAATTTTAGAGAGAAGAGTATTAGTAAATTTGAACATTATTAAAGAGGAACAAACCCAAATTTCATAATGATCATTGAGGTGAGATATAACCAAAAAAAGGAGTTCTTTTTATTAAGCTTTCAACATCTAAGTACATCTCTAAAAGACGGAACATGTGTGTGAAAGAGAAGGTGATACATAGACAAGTTTAAATTAATCAACAAGGAATAAGAAGACTATATCCTGCAAAATCGTCACATAATTAATACCAAATTTAATTATAATAAAAATTGAAATAATTCAAAATAAAGATCAATACCTTTTTACGATTGTTAACCAATAGAACTATGCATTCATTTTCTAGGAAGCACTCGGAAAGGCAACCTACAAACCAATAATGGCATCATATGAGAAGAGATTAGTGCATGAAGAAGGAACCAGAGATAAAAAGGGAAAGACCTCACTACTAATCATGACCTCACTCACAAATTGGGAAGCATTTGGGTATAAAAATTCAGGAATCCACTGTGCTAAGGATATTGCATCATTTTATATATTTCTTCATGTAGATGATTGGCTTCAATTATCCTCGAATGATCATTAGATGACTGCTCGATAGTTGTATTGTTGAACTGTTCGACAAGTATCTAATATTTTCATTTACATTGACATTGGTATTTCATTATTTGGCCCAATTCACATTTCTTTTAGATAAATTGTACTTTTAAACTATATGTTTATCCCTTCTCTAATTGTGTTTAAAATAACCTGGATACAAGTTAGTTTCTTTTTTCTTCTCGCCATATGAGATTTAGCCAACCTTCTCAAGAAACACATACAATAGACAATTGTTTCTTTGTGAGAGAGGAATTAATATATGACAAGTAGAGTAATTTTATTTTGGATTGTGATCAGATTTAAAAAGCTCCTCTAACATAATTTTCCACTAATAAATTCATGTCTTCAACATGAGATAAGATAAATTTCACAATTCATCATTTTTTTATTGTTGGAGTGCATCTTATTAGACTTGACACCATCATTGATTTTACTCATAAAAACCATTATTCATATTATACTAGTGATGATAATGGTGTTTTAGTTATCTCAAAATGACAAGGACCCATGCATGATCAACCAGAAAGCCCAAAAGATGACTTGGTCAAAACAAAACTTGTGCCATAATTTTTATTTGTCAAAGGTTCCTCTAACTATCCAACGATTTTTCTAGATTTTTTTGATAGATAGCTTGGAAAGTAATGTAATCGTAATTATAGTGTTTAATGTCTCATTAGGTTATCGATATATATCATGTTTCTTATTATGGTTAATCTTTTGCTTTATCCTTTTCAACTAATTCTTTTGCGAGTTCAATGTCAAAATCTTGAACATCGACAATCTTCACCCCATATTTGGCATAGAGGTAAGTGTTCTAAATAACACCACACAAAAATAGCTTATCAAATTTATTGTATATTTGATTTAAAGGTCGATTCTTCCCATCATACTTTGACCCAACAACTATGTCAATAAATGGCTTGGTTGGATTCAAAATTGCCTCAACATGATAAATTTTTTCCTACATGCAAATTCCTACATATGATGACAAATACTTTTTTATATGGTAAGTTGGTCCATGAGATTACCATGACCCAAATGCATCTTTCACAAACAAATATATTGAAGTAGCAAGCCATATGATGAAGCCTTCCAACTTTTCTCCCTTATCTTCTTCTCCAAAAAACCAACGCATGTTTGGAAGGTAGATGCCCCCAATATTTCTCTTCCTAAGTTCAAATATGAACCAACTTATAGAAGTATCAATGTCCAAAATTCCACCCTTCTTATCGTAATTGAATTTGGGTACCACAAATTTGATTCAGAGGTTGCGTTGTAGATACACCACTACAACATCCAATGAATCATATTTATGTAGAGTATTTGTCTTATTTTTTTTCATATGGGTGTCCAATGTAAGTCATCAAAATTGGCCTCCCTCCTCACTCAATTATGTTATTTTGGGTTAGTATCGTGACATCAATCTTGTGTTGGTCGAGTATTTCACCTTTTTAATGACATTACGATCCCCTCATAACAGAACTGTATTTTCCTTTAGATCAATTGTCGAAAGTAATGGAAACATCTAATAAAAAAATTTCTTATTCACCCATCCATCGTCAAAATTCCACACAATCCTCATTAGTCCTTTCTCTTGTCCATAGGGTGTCATTGTCTTCCCAAGATGCAGAATTTTTTATGTCTTTGGCCTCAACTACACAATGAGAAAAATATATCATGACCATCCTTAATCGTTCTTGCGAGAACTTTGATCATAGATGGTAGAGTCTACATTTTTGGTACAAAAGGGAGGCCTTGCAACATTAAATACATGCATATTTAAAAAAAAATTAAAACGAACATCCCACAAGCACCATGGGAAAATTAAATATGTTATTGATATACACTACAATTTCTCCCTTATTTTTATGATATGAATGACCCTCGATGTTGGTGGGTCGTGGAATGAGTGTGTTCATTTGTAAGTAGCGTGTCAATCTTGAACTGAATGCCTGTACACATAGAAGCCTAGTGTTGTGGATAGTTGTAATTATTTTTTTAAAAATATTATATATATATTTCCCACATGAATGGTGGAAAATTTCATTAATGTATACATATATTTCATCCATTTCCATTGTATTCCAACAATAATGATGTGATTTTGTGCTCTATGGGTCTTTGACTTAGTCTTTCCATAGCCACATGCGACTTGCAAACCATGGTCCCTCCAATACATAACAAAGGCCAAGTGAGCACATTTTATAATTTCTATAGAATGAACATAAAAATGACAAGGCATAACGAAAAAAAGAGGTGAGGGGAGCATAATTTGTTAGGACCTTACCAATGATTGAAGCAGACCATAATTAATTGTAGCATAAGGATCGTAATATATAGGATGAATATACATTGGACTCCATGGTATTACACAGGGTGAAGAAATTAATGAAATATATTTTATTTTAAAACTAACACCTATGCACATATCCCCTTTTATTCTTTCACCTCTAGAGGAAGTAAGGGAGTATTTCTCTTTATATCATGTGGAAACTTATAGAACATCCATGTCATGGTTTTACAAATAGATTAGGGAGACATATTGTGTGAGAGCGGTATGAGGAGTGGGAGTGTGGATTGCAAGATGTAGAATGCGATGAGGCAAGATATGTTACTTGAGCTTGGATAATAAAACGTAGATGAAAGTGTCATTAGCACATACCTGGTAAAAATTAATGGTTTTCTCCTTTTGAGGATAATCAAAATCTCATTGAAAGAAGTTTGATTCTTGAAGTGGAAAAATGTACTTGATATTTTTTTACATCAATCATATCCGCTTGCATCTTGATATTATTTTATGTGAATTATCTGCATGTCACATCTATCCTTGCACTATGGGGATTACTTAACTAATCAATTTCATATTTACATGAATTATTTCTCGTAACATCGCTTTAATACTAGTCATCAATTATTAACTTCCATTATCACTCTCACATGGATTGATGAAGGCGGTATGTGAAATGGAAAGTATCTTATTAAATACTACCATAAATCAAAGATGCTCTTATTGAATTGTCAAGCATCAATGACTAAAAAATAAATAGTTTCCTCAAAACCATTAAGATTTTTTTATCATATCAAAGGCCCTTGAATGATTAGGGACTCTATGATGGTCCCTAATTTTTTTTTAAAAGAATAATTGGATGTTATCAGAGTATCATTGGGGGCTAACTTTGACAATCTAATCAATTTTCATGAAGCCCAAATCAAGAAATGGTTGGTCATGTTTGTTAATGACAACAACAACCAACTGGCTCATATTTTACAACTTCAATTAGATGCTAAAGACATAGAAGATGAGATATTTAGTTTGAGAGTGAAGTAGGACATAGCCATTCCACCCATGAAGTACCACTTTAAATAATAGCTTGAGAAGTTCCCAGATGAAGTCATTAACCCACAGTAAATTCCCTGAAAATTCTGGATATTGAACATTCAAGGGTCCACCTATATAAATTTCTTCTAGAATAGCTGCAAAGGGAGAGAGGATTCATTCCACTTGTGATCCTTCTACAATTTTGTGACAATTTATTTTTCTTTGAAGAAATTTCCTATTCTCTTCCTAGACTTTGATCATTTGAATTTATTGAATTGTTATATATTTTCTAAAGCTCATCCCTGACTACATTTCTTACTTCTTCCAGGTACTTGTATCATTACTATTTGGTCCATGGGATCCCCATCCCAGTCTCTTAGGGATGAATTCATTTTAATGTATGATTAAGTAATAGGAATTTGTTATTTTTATTTAAGCGCTTGAATTTATGCTAAAATTTTGTGTTTAAAAATGATTCTATTGACTCTCAAAGAGAGTTTGTTTCAAGAAGGCATGTCATTTGTCATTCTAAAACTTTAATTTTGAATAAGAAGTAAGAACCTTGTGAATGTTTTCCTTTGTTGTTATGATTTTAGATCTGTGAAATAATTTTAGAGTTTTATGAGTACCTAAACTAAATACTTTTTTTTTCTTTGAATTTTCTTCAAATATGTTTCATCATGTATATTTATGGATGAAAATGTGGATCGGATTTGTGAGTACATAATTCATTTTTCTCTCATTTCATTTCTACTTTGAAAAAAACATTTCCACTCACAAGTGAATGCCTTGAATGTTTAATTTTTAATATTTATGTTATATGCCTATCAGAGTGTGATTAATACAAGAGTACCAAATCTATAAAGAGTATGGAATCTAGAAACATGCCATAGGAGGTTGAATTTTTTCCATGTTAGGAAAAGAGATCAACATTTTTGGTGACCAAATTGGGGATATTTAAAGGTAAATATTCTCTTCCTAATAGATGATTCATCTTGGGCTAGTCCAATCTCATCTTCCCATTGGCTCAGAAGACTAAATAAGTATATCGCATCAATTGTATATTTTTATCTTGAAGACTACAAAACTCAATAAGAGCTTGAAAGATCTTGGTAAATTTTAGCTCAACAAGATTTAATTGTACTTCCAAATCCAAAAAGGTAACTTCACTAAGTGCTAAATTTGAATTTAAAGGAGTCAAAGAATAAAAAGGGGCCCTTAACAAGAAGGCTAAGTAAGAATATTTCTAAAAAAAATAGCACTTTGAGAAAGAAGAAGATTTTATTTTCTTTCCACAAAAAAAAAAGAAATGACAGTCTAAGGAGAAATAAAAGAAGGGAGAATAGAAGAAAGGCAAGAAGGTGAAAATCCAAGGAATCAAATATGAAGAAGGGTAAGTCTTCTATCCTTACAAGGTTAAAAACATAGCCTTCCTACCATACACCTTAGAGTTTTATCTCTATGTAATGGTGATGGTGCTATGAATCCAAAAAATCATATGGATCAATTCTTGGCTATTTGTGACATGCAAGGGATTATACATGAAGAAATCATGGTTAGGGTATTTATTCAAACTCTAATACAAACTTATTATGACTAGTATTTTTCCTTTCCTACTACTTCAATTACCTCTTTCGATGACATATAAGAAACTTTTATAGGAAGGTATGCCCAGATTGTTGCATATTATACCATGCTTACCTAGTTTACCCTAGTCTGTCTTGAAAAGAATTAGAAGATTAGATATTTTCATATCTAGTATTTTAAGACCTAGAAAAAATTACCTCAATATACTCACCCTAATGACCCATTCATATTTGGGTGTTACAAAAATGAAATTGCAGCAAATGTCAAGCATGTTATAAAATCTACACATATTAATACATTACAAGAAGCCATGAGGAAAGCATAAGAAATGGAGGAGGATGTGTTAGAAATAAATGGCAATATATATATTGTTCTTGGAAAACTAAAAATATAAATGTCCTCCCTAAAAGTATCAAAAACAAATAATCCAACAACGATACAAAGTAATAAATATACAACAGTTGGAAAATGAATTTTCCATGGAATTCCTCCCAATGTGCAAAAACGTTCTTGCATGGAAGAACCATCTTATTTGAAAAGTTATTTAGAAATTGCTCAATTGAATAAAATAGTCAAACAAAGGTATAATGAAATAATAATATTAAAGGGCGGAGGTGAGCAGAGGCCTTGGCCTCAACAAAATATTTGAGGACCAACATATAGCTTTAGAGAACGACCTGATAAATGTCGCAATATTGGAAATACACCTCCAAGGGGACATATGCCTCCAAGATTTGAAAATCCAATTTCTTTAGTAATGGGAGATGAAGAAATGCAAGAAGAAGAAGACACAGACTTGCCTCAAATTCTTACAAAAGAAAATTCAAGCACCTTAGAGTCTACAGAAATAGGATATGACCAAGTATTTTCATTAGAAGAACATAATATATTAGAGAATAAAGAGTTTGTGGATCAAGAAATAATTATAAAGGCAATCTCTCAATTGAATAAATTAAAAACAAGGGTCCAAATCAAATCAAAATATAAGGAAACAAGGAGAAATATTAGCACAAAGAAATCCACAACATGAGAAATCTAGACTAGTCCAAAGCAATGATAATAATCCAATAAATCCAATTCAAATGTCATATAATATTATGAATGAATTATACAACCTCCAAATAACTTCATTAGAGAAAATTTGAGGCCTAAAATGGGCCTCCTAAGGAATATTATAAAATAATAGTGGAAATAATAAAATAATATTAGATTACCTCATCAACTTTTGGAGGGATAAAAGAAAAAACTATTTTTTCAAGTTGTTTTTTCAACTTATCTCCATATGATTTTACTCAGATTTCAAGTGGAAAAACTCATTGAGTGCATAATTTTATTTTTCATCCAAGGATTACACATGTTGCATACTTTAGATGGACCCTACTACACAAAAAATGTGAAATACATGAAAATAGGTGAATTTCGATGGACCCTACTAAACAAAAAATGTGGCAGTGACGTTTTTTCATGTATTTCACATTTTTCATGTAGTAGGGTCCATAAAAAGTATGCAACATGGGTACTCCATGGATGAAAAATTAAATTATGCATCCAACAAGTGCTCTCGCTCAAAATTTGAGTAAAATTGTAGGGAAACAAGTTGAAAATATGAATTCAAAAATTATTTGTTTGTTTTTTAATTTTAATTTTATATTTTTACCTTTTTAGTCAAAACATTATGAATAATACCCAATGGTTGACATCATCATACTGAATCCTATTGGTTCTTACAAATTTTATTTTTCTTGTACATTTTTGTTTTGAGGCCCATTTTTTACCTCAAAATTTATCTAATGTAGCATTTTCAAAGGTGATAAATATTTCTCAACAAAGAGAGAATCTTCTCAAAGTTCTCAAAAATTAAGATAAATCGAATATGAGAGAAGAGAAAACTATTATCTCTCATAAGTAGACGATCCCTTCTCCTCCTGTCAGGACTCAAGGTAAAGTTCCTCCTTTTTACACGTCACTACAGACTCCATAAGTTTTATTACACAATTGTTTGGTAGAAAGTGGTGCAACCAATGATATCATGCCACTCTATATCATGAAAGTAATAGGTTTAATTTTCACTAAGTACTATGACATTGGATAAAGTATTTATGCAATTGCTTCAGGTACCAACTTATGGTGAGATTAAATATTTCTGTGCTTCTATAATTTCAACACCAGATATCACAACTATTTTCACTATAATAGTGGTGGACTTACCTCTTGCATATGGAATCATCTTAGGAAGCGAATTGAGTTTTCCTCTAGCATGATACATGATGAATGATAGAAACTACATGATTGTTCCAAATAAATATGGCCATATGATAAGGGTACAATGGAATTGAGGAATCCTATTTTTTTTGATAAAAAGAAGGTCAATGGGGTAGTCAACTATATTTTCAATGGCCATGGAAATTATGCCATAATAATGTGAATATTGTACATAATAGTAGTGTAAATGTATCTCAAATTTGATGGAAAATATTCTTCGATGGTGCTTCTTCAAGAATGAGATCAAGGGCTACTATAATATTTGAAAGCCTAGATGGAGAATGTTTTCCATATGTTTTTCAATTTGTAGTTTTCCTATAGAAATAATGAAGGTGAATATGAATTGTTAGTTCAAGGCTTACTTCTTCCTCGGTAGAAAGGGATTAAAACATTATTGCATTGGAGATTCAAAACTAATTCTTAACCATATTTGCAAGAAGTAAAATATCAAGAAGAATAAACTAAAAGCTTACACAAAGATAATTTGGGAATTATTGCAAAATTTTCTTTCCTTTGAAATATCTTTTGTTCCAAGGTAAAAAAATGAAAAGGTTGATTCCTAGTAGCAATTCTAGCTTCTCTATTTAATTATAAATAAATTAATAATTAATAAAATGGTGACGTTTAGTTTCTTTCATTTTTCCAATATAATTAAGAAAAATGGAATTTTTTTACAATGGAGAACATCTCATTGGGTTTATTTCTCAAGAAGATAATGAGAACAAAGAAATACGAGAAAAAAAATTACAAGTATCTATTGAATCAATTGTCAATCATGATGATAAAATTCAGATGTTTTAGTTATCAGAAGAACCATTAAGCAAGAAAATTCAAGAGGCCAAAAAGATAAACAATGGAATTGATAAAGCACCAAGGTGCTTAAATATCAAGACAAATTGAACTTATTAAAATCACAGAAAAATAAATTAAATTTGGATAAATGTCAATTTATTATTATTCACAATATGTACATATATAAATATATTTTTAATGAACCTTGGTTTTCATATTCTAATATCTTGGACTTCTCATATCTATTTGTATCCACTTGAGGATTTTCACCTTCCTCTCAAGTGAATAAGATAACCGAACATGATTATGGTTCTAAAATCCCCCCTCTTAATCTGAAGGGGTCCATATGAGTCCAAGAAGATATATAAAATACAAAAGTGCATGGAAACCAATGGCTGAGATGTTCTATTTGAAATGGTGGTTTATGGAACACCACAAACCAAATAATGATGCTGAACTCAAAGTTTCTATTGGTGGTGATTTAAATTTGACCACCAACTCTAGAACTAGGATCGAAATAATTCTTAGAACAATTTTGAATATTGCTAGAAGTTGAATTCTTGTGCAAAGTGGAAGTGATCCATTATGATGGTTTAAACATGACCGAAAACTGATGAGATGGGTAGAAGAAGATGAATTATTATATGGGTGGTGGTTTAAGTCAGGCCCACCAAATCAAATCATGCTCATGGAACATGATTCTATCTTTGGCTACAACTATGAATCTGGCTCTAGCTAACTCTGACTCTATGCTTTGGAAACTAGCTCTAGTTCAGGTTATGGCTAAGCTCACTTGATATATATTTGAAGCTAGTATCTAACCATCAATTCCCTGCCTTCCATATTAAAGTAGAAAAGACAAAGATATCTCCATTGTAATACATGTCAATACTTGATAATTAACTCTAGGGATGACTGGTATATCTTCTTGGTTGTTGAATACCATTGGCAAGAAGAGATCCATCCAAGGTGAATCTTTGCTCTTGTATGAGTCTTATGCTTTGGAATATTTTTGAATGTTTAGTGTATTTCCCACAGTTATCACAAGGGTGAATATTAAAATGCTAATATTTCACATGGCCGACATGATCACAATGTTGGCATCTGAAAATATGAAGTGATTGTGGAAAAGGAGCAAGATGTGGAGTAACTGAAGATAAATTGTCGTGAAGAAACCCAACACTCTGAAAATGGATTGATTTGGAATATTTTGTAATGTGAAAGGACACATACTTTTCATATCTAATATTGATTTTGTTCTTGTAGTTGATAATTTATTCCCAAGGTCTAATGATGGGCTAGGGAAGTGCAAGCTAAACCTCTACATATTCATGAAAATCTGCTACTAAAATTGCCTCATTGATCTGGTCAAGTTCTAGTTTCTTATGGGAGTCGTTCTCTAACTCAAAATGAGATTTTTTTTTCTGAACAAGAATCAATTCAAAATGGGAAATTTTCTATTGTATTTCTTCTCACTAGAGCTAAGATTCGAGCTGCAAAAACTTAATCTTGTCTTGTGCATTTTGTAAACTAGTTAAAATATCAATGAGAGAGGCTTTGTTGATTTTTACCATACCATAAATAGTGGAGAGTATCAGATTATTTAAGAACTCTGATAAATTATCAATTATAACTATTCATCAACAACTGAAGTCAGTAAAATAAAGGTGTTAGCTTCAACAAAAGACAAAAATTATGACTATAAAAATAATTCCAAAATTTCCTAGCTATATGAAAAACCATTATTTTTGGTACTTTGAAAGATTTCTCTATTGGGGTTTAAGTGATAATATTTCCAAGTACACATCTATAAACTTCAATTTTTTTTTTAAAACAAATTACCCACTTTTTCGGCTTCAAGAACTATTTTTCACCACCAAAATCAAACATAAAATAAAAAAACCCTTGTTTGATTCAAACCCTAAAATTGCACAAAAATATCAACCACAACTCACACCACCATGGAGATGAAGTCAAAATTACACCATTCAAATTCCCATATTCTTTTTCATTGTAGCCATATATCATGGCACACTCTTAATTGTAAATTTGAATTTTTTTTGTAGATGCATTCATTTTCTTTGCTACAATGTCATTTTTATATTTGAAATGAATTGCAATGACAACATCTTTTTATGCTGTTTTTTTTGTGTTACAATCCTTTTTCTCACTATATTTCCTAGATAATTTTGTGTTCAAATCACCATATCCATCAAAAGAAGCAGAATGTCGCTCAATACGTCATCAATTGATCACTGTGATTCTTCTCACAAGAAACATGAAGGGATAACTATTGTTTCCTATGAGAGAAGATGATCTATTATTAATTGTTTTGAGTTGAAGTGGATTGTTTTATCTCATGTCCTTCATTCACTAATAGGGCATTGTACCAATCCAAATCTTGTTGAGGAATAATAATCTAAACCCTTCTAGGACCCTACTGTCCAAGCACATATATCAACGTAGTCACATTGTTTTTCATGTCCATTTTATAGAACATGGATTTTTTCCTTTAGTTAGGCAGAGTGGAATTCCAACATAAATTCCCACACAAAAAATTACACAAATCATGAAATTGTTGCACTTAATGTTATCATTGATGCCACCAAAAGGTCATTGACGTCAAAGGGGATATATGAGACAACAACATTAGGGCCATCCTTGATGACCAAAGAAGCAAAAAGACTAATTATGAAGTGATATAACAGTTGGATCTTTCATAAGATTTCATTACATGAAGACATAGGTGCTTGAATTTATTTGAGTTTTTGATGAAGTTGTGTTGCTCAAAAGATTATACAAAAAACATGGTTGCATAAATCACGTCGATACCTTTCTAACTAAATATCCTACTAAGAAAAAATCCTCCTTGATGAGAAGTTATGGCCAATTGAAAATAAACATTAGTTAGGTCAAATTGAAAAGGAAAACTATAGTACCAAACCCAAATTATTAAAATTTTAAACAATGGGAAAGTTTCGGGTGGATCCACCATAGAAAAAACAAATAAATAGTATTGGGTGCACAAATATGTGCATTGTTTAATGTTTTTAATGGCGTGCATGTTCGAGTCAAATTAACAATACCTCCAACGAGTCAATAGTCAAATGAAGTACCATGAATTTTAACAATAGTGTCAAGGCCAACTAGATGTCGAAATGTGGAAAAATTCTATTGAATAATGATGTGAAGCCTGGTGAAGTTAGTGTGATGATGTGGCATGACCAGAATATGACATGTGGCAGGTGATTTGGCACATTTTATTTCATGAAAAGTTTGAAACATGGTGACACATGACAACCCTCGAGTTGCCACTTGGCTCAATGATGTCATGATGATGTCATCTAGGAAACAAGAAATTACCCTTACATTCTAGTTTTATGGGTACAGTCACATGGAGGTTGAGCTCTGGAAGGTTAGCGGTCATGGCCATATCACATGGCCGCATGGATCCATGGTGATAATATCAATAAACCATTTCCTTGGTCGGTCAGTTTTAGTGGAAAGTTTTACGAGCACTCAAGTTCAGCCCCATAAGGGTTGGGACCACTAGCCTTATACTATATATATATATATATATATATACTATACTATACTCTGTTCGATTGACATTAATTTTATCCAAAAAAGAAATATCAATAAAATTTGTGAACTAGAGTTGATTCATTTGCACAAAGTTGGTTTTAGTCAGAGTATTATTATTTCATCCCCAAGGTTATGGTTTGAATTGGTGGAAGTATGGTTTGATTTTGAGAACTCATTGGAAAAAGTATAGTTTTGGTCAAAGGAAGTCTAGTGTAATATGAGAAATCTTTAGACAATTATGGCTCGTCCATAAGCATGTTATGGTCATGAAATGAATATGTTGATCCCTTGTAGTATAATCCAAGGTTATGGTCTGTCATAAGGCAATAGGTGGATCAAAATGTTATTTAGATGTGTTAAATCTGACTTGGGACTAGTCCCATAAGGTTATATTTGGTTGATAAAGTTATGTTTAGTTGACTCTTAACTGGCCCCATTAAGGTTTCAACTACTGGATCGAATGATGTTTGGATGTTTTGGCACTAGTCCCATAAGGATGGGTGTATTAAACTATTAAGTTTGACTTGGAACGAGGAGGTGGTCCATGTCTTCGGTCCAATGAGGTTATGATTGGTAGCTTGGATGCATTGAGTCTGACTTGGCATGAGGCGGTGGTACGCACCCTTGGCACCATTGTGGTCACATAATATAGAGTATAGTGAAGTGGGTTGAATGGATTAAAAAGCCACATCATAGAGTGTATTCAGTAGGTCATGCACATTTTCCATTGGTGGTCACAAATTTGACCCTCGGTGGTGAACATATCGAGTTCAATTGTGTGTGTGTGTGTGTGTGTGTGTGTTCATTCCATCAAATAATTATCCATCCATTGGTAGCCATTTTGTAGATCCAACATTGAATCTTTGAAAAATGTTAGAGCGTGCCCAAAAAGTGAGTATATGCAGAACATTTAATTTTTTATATGGTTTTTATGAGTTTTTGACATCATTATTTGTCCAATTTGGGTTTCGAAAGAAGTTGGACAATCAGGGTTTAGAAATGAATGTAACTAGAGGATTTTGATGCTTTTTTTACTCTTATTTGATGCCCAAAATATCTTATGTTCATTTTGAAGGTCAATGAGCATGTTGCAAGAGTTTTCGATACATGAAGTAAAAAGTTCCAAGAAGGGTTTTGAATGGCCAGGTTGATAAACTAGTTGAATTAGAGTATGAGAAAAAATATGGCAATAAGTAACAATGATTCATATGATATTTGTGGAAATATAATGTTTGTAGGTTGTAGCAATAGTGATTGTGTAGTGGTAGTGTTTGCAGGTTGTAGAGATAATGATTGGGATAGTGATAGTGTTTATGGCAATGGCAATGTTTAAAATTTGATATTGTAGCTTGTAACTATCTCTTTGTATGTAGATTCATTGATATATGATGATAGTGGTTCCAATTTGAAAATGAGATGAAATAGAGATCCATAAGGAAGTTTAAGAAGGATGTTGGAGCCTTAATCAAGTAGAAGACAACTCATCATCGAGGTTGAAACCTTATTTGGGTTAGAGGCTAGAGTAGTTTGGAGCTTTCTTATCATAGAGGTTGGAGCCTCAATCAGGTTGTAGCCTCTGCAAATTATAGCTTACATTTTTAGGGGTATTTTCCTCTAGTAAGTCATGTCTAGAAAATTGATGTAATGAAGTGAATATAAAGAAGAAGAAGATTGGTGTTTTTCTCCCATATGGGTTTCCACCAAAATTTTTTTGTCTCCTTGTGATGTGATGGATTTTTGTTACATTTATTATATGATGATGCATTTTTATGACTGATGAAATAATTATTATGATTTATTTCTATATGGATATATGATTGTGTGATTAAGAAAAGTTTGTGAAATTGTGAAATTAGCCTTACACTAGTTCACCCCCCACCCCCAGGGCCTTAGCGTGAATTTTGGGCCAACAAGTGGGATCAGAGCAAGTGCCTTTAGCAACAACTAATTACTGGAAGGTTAAATATCAAGGAGAAATGGCCACAACCAGAGAAGTGGAGAATCCACCTATGTTTGTTGGAGCCAATTATGCATTGTAGAAGATAAGGATGGAGACATATCTTATCTCCTTAAGAGGAGAAGTTTGGGAAATTTTGAACACATAATATCAAGTTATAAATGTTATTACAACAAATGTAGCAGGAAGGGTAGTTTACACATATAATGCTCAAGATAAGAATTCCATGTTAAGTGGTTTGGCATAGTCAATATTCGACAAAGTAATGTAGCGAAGGTGAGCTCATGAGGTATGGAATAAACTTCAAAATTATTATGAAGAAGATAAGAAGGTTAAATAAGTCATATTGAAGGCTCTTAGGGGATATTTTGAAATCTTTAAGATGGAATACAATAAGGACATTGCTTCATAGTTTCTTGAAGTAGACAATATAGTCAAATCTATTGTAGGTATTGGTGAAGAAGTCTCTAATAGCTATGTTTTTCAAAACATTTGAGATCACTCCCATCAAGATTCAATCCTAAAGTTTTATCCATTGGGGAATTAACAGAAGATGATAAAATGTCCATATATCAACTTCATGGAACTCTCTCTGCATATGAGTTAATAATAAAGGAAGATATTTGGGAGTGAAGAAATAAGTTTTCAAGGAAAAAAAAAAAGAGAAAAAGAAAAAGGATCAAGAAGACTCAGATTCTGATGAAGAAGAAGAGAAGTTTGTTTGAAAGATCAAGAGAGGAATTGACAAGTTTGAAGGTAAGCTTACTTTCAAATGTTTTGGATGTGGAAGAGTTGGTCATTATGAATCTAAATTTTGTTATTCTAAGATGAATGAAGTGATGATGATTCAAGATTCAAACCCAAGTGTCAAAACATGAACCAAATGGGAAATAAGAAGAACTTTTACTCAAAAGAACAAAGTGATAGGGAAATAAATGCAAGTGTGATTGATGAATAATGGAATGACATAATATTCATTGTTGAGGTTGAAGAGTCCAAAGAAAAAGTTTTTTTTGAAGGAGAACTTAAAAGTGCCTTAAACGAAATCAGGGTTATGAGGAAAAGAGAAATTCAATTAGTGAACTAACTTCAAGACAAGAGTATAAATGAATATACTACTGTTACTCTTAAAGTTGAACTAGAAGAAGAAAAAATGGTAAATGATTTTTTTTTTTTTCTGATCAACTAAATGAGAAGGAACAAATATGTGAAAGACTGGAAGTGGAAGTTGTCCTCTTAAAAGAAGAATTAGAGCAGCTTAATTCAAACTTCAACAAAGGGATTGAATCCCTAGGTCATATTCTATGCATGCAAAGGTCTCCACTTATTAAGAAAAACCTTGGTTATCAAGAAGGTGAGGCACCAAATTTAAATGGTACCCCAAGCTTCTCAAATGAAATTCATCCCAAAAATATTGATTATACATTTATAGCATCTAGCAGGATCTCACTTGAACATCCAAAGAAAGTAGAACACCAGGCTAAGAATTTTCACTTCATTGATATTCAAGGAAATTTTGAAAAAAAGCATAATGCAAGGAATAAAAATGAAGAGAAAGGGTCCATAAGAAGAAATGTAGGAAATAAAATGCACATGGTTCATCATCAAGCTTCCACAAAAAATAATGGAACAAGTGTTGGAAATAAACAAATGAGTATTGCTCATGCAAGGGTTGAGAAATAAGGAAACACGACTCCTCTGTGAAGAATCTCTGATAATATTGAGATCTCGTTCTTTGATGAGGTATCAAGGTTCCTCGATTATTATTTATCATGCACAAAGTTTGGACACAAAGAACATGATTTTTGGATCAATGACATGGTTAAGTATAAAGGATATAATGAGGTACCTAGATGGAGAAATGTGTACCAAATTAAGAGAATTCCTCAAACATATCTGTAATTATTCAAGCTCAATGTTGAATGTTACATAAGTCATGGTGAAGGTCATATAGCATGAGATTGCAAAATTAAGTCTATATGGTAAACAAAGAAGGACCTCTTATCAATGGTGGTAGATGTAGAAAAGGTCAAAGAGGACCTCGATTAGGTTTCATTCCTTATATATAATCCTTTGAAGAATTATTCTTCTTGTCATTGAAGAGGAAATTATTATATGAACGTAGTATGTGGACTATTTTTTGATGGTTATATCTCAAATATAAAAAGAAATAAATCATATAACAGGTACCTATACATGGAAAAAATTCATAATCTCAAGGGGAGTACAACAATAGTGAAAGCATGGTTTCATGGGGAGAACATGAAAAAGAAAGTAGTAGAAGCATGGTATTACGGGGAGACTATATGTTATCAAGAAGGAAGAATGGTTCATTCAGGTTGAAAGGATAATCTAGGAACATGTACTCATACAACATCATCAACATAATATTTTTCTACAAATATTCATGTCCATTTTCCATTGATGTCAAAGAGGGAGAGGTTGTATACATTGAGGTAGACAATTTAATAGACATATATTGCAAAAATTGCACTTAAACTTGAGCAAGGATAGTTAGATATTGTAGAGAAGGGGAATATTGAAGAGATATTGATTTGTTTTAACATCCAACGACCATCAATGTCTAGGGGTGTTGCCATCAATGACAAAGGGGGAGACTGTTGCACTTAGTGTTGTCATTAATCACAACAAGAGGTCATTAATTTCGAATGGGATATATAAGATATCAGCAACAGTACCATCCTTAATGACCAAAGAAGTTGCAAGACCCTTTATGAAGTGATATACCAATTGGATATTTCATAAGGTATCATCTCTTGCAGATATAGGTGTTTGAAGTTATTTGATTTTTTGATTAATTTATGTTACTCAAAATATCCTACGAACAACATACATTTCCCAAAGCTCATTGATACCTTTCCAATAGTGTATCCTCCTAAAAAAAACTCCTCTCGGATGAGAAGTTATGGCAAGTTGAAAATCAACATTAGTTGGGTCAAATTGAAAAGAAAAGCTATAGGCCAAAAACCAAATTATTAAAAGTTTCATTAGGGGAATTTTGAGGTCTAAAATAGGCCTCCTAAGGAAAATGTACAATCAAAATTCACTTTATGAGAACCAATCACATTTTAGGGGATGAGATCATCCCTAAAGGTTGAAGTGGCATTGCTTGAGTTAAAGGTACTCACTTGTCACATTCTCAATGGTGGATAAAAACTCATGGTTATGTATGGTAGTGCTCTAAGTACTTTTAAAGTCAAAGTAAAGTACTCATAATAAATGTCACTTCACACTTTTTGAATAAAAATATATTATTTTCATTTCATATTTCTTGAAAGAGAAAGAAACAATGCATATCCCTATGCATTTATTATATTATATTATATTATATTATTTTTATATAGTATATTACTTACATGTTATTATACAATTTAAATTTAAATTAATAGCATATAATATAATTAAGAATTTATAAATTTATATTTATATTTTATTTTATGTTATTTAAGTACAAAGGACAAATGCATTAGTTGTTCAATGATAATGACTTTTTCTTGAAAAACTCATTCTTATTTATAGTCACATCAATACAATTTTTTATTAATTTTATTTTGGTACAACTTTTGAATTGAATTTAACTATGGTTACATGGATTTGGTGCAAAAAGTTAATTGAAAATTCAAAAATATTATTTTATTGGTTTAGCTATTATTTTATTATTTCCTTAGGAGGCCCATTTTAGACCTCAAAATTTCCCTAATGAAACAATGGGAAATTTTCACGCGAATCCACTATAGATAGAATAGATAAATGATATCAAATGAATAAATATGGGCACTATTTAATTCTGTTAAAGGGAAATTGCATGTTCTCGACAAATCAATAGTACCTCCAAAGAGTAAATGGTCAGATGAAGGAAAATCAGCATGAAGTTACGAGTCTGTTAGGAACAACCAAATGTTGACACTTGGTATCATTCTATATCATGATGATGTGGATCGTGTTGATTTCAATGTGATGACATGGCATCACTGAAGAAAACATCTGGTAGGTGGTTTGGCACATATCAATTGGTAAAAAGACTAAAATATGGTGACACGTGGCACCCCTCTTCGGTTGCCATGTGGATTGATGACATCACGATGATGTAATCCAGGAAATGACCAATGAAATTTAGGTCTGAATCATATGGGAACAATCACTTGGATGTTGAGCTCCAAATGATTATTGATCTTGGTCATACGACCTAGCCACATGGATCCATGTTGCTAATATCAAAAAATTGTTTCATTGGTCAACTAGTTTTAATGGCCAACTTTACAAGTGATTAGGGTTGGCCCTGTTATCACTGTGTAATTTACAAGTTTGTGGAAGAAACCACAAAGGTAACCACAAAACCACTTTAGAGTTTAGGATCTATCCTTCCTAAACTCAGAGAGGGATCACTATGTCAGATTTAACTTTGTTGTATTTATGATATTAGGTTAGCTATGAATTCTCAATTGTTTGTTTGATTTTTGAGATTTGTTTTAATTGGTTTGGTTGATTAAATTCCTAAGATTCCATTGGGCTATGGAGTCTACAACTTAACCTGAATCTCTCTCATATTTTCAAAGGGTTTTCACAAGGCAAGGTAGGTGAACTAACTTGATCTTTCAGATTTAAATTAAGTGTAATAGAAGAGGAATAGATTCAATTAAGAAAACGAGAAGTTAAGAATTCTTTAACTTAATATCAGAGGAAAACATTTAAATTATATACAGCCAGAATCAGAGTGAATCTTTCAACAAATTTTGTTCATCAAATTTCTGTAAAATAATTCAGATTTAAGAAAACATAAGTATGGAAACAAATAAATAAACACATAAACAGTGAGAAGAACTTCACCAAAATATTCCAACACATGAATACTGTGAAATAGTCCTTTTATTATTGATCAAACCATCAAATGGAAAAGTACAATAGCTTCTGGAATGCAAAATTCAACCCTCAATATTTTGAAATCTGAAATATTTATACAATTATTTACAAAAATTCTTGTCATAAATGATCAGGATATAATTTAGGCAAATATAAAACAAATTATATCTCTTGTTACAAGCTAATAGGGCTAGTTGGAACTATTCGAAAGATGGCCCTGATTTGATGGAAGTTGTTGTTTATCTATCACTTTGATCCTTATTGCGCTATTGATCCTTTCAATGAAGATAGAGTTACTCACTTAATATTTCTCGAGTGCCTCAAGAAAGGCTTTTCTTGTTATGCTGCTCATTATCAGGAAAAATTTTAGGGGCGAATTTTAAAGGGTTTTAGATTTTGGAGGGGTGATTTTTTTATATAAAACCCCTTCTGTATAGTTTTATATAGTTAGCCCTATAATTATTTTAAAAATAATTAATTATTAGCTTTTAGCCCAAAAAAATAAATGCACATAAACCTTAAACCATGGATTTGCCTCCCGATTTTCTGGTTTGGAACAAATTTTAATAGCATTCGCCAGGCTTTACTGGGTCAGGGGGGATTGGAGTGACATTCACCCAAATTTTTTATTGGTTGGGGCTTGGAAGTTGGAGGAATTCACCCCCATTCTTTACTAGTTGGGGCTTCGAATTTGGAGGAAGTTTGGTTGGGGCTTGGAAATTGGATGAATTCGCCCCCATTTTTTACTGGTTGGGGATTGGAAGTTGGAGGAAGTTGGAGGTGATTGCCTGAGTATATGAGTCCCTTGGCCTCTCCACCTCACATAGCTGATAATTTCGGGAGATGCTAGATGGCAGAAAAGGGCGTGAACTAGGGATTTAGAGTACCATTTCCTCGGTGCTATGGAGCTAAACCTGCGAGGAGTTTGGACAACGGTCACGGTGTTGCAATTGTGATTTTTTTTTTTGTATAAATTTGCGAGGTCGAATGCTTCGAAGCGTGCTGGTGTTTGCTTCAGCGAGTCTAACAATGATCTGTAATTAAATTTTCTGTATAAATTTTCCAGTCTGAATGCTTCGAAGTGTGCTGGTGAATAATGGTGATTACTTCCGCGAGTCTAACAGTGCTGGTTAGTAGTGAATGCGGGTGCTCTGTGGGTGATTTGCAAGAGGTAAGCCAAAATTCAGAAGCTTACACTTGTTCCAACCTTCTTTTAAGCTCACAATCTAAGGAATACATTAGGGTTTGTTTTAAATTTCTTTGGTGGACTGATCTGAGGTAACGTTTAGGCCTCTTTCTCCACAATAATTTGTGACTAATTCAAAATTTTGAGGTTAATGCTATTTTTTGGAAAGGGTGTATGAGGTTTCTCTGTGATATTTTCGGCTAACTCATAGGCCAAATTTGGACCATCTCTAATGGTATTCTCCTCTGATTTAGGCGCATATTTTGAGGCCTAAACCTTGGCTCTAGAAAAAAATCAATTTGGTGTTAATTTTGAGGCTCGTATCTATTTGGAAGCACTATGTGTGTTAGCTTGCTAAAACTTGGGCTTTATTATGATATATTTTGGATTATCTCTGCCCCTGCGGATGAATATGACTATGAAAATTTAGTTTGCATGGAGATTTGAGGTAGAAAGTCTTATGGGCTTGAGCACATTGTTAAATCTTTTGGGATCTAGTTTTTTTTCGTTATGTAACTATGATATAATTTGAAGAGGCCAAGACGTACACCACATTTCTCTAATGTTTTATTTTGCACAAGGATTGATCTTTCCAATGAATGTTATGTGAGTTGTTGAGGCCAATTTATCTTTGGGGTCTATAACCTTGATTGGGATAAGATCCTTATCCTCTTAATAGCTGTCCATGACACAACCAGATCTGGATTATCGGTGTCCCTTAAACATCTGGTGGAGAATCCTCGCTTCTATGGAGGAGTACCCAGAGGTATGCCCTGAAGATGCCTTCACCTGTCATAAAAATGTTTAGTATTCTTCCCCTCCATGAATTACCACATATTTCAACTTCTTTGGAAGACGACGACATGAGGAGAGACCCCTTAGTATTCTGTCATACATTTGTTTCATATTCTTCCCCTCCCTAAATTACCATATATTTTGACTTCTCTGGAACATGAAAATATGAGGAGATATCCCTGTGGAATTTTGAAATTTCTGCCGTGGGCTCATTTCATTTCATTTAGAAATTTCATAGGCACCTCTTTAATTTGAAATGTTGTGCACAAAAGAGCATTTGAATTTTGAAATTGTCTACACCAAGGTTGCATTGAATTAGTACGATTGAATTTCTTATTCATCGTCTAACAATTTGGGAGTGGAGGTGCAGGAGAAAATATGTGGAACACAAGGAGAGGCAAATTTATCTTCTACGGTCTAATGGAATGAATTGAAGGTAGATCAAGATGTTGTTTTGCAGGTTCTATTGGCCCCTTTCAAGGATGATCTAGTGTATAAATTCAAACAAACCATTGGGCTGATCTATGCCTTATGCTATTGTAGTTTTACTTGACAATGATTGATAGGACGCCTCATTGTGCCTTAATACTAAGCAATGCACTAAGATGGAGGGGGAGGCCAGAGGCTAGTGTAGTTTTCTTCAATAGTGGCCCACTGTCTACTAGAGATTATTCAGAAATATCTATCCTATATAAAGTAACTAAATGGTTATATAAATATTATTATTGGCAATACACTATGATTAACATTGTTTCAGAATATAGAGGCAAACTTGGATAAACATATTCTCAAAGTGGGTCCATCTGAACTCCAATTGACTCTGCGTCCCTCTAGTTGAAACTTGAGGTACCTTAGTTGAAAGATATCTTTTGTGAGTTGTGAGATGCATCTGCTTTATCATGCTTTTTTTTTTTGGATTATTGTAATCTGATTAGTGGCCTTTTTCTTGTTTGTTGTTATAATGTGATGTATTATTTGTTATTTAACAAAAATCACTTGTGAATTTTTTTTGGTTGTTCCCAAAATAATATGAAATAGTTTTCCTATGTATGGTTCAACTTCTGTGTTTTTACCACTTCTACAAGGTTCTGAATTGAACGTAGTTTTCCTACGCATGGTTCATCTTCTGTGTTTTCACCACTTCTACAAGGTCTAGAATTGAATGACATTATCTATTCTGAATTGGGTAGTATGTGATATGAACCTAGGCTATTTTTATATCATATACTTGAAGTGACCTTGATTTTTATTAAAACTTTAGAATAATTATAATCTATATTTTGTATATCTTTTCCTTGTCAAGGATTCAATAGGAAGGTGGGGGATGTGATCTTTGACCAGCTCCTTAGGGCTAAGTGTTTGGGAGGGGTTTGTCAGACTGCCACCCCCTTCCCAAAATTTGAGTCATGGGTGCATTTGCAGCTGATGCCCAAGATCTTGTTGGTTATTTGGGTTGATCGTAGAGGTGATAACATACTTGTTGTTATGAGATTTTTTGTAAAACTAATTCAACTGATCCTCCAATTGGGTCATTTTTGGCCTAATTAATTCAATGAGCTTGAGCTCAAGGGGCTTAGTTGTTTTGGATTTGAGGTGGTTCTGTCTTGATCATAACCGTAGAATTGTGGTTTTTATGATCTAAGATTTGACATCTAAAATAAATGTTACACAGTTTTTTGTAATTGATCGATTAGTTAATTATCCTATTTCTCACCTGGATGATGACAAAATTATTCAAATATTTAGATATGTGAAACTTAAGGAAAACCCTCTTCTAAGGTCAAGGGTTGAATAATGTGGCAGATAAAACCTCATATTGGAGCAGAAATTTTCTCTAGAAAATTCCAAAATTGCACAAGAGAAGAAATTCTACCTCCACTGGGCAACAGATTTGGGTGAGTTTCTCATCGAATAAATCCTCACACTATATGGATATTATGAAAAGGGTATTATGATAAATCCAATGGGATGTGAAAATCAATGGCAACAATGTGGCCCTCACTAGAAAATGAAAAAACAAAGAAGCCTTTAGTTAGTTTATGCGGTGTTTTCACAGCAAGTGTTGCAAGAACCACACACTGTGCAACATCTCTGGAGTCTAGAACTGTGCATTATGTAGTGTCCCTGGAACTGTGCTTCCAAAAACTAGAACTGTACTTTGGCTTCAATTTGCATAGTTCCTGGAAATTTGGAACCGAAATGTGTCGAACCATGCTCCCATAATGCTCCTTTTACTTAATTTTTTAACATTATCGTTAACAGTCTCAAGGTGTTTGAGATTTTTTCCAACCTCATTGGTTAAAATATAATTTCATATCTCATTCAAAATTCATCCGACTTAACACTTTTCAGGATTTTAGGATCAATGGGATTGCAAAATTTCATTGTATCTTATCACATATGAGGGCATGTGATTGGAATTTAATCAAGATCACCAATCCTATATGTACCCCAATGTTGGCAGTGTTGATTTTTGAATTCCCATGTCATGGCCTTAGAAAATTTTTTCCCTTCACCCAAACCAAAATCATTGAGCAGATATGTTAAGCTTTTTCTACCATATTTTAAGGCTTGGATTATGTAGTTTGATCAAAATTAGGTGGTGTTGACTGGTGTCCTTAGAGAATTGAGCTAGAGACAAAGGCTAGACAAGAGGAGGAATCAAGGATGATACTAGTGATAATGATCTTTATATAAGCGATGGTGGAAGATGTGTGGTTGTGCTACCCCACAACGACAACATTTGGCAACATGGGTGATTTCAGAATTGGTAAACACTTATAGAAAGGTGTTTGACAACTAGCTCATTTTATTTTTTTGGACCTTTTGTTCTTCATATTTCAGTGCGTACATTATAGATAGCCTATTTTGTAAACATAACTATTTGGTCATGTTATTGATGGCAGTTGCTAGATCACCTATTTCATTCATTAAGTTTGAACACATAATATCAAGTTATAAATGTTATTACAACAAATGTAGTAGGAAGGGTAGTTTACACATATAATGCTCAAGATAAGAATGCCATGTTAAGTGGTTTGGCAGAGTCAATATTCGCCAAAGTAATGTAGTGAAGGTAAGCTCATGAGGTATGGAATAAACTTCAAAATTATTATGAAGAAGATAAGAAGGTTAAATAAGTCATATTGAAGGCTCTTAGGGGATATTTTGAAATCTTTAAGATGGAATACAATGAGGAGATTGCTTCATAGTTTCTTGAAGTAGACAATATAGTCAAATCTATTGTAGGTATTGGTGAAGAAGTCTCTAATAGCTAGGTTTTTCAAAAAATTTGAGATCACTCCCATCAAGATTCAATCCTAAAGTTTTATCCATTGGGGAATTAACAGAAGATGATAAAATGTCCATATATCAACTTCATGGAACTCTCTCTGCATATGAGTTAATAATAAAGGAAGATATTTGGGAGTGAAGAAATCATTTTTCAAGGAAAAAAAAAAGAGAAAAAGAAAAAAGATCATGAAGACTCAGATTCTGATGAAGAAGAAGAGAAGTTTGTTTGAAAGCTCAAGAGAGGAATTGACAAGTTTGAAGGTAAGCTTACTTTCAAATGTTTTGGATGTGGAAGAGTTGGTCATTATGAATCTAAATTTTGTTATTCTAAGATGAATGAAGTGATGATGTTTCAAGATTCAAACCCAAGTGTCAAAACACGAACCAAATGGGAAATAAGAAGAACTTTTACTCAAAAGAACAAAGTGATAGGGAAATAAATGCAAGTGCGATTGATGAATAATGGAATGAAATAATATTCATTGTTGAGGTTGAAGAGCCCAAAGAAAAAGTGTATTTTGAAGGAGAACTTAAAATTTCCTTAAACAAAATCAGGGTTATGAGGAAAAGAGAAATTCAGTTAGTGAACTAACTTCAAGACAAGAGTATAAATGAATATACTATTGTTACTGTTAAAGTTGAACTAGAAGAAGCAAAAATGGTAAATTTTTTTTTTTTTTTTCTGATCATCTAAATGAGAAGGAACAAATATGTGAAAGACTGGAAGTGGAAGTTGTCCTCTTAAAAGAAGAATTAGAGCAGCTTAATTCAAACTTCAACAAAGGGATTGAATCCCTAGGTCATATTCTAAGCATGCAAAGGTCTCCACTTATTAAGAAAAACCTTGGTTATCGAGAAGGTGAGGCACCAAATTTAAATGGTACCCTAATCTTATCAAATGAAATTCATCCCAAAAATATTGATTATACATTTATAGCATCTAGCATGAGCTCACTTGAACATCCAAAGAAAGTAGAACACTAGGCTAAGAATTTTCACTTCATTGATATTCAAGGAAATTTTGAAAAAAAGCATAATGAAAGGAATAAAAATGAAGAGAAAGGGTCCATAAGAAGAAATGTAGGAAATAAAATGCACATGGTTCATCATCAAGCTTCCACAAAAAATAATTGAACAAGTTTTGGAAATAAACAAATGAGTATTGCTCATGCAAGGGTTGAGAAATAAGGAAACACGACTCCTCTGTGAAGAATCTCTGATAATATTGAGATCTCGTTCTTTGACGAGGTATCAAGGTTCCTCGATTATTATTTATCATGCACAAATTTTGGACATAAAGAACATGATTTTTGGATCAATGACATGGTTAAGTATGAAGGATATAATGAAGTACCTAGATGGAGAAATGTGTACCAAATTAAGAGAATTCCTCAAGCATATCTGTAATTATTCAAGCTCAATGTTGAATGTTACATAAGTCACGGTGAAGGCCATATAGCATGAGATTGCAAAATTAAGTCTAGATGGTAAACAAAGAAGGACCTCTTATCAATGGTGGTAGATGTAGAAAAGGTCAAAGAGGACCTCGATTAGGTTTCATTCCTTATATATAATCCTTTGAAGAATTATTCTTCTTGTCATTGAAGAGGAAATTATTATATGAACGTAGTATGTGGACTATTTTTTGATGGTTATATCTCAAATATAAAAATAAATAAATCATATAACAGGTACCTATATATGAAAAAAATTCATAATCTCAAGGGGAGTACAACAATAGTGAAAGCATGGTTTCATGGGGAAAACATGAAAAAGAAAGTAGTAGAAGCATGGTATTACGGGGATACTATATGTTATCAAGAAGGAAGAATGGTTCATTCAGGTTGAAAGAATAATCTAGGAACATGTAATCATACAACATCATCAACATAATATTTTTCTACAAATATTCATGTCCATTTTCCATTGATGTCAAAGAGGGAGAGGTTGTATACATTGAGGTAGACAATTTAATAGACATATATTGTAGACATTGCACTTAAACTTGAGCAAGGATAGTTAGATATTGTAGAGCGGGGGAATATTGAAGAGAAATTGATTTTTTTTAACATCCAACGACCATCAATGTCTAGGGGTGTTGCCATCAATGACAAAGGGGGAGACTGCTGGACTTAGTGTTGTCATTAATCACAAAAAGAGGTCATTAATTTCAAATGGGATATATAAGATATCAGCAACAGTACCATCCTTAATGACCAAAGAAGCAGCAAGACCCTTTATGAAGTGATATACCAATTGGATATTTCATAAGGTCTCATCACTTGCAGATATAGGTGCTTGAAGTTATTTGATTTTTTGATTAATTTATGTTACTCAAAATATCCTACGAACAACATCATTTCCCAAATCTCATTGATACCTTTCCAATAGTGTATCCTCCTAAAAAAAACTCCTCCCGGATGAGAAGTTATGGAAAGTTGAAATTCAACATTAGTTGGGTCAATTTGAAAAGAAAAGCTATAGGCCTAAAACCAAATTATTAAAAGTTTAAACAATGGGAAATTTTCGCGTGAATCCACTATAGATAGAATAGATAAATGATATCAAATGAATAAATATGGGCACTATTTAATTTTCTTAAAGGGAAATTGCATGTTCTCGACAAATCAATAGTACCTCCAAAGAGTAAATGGTTATATGAAGGAAAATTAGCATGAAGTTACGAGTTTGTTAGGAACAACCAAATGTTGACACTTGGTATCATTCTATATCATGATGATGTGGATCATCTTGATTTCAATGTGATGACATGGCATCACTGAAGAAAACATCTGGTAGGTGGTTTGGCACATATCAATTGGTGAAAATACTAAAATATGGTGACACGTGGGACCCCTCTTGGGTTGCCATGTCGATTGATGACATCACGATGATGTAATCCAGGAAATGACCAATTAAATTTAGGTCTAAATCATATGGGAACAATCACTTGGATGTTGAGCTCCAAATGATTATTGATCTTGGTCATACGACCTAACCACATGGATCCGTGTTGTTAATATCAAAAAATTATTTCATTGGTCAACTAGTTTTAATGGCCAACTTTACAAGTGATCAGGGTTGGCCCTGTTATCACTGTGTAATTTACAAGTTTGTGGAAGAAACCACAAAGGTAACCACAAAAACACTTTAGAGTTTAGGATCTAGCCTTCCTAAACTCAGAGAGGGATCACTATGTCAGATTTAACTTTGTTGTATTTATGATATTAGGTTAGCTATGAATTCTCAATTGTTTGTTTGAATTTTGAGATTTGTTTTAATTGGTTTGGTTGATTAAATTCCTAAGCTTCCATTGGGCTATGGAGTCTGCAACTTAACCTGAATCTCTCTCATATTTTCAAAGGGTTTTCACAAGGCAAGGTAGGTGAACTAACTTGATCTTTCAGATTTAAATGAAGTGTAATAGAAGAGGAATAGATTCAATTAATAAAATGAGAAGTTAAGAATTCTTTAACTTAATATCAGAGGAAAACATTTAAATTATATACATCCAGAATCAAAGTGAATCTTTCAACAAATTTTGTTCATCAACTTTCTGTAAAATAATTCAGATTTAAGAAAACATAAGTATGGAAACAAATAAATAAACACATAAACAGTGAGAAGAACTTCACCAAAATATTCCAACACATGAATACTGTGAAATAGTCCTTTTATTATTGATCAAACCATCAAATGGAAAAGTACAATAGCTTTTGGAATGCAAAATTCAACCCTCAATATTTTGAAATCTAAAATATTTATACAATTATTTACAAAAAGTCTTGTCATAAATGATTAGGATATAATTTAGGAAAATATAAAACAAATTATATCTCTTGTTACATGCTAATAGGGCTAGCTGGAACTATTTGAAAGATGGCCCTGATTTGATGGAAGTTTTTGTTTATCTATCACTTTGATCCTTATTGCGCTATTGAACCTTTGAATGAAGATAGAGTTACTCACTTAATATTTCTTGAGTTCCTCAAGAAAGGCTTTTCTTATTATGTTGCTCATTATATGGAAAAAATTTAGGGGCGAATTTTAGCCCAAGGGCGAATTTTAAATGGTTTTAGATTTTGGAGGGGTGATTTTTTTATATAAAACCCCTTCTGTATAGTTTTATATATTTAGCCCTATAATTATTTTAAAAATAATTAATTATTATCTTTTAGCCCAAAAAAATAAATGCACATAAACCTTAAACAGTGGATTTGCCTCCCGATTTTCTGGTTTGGAACAAATTTTAATAGCTTTCGCCAGGCTTTACTAGGTCAGGGGGGATTGGAGTGACATTCGCCCCCAACTTTTATTGGTGGTGCTTGGAAGTTGGAGGAATTCACCCCCATTCTTTACTAGTTGGGGCTTCGAATTTGGAGGAAGTTTGGTTGGGGCTTGGAAATTGGATGAATTCACCCCCATTTTTTACTGGTTGGGGATTGGAAGTTGGAGGAAGTTGGAGGTGATTGCCTGAGTATATGAGTCCCTTGGCCTCTCCACCTCACATAGCTGATAATTTTGGGAGATGCTAGATGCCAGAAAAGGGCGTGAACTAGGGATTTAGAGTACCATTTTCCCGGTGCTATGGAGCTAAACCTACGAGGAGTTTGGACAATGGTCACGGTGTTGCAACTATAATTTTTTTTTTTTTTTGTATAAATTTGAGAGGTCGAATGCTTCAAAGTGTGTTGGTGTTTGCTTCAGCGAGTCTAACAATGCTCTGTAATTAATTTTTTTGTATAAATTTTCCAGTCTGAATGCTTCGAAGTGTGCTGGTGAATACTGGTGATTTCTTCGGTGAGTCTAGCAGTGCTGGTCAGTAGTGAATGCGGGTGCTCTGTGGGTGATTTGCAAGAGGTAAGCCAAAATTCAGAAGCTTACACTTGTTCCTGCCTTCTTTTAAGCTCACAATCTAAGGAATACATTAGGGTTTGTTTTAAATTTCTTTGATGGACTGATCTGAGGTAATGTTTAGGCCTCTTTCTTCGCAATAATTTGTGACTAATTCAAATTTTTGAGGTTAATGATATTTTTTGGAAAGGGTATATGAGGTTTCTCTGTGATCTTTTCGGCTAACTCATAGGCCAAATTTGGACCATATCTAATGGTATTCTCCTCTGATTTAGGCGCATATGAGGCCTAAACCTTGGCTCTAGAAAAAAATCAATTTGGTGTTAATTTTGAGGCTCGTATCTATTTGGAAGCACTATGTGTGTTAGCTTGCTAAAAATTGGGCTTTATTATGATATATTTTGGATTATCTCTACTCCTGCGGATGAATATGACTATGAACATTTAGTTTGCATGGAGATTTGAGGTAGAAAGTCTTATGGACTTGAGCACATTGTTAAATCTTTTGGGATCTATTTTTTTTTGTTATGTAACTATGATATAATTTGAAGAGGCCAAGACGTACACCACATTTCTCTAATGTTTTATTTTGCGCAAGGATTGATCTTTCCAGTGAATGTTATGTGAGTTGTTGAGGCCAATTTATCTTTGGGGTCTATAACCTTGATTGGGATAAGATCCTTATCCTCTTAATAGCAGTCCATGACACAACCAACTCTGGATTATCGGTGTCCATTAAACATCTGGTGGAGAATCCTCGCTTCTATGGAGGAGTACCCAGAGGTATGTCCTAAAGATGCCTTCACCTGTCATAAAAATGTTTAGTATTCTTCCCCTCTGTGAATTACCACATATTTCAACTTCTCTGGAAGACGACGATATGAGGAGAGACCCCTTAGTATTCTGTCATACATTTGTTTCATATTCTTCCCCTCCCTAAATTACCATATATTTTGACTTCTCTGGAACATGAAAATATGAGGAGATATCCCTGTGGAATTTTGAAATTTCTGCCGTGGGCTCATTTCATTTCATTTAGAAATTTCACAGGCGCCTCTTTAATTTGAAATGTTGTGCACAGAAGAGCATTTGAATTTTGAAATTGTCTACACCAAGGTCGCATTGAATTAGTATGATTGAATTTCTTATTCATCGTCTAACAATTTGGGAGTGGAGGTGCAGGAGAAAATATGTGGAACACAAGGAGAGGCAAATTTATCTTCTACGGTCTAATGGAATGAATTGAAGGTAGATCAAGATGTTGTTTTGCAGGTTCTATTGGCCCCTTTCAAGGATGATCTAGTGTATAAATTCAAACAAACCATTGGGCTGATCTACGCCTTATGCTACTGTATTTTTACTTGAAAATGATTGATAGGAGGCCTCATTGTGCCTTAATACTATGCAATGCACTGAGATGGAGGGGGAGGCCAGAGGCTAGTGTAGTTTTCTTCAATAGTGGCCCACTATCTACTAGAGATTATTCAGAAATATTTTTCCTATATAAAGTAACTGAATGGTTATATAAATATTATTATTGGCAATACAATATGATTAACATTGTTTCAGAATATAGAGGCAAACTTGGATAAACATACTCTCAAAGTGGGTCCATCTGAACTCCAATTGACTCTGCGTCCCTCTAGTTGAAACTTGAGGTACCTTAGCTGAAAGATATCTTCTATGAGTTGTGAGATGCATCTGCGTTATCATGTTTTTTTTTTTTTGGATTATTGTAATCTGATTAGTGGCCTTTTTCTTGTTTGTTGTTATAATGTGATGTATTATTTGTTATTTAACAAAAATCACTTGTGAATTTTTTTTTGATTGTTCCCAAACTAATATGAAATAGTTTTCCTATGTATGGTTCAACTTCTGTGTTTTTACCACTTCTACAAGGTTCCGAATTGAACGTAGTTTTCATATGCATGGTTCATCTTCTATGTTTTTACCACTTCTACAAGGTCTAAAATTGAACGACATGATCTGTTCTGAACTAGGTAGTATGTGATATGAACCTAGGCTATTTTTATATCGTCTACTTGAAGTGACCTTGATTTTTATTAAAACTTTAGAATAATTATAATCTATATTTTGTATATCTTTTCCTTGTCAAGGATTCAATAGGAAGGTGGAGGATGTGATCTTCGACCAGCTCCTTAGGGCTAAGTGTTTGGGAGGGGTTTGTCACACTGCTACCCCCTTCCCAAAATTTGAGTCATGGGTGCATTTGCTGCTGATGCCCAAGATCTTGTTGGTTATTTGGGTTGATTGTAGAGGTGATAACATACTTATTGTTATGAAAGTTTTTGTAAAACTAATTCAACTGATCCTCCAATTGGGTCATTTTTGGCCTGATTAATTCAATGAGCTTGAGCTCAAGGGTCTTAGTTGTTTTGGGTTTGAGGTGGTTCTGTCTTGATCATAACCGTAGAATTGTGGTTTTTATGATCTAATATTTGACATCTAAAATAAATGTTACACAGTTTTTTGTAATTGATGGATTAGTTAATTATCCTATTTCTCACCTGGATGATGAAAAAATTATTCAAATATTTATATATGTGAAACTTAAGGGAAACCCTCTTCTAAGGTTAAGGGTTGAATAATGTGGCAGATAAAACCTCATATTGGAGCAGAAATTTTCTCTAGCAAATGCCAAAATTGCACAAGAGAAGAAATTCTACCTCCACTGGGCAACAGATTTGGGTGAGTTTCTCATCGAATAAATCCTCACACTATATGGATATTATGAAAAGGGTATTATGATAAATCCAATGGGATGTGAAAATCAATGGCAAAAATGTGGCCCTCACTAGAAAATGATAAAATAAAGAAGCCTTTAGTTAGTTTATGCGAAGTTTTCACATCAAGTGTTGCAAGAACCACACACTATGCAACATCTCTGGAGTCTAGAACTATGCATTGTGTAGTGTTCCTGGAACTATGCTTCCAAAAACTGGAACTGTACTTTGGCTTCAATTTGCACAGTTCTTGGAAATTTGGAACCGACATGTGTCGAACCATGCTCCCATCATGCTCCTTTTACTTAATTTTTTAACATTATCATTAACCGTCTCAAGGTGTTTGAGATTTGTTCCAACCTCATTGGTTAAAATATAATTTCATATCTCATTCAAAATTCATCCGACTTAACACTTTTCAGGATTTCAGGATCAATGGGATTGCAACATTTCATTGTATCTTATCACATATGAGGGCATGTGATTGGAATTTAATCAAGAGCACCAAGCCTATATGTACCCCAATGTTGGTGGTGTTGATTGTTGAATTCCCATGTCATGGCCTTAGAAAATTTTTTCCCTTCACCCAAACCAAAATCATTGAGCAGGTATGTTAAGCTTTTTCTACCATATTTTAAGGCTTGGATTACACAGTTGGATCAAAATTAGGTGGTGTTGACTGGTGTCCTTAGAGAATTGAGCTAGTGACAAAGGCTAGACAAGAGGAGAAGAATCAAGGATGATACTAGTGAAAATGATCTTTATATAAGCGATGGTGGAAGATGTGTGGCTGTGCTACCCCACAACGACAACATTTGGCAACATGGGTGATTTCAGAATTGGTAAACACTTATAGAGAGGTGTTTGACAACTAACTCATTTTATTGTTTTGGACCTTTTGTTCTTCATATTTCAGTGCGTACACTATAGATAGCCTATTTTGTAAACATAACTATTTGGTCATGTTATTGATGGTAGTTGCTAGATCACCTATTTCATTCATTAAGTTAGTGGTATAGTTTCTATTGTATGACTTCAAAATTTGTATGATTGTTTGTAATTGATAAAATCTCAATTCTAGATGGTTGATGCTCCAAACAAGTAATCATTAATGCTCTATGATGGTTGATGGACTCTTCTATATTGATTTATGTAGAAATATGCATGTTTTCATATATTTTTTAACTAATTTGGCATTCTAGATGTATATCAATGGAAATGTCCTCAAAAGGACTATCACTACCTTGTAGATTGTAAACAAACTTTGGGGTTTGCTTTGTGGGGATGAAAGTTATCTTATAGCTTCTTTATGACAACAAAGTTGCTCTATAAAGTTATCTTAAGATGAGTTCAAATGAATTGATCTTACCTTGGGCCGAGGCTGAGCCATAAATGGTTGTTAAAGACCTTATGATGGGTGTGAGCCATTAGGGTCAAAGCATGCCAACTAAGATGGCGGGACATGAATTAATGGCCACAAGGACTGTGCTAGACCAGAAATACATGCACCACAAACTCAAGCATAAAACCTAGCAGAGATACTATTTGGATATGATTGTTCATTACACTCAAAGTATCATTGGACAAATATAGGTATTCTGATCTTAGAATGTCAGATGAGATTTCCATATTTCAACTCTTAATGGTATTTTCTAACCCATATTATGAGTCTCTAGAAGAATACATGACTTAGAATTGAGAGAGTCACGGTATCACCTTTCTGAAGGGAGTATTGGGAATATTAGTCATATCATGCTCAGTGTAGCTACAATTTTGAGAATTGTTCATCTAGGTAAATTAAAGGAATTTGAACCTATGATTAAATCATAAATCATTAGGGAATTGGATGTTGTGTATATGTGAAGTTGTTTCTAGCCTATGCTTGACAACTACCTCATAAGGAGCTTCTCCTTCATTTGTCCTTGCAAGACATTTAGTTGCTAAAATCGTCCTTGGAGCATGGATGTTAATTAGCCCAAGTCCTCCGTCTTCTCTATGGAGGGTGTAAATGTCACTAGTAATTGAATAGTTGCCTTCCTCCTCACTTTTATCATGGAAAATGATAGAAGATAGGTTTCAACTTCTTATAACCAATTCATCAAGGGAAAGATACATAAAAGAATCACTAGTAACTGACTAATTGCCTTCCTCCTCACTTTTATCATGGAAAATGATAGAGGATATGTTTCAAATTCTTATAACCAATTCTTTATAACTTAAGGAGAGGTGTTTTGCAAAGGATGATTAAAGTTATTGAAATACTTTGTTGTTTTGTTTAAAGCTTTCAAGTGTTCATTAGGTGATTTGGAGATATGAATTAATTTAGTGGAAATTTTTATATATTTCATATTTGAATGATGTTCTTTGTTTTATAAATGATGAATCGTGATGTTATTGTTTTGTGTATAATGATTTACTTTTGCTTTTGGACTTGGGCCTTGGCACAACATTTTAATAAAAAATTTCTTAATGGTATTTGTGAACATTACACTTATTTTACTTTGAAAGCTACTTACAAATCTAGTAATTCTCAACTCTTGGAAACTATTGATGCATGTTTCTAGATCGATTTAAAATTTTACTTCTGGAATATTCAGTGAGATGTAAAAAGCTAATCCTAGGAATAAACTATAATGGAAAATGGATGTATTATCATACTTTAAAAAGACTCAATCCAAGAATGCACATTCTCTTCATGCTTCATGCTCCTTTGAACAATATGTCAATGAGAGAGATGTTAATTCTTGTAAAAATGCATCTGATGTCCACATGATGGATGAAAGAATAGGTTCCTAAAGTGATCAGGGTGAGATAAATGCAATTTCAACAGAAATTAGTAATGAAAATGTTAAAGGTTTTTCCATGGAAGGTGACACAAACCATTCACGGAAAAGGAAAAAAGGGTAGTGGACCATAGGAAGACAATTCCAAGATGATTGGGTCTCAAGTTTTCCATTTATTGAAGAAATACCACCTACAAATGTGAATGAAGATTTACGAGAAGTTAGATGTATTGTGTGTAGTTGGAAAAGTTGCAAGGTAGTGAAATTTCATATGAAGCTACATACAATACAAAAGCGTGCAGGAAAGGTATATGAAAAAAATATTGTAAATGGTAAATCGAAATCTATTGTTAGATGGAAATGTTTTGAGGAATGTCGACATATCCAATGTGTGGAAGAATACAAAAAATATTTAATAAGTAAGAGGAAACTTAAGGAAAGTGGAGGAGCCATCATATCTCAATTTGAAAATACGATGGAAAGATGTTTGTTATCCAAGATAATACAATTGAGCACTGTATTTCACATCTTATGTAAAGGTTGTCCTATGACAGATTATCCAGATCACATGAAATTTCTATATTTTCTTCACATGCCAAACTTTCCATCTTCTCATTGGTCCATAACTAGTGGTTGGGAATGGGCAAGATATCTAGCTCAAGTAGAAAATGATGATTTAAAATAGGAGATTGAAAATTCTAGGTTTTTGGCATTGTCTTTGGATGAGGTTATGACTATAGATAATACTTCATGGATATGCATGAGAATGTATATGGTTAATGACCATATTAGGAATTCCTATCTACTTGGGATTAAAAAGATGAGAGAGACTTCTATAGTTAGAAATATTTATGAACTTGTTCTTAATAGTTTGAAGGAAAGTGGTACGTGTTGTGTCGCTAATATGACCACTTTTTAACACCTATTTCATCCATTTCTACTCTTCTTTATTATGTAATTTATCATAATTTATCATATAAATCCATTTTATAATTATTTATGCTCTTCTGGATTAATATTATTTCATTTCCTTTGTTTTTAATAAATTAATGATTATTATGCATAATTTTATCAATGATAGTTTATTAATATATTTTGTAACAACACTTACCATTTTAGCCTCCAAGATATTTTCTAGATTGTAGATTTGATCTCTAGCATATCATTCAATTTTCCAACTCAGAAATTCACTGGAATAAGAAGTGACAGTTTTGCAGTTGATATTCTGGGCAAATGGAGAAAAATCTGTAAAATTCAGAACATGGGTTTTGTCCAAAATGGACCGAATTAACTTTAATCAAGAATGGTTTGCCCAAATTCGGCCTATATTGAGAGAAATAGAAGGTTATTTGAGCATGGTTTTCTCATATTTACTGTTGCGGTCGTCTTCCAAATTATCTCAGCTGCAAATCCAAATTCGACTTGTTCCTGTTGAAATATTGATGGAAATATCTTTTCTTGTTGATCAAGTTGTTGGGGACAATCCAATATTGTTATTAGAGAGCACATTTACTATTTACTTTCTCCTCTTTCTGATTATAAAAGGAGAGCATGTATTATGTATTGGGGGGCTTTTTGGGAGATTTCCTATTGTAATTTTTAGAATTGTTCATCGACTCTTGTTAATTAAAACATAGTACGACTGTTGTAAACATTATTTATGTTTGATTAATACAAGAGCTTGTTGTCATTCCATTTCTTAATTCTACAGTAGCCCAACAGTGCTCCACCAGCGGCAAAGGGCCCGGCCCTGGTGGATCTATCTGCTATTTGTATCCTTATCTTTTAATTATTGTGTGTGACAGTTTCTATTTTTTTCCATTACGGTTTGCAAGTTAACTAGTTTATTGTTCATTACTTATTTTGGTGTGTTATATTAATGAATCGCATTGTTGTTCTTTTATTATTTAACAATAATCTTAATTCTGTATACTTTATCTTATTATGTCTTAACAGAGCTTCACTGTTCTATTTCCATTATTGTTTCATTCCACTTGCTGTTCCGTTTTACTGATATTCATTACAGTTTGCTATTCAATAGGATTCATTATTTGATTCCATTAGTTAAGAGTTTTTTGTTCGGATTTATTAAATAGGATTTGTTGTTCAATTCCTTTGATTACAGTTTGCTATTCATTTACATTTCTGTTCAATTCTAGAGCTGCTATTCATTTCAGTTGATTAATTGCAAAGAGTTTGGTTTTAAAGAGTTTTCCTAGTTTACTTTTATTAACAGCTTTAGTTCAGTTTCTATTTCCTTTTAATTGCTTTAAAGCAGGATCATCAACTGTAGAGAATCCTGGTTATTGCTCCCACGTTCCCAGATTGATTATCTTGTTCTTAGATTGGTTTTAATTGCATCAATTTCTAGAGAAATGATTTATTGCTACTGTATCCTTGATTGATGTTTGCCGAATGAATGATTGGATTTCACACCATTTGAGTTCATGTTATTGTAGTTAGATTTGATTTCCAAGCATCCGTTTACTCTTGTATTTAGAACACTGTACTACATATTGCAAAGAATTACTCTTAGATTGAATTGCAGCCTCAGACAAAGTACACTCTTGAGATAAAAAGTCACACCTGGATTGATAATTAATGTAGGATAAATAGGTGTTAAAAGGATACCTTTTATGCCTCAATATTTTGGCGCCGTTGCTGGGCTGTTCCTTTCAAAAGGAACAACATTTTCGCAGATTATTTTTGTTGTTCCTCTTAAGAAAAAGCAGCTGTTCCATCTAAGGAACATCACTTTTTGAGTGCATTTTTCTTGTTTTAGAACAACATTTTGAGGATTTTTGTGAATTATTCATGACTCTTTTAAAGGCAAACATACAATTTATGCAAGGACACAAAAATTAGAGATTACTGGAATCAGAAAATCAAGAGAAATTGTCATTTTTAAGAAATTATTTTGTAGTGATAAAAAAAGGAAATGACACAACTATCTATATCACTTTGTTGTCTTTATTTTCACTAAAATTAATATGATCGGTTATATTTATCATGTTGGTTCTTCCCTAACTTCTCATAACTCTCTTTGATTTTTATTTATTAATAAGAATAAGGGCATATTTTCTCTATTGAGATGTTCATACTTCTTCCGCCATTCTTACTCTTAAATATTGTTGAGCCATCCTCTATATATAAGTAGGGAAGTGCCATATGAAAAAAAGAAAAGAAAAGAAAAATCTCTATATAATTACTAACAATTCTATGATATGGTAGATGGAGGATAGGGGGTCTCATCAAGAGCCAGCCTACCATGATCATAAGGGAGCACTGAAGTGGCATTTCCATTATGGCCACCACACTAGGGATATGATCCAATGGACAAATCAGAAAAATAAAAAGTCCTTAGAACAAGGGGTCTCATCACGAGCCGGCCTGCCCACCTTTCACTCATTCCTGGTGAATGGCATTGTGATTCATTAGGTTCCCAAGCCAGCATAGTGGCCTCCATCATGACATCACACAACACTTCCCTAGGCATTAATAAAGGATAATGGTTCCAAGGGTGAGAAAGCAACTTTGTCAAGGTTATAGACACCTGTGGGCAACAGAGCTCTGCTGATAGTATTGGAGTCATATTTTTCACAAATCAATAGTAATGATAAACACTTTTCTTATATCTTTATCTAATATCAAATGAGAGTATGCTCCTAAACCCTTTGTTCGGAACCTCTTATGCATGAAATTTATTTATAAATTGATCATAATGGTTTATGTGGATAATGACCACATAAATACTTTTTTTCACATCAGCTGTCATTTTTCCCTTATTTTCGAATCATTACATAAACATTTCCATATCTATTCACGATTTCAAAATATGCATTGATTTCAGTAATGCGATAATTTGTTGATCATATCATAAGTATGTATGTTTTTCCATGTTGTACAATTGCTGTGCAGTACACTGCTCTTCTATTTTCCAGTCGAGGGTGACTTATCATCTTTCAAGGGGGGGCACAGATGCCTTTTAAATATGCCTCTATGTGGGTCGAATCCCAATATTCATATTGCATTTCTACATAAGTTTTTCTGATTGAACTTTTGGCATACATCTTATCTGTTGCTCTTCAAAATTAACACTGTGGATTCAAGAAAATTGCATACAGAATCATGATTTGTTTACAGGAGAACAACAAGTATGGGGGGGACAATTCTATTTGCAGAATGACCACACTATTGCAACTAACAACAAAGGCTCGCACAACTCACGAACACTCACAATTCTTCAGACATGATGTGCTTGCATGGCTTCCACCTTTTGCATCACTTTCAGTATCCGCTCAGCCTACATCAGCTTCAACAAAGGCCAGTTCCTACATGTCATTCCACATTTTTTTTTGGAGGTAACACTTGAGGTAAAATAGCATAATTTTCTAATTTATTAGGAATTTAGGAGAATTTCATGAAAATCCATTGAGAATTATTTATCATCATTCATTCCACATCTTTACTACTTCCCATTTTTCAGAGACATATCATCTTTCAGTTTGGGGGAGTGTTGCTTTCCTTTATTTCTTTCTTATGACCATGTCAGTAATATTCTTTATCATCCATTGATATTCTTCTTCATTCTCAACACCTCCTTTATTCTATGTTGTTTTACACCAAGCATAGATTTCAACCGATTGTAGCAACCACCTCTCTTTGTTTTCTAGCATTGCATGAGGACATGCTAATTCTTCAGTTTGGGGGAGGAATTGCTACAGATGATGGATTTTTTCTACTTTCTTTTTCGATTAAGGCATACAATTTCATTTTTATACAGTGCAGAAATTGATTTGCATATATCTTTAAAACTATGAGCTGAATTCTTGTGATTTCTAGATAACAAAGAGGTATCATTAAAATACACAAACCCAAATAATTTCACATTAAATTAGTTCATAAAATTTCGAAAATTATGCACTATCACCTACAGCCATTTTGTTTATATCTCATGATCCATGCATCAAAACGATCTGATTTTTGAGAAGATGGTTAATGAATTTTGTTGTTACTTATGTCACATTTTTCTGCAACTTCATATGCATATAGTTGAACATCAACTGTGAAAATTGCTACGCTTTCATCAAGATTGCTAAAATTGAATATTCATTATTTGAGGAAAAATTCATTTGTTCCATCCATTTCATGAGTTGGGATGAACAATTTTTTTTTCTTGGTTAACACATGGGTTTTTTTCTTTGGGTTGCATGAAGACATGAAATATATATTCAGTTCTGGGTTACATGAGGGCATGCAATATATTCAGTTTGGGGGTATGTTGACGCGCTAATATGACCACTTTTTAACACCTATTTCATCCATTTCTACTCTTCTTTATCATGTAATTTATCATAATTTATCATATAAATCCATTTTATAATTATTTATACTCTTATGGATAAATATTATTTCTTCTCCTTTATTTTTAATAAATTGATAATTATTATGCATAATTTTATCAATGATGGTTTATTAATATATTTTGTAATAGAACTCACCATTTTAGCCTCCAAGATATTTGCTAGATTGTAGATTTGATCTCCAGCAAATCATTCAATATTCCAACTTAGAAATTCGCTGGAATAAGAAGTGACAGTTTTGTAGTTGATATTATGGGAAAATGGAGAAGAATGTGGAAAATCCAGAACATGGGTTTTGTCTAGAACGGACCGAGTTAACTTTATCTAAAAATAGTTTGCTCAAATTCGGCCCGTATTGAGAGAAACAGAAGGTTCTTTGAGCATGCTTTTCTCAGATTTATTGTTGCGACCGTCTTCCAAATTATCTCAGCTGAAAATCCAAATTCGAGTTGTTCCTGTTGAAAGATTGATGGAAATATCTTTTCTTGCTGATCAAGTTGTTGGGGACAATCCAATATTGTTATGAGAGATCACATTTACTATTTACTTTCTCCTCTTTCTGATTATAAAAGGAGAGCATGTATTATGTATTGGGGGGATTTTTGGGAGATTTCCTGTTGTAATTTTCAGAATTGTTCATCAACTCTTGTTAATTAAAAAAGAATACGACTACTGTAAACATTATTTATGTTTGATTAATACAAGAGCTCGTTGTCGTTCCATTTCTTAATTATGCAGTAGCCCAGCGGTGCTCCACCAACGACAAAGGGTTCGGCCCTGGTGGATCTGTCTGCTATTTGTATCCTTATCTTTTAATTATTGTGTGTGACAGTTTGTATTTGATTTCATTACAGTTTGCAAGTTAACTGGTTTATTGTTCATTACTTATTTTGGTGTGTTATATTAACAAATTGCGTTACTGTTCTTTTATTATTTAACAAGAATCTTAATTCTGTATAATTTATCTTATTATGTCTTAACAGAGCTTCGTTGTTCTATTTCCATTATGGTTTCATTCCACTTGCTATTCCGTTTGACTGATATTCATTATAGTTTTCTATTCAATAGGATTCGTTATTTGATTCCATTAGTTAAGAGTTTGCTGTTCGGATTTATTAAATACGATTTGTTATTCAATTCCTTTGATTACATTTTGCTGTTCATTTGCATTTATGTTCAATTCTAGAGCTGCTGTTCATTTTAGTTGATTAATTGCAAATATTTTGGTTTTAAAGAGTTTTCCTAGTTTACTTTTATTAGCAGCTTTAGTTCAATTTCTATTTCCTTTTAATTGTTTTAAAGCAGGATCATCAACTGTAGAGAATACTGGTTATTGCTCCCACGTTCCCAGATTGATTATCTTATTCTTAGATTGGTTTCAATTGCATCAATTTCTAGAGGAATGAGTTATCGCTACTGTATCCTTGATTGATGTTTATCGAATGAATGATTGGATTTCACAGCATTTGAGTTCATGTTATTGTAGTTAGATTTGATTTCCAAGAATCCATTTACTCTTGTATTTAGAACACTGTACTACATATTGCAAAGCATTACTTTTAGATTGAATTGCAACCTTAGACGGAGTACACTCTTGAGATAAAAAGTTGCACTTGGATTGATAATTAATGTAGGATAAATAGCTGTTAAAAATATACCTTTTATGCCTCAACAGTATGGATCATTTAATGATTGAAAAAAATTTGGTATGTTTTGGAGCAAATGGAGCATCAGTAATGCAAGGAAAAAGGTATGGCCTTTGTGTTAGACTAAAACTATCAGCTTTGCCATATATGATTAATATTCATTGTATGGCTCATAGGATGAATCTTGCATTTAAAATAGTAAGCAAGTTTCCATCAGTTTCAAAAGTTGAATATCTTGTACGTGAGACTCATGCATACTTTTCTCGTAGTCCAAAATGATATTTAGAGTTTTAACAATTTGTAGATGGTTTTACAAATGTAAAAAAACTATTGAAAGATATTGATACAAGATGGATCTCATTAAATGGACCAACTCAAAGACTATTCAGTGAGTTCAAATCTTTGGTAGGGTTGATGTATGAAAATTGCTACAATTTAGACAAAGCTCAAGATCTTCTTTTTCGACTAACTGATATAGAAACATTATTGACATTGGATGGAATTCTTCCTATGCTACATGAAATGAATGTCCTTGTGAAAATTTCTTAGAATCAGACAACGTATATTATCAAATACACAAATGTGAGAAAGTCAACATGCCTTGCATTGGATAATTTGTATATAATGTCAGACTCTTTTACTGGTCCAGAGTTTACAAGTTGGACTAATATCATCAATATAGAAAATACTGATTTTTTTTTTTACGTTTGATGAAAAAGGGATACTATGTATCACAGTGTGCTGATATATGGTTCCCTTTCATTATATTAGTAAGACGGGACAGATCACCAAATATTGCCTTATGTCAAGAGACCAAGTTGATAATATTGTGATTTCGGTGAGACAAAATTTGATAGAAATTGAAAGATCACTATCATCAGAGATAAGAGGACAATTTCCTTGAGATGAATTGTTGGAGGCCATGTGTGTGGTATACCCTCAATATTGGAACAATTTTCAATGTCCAAGAAATTTAAAAGCCAATTTTCAAAAGAGATTAAAATGTTTAGTAGACCACTTTTGCAAGAATTTCTCGATACATGGAGAATAGATTGAATGTATTTTAGATTCATCAAAATTGTATCAACAAGGTGGACGCTTTTCTCAAAAAATCTGGAAGAAATATCCTTTTTTGGAGAATCCTAATGAAAACCTTGCTATAACAAGATTATGGACTACTTTAAGTGCTATCCAATACGTGCAAGAAAACATATCAGAATATTTTGAATCAGTAGATTTGTGTCAAACCATGATTTGGGGATCAGTGGAGGATGAGAGAATGTTTATTGCACTATCATTCTTGAAGTAAAAGTTGAGGAACATGCTTGATAAACATGTGGATACATGTTTAAGATTATATGTAACAAAGTATGACATTAACAATTTTCCATATGAAAGAGCACTAGCACTTTGGCGATCAGATTGTGATAGAAGGGGAGGAAACAATATAACAAATTTATCTAATGAACTTAATACATAAAATAATGTTTTGGAGGCTCATAATGACAGTACATCAGGAGAAGATCATGTTCACAATGTAGAAAATGATGACCAAGATGAGAACTGGGAAATCGAAATACCCTAAGACTCTTATTTTGGTATACATGTTTCGTTGATCATGCAAGATTACTATATGTCAAATTCAGGTAAAAATGGGTTCTATATTTTGTATTTTTCATTGTAACATTGCAGCTACATTTGTTTCATGTGTGTTATTTTAAAATTGATGTTTCATATTTAATCCTTACATCGTTTGTTTCTTATTTGTGACAGGAAATGAAGCTGGATTTGATGAGGCTAGGACCTATTTCTTTTCACATAGATAGTGTCTGACTAGTATAGATTGATAAATAACTAATTTAACAAGACTAACGCAAAGCATCAACGGGCTCATTCAAGTACATGAAGCTACCTCGATGTCTCGCTCTGACATCTTGGAAAATTTTAATGATATATATGTTGCTTGTGTTTGGGGAATTTTGCTGAGTCTCGAGTTTAATATTTTCTTGGAAAATAATTATTGATATTTGGAAAATGTGTGATTTTATATTGGTACTAGAAATGAAGCTGGTTTTGATCTTTGATTGGAAATGAAGTCAGATTTGATGAAGTTGGGACCTATTTCTTTTCACATAGATAATGTCCTAGTATTAAATGATAAATAACTAATTTAAGAAGTCTAACGCTAAGCAACAATGGGATTATTCTAGTACATGAAATTGTGTTGATGTATAGCTCTGATATCTTAGAAAATTCTAGTGTTTTGCTTGTTTCCTTTTTAGAGGATTTTGTTGAGTTTGAATTTTTTGGTTTGTTTTCATCAAAGATTTTTTTAGTCCCTTGAATGCTTATGGTTTGAGGAAATATATTTTATTTCCTTTCACTTTGTGGCATGATTTTGACATCTTCACCTTTTAAAATATAGTAAAATAATTTTCTTATTATAGATTTTTCTTGGAAAAGAATTATTGATATTTGGAAAGCAAAATAAGCCTTGGGTGGCTAAGCGAAGAGAAAAACAGTCTATGTACTAGGTTCCTGCACATTCATCGTAGGAGACCTACTGGAATGAGATTGACATTCCTTTTATGCAATTACACTTTTGATGCCAAGGCGGAGCTGAGTTTTTTGACCTGGGAAGAACAGTGGTAGTTGATCATAATGCTAAGGAGATTAGAATGTGGGTTTCACAAATAACTGACCATGCCACCAATGCTGGTGGAACCAAAGGAACCACATGAGCTTATTATGATTCTTTCTAGATTTCTCAAGGTGAAACTGAGGTTGTTTTGGGAAGCATGGAAGGTAGCAGTGGTGGAGAATTACAAAGAGAACCCCATGATGGGCTCAGTTTTTCCCTTTGGTATTTGGGGCTGCAAGATCTTCTGTCCATTGTAAAATTTTGCAAGTCTCTACATGTTGCAGTGAAATATGATCCTCGTCTATGGAAAACTATACATGTGGAGTATCCTCTAAGTGAAACGCTCATTGATGATGCCCTCTTAAAACTTGTTGAAAGGTCTCAAGGTCAGTTATGAAAATTGACTTTAGTGGAGTGCCTAAAAATTACAGATGATGGACTGAAGCAAGTATTTGACATCAGTCCAAAGCTTAAAAAGGGTTGTATCTGTCTTTGTTGGTTTCTGTTTTTGTGAAATTACAGAAAGATGAATTTGTTGTTTCACTTGACATTTTGAAGACAACAATATATTTACTTTTTAAATATATATTTTCTGCATTTTGGCATGATTAGCAATGTCAAACAGTTATTTTCAGTTAATGTAATTGCATGGGTTTTTTGAAATGGAATTATGCTTCCCTTTAAATGTTTTCAAACCGGGTTACTAAATGGATGTGTTTGCATGTGAATTTAACCCCTAGTCTCCTTTAAATACAATTATAAAATGATATTAACTTAAAATATTAGAAGCTTATTTTTTGAAGGAAATGTAGGTAGAATTTGCTGCAGAATGTTGAAACCTTCAAGGGAGGCACTGGTGCAACTCTTCCATTTGGTGTTCCATGTTCTTATGTGTTTGAAATTTATCTCGTTTCTTGATTTGTCTTCTATTATTGCACACACTAGTGGCTGCTCCTCAACTTGTTTGGCATATCTTAATTTTCATTAGATATCTGGAAACATGGGAAGGTAATGTATTTCTGTGAAAATTATGTTGCATGGAAGGTACAACTTGTAGGTTGTTCTCTTGTTCAGTTTGTCCATTATTTTCAAAACCATATTATGCATTGATTGTGGAATTTTATTTTTGTTATCAAGTGTATTAAGTTTTCGTCATGCAATTATATTGTTATCCTACACTTGATCAAGTTAAGCTCGTAAATTTAGAAGTTTTGTGTGAAATATAATTTTCTCTTGGTACCTCCTACTTTGCCCTTGACTATATGTGATGCACTTGTTTCTGGGCTTTGCAGTTATGTTTTCCAGGCTGCACAAGGTTGACTGTCGACAACATTGTAAAAAATGTCAAAGCACACAGAGAATGCAGCATGGATGGATTGAAGTAGTTGAGAATTACTGGTCATTTTGGGATAACAAGAGAGCACCTTGAGAAGTTGAATTACCTTTTGGATGGTGGTTTACAGTAGAAGTCTCATTCAGTAAAACCATGGTTTTATCCTAATGGTAACTATTATTCACTTTCATATGATGATGACAGTACAATTGATATTGAATCTTGCCCTATATGTGGGAATGAAAGGCTTGTTTATGACTGCACCAATGAAAGTTGCCAAAAGAAAAAAGACCAAACAGTTAGTGTCGGGATTGTACATTTTGTATTGCACGTTATGATGAGTGTGGAAGGTGTATTGATGGTAGTGAATATGAAGAGACATTTTGTCTCGATATGCTCTATGTTGACTACGTGTGGGCTTCTCAACTACTAAGAATCAGAAGAGCTCTCCTGTGGTAAATACACTATCAAAATTTTAGCTTTATTTTAGGCTTCAATGATTTTGGGCTATTACTTGCTTGTAATTTGGGTCCAAAATTGATTGTTTTGACCTTATCTCAGGGAGATGTTGAAGACAAAGAAAACAAATTGTTATATTTGTGTCTTTTGAGGTGTACATATTATTTTTCCTTATTTTGAGAATCAAAGTTATATCGAGGATAGAAAATATGAAGAAATGTTATTTCAATTTTCATGAGAAGAAGCCAACAATAGTTTTTCCTTTAGGAGATTTTGGAGAATGTTGGAGAATGTCAAGGCTGAAGTGCATGTTGCAAACTAAAGCAACGTCTTGTGAATAATACCCCTAGATTAGTATATGAGTTGGTGATATCGATCTCCTATCATTTGAGAAAGAAATGGTGCTCAAGGAGGATTTTCTTCAACATGTTGAAGGTGATGAATATGGTTTTTACCTAGGTTGACTGTCAACTGATGAAGATCAAAGAAAAGGGCTAGGGCATCGAGCTGTCTTTACAATTTGTCTGGGGATGAGACTAGAAGGGCCACATCATCTAAAAACATCAAAATATAATATACTCCAACTGTCCCGTACACTAGTTGGATGTGCACAGTAAAAAAATTATGTATATTCATGATGCCTGTTTGAACACCAAACACATATATGTCTTATGACCAGCAGAATACTGCACAACAAGGATTCTCTTTGCAGAGACATGGTTCAATGGGAAGGAGGGTGTCTTATGTGATTGTAAAAAGATCCTGGACAGAAACACTATTGCAAGGGTCTCATGGGTGGAGGTCGGGCTCTTCTCAAGATCTCATGAATCTTCATACTGAGGTGGCATTGCTCTTTGCCTGTAACTTATTGCTTTTTCGTGTGAGCACTACAAAGGAGGGAGGTGATCATCATGTTGTGTGGGTTGATGGGATTTATTCTAAGGCTCCTCCATTTTGAAATTAAATATTTGATTACTATTGTCTAGTTGATATGAGGCAAGCTTAAATAAGTTCAATTCCAAGATTTTTATCCTACGGTTCAAATTGAAAGATTTACAACAGACTTCCTTGTGGGATCATTACAGGATAAACTACTTTGGGGAGAAGCTTGGCTATACAAGGAAACACACAATCCAACATATCTAAACTACATTCAAGTAAATCGCCCATCCTTAGGAGCTAGCCAATTGAATAATGTATCTGGGTGGGACAACAAACATGCAGGAGCTCAAGTACTTTTATCAAAGGTATATATAGTTTGAGTGGGTATAATAGTCAGTAGTAGAAGGATTGCCTAACATTTAGTAGCAAGGTATTCTTATGTTTATTTCAGATTCCTGGAATATCTTGAAATTTTATGGTTACAAGAGGGTCAATTGTTTGACCTTTCTAGTGACAGTCAAATTCCTAGATATTCCTAGAATCTGCAATCCTCATAAGTTCAGCAATCATTACAATAGCATGTGTTTAGTTTTAAGAGGTAACATGCTTAAATCCAAAAGCATTGAATACCCCTTTCTAAATTCACATATGTATTCCTTAATAGATTATGATATTCAAATAACTCTTTATTATTGCAATTAACTACATGGAGACTTTTTTGGGCAGTTTGATTGTCTACTGGGTGTTCTATGTAAATGACTGATTGTATTCACATTGTTTCTATGCAGGAGTTATTGATATGAAATGTGCACTCTCTTCAGGAATACAAAGCAGTTTGATTGTCTACTGGGTGTTCTATGTAAATGACTGATTGTATTCACACCATTTCTGTGCAGGAGTTATTGATATGAAATGTGCACTCTCTTCATGAATACAAAGGGCATGCAGACAATTTTATTTGATATCTTCTTCCTAGAACACCCTATTCACATGCTCAATATACTCCAGGTGATCTCTTAGATTTTACTGGCATTGAAATATAGTACACTTTCTCTCTCTTCTTATAAATTTAACACTATATTTTGTTGTGTAAGCAGGAGGTCTTCTTTACACATTGCAGGATACTAATTTGCAATACGTTACATCTTCTTCCTTCTTTCTCTTGACATATGAAAAATATTTGAGCTCCTCCTAACAAATAGTAACCTTTGGTGGGACAGTGACAGTCACTCCTCATAGGCTAAGAGCACTTGCAAAACGCCAGGTATAAATTCATAATAGCCCAATGCTTAATTTTCCTATTATTTCAAAAGGTTACTAATGTATGCAGGATCTAAATCAATTTTGTGTTGATGAAGGTTGATTACAAACTGGGGGATAATCTTATGAGGATGTCGTACATGGTTGGATATGGTTCCCTCTATCCAAAACTTATTCATCACAGAGCCTCTTCTTTTCCCTCCAAGGCCAATCATGCTCAACCCATTCCCTGCAAAGCAGACTTCCAATATCTGTATAACAATGCACCCAATCCCAACATCTTGGTGGGAGTTGTGGTGGGAGGCCTAGACAACATGGATAGGTTTACTGATGTGAGAAAAAATTATGATCAATCTGAACCTTCCATCTACATTAATGCACAATTAGTGGGTTCCCTTGCTTATTTGGCCTCGAGACTGATGTTATACTTTTGAAATTTCTTCGTGCTAGATATTTCAAGGTGAATGATGCATTCGTCATGTTGCAGAATAGTGTGGTGTGGAGGAAGGCATTTGGAGCTGACAATATAGTTGAAGAGGATCTGAAATTTGATGAGAATATGAATTCAATGGCCTTCATGCATTGTTATGATAAAGTGGGCCACCCTGTGTGCTACAATGCTTATGGGATTTTTCGAGACAAGGAGCTCTACTAGAAGATCTTTTGAGATGATGAGAAGCTGAAGAATTTTCTGAGACGGAGGGTCCAAATTCTGGAGAAGGACATCAAGCTCCTTGTTTTCAAGCCGGCTAGTGTCAATGCCATGATTCAGATCACAGATCTTAAGAATATGCAAAAGAGAGATTTGAGAGCTGCATCAAACCAAATTCTTAAAGATAACTACACAGAGATGGTAGCAATAAAGGTCTGTAACTGCTCAAAACATAATTTTTTTTCCTTTTCCAAGCTTGCCTAGAACAATATATCTGAATGACTATAAATGATTAGAAGGATGATGTTATATTTCCTCGTAGATCTGGTGTTTTGAGAATTTTGGCACACTAAAAATTGGAATTTCTAATGCATCTCTAGATATTTATTACTTGACATATGGTTGCTAGTTTCAAATGGTGTCAAATTACATTTATCTTCAGCCCAGTTTGAAAAGGGCTAAAAGTTACAATATATATTTTACAGAGAGGTTCCTTTTATATAGGGATCTAATAGATATCTTTAGGCAGATATGGTTTTATATATTTTGTATTAAGCAATACAATAGTTTCCCACAAAATATTTGAGTATGGACATTCAATTATTAGTTACTCATACTATGAAAATGCAATAGTATTCCTACAAAACCTTATGTCTAATGAGTACATGGAAATTTTATTTCCTTTGCCTTTCTCCCTTTCGAAGGGCATCAAAACACATGTCCATATGGGCTACACTACAAGGAATGGTATTCCTTTGGCTTAGGTGCATGAAGGATATATAATTCATCAAAATCACTCGAGGCTTCCACTGGGCCTCTGTCTTTGTGAGGTTCCTACCATTTTTGTGTCAGAGCAGACCACAGCTAGAATGGAAACCTGGTCAATGGTTTAACACTATGTCTATCTTACCATTGAAATGACTATAAGCTACTATTTCTAGTGCCTATGTCCTCCAATTGTTATTTTATTTTTCCTTATTGATTAAGAGAGTCTCTGAAATGCTGACAGGTATGAGGAGTTAACACGTATTTGTGTGGTGTTTCAGTAAGTGAAAAACACTTCTCTCAAGTTTTCCTTTTATCAACGCATTTCTAGTTTTGTTTCTTGAATCATAGTTTTTTTAATCTCAGTGGAACTTTGTGACCTTTTAAGTTCAGCTTCATTGTATTTTTCACCCAGAATTACATGGTTTAGAGATGGAGGAGCATATATAGCCATTTATTTACATGGTCACAATATGGCCTCAAGGGTTTTGTTTTTCATGGTCAACGTAATGGTCACTGTTTTTGTTTAAAAGGGAAATCTCATGGGAAACCCAAGGATGCTTCATCACATTTGAAGATGGTATCCAAATTCCCAAATAAACCCATTGGCATTGATTAGTGCACCTTACCCAGCGGGGTTTAACAAGGCACCTGCTAGTATGGAACTAAACAAATTCTTAGCAATATAGTGACAACCAGTTGATATATAACCCCTTGTGTTAAGGTAGTCCCCACTGTCATATAATACAATGAGGGAATTAGGCTTTTCACAAGATACTTGTAGAGGAAACCCTTTCTTTCTATCTTATCCCAAAACTTTGAAGAAAACAAAATCACTCTATGAATGAAGTATAGTAATGGACTATTTTATCTTTCCAAGACTTGAATTCCAATCTCATCAATTGTAGACTACAGATCCTCAAACATAATACCTTTGGATTGTGACTTTTGACTGTCGTTCCCTCTGCCAGAATTAAAAATGATCCGATTTCAAATATAATGTTGAAGACTTTCTCCCATCTTGCCAATTGTCAAGTATTCCATATGTAATTAAGTCTTTTTGCTATATTCAGTTTGCAAGCGTGGGAATTTGTTGGGCCCTATAAGGGCGAGGATATTATACTCAGTTTATCAAATATACAAATCACCACTACAAGAAAAAAGGACATTGGTGAGGGTCAAAAAATCTCACCATAAGCTCATTGGTGATAGTCAAAAGAGTCTCTGTCACCAAAAAATGAACGTCTCCAAAGGTGGCGTCACCAAAAGTATAGGTGTTGTGGTGACATTCAAAGTCCGTCACTAATATTGATTTATAATGACGGATAGTGGCTGTCACCATTTCATGTGAGCAATGGTGACGAACATTAGCCTCCATCACCAAAAATTTGAACGTCACCAAAGGCGGTGTCGCCAAAAATATAAGTGTTGTAGTGACATTCAAGGTTCGTCACGAATAATTATTATAATGACGGATAGTGACCGTCACCATTGCATATGAATAACAATGATTTATTGTGATGGACCTTTTATGACTATCACTATTAATGCATATATATGGTGACGTTCATTGACTGTCACCATTTAATATGACCAACAGTAATTTATGGTGATGGACCTTCATGATCATCACTATTGATGCATATATATATGGTGGTGATCGTTGACTGTCACCATTTCATATTTTGGTGAGGGTAAAAAAATGTCACTATAATCTCATTGGTGATGGTCAAAAGAGCCTATGTCACCAGAAATTGATCGTCACCATTCTATATGAATATTAGGGCACGATGGAATCGAACCACCAACCTCCTGCTTGTAAAGAAGGTTCTCTTCCATTGAGCTAGCACCCTTTAAAAGCTTAATATTTAAAATATTATACCTTGAAACTCCATAAATTGTAAATTCTACAACTTTCAATGAATTATAAAAATTTTTAAAGTCTTGGAAAATATTTTACTAAAGAAGAAAAATACCATCGAAGTTGCAAGTCCCTACTTAATGGTTTGGAAGTTATGAAAAGTAGGTGGAGGGAAAATTAGTTACGTATAAGATACTCTATGTTAAGTTGAATACTCAATTAGAAGTGAAAATTTGAAGACATTTACAGCCTATAAATGACCTATAATTATCAAACCTAAAATTTGCAATTATACCAAAGATTGATTTCTCACCTTGTGAATCATGTAAATATGTTGTGGCAGCATAAAATTATTCCTCTAAAAGACTGATTTGCATGCCAAAAATTAAAAAACAGTGATTACATATGATGCATTTATGAATAATGAGCTACATGCTTGAATTCAACTAGTTATGGAGTTTAGAAAACTAATTGGGAGTGCTTCTCGCTAGTAATTTAATTCAAGATGTCAAAATACAATGGTCAATCACAATGATTTTGAATTGTAACAACTAAACAGATGTTAAAATTGTAAGCACAAAATTTGGTTACCATTTGTTACAACAACAAAATATCCAAGGGACTTTCAGACACTTCCAAATCCACATCAAGCATGCCTTTCAAAATATGCAATTGCATTGATACAAGGAAAACACTCTTTACCTCTCAATGATAACTATGTCCTCCCACAAGCACTTAAACCAACAAAAGGGTGTGAAGACAAGAACCTCAAAGCAAAAAGAACTACATAATACAAAAATACACTTCGAGAGTTTTGAACCTAGGTATCCATGTAATTACAAAGCCCAATCACCTCACTGCTTGCCTCTAGACCACACTCCCATGGGCACAAAGCTTTTAGTTTTAAATGGAATCATCTTATATTTCACTTGATTCTCTACGTTAACATTGGTGGATATTACCAATAAATAGTGAAGTTCATCTAAGACAAATATTATATGCTAAAACAACCAACAACATACAAAATGGCACTAAGCTTATGACTTAGTCTCTGAACAAACATAATTGTGCATGTTGTCTCTCTTTGATGTCGCGGTTTGGTTCAACCATTATAACTAAGTCCTTGCAAAACATGTTCATCATGGGGAAAGATTGAACAACAATAAATAGGCTTATTATTATGTTGACCTCAAAGTCTAAAAGGACATGGAACTCCATATCCAGAGTATTCAATTGGTGAGTACTACACTTTAATGTGAAGAATTTTTTATTTTTTCGTTTAATTTGTACAGTATATAATTATACCCCGAAAAGACACATTAATAAGTTTTTGCATATATGACCATCATCATAAGCTCATTGGTGATGAGGAGTCACCAATGAGATTATGGTGACTTCTACCATAAGAGTTCCCAAATTTGTTTATAAATGTATGATTTTTTTGAGTTTGGGCCAAACCTAGTCAAATCTTGCTAAGTTCGACCAAGATGCAATGAGCTTAATTATGTTTACATAAGCTAGTCAACAAGCTTGACCTGAGATTTTGAAAAGGAAGTTTGATAAAGATGACTGCTCTGACATATTTTGACAAATTTTCCCTTTTTGTATGTCTCAAAGAGAGAATTTGAACTAGCCTCCTCTTACCACAATGTGGCTAGATAAGCGAGACAAATCAGAACCAATGGTATCCACTAAGAGTTGTGAGTGAGGGGCATTCATTTTGACAAAAGATGCTCAAAAATTGCATCTGGCTTCAACCATTGTTTTTTCCATTGTTGCATCCATAAGCACAAACACAATTTTGTCATCAAAGACACTTGAACACTAGTGTGGGCAATTTTAGCACCTCACTTTTACTAACCAGGCAAGCCACTATTTTGAAATTTATTTTAATTGTGAAGTTTTATGCCAATTTTCTATTGGGTAAATCCAAATCAGTATTTTTTTTTAAACTTTGCCCAATGTTTCCTAGGTCCATGTCTTGTGACTATGCTCTCCACTAGGATATAAAATTTTGAAAACTAATCTCTTTGAATCAAAAACTTGTACCATGATATAAATAGGCAACTCATGTCTTCCAATTCAGAGGCTACCCTAATTGAAGATCCCTCTCCACATTTTGGCCCAGATATGAAATTGTACATGTTAACAAGGATTGGTTGTATAGTTTACAATAGTTGAGTGGCCTTTTAAAGGGTGGTCCCAATTTGAATTCATAGGGAATATATTTTAATTCATTCAACACTGAAAGCTAACAATTTAGGCATGTCAATCAAGCAATGTTAAATCAATTTTTAAAATTTGACATATGTTCAAGAAAGTAGTAAATTTTGTAAATAATAAATAATAAATATAAAGTATTGTGGGTTAATGACCAAAAAAAATATACAGGAAAGAAAAAAAAGGAAATAAGAACAATAATGATCCCATTTAACAAAGTCGGTGTTCACACGGGGTAAGTGGTAACTTTGAATAAACGAGAAGCAAGCAAGGGACATAGCATTGGAAATATGGTAGAAGAAGATATGGCCTAGTACAAACCCCTTGCATATCCTCATAACCTAGATTTATCCACCATTCTCATACGCTTCATAATTTTATTCTAGCGTAAGGAGCCAAAGGGAACCTAGGGTATTGACTACCCGTTGGTTAACGGTTCGATTCCCAAACGAAATACACACCCCCTGCCACTGAATTTTGGATGATTTCGTTGACAAATTATCATGTAGACACCCTATCAAAGGCTACAAGTCTAATCACTACTTTTGTAGCTGATATCAGTTTCTTCTGTCCAAATATTAGGATGAAGCACAAGTTGCCTTATACCAATGGCTACCATCTGACTAAAAATAATTGTTCATATTCAAGAATATTAACCTAGATCCTATATGTAATTATCAAGTACCACAAGTTGATGATGATGATACAGATAATTACACCAGTAATAGTCAAGTCGACATTAATGGAATTAAAGGTTGTGACAAAGTGCTTGCACAAATAAATGGTGGTTGGGCTAAGAGGCCATGAGATTTACCATCAGAGATGGCTTTAAAAAGAAAATTGTACCATGTTGAACAAGAGGTTGGTTATAACTCATCTGCATGAAAAGATGCAGATATAAATGATGAAGATGATGATGACTTTGAGAAGCACATATCAGAGGAATATTATCAAAACATGCTTGGAGAGCATGCATAAAATTTCAAGAAATCCAATAAGTTGAAAGTAGCAGCGGCTGCTGCTACATGCATAGGTTCCTCCACTGCAAAGCATACTTCAAATGGGAAGAGTTGTAAATTAATTCATGGTTCTCAAATGGTTCTAAAAGATGAGAGGAATCCACATGGATTAGACGTTCCTACTTTGTCAGGTCCTCACATAGATGATGCAGTCGAATATCTGGGGAATTACAACCATCTCGACATTGCTCCTGAACATGATCCTCATGCATAAAAATATGGTTTATTGAAGATATAATAGGAAGTTTGTTTTAAAATTCCACCAGTTTATGACAAATTAGCACCATCTCTTAACTTGCCAACCTTTACAGATGTTCAAATATAGGAGAATTTTTTGAAGGGTAGGCTAGATTTGAGATCTTTGTCTTCCATGATGCCTACTAATAAAAGGATTAGACATCAGAACTGTGCTAGAATGGGAGAACCTTCTACAAAATATGAGACTCTTTAGGGCAGGTTGAAAGTGCTGTCATCATCATGTGACTCAACCCAAAAATTCTGTCTGCAAGTATTTGATTCTGATTTGGAACAATTTCCAGCATAGAAAGAACCATTAGATGTTCAAAGGATGATTATTTCTGAAACAAAAAAATTACAAGTTTGTTATGTGAAGGTATTGGAGAAAGGGGGTAGCTATGAGATTATTAAATGCAAGCTACCTAAGAAGCATCCCATACAAAAAGATCTATTTATGGTTGAAAGGAAGGATGCTGAGAAAATTGCAAAGAACTAGGCCAACATTTTCAAAAGAAACTTGCCAAAACACCATAAAAATTTCTCATTATATCACAGAAAAAAATCAAATGATGCTAAAAAATTGGCAGAATATTGCCAAAAGGAGATTAAGGCTAGATTTGCATAGTCCTCGAAGTTGATGAAGGTTGCATCAATGTTCACCAGAAAATTAACTTGAGATATACTGCTATTCTGGAAAAAAGCAGACAAAGAATAGGCTAAAATCTGGAAAAAGGAAGAGAAGGATGCAATGTTATAAGCCTTGAAGCATGAGGAAGATGTTAGAGAAGCTAAAAGGTAACAACAGAGGCTAAAATTTTTACTTTCATAGACAAATACTTACAGTCATATCATGAAGAATAAAACAACTTCTCAATCTACTGAACCTTTAATGCTAGTTGTTGGAGCCTTTACTGCCAAATCAGATGTGGATCAAAACATAGATGATGTGAAAACAATGGAGGAAGAAGATCCAAAATAAACTACATTTAAAGAAGAAGTCATTATAGTTTCAAAGAATGTAATCTTTGAACAGAGAAAGTGCATTTGATGACAAATGTTTAAAAATTCATGGAGCTAATAGCCTAACACTTTAAGGTGTGGCTAATGGTTCCAGTAACATGGATTTGCTCAACCCTTCCTCAATTTCTCTTACCTCATCAATGAAAACACAAAAAATGTTCACTGGTATTCTGAAAGAGTACCAACTCAAGGGTCTTCAATGGTTTGTAAATTGTCATGAATAGGGATTGAATGGAATCCTAGCTGTTGAAATGGGTTTAGGCAAGACCCTTCAAGCAATGGCATTCTTAATTCATTCAGTTGAGGAAAAGAACATATGTGGACCATTTCCTGTTGTTGCACCTGACTAATGAAATTGGAAGGTTCTGTCCTAATTTGATATCTCTAACTTACTGGGGTAACGAATGGATTGTACTTCAAAAAAATATATATCCTAAACGACTTTACTGAAGGGAAGAAATTTTTCATATACTTGTCACAAGTTACCAACTCCTTGTTAGTTGTAATTGATGAGAAGTACTTAAGGCGAGTTAAATGGCAATATATAGTTTTAGATGAAGCTCAAGTGTTTAAGAGTTCAAATAGTAAATGGTGGAAAATGCTCTTGGATTTCAACATCACCTTTTGGCTACTGGAATGCTCAGTCAAAATAACATGGCAGAACTTTGGGCACTACTTCATTTTATCATGCGAACATTGTTTGATATCCATGAGAAATTCAATGAATGGTTCTCCAAAGGCATAGAAAACCATGTTGGCAATATGATGGAGAGTGTTGTCCTTGATGGCAACCCACTTGATGAAGATGATGGCAACCTACTTAATGAAGTTGTTCTTGACTTGATGGAATGGTTAATGATGTAAATCTGATGTGTCTACAGAGCAGCTCAGATGTAATAGTGAAAGGAATTCCAGTATGTGCTAGACTAATGATGAAAAGTGTATGTCACAAGGCATACGCGGGTTTGCTTAGGAGAAGTAGTGTATGCACGCGGAAAAGTACGTACCAAGTCACGTATGGGCTTTTGCGCTCCAAAATTAGAATACCAAGGGGCATTACCATGGTATTGACCCATTGTATTGAGCGCTGGATTGTCTATTTGATCCCATCCAGGAAAACCATTGGAAGTAATGTGGTTTTGACTCATGGTATTGAAAAAGGCTAAATCTATATAAGGAGAAGAAATTCATTGTGCAAGAGCAAGATGTCTAGGTTTGAATGAATACTTCACTCTGAAGTATATCTGTATGGAAAGGGTAATAGTTTGATGATAGATCTGAATATATGATGCACCTATGAAGAAATGATGAAGAAGGGAATCTAGATCTGAAATGTATTTGTATTTTCTAGATCTGTTTATGGAATGTTCTGATCTGAGATGAGGTGAACATGTTTATGAAGTGAAGGGTAAAATCTGAGCTATGCATCTGTTCTGAAGAATTGTGTTGCGTTGAAATGTTTGAAGAAGTATACGCGAGTTCGTCTTAGTAAACGCGCGTGTATACGCGGATTTGCTCAAGGAAAAGCGCGTATGGTCAGTTAGGGTTTTCTGAAGTATGTGCAGATGTATACGCAATTTGATATGCATGAAGGCGCATATACACGCAGTATCAGTGAAAGGAAAGCCCGTATGAAAACTAGGGTTTGCTGAAGTCTGTGGAATAATATGTCTGATCTGTTCTGCTGGTTTACTGCTATCTGTTATAAGTATCAGTTTGATGTATGATCGAGCTTAAATAGGTGGAGTGGGTCCAGTCTAAAAATATGATGAAAAGTGGCCTGCAAGTTGTGCTCTAAAGAAAGCTTTTGGATCCAGTGTGAAAATTGATGAAACGTGGTCCATGGTGGTGCTGAGGGTTGTAGCCTTCAGTCAGGGGGTTGTAGCTCCCTTCAGGGTGAGGCTGGTAAATGAGATCAGGGGGTTGTAGCTCCCTTCCAAGAGATGCTGGTAAACGAGAACAGGGGGTCGTAGCTCCCTTCTAGGAGAGGCTGGTAAACGAGCACATGTGGGTGCCTGCGTGCTGGTATGAGTCTGCGCCAGCACATAGTTGTAATATGTTTTCTTTATAATAAAATATTGAAGGCTGAGACAATGGCAACGGTGGTTTTCTCCCGACTTGGGTTTCCACCTAAAATCTTGGTGTTCATGTGTGATGCTTATGTGTGATGGTTTATTCTGTTATTACTGCACATGTTTACTGCTATCTAATCATCAGAAGAATGAATGTAGCATAGATCTAAGTAAAGAATTAATGGCATAATAAGATCTTTGTGTATATGCGAGTTTTATGAAGGATATCCATGTGTATAGACTAATTGGCTTCAGCAAAGTAGCGTATGGGTTTTGAAGTAAGAAAAAGTAAAATATTTGAGTAAGTCCTAAAAACTGATTCACCCCCCCCCTCTCAGTATTTTTCCCAACAATTGGTATCAGAGGAGGTCCTTCTGTAAAAGCTTGATCACTTGAAGGAGATCCGTCGCAATGGGAAGTCATGAAGGAGTAATGTCTATAAGGCCACCTCTATTCAATGGAGATAATCTGTTATTCTAGAAGATACGAACAAAAGCATATCTGCAAAGTCTTGGTGCAGAAGTATGGGCAATCGTGGAAGGAGGGTATCAATATCCGACAAGTATTCCACTGATGCAGTAGAAAGGAAGAAATATGAAATCAATGCCAAAGTAGTCAATGTTTTATTAGGAAGCATGTTTGAACCAGAATTTGCTAAAGTGATGCAGCTAAATTCAGCAAAAGAAATATGGGACAAAATCATTCTGAGCTATGAAGGAGATACAAAGGTAAAAAGTGCAAAACTCCAAACCTTCAGAATTGAATATGAAAATTTGAAGATGCATAGTGATGAGAGTATTGCCAGTTTCTTTTTACATCTAGATGATATTGTAAATCGTATGAGAAGTTTGGGTGAAACCATAACCGTTACTACTCTGGTGGAAAAAGTCTTAATATCTTTGACTTCAAAATTTGAGTCAAAAGTATCAACTATTGAAGAAAGGAAAGATCTGCAAACTCTTACTATTGTTCAACTACATGGTATTCTGACTGCTTATGAAATGAGGCAAGGAGGTCCCTCTCAAACCAAAGAAGCTACTTTTAAGGCATGTGCAAAAGGAAAAGAAAAGGAAGATGTCAAGGAATCAAATTATATATCAGAAGAAGAAGAAGAAGCAAATTTTGTGAGAAGACTCCAACTAGGAACTGGAAGATTCAAAGGTAAGCTTCCCTTCAAATGTTTTTCTTGTGGAAGAGTTGGTCATTATACTGCTAAATGTCCTTATGAAGAAAATCATGGTAAAGGGAAACAATTTGAAAAGAGAAAGAGTTATTATACAAATGAAGAGAATGATGAGGATGAAGAAGATTCTAACCAAGATCTACAAGTGCTCATGGCAAAGAAGCATAAGAAGAAGTCTACTCAAGGAAAGGAGATACCTTAGAAAACATGTGCAGCAGAAAATGAAGAAGATGAAACAGGTATTGATTGTTGTTCTTGTGATTCACTTTCTTGTGCATGCAATGCTGAAGATAGTGAAAGTAACAGTATAAGTCTAGAAACAAATCTCAAGATCAATAATGAAAGCAATGATTGGAATCAATTTCATAAGAGAGAATCTATCTACAAAGACATGATCTCTAGAATGAATGAACAGAAAGAAATATTGAATGGACAAATAGACAAGTATCAAAAGTTGTATGTTTATGCAACCAATCGAAGTGAACAACTTGAAGCAGAAATCATCTCTCTCAAAGAAGATCTGGAAAAATCAAATAAGAAGAATGAAGAACCCCTACCATTTGAAAGGAAGGACTTGAAGCAGAAATCATCTCTCTCAAAGAAGATCTGGAAAAATCAAATAAGAAGAATGAAGAACTGCTACAAAGATGTGAAGAACAAGAAAATTGGTTGAAGGAAGAAATTTTAAAATTGAATGATCAAGTTGAAGAAGGAAAAAGGGTTGAAGAAAGTATGAAGAAGCAATTCCAAAAATTGGAGGTTGAGGTAAACATTCTCATAGGTAAATTAGAAGAAAAGGATAAACTCTTGAGATTTCCAGATAGTACTAAGATTCTGGACAATATTCTTAGTAATCAAAGGTCTCCTGCTATTAAACTTGGTCTTGGTTTTCATGAAACTGTTAAAGGAGAATCTAGTTCACAAGGAAGTGCTAAATATTCAAAGAATGTCAATGCAAAACCTGAAGAATTGAAAGAAACAAGAAGTCAACCAAAAAACATGAATTCTCAAAGGAAATCATTCAATAATGTTGAATGTTTTAAATGTCATAATTATGGGCATGTTGCAGCAAATTGCAGAAGCAGATCATCTCAGTCACAATCAAACAGATTCTATTCAGAAAGGTACTCTGGTTGCTTCAAGGGATATTGTTTTTCATGCAACAAGTATGGTCATAAAGCAGCTAATTGCAATAGAAGGAAGAACAGAGAAACACACTATGATCCTTATGCTTACTTCTCTAGTCATATAAGATGTTATGCTTTTAACAAGTATGGACATGTGGAAAAGGAATGCAGGATGAACAGATCTAAGAAATTGGATAATTTCCAGCACACAATTAGAAATTTCAAGCAAAGATAGAAAAGGAAGGAGGACCGGTCAGAAACATAGGGAATACTGACCCTAAAATAGTCATCTGTTTCTAAAGCTTACTTCTCTGAATGACTACAGGAGTGATGTGAGATACATTATAGGGATTAGTAATGTATCGTCATAGGGGGAGTGATGTATGATGATTCTCATGATTGTTTTGGTTATTCTGGTTATTTTTATTACTAACAGAGCATCTGGTGTGTGAAGAAGACAGGTACAGGTGGTACAAACTCAGGGGGAGATAAAGGAATGTGAAGTTTTCAATGTTTCACTTTCCATACACGGGTTCTGTGAACTAAAGCCGCGTATACACACGAGTTACAGTGGAGATAGTTGCGTATGCATTTATGATAAGAAAATTTGTATGACTGCTGAAGATCAGGAGCACAAGTTCAGGGGGAGCATCAGTCTAACTGCTAATGATTGCACTGTTGGCATTGTATCTGGTTATACTCATATTGATGAAATGATACATGGTTTCTTATGATGAGATTATGGATGAGCCCTGTTTGCTTTTTGTTGAAGAGTTTTTGTTGCTTTCACACATGGATGAGATGGAAGTCTTATGATTCAGAGATAAGGACAGATCATGCATAAATTTTTGCTGATAACCTGCTGTTGAAAGAGCTTCAGGTTGCACAAGCTAAGGAGGAGCCTTGGTCATATGGAAAGGATGCTTGGATGTACATTTTCAGGGGGAGCATTAGCCTTGCTGAGTATAATGCATTGTTGGCATTATGATGATTCTGAAATGTAGTGGTCACAAAAAGTCATATTTGTAATTTGATGAAAAGGTCATGATGAGACCTATGATGTAAAATTGTAATATTCAGTCATATTTGTAAACCCACTTGGTTGGGTAGCTGAGTGAAAATGTGTAAACCCACTTGGTTGGGTAGTTGAGTCAAAATGTGTAAACCCTCTTGGTTGGGTACTTGAATCATATATGTAAATCCACTTGGTTGGATCTTTGATGTATGTATGAGTCCTTGGTGATAGGAATGTCCTAGAGTCATGTACTTCATTGGAAAACATGTTTGAAGATTCGACATGAACTCAGGGGGAGCATGATAACTTCAGTGCACATCAGATCTACAACGCTCTTCTTTCGACATAAGGAGAAACACCTTGGGTTGGTGTTGATCCACCCTTTGCCCTTGATGTCAAAGGGGGAGAGTGACATGGTGTTTGAATAAGGGGAAAGAATGTCATTGTATTTGAATAATGGTTATGCTTAATGTATCTATCTGTTGTGATGATCAAACACCATCGTGGTTGCCATCAAGGCCAAAGGGGGAGATTGTTGGCAATATGATGCAGAGTGCTGTCCTTGCCTACTTAATGAAGTTGTTCTTAACTTGATGGAATGGTTAATGATGTAAATCAGATGTGTCTACAGAGCAGCTCAGATGTAATAGTGAAAGGAATTCCAGTATGTGCTAGACTAATGATGAAAAGTGTATGTCACAATGCATACGTGGGTTTGCTTAGGAGAAGTAGCGTATGCACGCGGAAAAGTACGTGCCAAGTCGCGTATGGGCTTTTGCGCTCCAAAATTAGAATACCAAGGGGCATTACCATGGTATTGACCCATTGTATTGAGCGCTGGATTGTCTATTTGATCCCGTCCAGGAAAACCATCGGAAGTAATGTGGTTTTGACTCATGGTATTGAAAAAGGCTAAATCTATATAAGGAGAAGAAATTCATTGTGCAAGAGCAAGATGTTTGGGTTTGAATGAATACTTCACTCTGAAGTATATCTGTATGGAAAGGGTAATAGTTTGATGATAGATCTGAATCTATGATGCACCTGTGAAGAAATGATGAAGAAGGGAATCTAGATCTGAAATGTATTTGTATTTTCTAGATCTGTTTATGGAATGTTCTGATCTAAGATGAGGCGAACATGTTTCTGAAGTGAAGGGTAAAATCTGAGCTATGCATCTGTTCTGAAGAATTGTGTTGCGTTGAAATGTCTGAAGAAGTATACGCGAGTTCGTCTTAGTAAACGCGCGTGTATACGCGGATCTGCTCAAGGAAAAGCGCGTATGGTAAGTTAGGGTTTTTTGAAGTATGTGCAGATGTATACGCGAGTTGATATGCATGAAGGCGCGTATACACGCGGTATCAGTGAAAGGAAAGCGCATATGAAAACTAGGGTTTGCTGAAGTCTGTGGAATAATATGTCTGATCTGTACTGCTGGTTTACTGTTATCTGTTATAAGTATCAGTTTGATGTATGATCGAGCTTAAATAGGTGGAGTGGGTCCAGTTTGAAAATATGATGAAAAGTGGCCTGCAAGTTGTGCTCTAAAGAAAGCTTTTAGATCCAGTGTGAAAATTGATGAAACGTGCTCCATGGTGGTGCTGAGGGTTGTAGCCTTCAGTCAAGGGGTTGTAGCTCCCTTCCGGGTGAGGCTGGTAAACGAGATCAGGGGGTTGTAGCTCCCTTCCAAGAGAGGCTGGTAAACGAGAGCAGGGGGTCGTAGCTCCCTTCCAGGAGAGGCTGGTAAATGAGCGCAGGTGGGTGCCTGCGTGCTGGTATGAGTCTGCGCCATCACATAGTTGTAATATGTTTTCTTTATAATAAAATATTGAAGGCTAAGACAACGGCAGCGGTGGTTTTCTCCCGACTTGGGTTTCCACCTAAAATCCTGGTGTTCATGTGTGATGCTTATGTGTGATGGTTTATTCTGTTATTACTGCACATGTTTACTGTTATCTAATCATCAGAAGAATGAATGTAGCATAGATCTAAGTAAAGAATTAATGGCATAATAAGATCTCTGTGTATACGCGAGTTTTATGAAGGATATCCGCGTGTATACGCTAGTTGGCTTCAGCAAAGTAGTGTATGGGTTTTGAAGTAAGAAAAAGTAAAAGATTTGAGTAAGTCCTAAATACTGATTCACCCCCCCTCTCAGTATTTTTCCCAACAAACCATGCAGAGCATGGATGCACTTTGAATGAATGCCAACTTAATCAACTACATGTTTTCCTAAAGCCTTTTATTTTGCGTCGAGTAAAGAAAGATGTGATCACCAAAATGAAAAATAAAAAGGAATTAACTATGAACTCTACATTGAGCTCTCACCACCAAGCCTTTTATCAGGTTATCAAGAACAGGATTTTTGTAGCTGAATTAATTGAGAACATTTTTATCCAGTTGTTGAAGGTATGCAATCATCAAGGGTTATTTTAAAGGAATGAAGGGTGCATGACACAGTTCTTGCACAAATAAATAGTGGTTGGGCTAAGAGGCCATCAGATTTACCATCAGAGATGGCTTTAAAAGAAAAATTTACAATGTTGAACCAGAGGCTGGTTATAACTCATCTACATGGAAATATGCAGATAGAAATGATTAAGATGATGATGACTTTGAGAAGCACATATCAGAGGAATATTATTGAAACATTCTTGGGGAACATGCACTAAATTTCAAGAAATCTAATAAGTTGAAAGCAGCAGCGGCTGTTGCTGCCCACATAGGTTCCTCCACTACCAAGCATACTTCGAATGGTAAGAATTGCATCAATGTGCACCAGAAAATCAACTCGAGATATACTGCTATTCTAGAAAAAATCAGACAAAGAACAGGCTAAAATCTAGAAAAAGGAATAGAGGTATGCAATGGAAGCTTTGAAGTTGAGGATGATCCTAGAGAAGCTAAAAGGTAACAACAAAGGCTAAAATTTTTACTTTCATAGACAAAGATTTACAGTCATTTCATGCATAATGAAACAAATTCTCAACCTATTGATCCTTCAATGCTAGTTGTTGGAGCCTCTACTTCCGAGGCAGATGTGGATCAAAACATAGATGATTTGAAACCAACGGAGGAAGAAGATCCAAAAGAAACTTCATTTAAAGAAGAATCCATTAGAGTTGTAAAGAATGCAGTCTATGAACTAAGAAAGTGCATTTTATGATGAGTGTTTAAAATTTCATGGAGTTGACAGCCTAACACTAGAAGGCATGGTTGAAGGCTCTAGAAACACGGATTTGCTCAACCCTTCCTCAATGCCTCTTACCTGATCAATGCAAACACCAAAAATTTTCACTGGCATTCTGAAACAATACCAACTCAAGGGTCTTCAATGGTTTGTAAATTGTTATGAACAGGGACTAAATGGCATCCTAGCTGATGAAATGGGTTTAGGCAAGACCATTCAAGCAATGTCATTCTTAACTCATTTAGTTGAGGAAAAGAACATATGGGGACCATTTCTTGTGGTTACACCTGACTGATGAAATTGGAAGGTTCTGTATTGATTTGATATCTCTCACTTACTGGGGTAATGAATGGATTATACTTCAAAAAAATATAAATCCTAAAAGACTCTATTGAAGGGAAGCATGTTTTCATATACTTGTTACAGGTTACCAGCTCCTTATAAGTTGTAATTGATGAGAAGTACTTAAGGCAAGTTAAATGGTAGTATATGGTTTTAGATGAAGCTCAAGTGATTAAGGAATCAAACAATAAACAATGGAAAATTCTCTTAGGTTTCAACAATCGAAATCGCCTTTTGCTTACTGGAATGCTCATTCAAATAACATGGCAGAAATTTTGGCACTGCTTCATTTTATCATACCAACATTCTTTGATAGCCATGAGAAATTCAATGAATGGTTCTCCAAAGGCATAGAAAACCATGCAGAGCATGGATGCACTTTGAATGATCGCCAACTTAATCAACTACGTGCTGTCCTAAAGCTTTTTATGTTGTGTCGAGTAAAAAAATATGTGATCACCAAAATGAGCAATAAAAAGGAAGTAACTATGAACTGTCCATTGAGCTCTTGCCACCAAGCCTTTTATCAGGCTATCAAGAACAATATTTTTGTAGCCAAATTATTTGATAGTGCCAGAGGTCATATAAACTACAAAAAGGTTGAAAACCTCATGAACATTTTTATCCAATTGTGGAAGGTATGCAATCATCCAGGGTTATTTGAAAGGAATGAAGGGTGCATGACACAATGCTTGCACAAATAAATGGTGGTTGGGCTAAGAGGCCATCAGATCTACCATTAAAGATGGCTTTAAAAGAAAATTGTACCATGTTGAACCAGAGGTTGGTTATAACTCATTTGCAAAGAAAGATGTAGATAGAAATGATGAAGATGATGATGACTTTGAGAAGCACATATCAGAGGAATATTATCGAAACATGCTTGGGGAACATGCACTAAATTTCAAGAAATCTAATAAGTTGAAAGCATCAGTGGCTGCTACTGCCCTCATAGGTTCCTCCACTGCAATGCATACCTCAAATGGGAAGAGCTGGAAATTATTTCATGGTTCTCAAATGGTTCTAAAAGATGAGAGGAATCCATATGGATTAGACGTTCCTACTTTCTCAGGTACTCACATAGATGATGTGGTCCAAAATATGGGGAATTACAACCATCTTGACATTGCTCCTAAACATGGTCCTCATGCATCAACATATGGTTTATTGGAGATAGTAGAGGGGGTTGTTTTTAAAATTCCACCATTTTATGACAAATTAGCACCATCTCTTAACTTGCCAAACTTTACAGATGTTCAAATAGAGGATAATTTTTGAAGGGTAGGCTAGATTTGAGATCTTTGTCTTCCATGATGGCTGCTAATAAAAGGATTAGACATCAAACCTGTGCTCGAATAGGAGAAAATTCCACAATGTATGAGACTCTTCAAGGTGGGTTGAAAGAGCTATCATAATTATGTGACTCAAGCCAAAAGTTCTGTCTGCAAGTATTTTATTCTAATTTGGAAGCATTTCCAGCATAGCAAGAATAATTATACATCTAAAGGATGATTATGTCTAAAACAGGAAAATTACAAGTTTGTTATAATGTGAAGGTATTGGAGAAAGGGGGTAGCTATAAGATTATTTAATGCAAGCTACCCAATAAGCAACTTGTACAAAAAGATATATTTATGGTTGAAATGGAGGATTCTTAGAAAATTGCAAAGAACTGGGACAACATTTTCAAAAGAAACTTGCCAAAACACCATAAAAATTTCTCATTATGTCAGAGAAAACAATCAAATGATGCTAAAAAATTTGCAGAATATTGCCAAAAGGAGGTTAAGGCTAGATCTGCATGGTCCTTGATGTTGATGAAGGTTGCATCAATGTGCACCAAAAAATTAGCTTGAGATGTACTGCTATTCTGGAAAAAAGCAGAAAAAGAACAAGCTAAAATCTGGGAAAAGGAGGAGAGGGATGTAACGAAAGCTTTGAAGTGTGAGGAAGGTCTTAGAGAAGCTAAAAGGTAACAACAGAGGCTAAAATTTTTACTTTCACATAAAAATATTTACAGTCATTTCATGTAGAATAAAACAGCTTCTCAAACTACTAAAACTTCAATGCTAGTTGTTGGAGCCTCTACTGTCGAAGTAGATGTGGAACAAAACATATGTGATTGGAAAGCAAGGGAGGAATAAGATCCAAAATAAACTGCATTTAAAGAAGAAGCCATTAGAGTTTCAAAGAATGCAGTCTTTGAGCAGATAAAGTGCATTTGATGACGAGTGTTCAAAATTTTGTGGAGCTGATAGCTTGACACTGGAAGGTGTGGTTGAAGGTTCTAGCAACATGGATTTTCTCAACCCTTCCTCAATGCCTCTTACCTCATCACTGCAAACACCAAAAATTTTCATTGGTATTCTTAAATAGTACCAACTCAAGGGTCTTCAATGATTTGTAAATTGTTATGAACGGGGATTGAATGGCATCCTAGCTGATGAAATGGGTTTAGGCAAGACCATTCAAGCAATGACATTATTAACTCATTTAGTTGAGGGAAAGAATATATGAGGACCATTTCTTGTGGTTGCACCTGACTCATGAAATTGGAAGGTTCTATCCTGAATTGATATCTTTCCATTACTGGGGTAATGAATGTATTGTACTTCGAAAAAATATAAATCCTAAATGACTTTATTGAAGGGAAGCAAGTTTTCATATACTTGTCACAAGTTACTAGCTCCTTGTAAGTTGTAACTGATGAGAAGTAATTAAGGTGAGTTAAATGGCAGTATATGGTTTTAGATGAAGCTCAAGTGATTAAGAGTTCAAAAAGTAAACGGTGGAAAATGCTTTTGGTTTTCAACTATCGAAATTGCCTTTTTCTTACTGGAAATATCATTCAAAATAACATGGTAGAACTTTAGGCACTACTTCATTTTATCATGCCAACATTTTTTGATAGCCATGAGAAATTCAATGAATGGTTCTCCAAAGGAATAGAAAACCATGCAGAGCAGTTGCTTTATTCTTTAGCGAAATGGGATTGCCAATTTTTAGATGAAATTATTGAAGGCTTCTTGGAAAGTGAGAAGGATATCTTGCAATGTTATCAGATTGAAGAAGCCAAAGTGAGAGCTGTTAGTAGATCCCTGATGTTGCCAACATGTGTAAAGTCAATATTTTGGAGAATAATTTGTGCTACTGGTCCTCTAAATGTAGAATATGAAGGATTAGTCTTCTCCCATCAAGACCATTTTCTTAATAATATTGGACTATTAAAATCTATTTATTCATTCATGATGCCAATTTGAGCTCCCTCGATTGATGTCATCTGCTCAGATAAGGGTTTTAGATATTAGAATTCAGAACTTTATCATCCATTGATGAAAAAGCTTCTTGTTGGTTTTTCTCATACATCCAAGTTTAATGGTCCTACAAAACCTCGGGATCCTCATTATTTGATTAGATAAATAGACTCTGATTTACTCTCTGAACAACCAGTTCTTCACCTTACAAATAGAATATTCAGATCTTCACCTCCTTTGCAAAGCTTTGATCTTGCAAAAATTCTTGCGAATTCTGGGAAGATACAGACATTAGATGCTTTGCTAAAATGCCTTCGTGCTAAAAACCATTGAATTCTCCTCTTTGCTCAAATGACTAAAATGCTTAATATTCTTGCAGACTACATGAATTACAGGGAGTAGAAATATATTCTTTTGGATGGATATTCAACCATAATGGATTGCCATGACATGGTCAGGGACTTCCAAAACAAGCAAGATATATTTGTCTTTTTGTTGCGCACAAGAGCTGGGCACCTGGGAATCAATCTCAGAGTTTTTGATACTATTATATTTTATGAAATTGATTGGAATCCAACTTTGGACTTATACGCCATGGACAGGGCACATAGCTTGGACAAATGAAGGAGGTCACAGTGTACAAACTGATTTGCAAGGAGACTATCGAAGAGTAAATTTTTCATAGAGTTAGTAAAAAAAATACTATTCAACAGCTTGTTGTGACAGGGGGTAATCCACAAGATGATTTACTACATGTTGAAGAGTTGGTTCCTTGTTACTAGATGATGCTCAGCTGGAGTAGAAGATAAAGGAGCAAGGACCTATGCACGATAAGGATAGGTAGAGAACTCAAGAAATATAATTTAGCATAAGAGTGATGAGATAGGTACCATGGAAAATTCAGTGACTGCTTCACAAATTCACATGGGAATTTTTAAGAACAGATAATTAATCAAATATGATTCTCTTCTCTGCCATGCATGTTAATATAAAGTTACCAAATCCCCTTCATAGACAAACCAACATCTCTGGAAGTGAAACTTTGGATGGTTCAAAGTAACTTTAAACTATCACCTTACACATTGCAATTTGCTACTTCTCTTTCCTTCTAGAGTTCATTTTCTACATGGTTGGCTTCTTTCCCATGTGCCATAATCTAAGCTTCATTCAAGCGTAAAGTCTATGGTTTGATATAATGCAAGATTCATCTACAATATTCCCTATGTAAAATTCTGTGTATGTGCACCATTTTATGTTAATTCCATGTATCTAATCTGATTCTAGCTTTGTAGACTAGAATAAAAAGGAAAATATTGGGCACAGAGAAACTTAGTTTTATAACACCTTGCAAAAAAAATTCAAGCCACAAGTTGAAAGTGCTTGAAATTCGAATACAAAAGCCATAAGTTTATAAACCATAGGCACATTAAAGTTCAAACCATTTGGTATCTCAGATGTTCAAGTTCCTTGGAAAATAGTCCTAATCATATCACTCAAGTTCTTGAAGGAAAGTCACTAGTACACTTGGTTGATGTTCTGCACTAGAAGCAAGTACAAGGAAAAAGGAGAAGAGATAGATAAAACCTGGATAGCTAGAGAGAGAAGGACTCAAAGATAAGATGTATATACATGGTAAATGGTAGAATAGAGGGTCAAGGAAGCCTATCCTTACCTAAAAGGAGGCTAACCAGATTAGATGGTTTGTAGGATCTCCAACTTACAATGAAGGAAAGTACAAAAGTGCTCAATTAGATGATGGCTTTCATGTCCCTGCAATAACACTTTGTAAATATCCCAAGTATTAACCCAACCTGGTAGTGCCAAAACTCCTTCTATGTTAGCTCCAGGAACCGGTTCTAACCATATTACTTTAGCATCAGTGCTAGAAAACTCCTCTTTCATCCAACAAAGCCTACTTAAAGTAGAGATGATGTTGGCAATCTGCCTTTTCATGGAACCATGAATATCAAAAGGCTTGATAATTGAATTTGGAATTTAGAAATATATACTGAATGTCTAAGATTTTTTCAACTCATATAAAATCTCATTTGCTAGGCTGGAGATGACAAGCTGCACCTTCTTATGATGGAAATATTTTTGCTAGCTGAAAAGGCACCGAGGAAGACTTTTCATCCTCATTTATGAAGAATATAGATGAATATTGTGGAAGAATTTTCACCTAGAAAGGCATGAATGTGAGTTAAGAATCCAATGGTAATGTCTCTGGAAAAATCCAGGCAGAAAATTGATGATTATATAGCTGAATTCCATTAGTACATAATTCTATTGCATATTTCGTAAGTCACCTAACATGTCTCAGCCACTTATGAAGATGTTTCAAACCTAGCCCTCACCAAGAGGGTGAGGAAGTGACGAAGGAAAGGATCTAGTAAGGGTCGAAAAGAGAAATAGGACTTGGGGTACTCTAATCAGAAAAAGTAGGACTCAAGCCATATCAAGTGCTTCAACTACAACAAACATATGATGCTTCAAACTTCCACCAAGTTTCTGGGATGGGGGAATGTGGGAGCTGGGAGACATACACGGGGGACATGTGGAAGCACCTCCAAAGTTTGCAGAAATTCAGTGAGGACAGATAGGGGTACCTAGCATAAAATTCTCTCTCTAATATATATATATATATATATATATATATATATATATATATATATATATATATATATATATATATATATATATATAGATATAGATATATATATGTACATATACATACATACATATATATATATATATATATATATATATATATATATATATATATATATATATATATATATATATATATATATATATATATATGTATATATATACATATATGTATATATATATATATGTATATATATACATATATGTACATATATATATATATGTACATATACATATATGTACATGTACATATATGTACATGTACATATATGTACATGTATATATATGTATATATATATATATATATATATATATATATATATATATATATATATATATACTTGATACAAAAATCCCAACAATAACAATTCATTTCATGCAAATTCATCATTACACAATGTAAATGCTAAAAGGTAAACAATAAATAGTAGTAAATTCAAAATTTTAAATGATATAAACATGATTCAAACTAAGATTCAGTAATAAAAAAATATTGATTCATAAATAATAAATGTAATAGAAACCGATATATCAATAGTATATTCATCATTCTAGAAAATATAGTAGATACAGAAGTCTGAAATAGTAAATTGAAATTACTCAAACTCAAAAATAGTAAAGTGAAAAGTCAAAGACTCAATTTGTGGTCATTAGTATCTAGATTCAACACTTGAAAGTTAAAACTGAAAATTAACAATGCACAATCAATATTGAAAACAAAATGAGTATCATGGGAGGGGTTTTTTTATATTGTTTTTGTTTTTTTTTTATTTTTAGATTTTATTTTTTCATTTTTTAAATCTTTATAGGAAAAAATTTGAGGGGGATGCCTAGAAGTCCCCCTTCTTGGGAAACACGTTGCTCACACTGAGGCAAAGTTTCTCCTTGTATTTCCCCTCATTTCCCCAAGCACCCCCAACCCTCTCTTCCAAGAGCATGGGAAACATGTGGGGCACTGCCCCATGAAACACTGTGATTCTTCTCAATGTCCCGAGAAGAAAGAGAAGGGTACGAAACAATAACCGAATCAAATTCCAAGAAGCGTTGAAGATTTCAGAGTGGATGAGTCAACTGGTAGGTTTAATACAACCTTTACCATGGTGTCATCCCTTTCCATCAACATAATGTCAGGTGTTGGGTGTTATGTTAACAGTGAAGCCTCTAGACACATCCCCAAACAAATGATCTCTCTTAACTAGAAAGAAAAAGATAACAACATGAAAGTGGATTTTGGTGACAATGGAAAGTACCCAATAGTTGGATTTGGATCCATCCCATTACATGTGCCAAATGGAGAAGTATTGGATCCACATGAGGGGTATGTATGACTAAAAAAATTCCTTTTGGTTTCTTGTCTAGCAGATTTGAAGTAGAGGGTTGGTTTTTACCATAAAAAATTAATCATTGAAAATATAAACCTTGATTCGAATCAAGTGATGGCTAAAGCAGTAAAAGAGGGTGATCTTTACAAACTCCTAGCAAATCCCAAAAGCAAAGAGATTTGTTGACCAACAATGGAAATCTATGTGAGCTCTAGCATAGTAGATTTAGTCTCCTAAACTATGGTTCCCTACCTCTTTTGAAGAAAATGATGGTTGGATTCTATGACTTCAAGGTCAAGGAGATAGAGCAGCATGCAAGGGATGTGCACTCGACAAGCATGCCAAGGCTGCCTTCCCAAGAAGCAAGCATATATTTCAAGGGATTCTTGATTTAGTTCATTCAGATATTTGTGATGCATGTCATCAACTTTGTAGAGAGGTAATATTCTAGTTTTATCCACCAAAAAGTAATCATGAAACATTTGAACCTTGATTCTAATCAAGTGTTGGCCAAAATATTCAAGGAGGGTGGCCTTTACAAACTGCTAGCAAATCCTATGACGCACTGAGATTTGTTGACTAGTACTGACAATATATGTGAGTTGTAGCACAAAATATTTAGTCTCTTAGACTATGGATCCGTACTTATTTTGGAGAAAATGGTGGATGGATTTCACTGGCATGAGAGTCTGACATGATGGACATTGGACTCCTACATTGTCTCTTGGGTCTAGAGGTCTGGCAAGGTGTAGGTGAAGTTTTCCTTGAGAAAGCTACATAGTTGAGATCCTAAAGAGGTTTCACATGATAGATTTTAAACCCATGACCACTCCTATGATTCAAATATGAAGTTGCATAGCGACTTCAGTTTTGGTAATTTTTCCTTTCATAAAAAGATAATTGGATCTTATATGTATCTATCTAACATTAGAGTTGGACCTTATATAAAATTTGCAATGAACACCTTGACCCAGTTCATGGTTGAGATGAGGAGAATAATGAATTCACTAGATTGCTACAAAACATGTGTTGCAATAACTAAAGTGCATGGTATATTTTTGTTCAAGATATGTGGAATATGCTAAGTTTATTTTACATGGATTTGTTGATTCTGACTTTCCAAGAGATGTAGGTGGCGGGAAGAATGCTTTAATGTTGTTTCATTTAAGGTTCAAGAGTGATATCGTAGTTCAGTAAGGGGGAAGGCTTTAGTAGCATTAGTTTAGCTCGAACAAAGTATAATAGAGTACATGGTAGCTAACACTGCTAATTGTTGAGCCATCTACCTTAGCAAGATGGTTGCAAAGCTAACATTCAAGGTGTTGGAATTGGAGCCTACTATGATATATTGTGAAAATCAAAGTTATATCAAACTCTCTAAGAATCAAATTTCCATTACCGCTCCAAACACATTGACAACCAAAGTGGGATTTGAATTTCAGAGAATCCTGTGTTCCACAACTGCTCCAAGCATATTGATTTGAAGTACCACTTTATTCAGGATATGGTATAGCAAGGCGTCGTAAGGATCTATCACATTCGGACTGATGAGCAGGTCATAGATATTCTCGCGAAGCCCCTAGGGAAGGTCAAATTCTTAACCTTCCATGAGAAGCTTGGAATCTTGGACAGACCCTCTTATGAAGCTCCCGCTTGAGTTGGACTTTGAGCTCTAGGAGCTTTGGGGGCTTTGGGATAGCTTCTTGGAGCTATAAGCAACCATAGGACTAGGTTCGCCCTCTCTTGATTTATGCCCCACATACATCCTACACGTGTAGTCCGAGACTCATGGGAAGTACCTCTCATCTGGACAATGAGTTGGGAAATGAGAATAGAGACCATAGCATTACTAATGGATGCATACTCTCTATGTCTAGGATGGGTTGTGTCCAAAAAATTGATCTGGGATCAAGTTTGGTTGAGGTTTTTACCTCTAAACTGACTTTGGGTCAATGGAGAGTGGTAAGGTCTTTATGACTCACTCTCGATCAAATATTCTTCATTATTTATTTTATAGCAGAGCAGAGCCAATAAAGTACAGAAAAAGTAGGATGACATAGGATGACAGGGTGATACATGATAGTGCATGATGGTACTGGATGATAGGATTGCACAAGTTGACAGATGGATGGACAGGTGGAGTTCTCCCTAGTTGAGAGTGAGTGTTAAATTTGGAAACTAGGGCCAAAATCCACTTTGCACTACTCATATGATGGAGATTATATTTTTGTTGGATTCATCTTTCGAAGATGAGCAGAAGTTGGATTTTGAATTTATTTTTCACACGTGCAAATTGTCAAGGTCAGACATAATTGTAATGTAGGCTGACAAGCCATAAAAGATGTACCACAAACCCTCATTGATGGATATAAATAGGAGAGACTCAAACTTCATTTTGGATATCATCTCCTCGCACATTCTCTCTCTTTCTGATTGGTTCATACATCCTTAGGAGACATTCTCTCTCCTCCGCACGTGTGAAAGGGTAGACGGATATTTCGGATTGTTAAAGGGTTTTTGTAGCAGCGTTGACCTTGGGCGACTCTCAAGTTTTGACTTCGATATTTGGGTAGAAATATTATTTTTGGAGGCCGAGTTTAGTGGCACAAAAATCAAGGAAATCTGGGTTGTCTAACCACAACGTTGACTGCATATTTGACCGCAGAGTTCACCAAGTTTGACCAAGAAGTTGCGGACTGTTTTGGGTACACTTTGACTGTTTCTTGATGCCTAGTTTGATTGGCTTTGAATGAACTCCATTGGGAGACATTTTGCTAGTTTGACCAACATTGACTTTGCTGGCTAGGGCATGTTGTTGACTGCTAAAAATTGTACTTTCTCTCTCTACTGAATTTGAAGAATAATAAGAAGGTTTAATCAAATGGTTTTCCTAGCATTGGGGTTTTTCCCTGGCATCCACCAAATTATTATGTCCTCTTGTCTTAGCATGTCTTCTGGTTATTTATTTATGTTTTATCAGCATTTGTTCTCAATGTTAATGGCTATTAAGAAAGATTGAAGTAAATTTCTCTAAGCATAGAACATAACATCGTTAACCAAAATTAACAAATTGCCAAGATTGAGACCCTAGGACATTAGAGATAAGTTTAAATTGTTGTTCACCCAGAATGTAGGTTTAATATTTGTTTAATTTATTCTTTCAATTTCATCCCTTTCCTTAGTTTAGCAAAGTGAAAATGAATAAATTCCTTCATTATATATCTAGAATTTGTGAACCTGTTGTGGCATTTTTGAAAGGATCTTGTCAAAATAACTTTATTTGTTGAGGTTGGAAGCTTAGAACCAAAGAAAAATTGAGGGAAAATATGTGAGCCAACTAAAATTTACAATCAAGTTCAGTTTCAAAAACATTTACAAAATAATCCAGTGTGTGATTGAAATCGTATTGTATTTGTCCAATTTTTTCTCTAGGTGGATGTTGAAGAATCACCTTTCTTAATTGCTTTGTTTATTTTGTGTGCATACCTAATCAAATGTCATAGAAAAATTTCAATCCATTTATTCTTTAATTAAATTATGAATTCCAGAAAACAATCCTTATATAGAGGTTTCATTTAACTTGTAGAAGATTAACCCATTGTGAATTGAGTCAATTTCTGATTTGACGGAGGCCTAGATTTCCCACAATTGTAAATATTTGCTTTTGGTTTAAGGACCTAAGAATATGTTGTATGTAGAAGATATTTGACGACACACTAATTGGACATGGGATGTTTCTGAACCTAACCTAATAATTTCTAATAAATTAATTGAACAAGTTCTATTACAATTGAAAATCAAACCCACTGATTATGATCTGAACCAGAAACTGGACAGCCAAAACTAAACAGATGAAAATTTTGACTGATATAGGAAAATTAGATTTTTGAAACATAAATCTGAAAAATTGTAAAGAGAAAGGAACAATACTTTGGCATCAATCCATCTAGCAAGATTCCTCTTGTTACTTTTGGGTGACCTCTATTTTATATGGCCTTAGGATATTTGATTTCCTCGTCGAATTCAACGCATTCTTGCTCTCTTTTCCGCTTATTTTATTCACTGTTTTTAGGGTCAGAAAGGCACATGTCATCTTCATTGATGTATTCATTATCTCCCATGCCTTCAGCTTCATCTTCCTCTGTGGAATCCTGAACATACAACTTCATACAACTTCTTTGAGTGACTTGTTGCACTTGTCCAGAAGTATTTTAAAGTTGCTAAGAGAGATGGATGGGCCATCGCGTAGGGGTGTGGGGAAACTTGTGAAGATTCCTTCTGTGGAACAAAATCACAAGATTTGAGTCACCGTGGATCCTTTCTTAACTTCAACCAAAGGTATTGGATCAGACCTGCCACAACATGGTCTCCTTGTTCCCTGGACAAATGCTGCAATGTGAGGGAAATGAAAATTTTGATATTTGATAAAAAAAATGATATTTTTATATGAAATGCGTAGTTTTTCATGGAGGCTTGAATAATTGTCATGAAAGTAGGGCATATATGAAGCATAGAAGCCAACTTAGGGGTGAGTTGGAAGGCATCATCAACGGACTAAGTTTTTTCTTTTTATCATAGGAAAAAGTTCAATAAAATTTGAAAAGTTATGAATTTGTAGAAGTAAGCTTAAAGGTTGAATATGGCGGTGATCTATAGATCATGTCATATTTTTTTTAGGTTATAATTTTTTTATTTAGTTTTCTAGATAATTTGTGTATTTTTTTTCAAAAAAATAGATTTTTTTTATGTTATTTGTGTGTTAAGCGGTTATGTTGGATAGATTTTGTATTATAATTTTGAGTATTTTGAAATTACTTTAATTTCTTGTATATACAAGGTTTGTAAGAAACATAATAGATTCAATATTATGAAGAAGTTGTACAGGGATTGTATTTGCTATGAGTTTTTGGTGTTCGCTTTACATTAGACTTATGTAATATCATGCAAGTTATTAGTATAACTGATTACTATTTTATCTATGTGTTTGTATTTGTACTATATTTGAGTGATCTATGCTTGTTTTTTATTCATCTCAATGATGTTAGTTATAGTGGTTTAAATAGATGTTAATAATATCATAACGAATGTGATCCCCACTAAAATATTTAACATGTTGCACTTTATTAATGGGAATTATTATATGTGTCTCAAGTGAGACATTCTTGCCCTTATAGGTGGAATATGTTAGGAAATTAGATAACAATAGGTCATATTTAGAAACATTTCATTAACCTTGAGTCTATCATAGAGCCAACACACAATAATGGGAAATAGTTGTCTAAAATCTTTGAAATATGGTGGACGAGTTAAATTAGGGTTTAATGATAGAGGGGATAGATTTTAACCTATAAAATGTCTTAAAGTGACTTTAATGCTTTTAAATATAACCCTAAATTTTCCCTAAGCTTATTTAGAGATTCTAATCATTCTTGGAAATGGGTTGGGAAAGGTAGAAGGTGATATTAAGAAGAGGTGCACGAGGAAAAAAAGTTATTTAATTGGCTCTTCAGAAAAATTGAAAAGCAATATTACTTTTAGGACTTTGTTTTCCTATGTTAATGTACAATTTCTATCTCAGGAGAGATGAATTGGTCAATAAGCCATGATAGTAATTGGAGTATTTAAAGACTACTCAAGTAATGTCTAGGTGGATAGAGGAGGATATGGTGTACTTAGCCATAGTGGGGTATTAAGCTCCCATTAATAAGCTTGAAATTTTATTTTGGGATGAAGGTGGTGTTGCAAACCAAAGACCTTACAATTATAAAAGTACTAGACTAAGTTTGATATTAGAACAATTGATAACATTGTTGGGTAGAGAATATTTCTTGAGTGAATCTTGAAGGAGTTAAAATCATGTGTTCTAATTGAGATAAATATTTGCTTGGAAGGAAATGAACATTTGAAGGTGTCCATGATAGGGAGGAAAATCAAACCTTTTGTGTGATTTCCCCCCACAATATACCATTCATACAACAAAAATCTTAATCTACCCTAGTGTTAAATTGATATTTGCATTAGTAGATGGTGGTGGCAACTAGAGCCATCTTAACAATAATCAGAAAAGGAATACACCAATTTTCCTTGATGGCGTAAAGGGATGTTGTTAAAATGTATGGTTCTAGGATTTTGTGTGGATTTGATTAGACAAATTGTGTGACAAGAAACAATCTAGAACATACTACCAGTTTCCATTGATATCAACTATCTTTTTCTAGAGAATAGCCATAACCATTTGACCTCCATTTGACCCACAAGGGCATGAAAGCTATGGAGTGTTAAGGTGTGCTAACACGTGCCAGAAAATTCCAAGGCATGTTATGCATGCCAAGACATAACAAGTGGTAAGGTGGTGGCAACTAGAGCCATCTTAACAATAATCAGAAAAGGAATACACCAATTTTCCTTGATGGCGTAAAGGGATGTTGTTAAAATGTATGGTTCTAGGATTTTGTGTGGATTTGATTAGACAAACTATGTGACAAGAAACAATCTAGAACATACTACCAATTTCCATTTATATCAACTATCTTTTTCTAGAGAATAGCCATAACCATTTGACCTCCATTTGACTCATAAGGGCATGAAAGCTATGGAGTGTTAAGGTGTGCTAACACATGCCAGAAAATTCTAAGGCATGTTATGCATGCCAAGACATAACAAGTGGTAAGGAATGCCAAGATATTCTAGACACCACATGTTAGGGAATGTCAAGGAAACAAAGTGTCAGGGAAACAAAATAGAGTATCGATTCAAAATGAATGGAAGTAAATGAATAAGAGGGTGTGTCAAGGAGTGTCAGCAATTGTCAGGCGTGCCAAGGAGGGAGTGAAAAAGCATGTTAGGAAGTTCCAAGGCATGTCATGGAATTCCAGGGCATGTCAAGAAGTTCCAGGGTGTACTAACATGTGCCAGATAGTGCCAAGACATGCCATGTGCTAAGGCATGACACAATGTGTTAGGTGTTATGGTATGCTAATGTGTGTCAAGGAGTTTCAGGCCAACAAAAAGGAACACCAAGTTAAAACGCAAGGAAATAAAAACATAAGAGGGTTAATAAGTGATCAACTTACCTTTTCAAGAGGGGCATCCTATGCACAACAACACTAGTGACAATACATGCTATGGGACAAGTGCTAGAATGTATAAGTGTTAAATCATTCTCTATTACTTATATATTAATTGAAAATAGTTGATCTCAAATAAATTTAATCTTAAACCATGCCTGCATGGCATCCCAACGCATGCCAAGAATTGTTAGGTGCCACCAAGTGCCAAGGGCCAATGTTTGCCAGGGATTTATACTAGCATGTTACGGAGTAGTAGGGCATGCCAGGGAGTGTGAATGTGTGCTAGATACTGTCAATGCATGCAAGGGAGTGTTATGGAAACAAAAGGGGAGTACTAGGTCAAAATGCATGGAAATGAATGAATAAGAGTGTGTGCTAGGGAGTGTTAGTGAGTTCCAAGTGTGTCAAGGATTGACTGTGTTAAGATAATTTAAAAATAAGAATGATAAGAGGTTAGTATGCGGTTGCAATAGGGAGTTGGACAGAGCAGTTTCAAACTAAGGGAGACTTTGGGCTAAGCACAAAAATGTTTTTCCAATGACTTGGTTGGGTTCCCAAGTCGTAAAAAAATTAAGGTCATGTATGAGGGCATGATAGCTAGGGAGTACGAAGGTTTTCTAGGGAATTCCAAGAAGTGCTAACATATGCTAGATAGTTCAAAGGCATGTTAGGCATGCTCATACATTCCAACTACTAAGGCATGCTAAGATGTGTCAAGTGCCTGAGTGTGCCATCATGTGCCAGGGAGTCCTATGGAAACAAAAAGGAGAACTAGGTCAAAATTCATGGAAATGAACAAATAAGAGTGTGTGATAGGGTGTGTCAGTGAGTTCCAGGTGTGACAAGGTATGTTAGGTAGTGTTAAAGCATGTTAGAGGCCATGGAAACATGCCCAAATGTGTTAGGTTCTAGGTTGTGCTAACGCACGCCAGGGAGTGTTAAGGAAACAGAAGGGAACACTATGTAAAAATGCATGGAAATGAACGAATAAGAGTGTGTGATGGGGAGTGTGAGAGAGTTATAGGTGTGCTAAGTAGTGAATGAAAAGGTATGCTTGGTAGTGCCAAGGAATTCTAGAGTGTCAGGGCAGCATGCAAGATGTGTCAGGTGCCAAGGTGTGTCAATGCATGCTAGGAAGTATTAGGGAGTGTTAAGGAAATACAAGGGAGCACTGGGTCAAAATGCATGGAAATAAACAGATAAGGGTGTGTGACAAGGACTGTCAGTGAGTTTAAGTTATGCTAAGTAGGGAGTGACACAGTATGTTAGGTAGTTCTAAGGAATGTTAGAGTGCTAGGGAAACATGCCAAGATGTGTTAAGTGTCAATGTGTGCCAATGCATGCCAAGGTGAGTTAGGGAGTGTTAGGGAAATATAAGGGACTACTAGGTCAAAATTTATGGAAATGAATGAATAAGAGTGTGTGACAAGGGGTGTTAATGAGTTCTATGTGTGCTAAGGAGGGAGTGATAAGGCATGCTAGGTAGTTACATGTTAGAGTGCCAAGGTGGCATGACAAGATTTGTTAGGTGCTAGGGTGTTCCGACACGTGCTAGAAAGTGTTAGGAAGTGCCAAGGAAACACAAGGGAGAATTAGGTCAAATTGATGCCTGGAAATAAACAAACAAGAGTTTGTGATAGGAAGTGTCAGTGAGTTCCAAGTGTGCAAAGGAGGGAGTGACAAGGTATGTTAGGCATTGATAAGGCATGCTAGAGGCCATCATAGCATGCCAATATGTGCCAGGTGCTAGGGTGTTCCAACAGGTGCCAAGGAGTGTTAAGGATTTCTAGGGAAACATAAGGGAGCACTAGTTCAAAATGCATGCAAATGAATGAATGAGAGTGTGTGACAGGGAGTGTTGGTGAGTTCTAGTTGTGATAAGGAGGGAGTGACAAGGTATGTTAGGTAGTGCCAAGGAATACTATAGTGTCAGGGAAACATGCCAAAATGTTTCATGTGTCAGGGTGTGTTGATGCATGTTAGGGAGTGTCAAGGAGTGCTAGGGAAAAACAAGGGAGTGCTAGGTAAAAATGTAGGGAGATGAATGCATAAGAGTGTGTGACAGGGGGTGTTGGCGAGTTTGAGGTGTACTAAGGAGGGAGTGACAAGGTTATATGTTAGATAGTGCCAAGGCATGTTAGGGAGTGCTAGGGTGTGATAGGGTGTTCCAAATCATGCCAAAGAATTTATGGTACACTGACATGTGCCACATAGTTCCAAGGGATTTTAAGGCATGCCAAGTGTTATGAAATGTCACGATGTAAACTATGTTTCTTAGTTGTTTTACGACCATGAATGGATGTGAGCCTTGTCTTGCTAACTGGTTAAGTGGGATCAATTGAGATTAGACATGAGTATCGTAAGATGAGTTATAGGTAGTTCTTAGGTGAATAGGGAATAATCTAGTTGTAGTAATTGTAACTTGTTCAAGTTGTTGTAATCGAGGCAAGATTTGGTTGGGTTCCTAAGTTGCAAAAGAGGTAAGGGTAGTTGTGAGGGCATGATAGCTAAGGTGTTATAGGGTGTGTCAAGGAATGAAAAGGTGTGATAACAAATTCCATACAATGTTAATGCATGTCGAGGACTTTTGGGAAGCGTTGAGGCATCATAAAGGAGAACTATGTCAAAATGCATGGAAATGGACGAATACGAGTGTGTGCCAGGTAGCGTCAGTGAATTCTAGGTGTCCCAAGGACGAAGTGTGTTAGGAGAATTTTAAAATATGACTTGTAGGAGGCAAGCATATGATTGTGATAAGGGGCTAGACAAAGTCAGTTTGAGATAAAGGGAGACTTTGGGCTAGGCACAACACTATTTTTTCAATGACTTGGTTGGGTTCTATAAGGGCATGACAACTAGGGAGTGCCAAGGTGTGTGAGGGAATGCCAAGAAGTTCTAACACATGCTAGACAGTTCCAAGGCATGTTAGGAATGCCAATACATGCCAAGTGCTAAGCCATGCCAAGATGTGCTAGGTGTTAGTGTGTGGTGCCAACTCATGTTGGGGAGTGCTTGGGAGTGTCAGGGAAACACAAGGGAGCACTAGTTTCAATTGCATGGAAATGAATGAATAAGAGTGTGTGATAGGGTGTGTTAGAGAGTTACAAATGTGCTAAGGAGGGAGTGACAAGGTATGCTAGGAAGTGACAAGGCATACTATAGAGCTAGGGAAGCATGCCAAGATGTACCAAGTGCTAAGGTGCACCAATGCATGGTAAGGAGTGTTAGTGAGTGTTAGGAAAACTCAAGGGAGGAGTAGGTAAAAATGCATGGAAATGAATGAATAAGAGTGTGTGAAAAGGAGTGTCAGTGAGTTCTAGATGTGTTGAGGAGGGAGTGACATGGTATGCTAGGAAGTGCTAAGGTATGCTAGAGTGTCAGGGAAACATGTGGCCAAGATGTGCCAGATGCTAGGGTGTGCCAACGCATGCTAGGAAGTGTTAGGGAGTGTTAGGGAAACACAAAGGAGAACTAAGTTAGATTAATGCATAGAAATGGATTAATACAAGTTTGTAACAAGAAGTGTTAGTGGGTTATAGGTGTGCGAAGGAGGGAGTGACAAGGTATGCTAAGAAATGCTAAGGCATGGTAAAGGCCACGGAAACATGCCAAGATGTTCTAGGTGCTAGGGTGTGCCAATGAAAGCCAAGGAGTGTTTGGGAGTGCCAGGGAAACACAAGGGAGCACTAGTATTTTAAAATGCATGGAAATGAGTGAATAAGAGTGTGCGAAAGGGAGTGTTGGTGAGTTATATGTGTGCTAAGGAGGGAGTGACAAGGTATGGTAGGTAGTTCCAAGAAATTTTAGAGTGTCAAGGTGACATGCCAAGATATGCTAAGTGTCAGGGTGTGTCAATGCATGGAAGGGAGTGTTAGGGAGTGCCATGGAAACACAAGGGAGAACTAGTTCAAAATGCATCGAAATGAATGAATAAGAGTGTGTGATAGGAAGTGTCAGTCATTTCTGGGTGTGATAATGAGGGAGTGACATGGTTATATGCTAGGCATTACCAAGGCATGCTAGAGTGTTAGGGGATGTCAAGGAGTGGTAGTGTGTACTAGGGAGTACCAAAGCATGCCAAGGAATGCAGGGGATGCTAACACATGCCACATAGTGCCAAGGAATTCTAAGACGTGTCAGGTGATATGGCATGTCAAGAAGTAAATTGTGTTGCTTATTTGTTTTACATCCATGGTTGGATGTGAGCCTTGTCTTGGTAACATGTTAAGTGGGATGAGTTGAGATTAGACATGAGTAGCCTAAGATGAGTTATAGGTAGTTCTTAGGTGAACAAGGCATATGTTGAATTTTCGCAACACATGAGAATTTGGGTTTTTCCTTAGAATATTTGATGCAAAAACACTCAAGTTCTACAACACATCTACTTTAATGCATAACTAAATATACACACATAAGGGAATCAACAAGTGCACATGATCATTTTTAACTTTTACAAACCATTCTTCATTATATTAAAAACTATAATACAACAGGCTAGAGATACCATACTAGGGATCTTGGTCTTTTACAATCACATTGATATGAGGAATACAACTAGGGCTTGGTGTGGGTCCTTTGAAAAGCAATCTATCCTGAACAAGAAAACACCTAACCTACTTGTTGATGGTGGCCACAAACAACCCTTTCAGTACATGTGTCTTGAACAAATCTAGCAGGCCCTCTTGCCTCCCATTCTGCAAATCCTCAATCTACCTCTATAAATGAGCTCAACTCCTTTAGGTTACTGAACTTAGCTCAAAAAACTCTGCCCTCTAGTCGCCTCCCTTGTACTTCAAGGTCTGCAACACTTAGGGTTTTTGATCAGTTGTTCACAACTCTATTTGTGAATAAATATTTTTTCTGCCCACTTTTTGTATAGTATTGATTCAATATGAAAATTCTAGGGCTATGGAGGTTGCCTTTCTTTTCACTAAATCAATCCTCTAAAATATAGTGAACTAGGGCTAGTTGGCTGGCCCACTTGACTGCTATTGTTGTTGTGTACCAATTTTTTTGTTGTCCAATCTATGGACACATGTCAAATACTCCTCTTATCATCCTTTTAACAATCTATACATTACTGAACTAGGGTCACAAATCACCCACTAACAATTCATTGACTAATTGTTTATAGGTTGCTTCAGAGCTCTGTCCAAAACTCTGTGGAAAGTCCATCAAAATAAACTCATCTTCATGTTAATCCATTCTTCATATGGCACATTTCTTTTGCTCAATATTTTGGTCAGGTTCCACCCTCCTTTGGATTTTCTATCTCCACACATACTTCTACAAACCATCTTCTAGATTTGTGGTCTATATTACAAAGATAAACCTCGCTATAAGTGTCACAACCCCTCTTATTATATGCAGATTTGTCACAATCTTAAGGGCATACCTTATGGACTAAATATGATAGGAAGCCACCCTAACTAGGGCATTATACTTATGTTCTAATTCCTTTAGAAGAAACCATATACACCCATAGAAAAAACAACAACTCTTGCCTCCATAAGAGACTCTGACTAACTCATATGGATCCATAGATTCTGGGCATTTCTTTGACTGAATCTTGACATGAACTTCAGATATCTACCATCCTCAAACTAGGGTTACCTCAATCAATACTAAGCATGTGGCTACTTCTGTTATGGCCCTAAATTCCTATTCAAGCCCTCCTCCATTTGTGTTGGTCTTTGTCAAATACCTTGCGACCTAGTAACCAAAACAAGACAAGGTCTCAACCCTCTCTGCTATTTCATAATTTGATGCCGCCTTCACAAAGATACACCATTGAAATAACATGCCCAAATTTTCATGAGAAACCTCTCTTGAGCTTGATATTCCAGAAGAGAACCAAAAATATGCCATCATATTTCCTAGCTCGAACCCATTAAGGTATGTGGAATTATTGTGAACCCTCACATAATGATCTTGCTCTTGGTGGATGATCATGGCCTCCCTTTAGTAGCCAAGGAGTGTTGGAGAGTGTCATGGATCACAAGGGAGAACTAGTTCAAAGTGCATGGAAAGGAATGAATAAGAGTGTTTGTCAGGGAGTGTCAGCGAATTCCAGGTGTCCCATGTATGAAGTGTGTTAGGAGAATTTCATAATAGGAGTTGTCAAATGCAAGCCTATGATTGTGATAAGGGGATGGACAAAGTATTTTTGGACAAAGGGATACTTTGGTCTAGACACAACACTATTTTTTCAATGACTTGGTTGGGTTCCCAAGTCACAGAAAAAGTAAGGCTATCGAAGAGGGCATGAAAACTAGGGAGTGCCAAGGTGTTTAGGGAATCCCAGGAAGTGATAACACATGCTAGAAAGTTTCGAGGCATGTTAGGCATTCCAAGATGTGCTAGGTGCTAGGGTTTGGCACAACGCATGCTAGGGAGTGCCATGGAAATAGAAGAGAGGACTAGTTTCAATTGCATGGAAATGAATGAATAAGGGTGTGTGATAGGGAGTGTTAGCAAGTTCTAGGTGTGATAAGGAGGAAGTGACAAGGTATTCTAGGCAATTTCGAGGCATGATAGAGTGTTAGGAAAGCATTCCAATATGTTTCGAGTTCCAGGGTGTGCCAATGTGTGCTAAGGAGCATTATGGAGTGCTAGAGAAACACAAGGGAGAACTATGTCATAATGCATGGAAATGAATGAATAAGAGTGTGTGATAGGGAGTGTCAATGAGTTACAAGTGTGCTAAGGAGGAGTGACAAGGCATGCTTGGAAGTGCTAAGTAATTCTAGAGTGTTAGGGCAACATGCAGCCAAGATGTGCTAACACATGCAAGGAAATGTTAATTGGGAGTGCCAGGGACACACAAGGGTGAACTATGTCAAAATGCATGGAAATGAACAAATAAGAGTTTGTGATTGGAAGTGTTAGTGAGTTCCAGGTGTACTAAGGAGGGAGTGACAACGTATGCTAGGGAGTGTTAAGGCATCGTAGAGGCCAGGGTGACATGTGAAGATGTCTTAGGTGCTAGGGTGTACCAACACGTGCCAAGGAGTGTTAAGGAATGCTATGGAAATACGAGGGAGCACAAGGTAAAAATTCATGGAAATGAATGAATGAGAGTTTATGACAGGGAGTGTCAATGAGATATAGGTGTGTTAAGGAGAGAGTGACCAGGTATGCTAGGTAGTGCCAAGGAATGATAGAGTGCTAGGGTGGCATGTCAAGATGTGCTAGGTGTTAGGGTGTGCCAATGTGTGTTAGGGAGTGTTAGGGAGTGTCAAAGTGCATGGAAATGAATGAATAAGAGTGTGTGATAGGGAATGTCAATGAGTTCTAGGTGAGTTAAAGAGGGAGTGACAAGGTTATATGTTAGGAAGTGCCAAGGTATGCTAAACTACCAAGGTATGTCAGGAAGTGATAGGTTGTGTTAGGGTGTGTAAAAGCATGCCAAGGAATTTAGGGGATGCAAACACATGCCACATAGTGCCAAGGCATTTAAAACATGTCAGGTGCTATGGCATGCCAAGATGTAAACAATTTTTCTTAGTTGTTTTGTGACCACAGTTTGATGTGATGAGCCTTGTCTTGGTAACTTGTTAAGTCAGATGAGTTGAGATTGGAGATTAGTAGCCTAAGGTGAGTTACAAGTAGTTCTTAGGTGAACAAGGAATATGTTGAATTCACATGACACATGAGAATATGGGGTTGGTCTTAGAATATTTTATGCAAACACACTCAAGTGCCACAACACATCTACTTTGTACAACGAAATCTACACACATCATGGAATCAACTAGTGAACATGATCATTTTTAAAATTTTCAAACCATGCTTCATTAAATTACAAACTATAATAGAATAGGCTAGAGCCCTCACACTAGGGATCATGGCCCTTTACAACCACATTGATACAAGGAATACAACTAGGGCTTGGTGTTAGTCCTTTGATAACCAACCTACCTTGAATAAGACAACACTTGACCCACTTTTTGATGGTGGCCACACATATCCCTTTCATTCCACATGTCCTGAACACATCTAGCAGGTCCTCTTACCTCCCATTGAGCAACTCATCAATCTTCCTCTACCAATGAACTCAACTACTTTATGTTACTGAACTCGGCTCAAAAACCTTTTCCCTTTATCTACCTCTTTTTTTCCTTTAAGATCTGCAACACTTTGGGTTTTCGGTCAGTTGTTCATAACTCTGTTTGTGAACAACTCTTTGGTCTACCCACTTTTTTCCATACTCCTACTCCAATATAAAATGTCTAGGACTATGGAGGTTTCCCTTCTTCTCACTCGCACAATCCTCTACAATATAGTGAACAAGGGCTAGTTGGCTAGTCCACTTGACTTCTACTTTATTCCTTCAAATTCTACATGTCCTTAGGCCCAATACACCTACCTTTCTACCAGTCTTGTTTTCATTCACAAGTACAGGACTTAGGGCTCTTCTTTTAAAGTCGCCTAAGAATCCTCCAATTGTACTTGGACTACCATCAATTTTCCCAACCACAGTCAATAATTTTACTGATCTAGTGCTCACAAAACTTCCCTTGTCTAGGGCTCTTCAAATATGCCACCTAATAGTGATTTGAGTCCTCTCAAAATAACTGCTCTTGTGTACCAATTTCTTTGTTGTCCAATCTATGAAAAAATTTGAACTACTCCTCTTATCATCCTTCTAACAATTTGTAGATGACTAAACTAGGGTCACAAATAATCCACTAACAATCCATTGACTATCTGTTTATAGGTTGCTTCATATCTATGTCCAAAACTCTATGGATAGTCCACTAAAATAAACTCCTCTTCATATCAATCCATTCCTTATATGGCATATTTCTTCTGCTCAATATTCTACTCAGGTTCCACCTTCCATTGGATTTTTTATCTCCACACATACTTTTGAAACCTATCTTCCAAATATTTGGTATACGTTACAGAAATAAACCTCTCTCTGAGGGTCACGACCCCTCTTTTTTTACGCATATTTGTTATAGTCTTAAGCCCATACCGTATGGATTGAACATGATATAAAACCTCCCTAAATAGGGCATTATACTTCTATTCTAATTTATTTAGAACAAACCCTATCCACCCATATAAAAAACAACAACTCTTGCTGCCATAAGAGACATGGCCTAGCTCATATGTATCCATAGATTTTGGGCATTTTTTTGATTGAATCTTGACCTGAAAATTAGATCACTAATACCCTAAAAATAAGGTTACCTCATACAATATTACACCTGTGGCTACTTATGTTCTGGCCATAAATTCTAATGCAAGCCCTCCTCCATTTGTGTTGGTATTTATCACAAACCCTGCAACCCTACTAACCACCACAAGATATGGTCTCAACCCTCTCTACTATTTCAAAATTTGATGTGGCCTTCAGACAAAAGCACCACTAAAATCACATGCCCAAATTCTCATGAGCCGCCTCTCTTGATCTCGATCTCCCATAAGAGAACCAACAATATGTCATCCTACTTCCTATCTCAAATCCATTAAGGTATGTGACATTCTTGTGACCCCTCAGATGATGATCTTTCTCTTGGTGGATGATCATGGCCTCCCTTTAGCAACCCTTACTCAACCCTCTAACTCAACCTAATTTACGACTACATCTCTCCAGCTGGCCTCCTTAATCAATTGAGATCCTTCTTACTTGATGTTATTGCCTTCATACTAAGGACTCCTTAAATAGATTTTCCTAGCGAGGCCTCTTAAGAACCCTCTAGAACTTACAGGCTTTATCCACTTAGACCGTATGAAATTAGAATTTCCCTTTTTAATGTTCTTGTAGATTTTAAACCACATCTTGGGTCCAAAAACCCTTCGCTTGGGTTATTTTCCCACAAATGATTTTCTGACCAAACTCACACAAACCCATCTCACTAGTCTTGTGGAGTACTTCCCAAGCTACACAATTCAACAACATAGTCTAGTTGTATAAATCATAACTTGGTCAAGCTATTGTAGTCAAGCAAGGACTTGGTTGGGTTCCCAAGTTGCAAATTAAGTAACGGTAGTTGTGAGGGCATGATAGATAGTGAGGGTTAGGTAATTCCAAGGAATGAAAATGAATGAAAACACATGTCAGACAATGTGAATGCATGCTAAGGAGTATCAAGGATGATCGAGGCATCACAAGGGAGAACTAGGTCAAAATTCATGGAAATGAACAAATAAGAGTGTGTGTCAGTGAATTCAGGTGTGTCAAGGACGAAGTGTGTTAGAAGAAGTTAATAATAGGATTTACAAGATGCAAGCCTATGATTATGATAAGGGGCTCAACAAAGTAGTTTTAGACAAAGTGGGACTTTGTGTTGGGCACAACACTATTTTGACTTTATCTATTATTTTTATATGACATGTGGCACACTCTGGATGAATGCTCATGTTTTAAACTATTTTAGACAATTTCATATTGTACATTTTTGTGTATAAGTTTTGGAGCACTTAGCTAACTTATATCTTATGTGTCTTGTGGTTCTTGCAAACTCTTAGTTAATGATCTATTGTTTATATGAACTAGACATACATGTGAAGTATTTCCTATGTAAGCTATGTTTCTTATTTGTTTTATGTCCATGGATAGATATGATCCTTGTCTCGGTAATTTCTTAAGTGGTACAAGTTCAACTTGGACATGAGTGGCCTAAGATGAGGTATAGGCAGTTCTTAGGTGAACAAGGCACAATCTACTTGTAGTAGGTGCAATTGGTCAAGATGTTGCGGTGGAAGTAGGCCAATATCACATGAACTGCAGTAGCTAAGGACTTGGTTGGGTTCCCAAGTTGTGAAAAAATGTAAGGATTGTTGCGAGGGCATGAGTGTCAAGGCATGCTAGGGAATTCTAACATGTGCCAGATATTTCGAAGGCATGTCAAATATGCTAAGATGTGTCAAGTGATAAGGCATGCCAAGATGTGCAAGGGTGTTACAATACGTGTTAGGGACTATCAAGGCAACAAAAAGGAGAAAAAAGTTAAACTAAAAGGAAATGAACACATCATAGGGTTAATAAGTCATCAATTTACCTTTTCGAGGAGGGGAATTCTAGGCACACCAACATTAGGTGAAAATAGGAGCCAAGTGCCAAGTGTTAGTGCATTCTAAGTTACAAATCATCCTTTGTTACTTCTCATCTACTTTCCAATAATTGATCTTAAATAACTTTAATATTAAAACATGCCAAAGCACACCAAGGCATATTAATGAATGCTAGACATGTTAATACTTTCCAAGTGCCAACACTTGCCAAGTTACAATGTGTTTTAGGGAGTGATACACGTTTTATGAAGTGGAAGGGCATGTCGAAGAGTGCTAAGGTGTGATAGAGTATGTTAATGCATGCTGAGGAGTGTTAGGGAGTATTAGGGAAACATGAGGGACCACTAGGTAAAAAATCATAGAAGTGAATGAATATGAGGGTGTGCCCAGGAGTATCAACGAGTGATAGTTATCATGCCAAAGATGGAGTGACAAGGTATGTTAAGTACTAGTAAGGCATGCTAGGGAATATCAGAGCATGTCAAGAAGTGCCAGAGTGTGCTATGGAGTTCTAGTGTGTGTTAACATGTTCCAAATAGTGCCAAGACATGCAAGATGTTAAGGCATGCTAGGATGTGCAGGGTGCCAGGGTATGTCAATATGTGTCAAGGAGAATCAAGGAAAAAAAAAAGAACCAACCCAAAATGCAAGGAAATGAACACATAAGAGGGTTAATAAGTCGGGACTTTATCTTTTTCAAAAGGGGCATTCTAGGAAGACTAATAATAGGTTCCAATACATGCCAAGTTCCATTGTGTGCCAAGTTCTCATGTATGTTAATGCATGCCAAAGTGTTCCAGGGCAAGATAGGGACTACAAGGCATGCCAACACATGCTATGAGAGTGTCATGTTATGCTAGGGTCTGCCAACATGTGCTTGGGTGTCCAAGTCATGAAAAGATGTTCTAGGTACTAATATGTTCTAAGATATGCGAGGTGCCAAGGAATGTTAGTGTGTTCCAAAGCATGTTAATATGTGCTAAGAGTGTTGAGGAGTGCTAGATCTCTCTCATTAATATAATTTACAAAGCTCGATTATGTATTAAATAATATAGTTTCTACACACACTAGTGGAACTTTATCTAAAGGGAATTTGTTAGATAATAAACCTAATAGAGATTAATAATGTATTGACTCATAGGAAAACTATATTTTCATTACTTGAGGGAAATGATACACACTAATTACTTCTTAACAAATTGAGTGACTCTGACAAGTATATGTCTTTGGAAACATAATGAAAATGACTCCACAACAATGGTATTAAATCATTATATTTTGAAAAAAAATATAGTAACATGCACATAGCATCATCAAAAACTCATTGGAATAATCAATGATGACGAACTTTTTTCGACCGTCACCAAAAGTAACAAAAAAGAGCATTGGTGAGGGTCAATAAAAGATCATCACTAAAAGTGTCACCAAAGAGAGAATTAGTGATGGGCCTTTAACAACCCTCACCAAAAGTGTCACTGAAAATCACTTTGGTGACAAATTAAAGGGCCGTCACTATACGCACTTACAGAACCGCTTTTTTAAGGACTGTCACCATATGTGACATTGGTGACAGGCCTTAAAGGTCCGTCACAAAAATGACCCTCACCAATGTCCTTTTTTCTTGTAGTGTGCACCTCTTAATTAGTATTCTCTCTATTTTTCACGTGTTCATCAATGTCCCATGGTATTTCAGTGCATTGTACTCCATGTTGAGCCCTTTCTTGACATAGCATACCAAGAGAAAATTTTTAATTACACGTGAAGGAAAAGTCAAAGAGACCTTCTAAAAGTATGTGAAATTCCTTCTCTAATGTAGTGAAAATATGCTCAACCTCAAATGAAGAATCTAATTATATATGATAGAATGAAGGATATATTCAATGAAAATTTCCTAGAAATTTATTTAATACTTGATTTTACTTGCAGATTTATATCTCCAGAGAATGTGTCTATATAGTATGAGGGACTTAGCAGGACCAAAGATGCATATTTTGGACCTCACGATCTTGCAGTAGAGTTCTCCATTAGAGCTGGGGAGAAAATCAATCTTGAGATCGAGGGAGTGGAGGTAATGTACGTCAAAAATTTCTTAAGTTCGCAGATTTTGTGTCAGTTCTTGCATTCAAATTTAGCTCTTTCACCTCAGTTTTGTTTCCACTATACTTCCAAATTTTATGAGTTTTATTTTTGGATATAAATTTTATGGGTGTTGGATTTGAGATCGAGTTCATCCTCAAGATCTATGCGATATGGTTTTTTCTTTGTTTTTGAATTCTCACATTCAAGTTGTCTATGTTGTTCAGGCTGGAGCAACAATTCTGTGGGACCTCATAGTTGGTGGGTGGGATGTTTCCTATCGGTCAAATTTTGTGTTGAGTGCACAGGGAAGCTATTCAACTCTAACTTACAAGAACAGAAAGTTGTCTTCATTTGATGAGCCAATTTGCAATTCCTTCAAGGCATCAGAGGCAGGGAAGGTAGTTCTCATAATAGACAACTCCTCTTCAACAAAGAAGAAGGCTGCAGCCTATAGATACATGGTAAAAAAGAACATAGTCTAGGAGTTCGAGCCTCGTAGTATATTATATGTACTTAGAAAGCTTTCTTACATTTAGCAATCAAAAATTTTAGTAGTTAAGAATATGCCATCATGTTGGAGAAGCAAGTTTAGCTCTTTGGAAGCTGGAAATTTTATCTACATATGTAGTACTATATAAAAGTCAATATTGGTAATAATAAAGGTTGGTTGTGTTTTCAGAGCAGATCATCACTGTGAATTCCACAACTTTTCATGTTTGTGATTGATAGGTATATGATATACATGGTAAAGAAAGTATAAATAAAATTTATAAATATTGACCACCCCAAGGCTAGTTAAATTTTTTATTTATTGTTTACCCCATACACAAATATATATATATATATAATAGTTTTAGTTCGAAAATTGAATATTGTATTACATTCCTCATCAATAAAAATGTTCTTCAAGGAATGGTCTACATTCAAAGGGTTACCTATATGTAAATGAAATCAGTCTGTTGCCTTTGGCTACATATTTTCTAAAAGCTCAAACTTATCTTAAAATAGAACAGATTGTTTGCTTTGTCTTTTTGGTTACTATATAGTAAGTATATCATGAATTCAAGACCAATGCAACCTAGAGAACCCAAATTAAGGGGGAGAAAAGCTATATTTGAGGGTGAAGCACTTTGTATTATACATATGAACATATTCTAATTTAAGATAATGAAACCAAGTGGATTTAAATGAATGGGATACGAAAGGTGATGGATTTAAATTTTCCCTGCTCGTTATACCTGCAAACTTGGAGTTTTCCTTTGCCACATATTTCAAATTCATGTTGTATTCCTCCAGAGTGATCAATTTATCATTTATCACAAATAAATTGGGAAATCCATTTTTTTTTTTTTCAATTTGGTAGTGCCTCGTTATTTTCTATTTATAATTTGAAAGCAGGTTACAAAAAATAAAATTCAGTCTGTGGCCTCAACCTACCCATAGGAAACCATGTCTGTTGGCCACCTGAGAGCATTAAATGTTTGTTTAGCACTCCAAACCTGTTTAAAAGCCTGTTAACAACAATTTCTAGGCCTGATATTTTTCTTCTAGCTGAAGGACGAGGTTCTTTTTGGTCAAAACCTTCTTGACTTCAAGTATTGTTTTTGTTCTATCTTCAACTCCTATTTCCTCCAACTCATATTTATTCTTAGAATTCAGGAATCTGATAATATTAGTGGCTTCAATGGGCTTATCATCCATATTTTATTTGATGTCTTCAACGGCTGATGTAGCTCTATGTATAAAATCCTTTTGTTCAAAAAGGATTTGTATGGAAGGCCAAATTTCATTCATTTGAGCTAAGGATGTTTATCCATATGTTCTCTTTTTTTTGGGCCAAGGTCTGGCCCATGCCTGTCTCTTTTCCCAATTGTTGTATCCTTTCCATTAATATTTGGGATCTTTTTGCCTCAGCCATGTGTGAGGCCTCACTTATGTTCTTCTGCACATGTAAGGCTTTCTTCATTTTGCATTGACATATCTTCCATTGATTTTGTAAGTTTCCTTTCAGCATCTATGGGCTTGGTTGGAGGTCTTATTGATGTAGAAGTACATGTAGTTCATATTGCTATGAGGGGCACTGCATCCAAAGGAACCATGGTCAACTTTGCATTTTGTTCCTTTTCCTTGATTAATTTATCCAACTCTGTCTCCATATTTATGATTTGTGCATTTTTCTCTATGATCAACTTGAGCATGTCTTCCTTATGTCTCTCTGACTCTCCTATTTCTTTTGTCTATGTGTCCTCGGTTTTTGACATCTTTAGCTTCTTTCTAAGTGCTACAATATCAACATTTTTGTTCGTAATCAACTCTTCAAATGCTTTGACATTCTTTGGATTATACCCCATCTTTATGACCATATCTTCTAATGAATTTATTCTGGTGTCCTTTTCCAGAGATGAAATTCATTCAATATTCACATGAGGTTGAACATTATTAAGATACACCTACAACTTTGAAGCATTCATAGAAGTGTTATTGAAAGTGGAAAAAATCATCTCTCCTATTTGCTTATGCATCTTAATCTGAACGATGGGATGCATTTATTTTGTATAAAATTTAAAGGAAATCTTCTTTTAGTCAACAATTTTCTGTGGATGTGGAATCTGAGTTTGTAAGAACGTCATTTGCATTATTCCATTTTCTATATCAAAGGCTGATATAAGCCTGATTTGAGCACTGGCAGTTTATTTCCAGAATTGAGTGTAGATGTTGCCTTTAAGGATCTCATTCTTGAGCTTTATCTCTTTGTATTTGTCAAAAATTATTTTCTCTTTATCTCCATGAATTAGCCTAGATGATTGGGTTGGATCCTGATGATATTGTGACACTAATGATGTTGCTAGGGACCTTCTGAATTTGCTACCTGATTGTGCAGAAGAAAGTGGATCTTTGATTATTATGGTGGCTTATTTTTCTGTTTCTTATTCCTTTTAGTTATCTTTCTATAGATTATATTGAATTCATTTTCTAAGCTCCCTGAAATTGAAGGGAATTCTTCCTCTCTTTGTCTCTTATTTTCATTCTCTTGAGGAGTAGGAGTCTGTAGAGTAGATGTGGACATGAGATGCTCCTCTACTTCCTGTAAGGTGTTCTCTGCCCATTCCAACTGATTCATATACCTTTCAATCTCTGGCCTCTATGTGTGCACATAAGGAGTGGTTTTCTGTTCCACCCTCGACTTGGAGATTAGGCCAAATGGGTAAAAAGACAATGTGAAGCTCAAAGTGAAATTCATTTGCTTCAGGAGCTTATCTACTTCTTCACCAGCTTCCTTGCTGTTACAAATAAAGGGACCAATCAGTGTCTTTATTTTGAACTGAGACTTCTTTTTGGCTAAAACAAAATGCATTTCCACTACATTAATCATATTCCTTATGCATTCAAGAGAAAATACTCTCATTGGGAGGTATTTAGGTAGTTTGTATGGTGGCAACTCACACCCATACACTTTTATTTCTATGTAGTTCTGATCGAGGTACCAATCTCCTATTTTGGCTTGCTAAGTTAGGTGCAAAATCTTCTTAATATCATCATTTATTCTTGGCACTGCATTGTTGGTCAACAAAATCATGACTGGATGAATGAATTTCTCTATGTGATATTTGAAGATGTACTCATCTGAATATTTTTTCGCCAAAGAAGTCCATAAAATCACAAACTGTGGGTTTCCTTCTTCATCTAACTTCTCTAGTGAGCATGGAAACCTATCTGCCTTTTAATATATGAACATGTAGGAAACAATGGAGGCATACTTGAAAATTCCTTCAGTTGGTAACTTTAGGAATTGTTCATGTATGTTGTTAGCAATAAATTGACTAAAATTAAGCACAACGGGGGGCTTTTGATCAATAGAGAAAATTGACAGAAAAATAGGATTGGCTCATCTACCCATTCATTATAATAATATCCTAACAGACATGAAATAACATAAATAATTTGTTTGGCTTGGTCAAGAAACATGGATGCAACATAAGGTGGATTCTTCTTGGGAAATTGGGCATTTTCAAGTAGAAAAATCTTAAAAAATTTGGCCCTTTTGGAGATATCTAATTTTTGGTACTAGTCATTCGAAGCTTCTACTAAAAAAGGGGTGCTAGATCTTATCTGGGGGACCTGCATCATCTGATTTATGGTTTCAGGGGTGATAGTGAACAAAAATTCCCCACTTGGGGCTGCCACAACTCTCTTGTTGCGAAAATAGAAGGCATGGCAGATCCTAATGAAGTAATGTAAATAGTAGGTCTGGAGAAAAATATAGAAGGGAAAATTGACTCCCAGAGTCCAATTTCAACATTTTGGTCAATGAAATTGTCTTCGAACCAACAATATAACTTAAAGAGATCAAACTCACATTTGGTCTCCATAATTTTATAATCCCTGTCAACAAGGGGAATGTGATCAAGATCTACTATGGGAGGGAGCATTGGGTTTATGGGATCATCATTGTGTTTCTTCTTAGGAGGCATGTTGACTATTCAAATTGTAGGAAAATGAAAAATGGCAGTGGGAGATTCCCAGGGACTTGCTAACAGTCAGCTATGGGTGGGAACAATATATTTTTCCTCTGCTCGACTGGTTTCTGTGTTGGCTATGGAAGCTTATTGTATCAACACAAATTGAAAAATAAGTCCAGATGAGAAATATGTGAGCAAAGTGAGTGAAAATGGTGTGAAAAGGGGTTTTGATGGCAATGGCACAGTCTCGTTTGAGGCGCAGGGCTATTATCGAGTACAAATAGTTATCCCGAGAAACAATAAATGAGTAACGAGAATGGCTAGTGTTAGGTCCCTATATTACTAGTATAGTCCCTTATTGTTGTTAGTATAACCCCCTTATTGTTATCGTTGTACCCCTGTAACCCCCATATTTTTATTATTGTGCCCTTACATTATTATTGTTAGGTAGCCTAGGATTACATTGTGGCCCCATGGACTCCTATATATAGAAAGGAGGTTTTGTCATTTGTATCATCCAAGAATTGTTCATTAATGTAATGTATTGGAGATTTCCCCCTTGAAGTGGCTTATTTTTAAGGCGCTAATCTCTTTTTTCTTCTATTTTTGGAGCCAGTTTCATAATATTTGGTATTAGAGCTTTGGATTCTAGGGTTTCGCTGCTCCAAACAGGTCATTATGGAATTTTTGCTAAAAGTTTTGTTATACGAAGGTTCAGAAGCTGAAATTTTTACATAGCGAAGCCAAAATCATGAGGAATGTCGTGTAAAAATTTTAGATCTTGGTTTGCAATATTTTAGGAGATATGATCTGTGGAAGTTAAGTTTTTTTTAGGCTCCCAAATTTCACCTAAAATGCGTCATCGTGATAGTTCCGCCATAACGTTTTTTGTACGAAGGTTCAAAAGCTAAAAATTTTACAAAGCGAAGCCCAAATCCTTTGGAACTTCCTGTAGGAATTTTAGATCTTGATTCACAATATTTTCGGAGATATGATGTGTGGAAGTTAGGGTTTGTTCAGGCTGACGAATTTCATCTCAAAGAGGCGACCATAGGAAAATCGTCATAACTTTATCTCTGAGTGTCGGATTGGAATTCTGTAAAAATTGGCCACAATTACACAGACTGTAGTTTCCTTTTTATCAATTTTAGAGCTGAAGGAGGAAACAATGATAGGTGGTACGTTGAACAAGTTCTCTCTATTGAACTAGTCCATAATTAGGTCATTGTGGGAGATTGGGCATAACTTTTCCTTGAATAATCCAAATCAGGTCAAACCTTTGGAATTTGAAAGAAGATTCAGATTTCCACTACACGGCTAAATTTCAGATATTGAAGATCCGAAATCACAGAGATAATTCAATTTCAATATCGAGCTCCTCAAAAGCAAGAAAAGGGTGTGTATTCTTTTCCAAATTGCATAAGTCTTGTTTGAAGAATCAATTTGAATTGATTCCAAGGGAATATTGTAGAACAGGTATCAGTATTGGGTTCTAAAATCCCCCCTAAAAATAATTCAACACCCATTAAGCCTTTATAAGGCTCTACTATGGCTCATGAAAATGAAGAAATGCAACATGACATATCAAAATTAGAAGAGCAAGTGCACCAAATTTCGCTCTCGCAAAGAGCAACAAAAAATGAAATGGATGTTTGTAAGAAAAGCGTGGAAGCTAAGATGGATGGTTTGAAGAAAGGCATGGAAGTTATGATGGATGGTTTGAAGAATGTTACAGAAGAAAAATGGAAGGTTTTAAGGTAGACATGGAAGGTTTGTCAAAGTTGATACAAGAAATGATTCCTAATGGCGAAAATATAGTACTGGAAACTCATGATGAGAAAAAAATAAATGTTAATCGTGATTTCATAAACTATAATGTTTGATTGAAGAACCATAATATTCCAAATATGGATATGAGGAAGTTTGATGGAAAGGATCCCATAACATGGATACTGCAGATGGAGCAATATTTTGATCTCAATAATGTGCAAAACACACAAAAGGTATGCATTTCAACTTTACATTTAGAACAAAATACATTTGTATGGTATCGATGGCTTTTCTCTCATAAAAAAATTGTCACTTGGTCGATTTTTATGAAGGAAATGATAGCGCATTATGAGGATACAAAGAGAAACACCTTCTTTAGCCAATTGATAAATCTCAAACAAAAGGATTCAGTGGTGGAGTACATTAAGGACTTCCAAAAATTGAATATAAGGGTAGTTGATATTCCAGAGGGACATAGGATCGATGTATTCATAAGGAATTTAAAGGATAAAATCCAACATGAAGTTCGCGTTTTGGAACCTGATTCATTGGAGAAGGCATTCAGGTTGGCAAGAAAAATTGAATGTAAAATTATGGTGAAAAGGAAGCCTACCACTCACATCTATAAATATGGAAGTGTTGCTACTCCTAGACTTCCACAACCTACAAGGTTGACACCACAGCAATTGGAAGAAAAAAGAGAAAAAGGGCTTTGCTACATTTTTGATAGCAAATGCACTAAAGGTCATAAGTGTGCTGAGAAGAAACTATTTTACATAGATTGTGAAGAGGAGGAATAAAATGAACAAGAAACTTCAAAAGAAGAGGTTATACACTAGGAACCAACCCTAGAAGAAGAAGAAATGAGTCTGACCATGTCGTGTAATTCATTGACAGGAATACCACTCCTCAAACTCTCAAGATAGAAGGACATATCAAGAAGAAAAAGGTAATAGTGTTGATTGATTCGGGTAGTACCCATAATTTTATTCATTGTAAGGTAGCCAAGGAATTGAGTTGTTTCCTATACCCAGCACCAAAATGTCAAGTGATGGCTACAAATGGAGGAACTATAAATTGCTCTGGAAAATGTCATAATATCAAGCTATAAGCCATGGGGGAATATGTATTGAATAGTCCAATGCTTTCCATCCCAATGGGAGGTGCTGATGTTGTACTAGGAGTACAATGGTTACAATATTTCGGGACGATAGCTTTTAATTTTCAAGAACTTTTATTGAAATTTTTTTTGAAAGGAAAGGAAATTGAATTATGGGGTATCGCAGGGAAGCCAGGAAAGATAATAATCTCTAATGTCATCACAAAGCTTATGAATAAAGAACAATGAGGTGTACTTGCACAATTATGCTCACTAGAAGCTCCAACATCAAAATCATCTATTTCTCCAAATCTCCAAAAAGTCTTGGACAATCATTCCAAGGTGTTTGAAACTCCCAAAGGACTCCCACCTATTCGTGATCATGATCATGCTATTCATTTTCTTCAAGGAAGTGTTCCTCCAAACATCAGTCCTTACAGATATCCTTATTTCCAAAAGAGAAAAATTGAACGTATGATTATAGAAATGTTAGAGGCTGGTATAATTCAACCTAGTGAAAGTTCTTTCTTTGCTCCAATAGTATTGGTGCACAAGAAGGATGGATCATGGTGCATATGTACGGATTACAGGGAGCTCAATAAGCTCACTATTAAAGATAAATTTCCCATTCCTATGATTGATGAATTCTTGGATAAATTACATGGAGCAATTTATTTTATCAAGTTGGATCTTCGTTCAAGATATCATCAAATTAGAATGAAAACTTAAGATATTCTGAAAGAACATTTAAAAATCATGAGGGTCATTATGAATTTTTGGTCATGCCTTTTTGCCTTACCAATTCACCTTGTACATTTAAAGGGTTGATGAATTCCATTTTCAAACCCTTCCTTAGAAAATTTGTGCTAGTATTTTTTCATGGTATACTAATCTACAATGGGGCTTAGAAGGATCATGTTCAACATGTTGAAAGGGTGCTCAAACTATTGGAGTAGAAACAATTATATGCAAAAACATCCAAATATTTCTTTGGAGTACAAGAGGTGGAATATCTGGGTCATATTGTATCTCACGAGGGTGTTAAGGTAGACCCTAATAAAATTAAATCCATTAAGGAATGGAAAGTCCCCACAACCATAAAGTAGTTGCACGGATTTCTTTGGTTAACATGGTATTATCACAAGTCTGTTAAGAATTATGGGAGAATAGCAACACCTCTAACAAAATTATTAAAGAGAGATGAATTTTCATGGACTCCTGAAGCAACTAATGCCTTTGAGCATATTAAAGAAGCAATCTGCCTAGCATGAGTCTTAGCTATGGAAGACTTCACAAAAACATTTATTGTGGAATCTGATGCCTCAGGAAATGGAATTGGTGTTGTTTTAATGCAAGAAGGAAGACCCATTGCTTTTGAAAGTCTTCCAATCAAAGGAAAGTATTTACAAAAGGATATTTATGAGAAGGAAATGTTGGCAATACTACATGCCCTAAAGAAATGGCGACCTTACCTAATGGGAAGACACTTCAAGGTAAAAAATGATCATGATAGTCTTAAACACTTTTTGGAACAAAGACTATCTTCAGAAGAGAAGCAAAAATGGGTCACAAAGATGTTGGATTATGACTTTGAAATCATCTACAAAAAATGGAAGCTAAATGTTGTTGCAGATTCACTCTCAAGAAAGGATGAAGAGGTGGAAGCATTGCTTTGTGACATTTCTATTATCCAACCAGATTGGATAATCGAAGCAAGGGATGAATGGAAGAAGGACGAAGAAGTGTGGACACTCATTGAAAATTTGTAGCAAGATCCTAGTAAATTTGATACATTTAGTTGGAAAAATGATTCCTTATGGTACAAATATTGCTTATATATTTTCAAGAATTCCCAACTAAAACAAATGATTCTTTTGGAATTGCACACTTCCCCTTTAGGAGGACACTCGGGATTTTTAAAAACTTACCACAGAGTGAAGAAATATTTTTTTTGGGATGTAATTAAATTTGATATTCAAAATTTTGTGGTGGAATGCTTGGTTTTCCAGCAAAATAAAGTTGAGAAAATTAAGACCCCGAGTCTTCTACAACCTTTATCCATTCCAAGTCAACATTGGGATAATATTTCAATGGATTTTATCACAAGTTTACCTAAGTCTGAAGGAAAGAGTGTCATCATGGTGGTAGTTGATAGACTTACCAAGTAAGCACACTTTTGTGCATTATCTCATCCATTTAAATCAAGTACATTTTCTACTGCATTTATGGAAACAATTCAAAAGCTACATGGAAACCCAAAGATTATTGTAAGTGACAGAGATCCCATTTTTACAAGAAATTTTTGGACAGAATTATTTTCTTGTTTGGGTACTCAACTAGCTCATAGCTCATCTTATCATCCTCAATCCGATGGTCAAACTGAGATAGTGAATAAATGTTTGGAAGGATATCTTCGTTGTTTTCTATATGATAAGCAAGCACAATGGGTCAAGTGGTTACCTCTTGCTGAATGGTGGTATAACACTTCCTTCCATACTACAGCAAAAATGACCCCATTTAGGGCACTTTATGGATATCATCCACTGTCCATCACATCTTATTTAAGGGAAAAGTATAGGGTTCAATCAGTGGAAGATCACATCGAGCATCAACAAGAAGTTCTCCAACTCTGAAGGGATAACCTAAATTTGGCATAAAATCGAATGCAACAATAGGCAGATCAACATCATAGTTAGAGAAGTTTTGATGTAGGATACTGGGTATTTTTACGGATACAACCATACAAAAAAATGTCCCTCAAGCAAGCTAATAAGGATAATAAATTATCGCCAAAGTACTATGGTCCTTACAAGGTGTTGCAAAAGATTGGTACTATGAAATACAAATTGGAGCTTCCTGCTTGTTCGCAAGTGCATCCAGTTTTCCATGTTTCATGCTTAAAGAAGATTATAGGGGACAAAATTCCAGTTCAAACAATATTTCCAGAACTTGATGAGGAAGGAAAAACCATATTGGAACATGAAGCAGTCACGAAAACAAGAACTCAATAGCTATGAAATTGATCAATTTCAAAGTATCTCATTAAATGGAAGAACTTACCCACTGAAGATTCTAGATGGGAGGATGAGAATTTTATACAGAAGCACCCAGAGCTACTCAAGCATTGAGGAAAACACTTTTTTGAAGGAGAGGAGCATGTTAGGTCCCTATATTACTAGTATAGTCCCTTATTGTTGTTAGTGTAACCCCCTTATTTTTATTTTTGTACCCCTGTAACCCCCATAATTTTTTTTTCTAAATAAGAATAAATCTATTAATGAAGCATATGGTACAAAGTGAGATTACAATCATGAGTAGTTAAATATCAGGGAGCCGGAAATGATGAACCATCAACCTCGGTCCCGAAGAGAAACCATGTAGAGAGCCACAAGATGACAAGAGAGGATCACAGATGACAAAAGGAGACAGAGTGCTAGACAAAGGATTCTACCCAGAATGGGACAAAACTTTTAAATGAAATTTTTTCCCTTTTTTCTTACTAACATTGACCAAGCCGTTGTGGGGCGGATGGGAAGGAACCACTTGCAGAATATTCTGCATTGAAGGTGGAGTTTCCTTATCTGAATCGGATGAGGAAGACTCATGTGTGAATTTCCATGAAATTGGAGGTGCAGAGGGCACTTCCGGACTAGCTGAAGGCGAGTCCTATGTTTGCTCAAGTTACTCCCCTTCTGCTTCAAATTATTCTTCATCGGAGCTGAAGGAGTCTATGTCATCCATGAACCCCCATATTATTATTATTTTTCCCTTACATTATTATTGTTAGGTAGGCTAGGATTACATTATGGCCCCATGGACTCCAATATATAGAAAGGAGGTTTTTTCATTTGTATCATCCAGGAATTGTTCATTTATGTAATGTATTGGAGGTTTCCCCCTCAAAGTGGCTTATTTATAAGGCGTCAATCTCTCTTTTCTTCTATTTTTTGAGTTGGTTTCATAATAGCCAGGTGTCAGGATAAGAGTGAAGGGGAGAATGAAGGAAGAGCTGGCGGGAAAAGGTGAGGGGGTTGGTGTATTCCAGAGGGAAGTCATAGCGATAAGTGGTTTACGAGGGGGGTGCGAAATGCTTAGGGACTTACACATAGGGGTAGGACTAGTGAGGAGGAAATCTCTTTTCAGACAGCCACACACCCCCCCCCCGCCTCCCCACTGATAAAGGTAGTATGGATGGGGGGGTGCGAAAAGCACTGTTGACTGTTGATCTGGCAATGAGTTCATCAACCCGTTGGTTGGAGAATGTACTTTAATATATATATGACAGATTCATTTTGTTGCTTTTCAAACATTTTCATATGGGCAGAAAACTTAGGCTAACATAAATAATGCCTCATGACTTAGGATAAAAACATTTTATGAGCCTAAACTTAGGATAAAGGCCATATAATGTAAAATTAACCTCATTTCACCCCTTTGAACCTTTTTAACTCAAATTTCTCCTAATCCTAATATTAAATCTCACCAATCAAGGGTGCATTTATATGTGAAAACCCTATTTTATTTTGTTTTAGGGGAGAAACACCTAATCTACTCATCTATCATTTTTTTGCATTGATTCAGCTTAAACAATTGAATCAACTTATTCATCTACCTAACTAACATAAGCCAAGATTACACAGTTTGGCTAAATTATGCACTAATATAATTAACAGAAATTGAAAATTGTTTGTTCATGATTACACTGTATGATCTAAACAACGACTCAGGGTTGTGGCATTTTAAACAAGCTGCACAAAACATTCTATTTCTTCCTAAAGAATCAAACTCTCTATAAAGTAGTGGCATTTAAATTTGCATCACTTTCAGTTCTATTTTTTTTCATGGGGTTCTTTCATCTTTACTTTTATTCTTTCTTTATTTTTTCTTTTTTTCTTTTCTTTTGTTTTTCTTTATTCTATTTTTTCTTTTCAAATACCCTCATTTCATTTTTTTTATTTTTATTTATATTTTTTTTGGAAATAATTGGCAACATGTAATATTATTTACAATTTCACATGACTGAGATAGAATATTCAATCACCTTGTCATCCTATAAATTATATGGCCTCCACATTAGCTCCAGCTAGGGATGGTACTCTCCCTGTGAGGTGCCAAGAACCTTTGACCATTAGCCTTAAATGTTCTTCTTTCAACACTTTTCTACATCTAATTTCTTTTGTGTTGTTGTAGTAACTATGGTGGCACATTAATCGGGAGCTTAGGGCCTTCTCTACGGGCTTCCAATTATTGTAAAAGGTCACCCAATCAAAAAAATTAAGACACTGATTTATACAATGAGTTTATCAAGAAACACTTCTATTCCTGTGGAAAATAATGTTTCATCACCTTGCCATTCACAGGTCCACCAGGTAACAATGTTCCATCCAATTATTTGAGGAAAAATGCATTATGATCCCTGTAGGCATGAATGATATAAATTCCTATCCATAGGTTTTCAAACTTAGATTGCTTACCCTTCTCTTCTCTTCTTCGATCCCATTTTAAAACATTGTCCCCTAACTAAAAATCATCAACCTTGGTCCTTCTATCATAAATTTTCTTGACATTTTCCTGTATGACTTGTGTAAATTTGTACACTTCTTCTCAATATTTCTACAACTGTATGGTATAAGTTATCCTTCTCTAAATATAATTGGATTCCACCTGCAACTCTTTCATTCTTTTCCTAATTGGGACACCTAAAGAGGTTAGAAAGACAACATCCATTCCATAAAATAATTGGTATGGGGACATGAAAATTGATTTCTTGGTGGTGATTTTGTCAGCCCATAGTGCATTTACCAACTTATTGTGCCATGACTTCTTGTTGTCTTCCAGTAGTTTTTTAACGATATTGACTAAAATCTTATTTGAGGATTTAGCTAGCGCATTCCCCTCAGGGTAATAAGAAGTTGAATTTCATAGAGTGATATGATACTTGCTACAGAAATCCACCATTTTATTTGAATTAAAAGCTATTGCATTGTCTATGATAAGTTTCCTGGGACATCCAAATCTTGACAGTATATTGGCTTCTAAAATTTTTATGATCACAACATTTGTTTCTTGTCTTGAGGGTATGGCTTCAATCCATTTTCTGAAATATTCAGTGGATATAAGGATCCATTTGTTTTGGGTTGAGGATGGTGGATGAATTTCTCAAATGAAATCCAAACCCCATTGTTGGAAAATAATTTTAACATATATGGGTTTCAAGCGTAAAGGAAGTATTTTCCTCTTGCCTTACAAAATTTGGCACTTGAGACAGGAAGTAACTTTTTTATGGACATCAGCAAAGAGTGTTATAGATGCAAAACTGACTCTTAGATTCTTAGGATCTTATTGGCAGTGGTTTTCCAATACAAATGTCCACCATAGTCTCCTTCATGGAATTCCTGCATGATTTTGTCTACCTCATCCGTCAATAAAAATTTTAGTATAATTCCACCATTATCTTTCCAATACAAATGCTTGTCTAAGATACAAAATTTCATAGCCTTTAAATTGAGAAATACAAATTTCATTTTGGTTAAACCAGGAAGAGATTGTAAATTTAATAATACAAAAATGAGGCTTGCATACCAGGGAGAGGTTGTAAAAGCCTCATCTATTTGTGGAGTCGCCTGCTCTTCTTAGTCATATAATGAAACTAGAAAATTAATATCCAAAGCATGAAAATTAGACTCAACCATTAAATTAGCTAATCCCTGACCTTTAATTAGCTTGGTGGGTTTAATTTCAATATCATATTAAAAAATAATGGCAATCCACTTACCTCTCTTCCCATCAGGTCCATTTTGAGTCATGTTATCTTTTACCATGGAGTTTGGAACAAAAGACATATGGTGAGAATGACAAATATATACTACGAAATCCTTAATTTCTTTTATTAGAGAAAATGACTACTTTTTTGTTAAACACACGCATGGTGGATGAGCAAGTAAACACACACATATGAAAGATAGGCGTGAGATCTATATATTATTCACCATAGATGTCTATTTATATTATATTGGTGTGACCCTTGGAGTCATCTTCCAAGGTCACTTGGACTCCTTTGTGACTGTTCGCCTTCCACACCTACCCATAGAGGATTAGCTGTCCAACATTCCCCCCCTTAATCCGAAGGGGTATGTGTGAGTCCAAGAAGAGAGTTGTAATACAGATCTGCAAAGTATGCATGGCATCACTTAGGCTAAATCAGCTCTCTGAAATGTTGGCATAAAGAGGTGGTTTAAGGATGACCACCAACACTAGAACGCAACGCTTATTGCAGTTCCCGAAACTCTTCCAAATCTGGCAAGAAGCTGATTGCTTTTGCTAGAGGAAGTGTCCCTCATATTTTAAGAGGGAGACCTTCAACATAAAAGAAGGGAAGTCTACAACCTGTGATAGTTTAAGGATGACCACCAACACTGAAATTCTTGATGCATCTCCTGGAACTCTTCCAAAGCTAGCAAGAAGCTGAAGTCTTCTGCTAGAGGAAGTGTTCTGAAAGAGGAAGAATATCAACCTCACATAGATCGTTTAAGGCTGTCCACCAACAAAAGGCATGCTCATGGGCATCTGTCTCTGGCTATAACTCTGAATATGGAATGAGAGATTGTGGATCAGGCTCGCTTGAATTGTTGTGTCTCTCACTACAACTCTAAATCTGGAATGAGAGATTGTGGCTCAGGCTCACTTGAACTGCTATGTCTCTGGCTACAACTCTGAATCTGGAATGACAGGCTGTGGCTCAGGCTTGCTTGATGTGGATTTGAAGCTTGCCAGGTGACCACCCATTTTTCCACAGCACTTATGGGAGTCCTGAGTGAGATGATGGCGAAAAATCCGTACAGAAGGTTGTTCAATATTCACGAAAAAGTTTTGACATGTAACAAACATCTTCTTGGAAACCGTGCCCATTTCCAAGAATCGATCCATCCAAGGAGAATCTGTGTTCTTGCAGGAGGCTTGTTTCTGAAGCATCTGTGTGAAGAGTGGGTGTGCCGACCATAGTGCTTGCATGGGTGAAGATCAAAACAATGATATTTCATATGGCCAACTCGATCACAGTGTTGGCATTTTTTAATTTGTTGTTGCTGCTTTGGAAGAGGAGCAGGATTTGGAACAGATGAAGGTGAATTGTCATGAAGAAATCCGGCACTATGAAATTTTATGGGCTTGGAGTAGTCTAGAATATGAAAGGACAACTCCTTGTCATATCCAAGACCTATTTTGTGCTTGTTGTAATGGATAAGCTCTTCCAGGAGTATGATGATCGCGGATTGGGACGCGAAATTTGGGTGTTTATACATTCAAATCTGCTCCTGAAATGGGTACTGAATGTGGACCAATCTCAACTTTATATCTTAGTGTTGATGGGAGTCCCTCTCAATTTTCTGAATAAAAACAGGTTTATAATGATGACTCTTTTGCTGAAGTTCATCTTGTTGGAGCTAAGACTCCAACTGCAAAAACTCAATCTTGTCTTGTGCATCTTGCAAGCAAGTTTGAATATTAAAAAGAGTGTTCTTGCTCATTTTTACCATATCATGAATAGTGGAATGAATGAGGTTATGCAACAACACTAATGCATCATCGATTTTAGCCATTTTTCTCAACAACTGAAAGTTACACTTCAAACAGTGATTGCAACTGTGAACTAAGAAGAAATACCCACTCACAATGTTAGTGCAATTAGACTATACAACATGTTGCAATTGTCTTCAAAAAAAATGATGGATCTCGAATTTAGTTATGTTTGGTTTCATGTAAAGCTTTCGAACAACACCAATATATAGGCAATGAAAACTTGTTATGATACCAAGCTATCTCTCAACACTTCTTATGACATTAGATATTAACTATACATGCTTAAAATTCTCCAACATATAAACTCTTCAACATATAACATTTCATATGTATGAACTTCATGCTACAACCCTTTCAATCACTTTTCTCCGTTTAAAAAAATATATATGGCCATTCACCTTCGATATTTTACCACACCATAACATCGTATTCCAAAACTCAATGCACACACGATTTTTGTCTTCGCAAACGGTCTTCAAAACAGGTAAACGTACCTTATTGGATATATTTTCCAATGCTCCTTTCAGTTGACTGTGGTAGCACAAATAACTCATCCGGTCAACAAGTTTGGCACCTTCAGGGTTGGTGGCAAGGTAGCGGTTTGAACCCTAAACCTCTTCTACTCTGTATAAGGTCTTTGGCCCTTATTCTGCACGCACTCTCATCAAGTCAGCCATGTAAATTTCATCACCCTTTCTCGTATGAAAATAAAAAAATTACAGGCCCTCGAATCTCTCGTTGTCCTTTTGGTTTTTCTTGAAATAAAATAGGCACAGTCAAATGCTTCAATCCCGCCACTGTATAGTTTCGTCTAATGCAGAGCCGAAACCCTCTATGTACTGCACATAAAATACTACAACAGGGATACCAGGTGGAAGCTTTTAGCCAGAGCCCATTTCACTAATGGGTTGTAAGGTTGATAAAATCCTCTATTTCTATCAATAATGGGTCAATTAATTCTGTGAAGGCTTTCAAGCCCATTTGAGAATTCAGATCGCTTTACACCAATTTACTAACGATTTTCACTGTGCACAAGTCTGGTGGGCACAAATCTTACAAATTGCAAGTATTTTATTTGTATTAGAGTTAAGGATTAGGGATTGATGGAAAACTAGATGAAAGGAAAAACATAGCCTGTAGATTGGTCTTATGCACCAAGGCAGTCTCATGAGGCAGTGGGAGTGGGGAGAGCAGAGGGAAGAGGTAGTGCGTGGGATGTGGAATGAGTGTGTGAGCGGGGAACCAATGGTGTTGTGAGGGAGGCTGGCAGGACTGTGTAGGCAGAGGCGAGGGGGTGGTATTAATCCGATTCTGAGGGAGGTGTGCCGAGGGAGGTCCTCCTTCAGCTCGAGCGAGCCAATGCCTTTTGATATAGATTGTATGATATCAAGAAAATCCTTGGTATGATAATACAAACCAAAAAAAATGATCAAGGGAATGAGAACCTTACTCGGTATGTTGATACAAACTGTTTTATCATCATCTAACCAACATTAACTGCTTCTTTGTTCTTCCAATCCACATGCACAACTAATAATAAGTTGTCTGCCGACCGGCTGACTAATTAAACAAGCGATTGCCCAAGGCGCTCACTATTCTAGAAGGAGGAAGAGCCCACGAAGGGTTCACCATGGTGGACAGAGGCTGCAGGAATGGTGTTGGAGGGCTGAGCAACAACACGGGGGAGAGGAGGTGTTGAGGCCACAAGTAATGTGCAAAGAGGGAGAAATGGGAGCCAGTGTGGAGGGAGATGAAGCGATGAAGTATGGAGGTTTGAGGGCACCTTCTATATAATGTGGAAATTCATGTTCAATGCATTGATGAAGTCATTGTAACCTATTTTCAACTTCGACTTGTAGGAATTCCAAAACAAATTTTTTTCATTGAACAAGATCAACGTCATGATCGTCGAACAGGGTTAAATAATAGTCATACAGGGTGTATCCATATGAAAAACCAAGGTGTGGAGTGGTATTTCTGTATGCCGAGGAGGGGCAATGCAGGTGTGGAGTGTAGAGAGGAGTCTAGGAGTGCGTGTAGGAGGAGTAGTGACTGCGTGTGTAGTGGAGGACGGGCACCGATTGATGGAGTACTAGCTCTGTGGGAGCTCGACAGTGTTGAAGGGAACACGATTTCTTCAATAGTCAACACACCTTAGGAATTTAATGCATCAATCTCCACATCAATTCTTCAACAAATTCAAACTTTTCAACCACCATATTGCAATGCAATTCCTAAACACAATAACAATACGACTAGAATTAATGTCTCTTCAAGACTTGACACAAAATACATGAACAAGATTCTACTCCCTCCACTGCATACGAACTACAGAGACGAAATATGGAAGATAATGCAGGATATAAGAATGAAGGAGCATAATGAGAGAAAGCCAAAATAGATGCGGAAGTCTTTGGTGGGGCCTCACCGCCTCAAAGATGACGGATAGTCGGGAGGAGGAGCATTAAGACAACAAGTACATTTTGGTAGAAAGACCAACGCTATTCGAGGCAAGAGAGAGAGAAACCTAACATCTCCTTTAGACACTCATCATGGCTGCGATACCATGTTGAAACATGGTGGATGAGCAAATGTTCCTGGGAAAGATAGGCATGAGATCTTTATATTATTCACCATAGATGTCTATTTATATTACATTGGTGTGACCCTTGGATTCATCTTCCAAGGTCACTTGGACTCCTTTATTGTTGTTCCTCCCTTCCACCACCAGAACCCCATCCTTGTCCAACATTTTCCATTATATTTTATTTGAGGGAAACATCTCTTAGAGCCTTGCTAAAGAAAGAAATAGGTTGCTCATGTCTTTGATTGTTTTTCTGCAAGAGGACCGTTGCAACAATGTGTTCATAGGAAAATGAAAATATTATGAAATCTTTTGTGAAGTCAGGGCTTATTAACATATGTGATTTTGTAAGGGCTTGTTTAACTTGGTCAAATGATTGTTTAGCCTCAATACTCCATTTTACTTCTGTGTCTTTTCTTTACATGTTTGTTATGTTCCTCAAGAGTTCTTCCAAGTTTGGGATAAATCTTCTTAAAAAGTTTATTTTACCAACAAATTATTGAAGATATTTGACATTCCTAGGATGAATTATCTTCAAAATGGCTTCGATCCTGCTAGGATCGATCCTGATTCCCTGTTTGGAAATTATATGACCTAGAATTTTGCCTTCCTCTAGGCCAAATAGTTCGCTCTTGAGATTAAGGGAAATTCCAAACTTCCTACACTTATCAAACACTCTCCTCAAATGTAGCTTATTCTCTTCATATGTTTTTAAGAAAACAGTAATGCCATCAAGATATATGACCATGAATCTACCAATTTCATCAACAAAATCAATGTCCATTACTCTCTGAAATGTGGCTCCAAAATTAATTAATCCAAAAGGCATATTCACATACATGAAGGTACCCCATGGAGTAGTAAATGTTGTCTTATCATGGTCATCAGGGTTGACTAAAACCTGGTTATAACCAGAGAGACCATATAAAAGAGAAATCTTATTGGAGCCAACTACCTTTTGCAAAATATGTTCCATCTTAGGTAAGGGTTAATTGTCTTTCAATGAGACTTTATTAAGAGATTCCTTGAAATCTACAGAAAGTATGATTTCGCCTGTCTTCTTCGTGGTTGGAACTAGATTGTATACCTATTTAGAGTACCTCAAAGGTACTATAATCTTAGCACCATGCATTTTTTTAACCTCTTTTTCAATTAAAGACATCAACATTGGGTTTACCCTTCTAAGTTTTTGTTTGAAAGGTTTATAATATTCTTTAATAAGAATCATACGTTGTATGATTCTGGTGTCATAAGATTTTAAGTCTTCATAACTCTAGGAAAAAAAATATTTAAATTATTTGAACAAACTGATGTATTTATTATTTTCAGCAGAGGGTAATGATTTACACAGTTTTACCATATTTGGGTCTTGTTCATTTCCTATGTTGCATTCTGCCACTTTAGCTCTTGTGGGTTCAATTTTGGTTTTCTTGGCTACATAGTTAAATTCAAACAATTCTTCCAAGGGAACTAACCCTCTGGGTAAAGGATTATCTTTCAATTGAAGTATTTATAGTTCCTCTGTTTTTTTATCTCTCTCTGATAATTCTACTTTATTTTCATATTTATTTACATGGTTTTCTAACTAATTTTTTAAATCAAACTTTACATCTACATCATTTTACGACTCACACTCTACATCAATGTTGGCTTCTTCAAACTCATCCTTGGAATGCAATTATTTTTTAATTTGTTGATCATTCCCCAAAACTTACGAATATCTAACATTGTCTGGGACTATTGGCCTATGCTTTACCTCCACCGTGTCTTGATGAATGGGACAGAAAGGAATTTTGTAGCTATTGGCAGAAGTGGCCAGGCCATCATTTAGAACATTGTGATTTCTAGAGTTACTGATAAATCATATTCTTGAAAACATTCCAAAAATTCTAGGACATCATTTCTGTAGGCTCTTAATCTAGGGTGTTTGGCATAATATTATCCCTTGATTTTTTTTATTATTATTTGAGAATATCAATGAATGGAAATTCTTTTAGCAGCAAGTTTTTTCAACAATTGCAACCCTAGTATCAATGCTTCATATTCAACAATGTTATTTGTACACTGAAAATTTAGCCTATATGAATGTCCCTTTGCATGGTTAGTTCTGAGTTTAAAACCCATATTCCTCTCCCTAATCCCTCTTTACTAACATCTCCATCAAATTACATATTCTAAAGAGGTTTAGCTTGTGCATCATGTTCCACTATTGTTGTTTTGTTTTCTTCGATTTCACAGATATCAGTTGCTAAGTTGGATATGTGTTTTTCCATATCCCCATCATTATATAGAATGAATGATTCAAGGTCTGAGTGGACATAGTATAAAGGATAATTATGGGGTTTCTCTTGCCTACTGACCATGAAATTTCATTAGTGTCTCACTATATAACCTCCTTTGTTGACCAAACACCAGGATGGTAGCAAAGTTCATGCCCATCTGTAGGGTTCCTTGCAACTTAGCTCCCCATGAGAGAGACAATAACATGCCATACTTAGGGGGGTATATCTACAACAACTATGTCCATCACCAGACTCTTAGCTGGAATTTATGCCAAAGTAACACACAAAACCTTAATGAGACCTAAGCACTTCACTTTTCTTGAATCAAAAGAGTATAAATCTTTGTACGGTTTTGTGATGTCAAGTCCTAGTTTTTCCAAGACAGCCTTAGGCATAAAGTTATGTGAGGCTTCTGAATGTAGAATGGCATTATGCAAAATTTTGTCATGAATGTTTAGGCTAATATAGAATGGAGCTACACCTCCTTATTGAGGTTTTCCATCCACTTCAGGTACAAACAAAAGTTCAGGTTGGTCATCATTCAAATTTATTGTATCTGTCCCTTCCCCTATGTTCGGAGCTTTCATTACTTGGGACCCATACATGTTCTTTAGGATCTATTGATGGAATGGGTATCTTAAGCTTTGATAACTCATTTTCAATATTGAAGGATGTATGGGCTTTATTCATGTTTAGGAAATCTGGTTTTTCAGCAATATATTTTTTGGTGTTTTCTTTTGGCTTGCTAGTGGTTGGAACATCAGTCTGAGTTGTTTTTGAGGCATTATTAAATGTATTTTTAATTGGATTGTCTGGAGTATTTTTAGGAAGAATCTCAATAATTTTCTTTGCAAGAGTGTATGTTGTCTTCTTACCTTTAGTTTCAACAACTTTCTTGATAGGGCTATCTGCGGTTTTCCTAGTTCAAAGGTATACTACTTGTGAACTTCCACGATAGAATTTTTAAAACTTTTTTTATAGCATCTAATTCTTTAGAATTAACTTCTATTTGTGAAAGCATAAAAATTATTGTTCTTCTTGAGTACGAAACACATAATCATCATCATTTATCCCCATTAAGTTTATTTGAGTTTCATCTAGGTATTCAACTATTTTTCCCTCCTCGTCAACATAGTTTTATTGAAAAGGAGGCATAACCTGCTGTTATGGTCCCTTTTTTTCTTTTTGTGTAATTTGTGGTGGGTTCCTCCTAAAATTAGGATTTCTAATTTGAGGACTGGGGTTATTTTCTCTTGGAGGGATCTTATCTGTAATGTTGATTCTCTCCATCATTCTTTCCATTGTTCTAACTAGGGAATATATCTTAGCATTAGAGGTAGATGTTGATAGTTCTTCTTTGATTGTCACTCTCCTCTCAATCCTAAGTCTAGCTCTCTTGGATATCAAATTTTCCTATACATTTACAACATATCTCTGCATCTCTTCTAAGGTTACAATATTTCTTTCTCTTAATTGGTAAGACATATCAGCATCTAAACCATCTGGGAATTTAATTACAGCTAAACCTTGAGGTGGCTTAATGTTTGCTGGAATTGCATTGTAAACATTGTTAAATATGGTGTAGTAATCCTACATACTCTATAGGGGCCCTTCTAATGTTCTCATATTCTTATAGGATATGAATATGGTTTTTATTTATCTCCCATCTATTGAGGAATGACTGGTGAAAATACCTGAGATCATTAAGACTGGCTGGTGCTAATGCCCTGAACCATTTTCTAACTTCCCCAGTTAGACTTTGAGAAAACAACCTCATTTTGAAATCTTCCTCATCAACTTCTTGAAGATCAGAAAAATCAATCATTTTTTCAACATATTGTTGAGCAATGATGGGTCCAATACCATCAAACTAAGGGATTTTGTTTTGGTATTCATGGGGCATATTGTGCAAAGGTGCAACCAAAACCAAGGGAGCATATCTTTCTTCCATGATTGGGATTTGTGGATGAACGGTAGATGAGGGTATGAGTGGTGTAGGTGTAGTAATTCCTACTATAGGTTGAAGCACTGTTTGAGATGATATTTGAGAAGTAGTGGAGATTATGGAGGAAGTAGGGCTAGTTGATGTAGGATGAAATGACTAAAAAGAAGCAGAAGATGCTGCTATTGTTAATGCAAAGAGTTCAACAGATTGTTGAACATAAGCTTCGTGCACAACTTGACCAAAGTATGATCCTAAATTTTTTAATTTGTCAAAGCTTTGGAGAATTTGCAGATCACATTTGGTTCAATAGTTTATCTTTCAGATGTAAAGGGTTGTAGATCTGATTGATCAAACACAATTTCTTCAACAAAACTCTCTAACTTAGTTCTAAATAGACTATGTTCGAATGGTATGTCAAAATCAATAGCTTCTAAAGTGAAAAAAAACTCTCAGGAAGAGAGTTTTCTTTGGGTGGGGGACCACTGCTTCCCTGAATTTCAGCTAAACTCCTTTCTCTAATCTGTTTTTTAGGGTCATCTACAATTTTAGCGAGTTCTAGATTAGGATGAGATCTAGTGTAGATTCTTTTGGGAGCCAGAACTAAAAAAAAAATAAACACAAAAACATTATTATTTACAAAAGTGCACAACCTATGAACATTTATTTCTGAAAGTTAAAACATTAGCTTTCCTAAAATAAATTTCTTTAACTGGGAAAAAATAATTTGTAGAAAGTTAGAAATGTGTTCTCTCCAGTGGAGTCGTCACTATGTTATGACTCTGTAATTTCCAAGGTTGTGGAATAAACCATAGAGGTAACCATCAAACCACTTTGGAGTTTATGACCTATCATTCCTAAACTCAGATAGGGATCTCTCTGTCAGATTTAACTTTGTTTTATTTATGATATTAGGATATCTATTAATGCTCAATTGTTTGTTTGATTTTGTGAGATTTTTTTTAATTGGTTTGGTTAATTAAATGCCTAAGCTTTCATTTAGCTATGGAATCTGCAACTTACATGGATCTGTCTCAGATTTTCAAAGGGTTTTCAGAGGGAAAGGTAGATGAAGTAACTTGATCTTTAAGATTTCAATGAAGTGTACTAGAAGAGGAATAGATTCAATTAAGAAAAAGAGTAGTTAAGAATTATTTAACTTATATATGATGAAAACATTTAAACTATCTACAGCCAGAATCAGGGTGTATCTTTCAACAAATTTTGTTCATCAACTTTCTGTAAAATAATTCAGATTTAAGAAAACATAAGTACGGAAACAAAGAAATAAACACATAAACAGTGAGAAGCACTTCACCAAATAGTCCAACACATGAATCCTATGAAATAGTCCTTTTATTACTGATCAATATATCAAATGGAAATGTACAATATCTTTTGGAATGCAAAAATCAACCGTCAATAATTCGTAATCTGAAGTAGTTATACAATTATTTACGAAAATTTTTGTCATAACTAATTAGGATATATTTTAGGAAAATCTAAAACAAATTACATCTCTTATTACAAAATAATAGGGCAAGTTGGAACTCTTCAAAATTTGGCCCTGATTTGAAGGAATTTGTTGTTGATTGATCACTTTGATCCTTGTTGCGTTGTTGATCCTTTAACTGAAGATAGAGTTACTCACTTAATCCATTAACTAACATAACTTGTCCCACCTTTCTTCATTCAAAATAGAAAACTTAGTCAGCCTCTTGTAGACCTCATCTACTCCAATGTACTTGGAAAATGTAGGCTTGATAAAAAAAATATGATTTACCTCGTGCTAGATGGTTAAATCATTCTCCAATGCCTCAAAAAAGGATTTTCCTGCTATGCTTCCCATTATACCTACAAACTTGGAGTTTTCCTTAGCCACATCTTTCAATTTCTTGTTGTATTCCTCCATAGTGATCAATTTATCAATTATCACAAATAAACTGGGCAATCCCTTTTTGTTCAACACTTCAAACATGTTGAAAAACCAATTAACACCAATTTCAATCCCCTGATATTTTTATTCCAGCTGAAGGACAAGGTTATTTTTGGTCAAAATCTTCTTGACTTCAAGTATTTTTTTTGTTCTATATTTAACTCCCATTTCCTCCAGCTCATATTTATTCTTAGAATTCAGAAATATGAAAATATTAGTGGCTTCATTGGGCTTACCCTCCAGATTTTCTTTGATGTGTTGAATGGTTGCTGCAACTTTCTCTATCAACTCCTTTTGTTCAAAAATGATTTCTATGGAAGGCCAAATTTCAGTCATTGAGTTAAGGATGTCTATCCATATGTTCTCTTTTTCTTGGGCCAAGGTCTAGCCCATGCTTGTCTCTTTTCCCAATTGTTGTATCCTTTCCATTAATCTTTGGGATATTTGTGCCTCAGTCGTGTATGAGGCCTCACTTCTATTCTTCTGCTCTTGTAAGGCCTTTATCTGTCCTTGCGGCTTCTTGATTTCTTCATTTTTTTTTTGACATATCTTCCATTGATTTTGTAAGTTTTCTTGCAGCATCGATGGGTACGGTTGGAGGTGTTGTTGATGTAGAAGTACCTAAAGTTGGTATTGTTGTGATAGGCACTGCATCCAAAGGAACCATGGCCAATTGTGCATTTTTTTCCTTTTCCTTGATTAATTTATCCATCTTTGTCTCCATATTTCTGATTTGTGCATTCTGGTCCATGATCAACTTGAGCATGTCTTACTTATGGTTCTCTTACTCTCCTATTTCTTTTGTTCGTGGGTCCTCGGTTTCTAGCATATTTAGCTACTTTCCAAGTGCTACAATATCAACATTTTTCTTATTAATCAACTCTTTAGCTGCTTTTCCATTCTCTGGATTATACCCCGTCTTTATGACCAAATCTTCTAATGACTTGATTCTGGTGTCATTTTCTAGAGATGAAGTCCTTTCAATGTTTAATTGATATTGAACATTAGTAAGATACACCTGCAACTTTGAAGCATTCATAGAAGTGTTAGTCAAAGATGGAAAAATCATCTCTCCTGTTTGCGTATGCATCTCCATATGATTGATGGGATGAATGTCCTTTATGTCAAATTCAAAGGAAGTCTTCTTGTAGTCAGTAGTTGTCGGTGGATGTAGAATCTGAGCTTGTAAGAATTCCATTTTCATTATTCCCTTCTCAGTATCAAAGGTTGATAGAAGCCTACTTTGAGCAATCACAATTTGTTTCCAGAATTGAGTGTAGGTGTTGCCTTTAAGGATCTCATTCTTGAGCTTTATCTCTTTGTATTTGTAAAAAATATTTTTCTCTTCATCTCCATGAATTAGCCCAAATGTTTGGGCTGGGTCATGATGATATTTTGACATTGATGATGCTTCTAGGGACCCTGTGAATTTTCTACCTGATTGTGCATAATAAAGTGGAACTTTGATGACTATGGTGGCTTGCTGTTCTGATTCTTCTTCCAAAACTATCTTAGGTCTCCTTTTAGTTCTCTTTCTGTAGATTATCTTGAATTCATTTGTTGAGCTCCCTGCAATTGAAGGGGATCCCTCCTCACTTTGTCTCTTTTTTATCTTCCCATGAGGAGTACGAGTCTGTATAATAGATGTGGACATGAGCTGCTCCTCTGCTCCTGTAAGGTTTTCTCTGCCCATTCCAATCGATTCATATACCTTTCAATCTCTAGCCTCTGTGTGTGCACATAAGGAGTGGTTTTCTGTTCCACCCTTAGCTTGGAGACTAGGCCAAATGGGTCATAATACCATGTGAATATCGATGTGAAATTCATTTGTTTCAACAACTTATCTGCTTCTTCACCATCTACCTTGATGTTACAAATAAAGGGACCAAACAATGTCTTTACTCTGAACTGAGACATCTTTTTGGCTAAAACAAAATGTATTTCATCTGCCTTAATCATCTTCCTTATTTATTCAAGAGAAAATAATCTCATTGGGAGGTATTTATTTAGTTTGTATGGTGGAAGCTCACAGCCATACACACTTATTTCTATGTAGCTCTGATAGAGGGACCAATCTCTTTTTTTGGCTTTCTTAGTCAGTTGCAAAATCTTCTTAATCTCATCATTGATTCTTGGCACCACAATTTTGGTCAACAAACTCATGACTGGATGAATGAACTGCTCTATGTAATATTTGAAGATGTACTCATATGAATATTTTATCACCAAAGAAGTTCAGAAAATCACAGACTGTGGGTTTCCTTCTTCATATAACTTGTGCAGTGAGCATGGAAACCTGTCTGCCTGATAATATATGAACATGTGGGCAAGAATGGAGGCATACTTGAAAATTACTTCACTTGGTAGCTTTATGAATTGTTTATGTATGCTGTTAGCAATAAATTGACTAAAATTAAACACAACAGAGGGCTTTTGATTAGTAGAGAAAATTGAAAGATAAGCTAGGACTGGCTCATCTACCCATTCATCATAATAATATCCAAACAAACATGGAAGAACATAAATAATTTTTTTGGATTGGTCAGGAAACATGGTTGTAGCATAAGGTGGATTCTTCTTGGGCAATTAGGCATTTTCAGGTAGAAAATTTTCAAAAATTTGGTCCTCCTGGAGAAATATAATTTTTGGTACAGGTCATTCAAAGCTTCTACTGAAAAAGGGGTGCTAGATTCTATCTGGGGGACCTGCATCATCTTATTTATGGTTTCAGGGGTGATGGTGGACAAAAATTCTACACTTGGGGCTACCATAACTCTCTGTTTGGGAAAATAGCAGGCATGATAGTTCCTAATGAATTCATATAATGGTGGGTTTGGGAAAAATATATAAGGGTAAATTGGACTCCTAGAGTCCAATTTCATCATTTTGGTCAACGAAATTATCTTCGAACCAAAAGTATAACTCGAAGAGATCAAATTCACATTTGGTCACTGCGATTTTATAATCCCTGTCAACAAGGGGAATATGGTGAATCTGGAATGTGGGAGGGAGCATTGGGTTGATGGGATCATCATTGTTTTTCTTATTAGGAGGCATGTTGACTATTCAAATTGTAGGAAAAGGAAAAATGGCAGTGGGAGATTACCAGTTACTTGCTGAAAATCGGCTATGGGTGGGAACAATATATTTTTCATGTGCTTGACTGGTTTATTTGTCGGTTGTGGAAGCTTACTGTATCAACACAAATTTAAAAATAATGCAAGTTTAGAAATCTATGAGCAAAGGGATTGAAAATGGTGCACGGAGGGGGTTTATGGAAATGGAACAATCCCGTTGGAGGTGCAAGGCCTTTATCGAATTCAAACGATTATCCCGCAAAACAATAAATGAGTAATTGGCTTGGTTAGGTGTCAGGATAGGACTGGAGGGGAGCACGTGGGAAGAGATGGCAAGAAAAGGTAAGGGGTTAATAGATTTCAGAGGGGGGTCAAAACTATATGTGGTTTGTGAGAAGGGGGGGGGGGTGCGAAATGTTGAGGGACTGACATATAGGTGTAGGACCGGTGGGGAGGAAACTACTTTTCGGACCGTCCCCCTCGTCAATAGAGGTAGGATGGATGTGGGGGGGGGGGGGTGCGAAAATCACTATCGGCCGTTAATATGACGATTAGTTCATCAAGCCATCAGCTGGAGGGCATACTTTAACATGTATGATGATGTCATTTGTTGTTTTTCGAACATTATCATATGGGTGGAAAACTTAGGCTAAAATAAATAATGCCTCATGACTTAGGATAAAAACATTTTATGAGCCTAAACTTAGGATAAAGGCCATATAATGTAAAATTAACCTCTTTCACCCCTTTGACCCTTTTTAACTCAACTTTCTCCTAATCCTAAGATTAAATCTAACCAATCAAGGGTGCATTTAGATGTGCAAACCCTATTTTATTTTCTTTTAGGGGAGAAACACCTAATGTACTAATCTATCATTTTTTTGCATTGATTTAGCTTAAACAATTTAATCAACTTAGTCATCTACCTAACTAACATTAGGCAAGATTACATAGTCTGGCTAACTTATGCACTAATATAATTAACAGAAATTGAAAATTGTTTGATCATGATTACACTGTATGATCTAAGCAACGACTCAGGGTTGTGGCATTTTAAACAAGTTGCACACAACATTCTATTTATTCCTAAATAATCAAACTCTCTATCAAGTAGTGGCATTTAAATTTGCATCACTTTCAGTTCTAATTTTTTTTTTTTCATGGGGTTATTTCATCTTTATTTTTATTCTTTCTCTATTTTTTCTTTTTTTATTCAATTTTTTTCTTTTCAAAAACCCTCTATTCATTTTATTTATTTATTTTTATTTTATATTTTTTTTGGAAATATTTTGCAACATGCAATATTATTTACAATTTCACATGAATTAGATAGAATATTCAATCACCTTGTGATTCTGTAAATTATAGGACCCTAATAGGCCCCATAAGAGGTAGGACCACTGGCCTTATATATATATATATTTTGATCCATTAACATTCATTTGAACCAATAAAAAGATCAATGAAATCTATGAACTAGAGTTGATTGATTTGTGCAAATTTGGTTTCAGATAGAGTATTTGTTTTCATCACCAAGGTTATGGATTGAATCATAGGAAGTGTAGTTTAATTCTGGGAACTCGTCGGACGGATTATTTTTTTTCATTATGGGTTCGATCGACATAAATATAGTTGTATTATGAGAACTCGTCGGATGGAGTATGGTTTTTATCGAAGGAATTTTGGTGTAATATAAAAACTCATCGAATGGTTATGGATTGACCATAGACCTATTAAGGTCACGAAATAACTACAATCATCACCTGTAGCCCGATGCCAAGGTTATGGTTTGGCCGAAGATTATTTTTGGATTGAAATTTTATTTGAACGTGTTGAATCTGACTTGGCACTGATCCCATAAGGTTATATTTTTTTATCGAACTATTTTTAGCTGATTTGGCACCAACCCCATTAAGGTTTCAAGTGGTGGATCAAACCGTGTTTGGATGTGCTAAAATTGGTCCCATAAGGATTGGTGGATGAAACTATTGAGTTTCACTTGGAACAAGGATGTGGTCCAAATCCTCGGTCCCATGAGGTTTTTATTGGTATCTTGGCCATGTTGAGTTTAACTTGTCACGAGGGGGTGGTATGCATCCTCGGCCCCATTGTGGTCACAACAAACATAGTATAGTGAAGTGGGTAGAATGGATTAACAAGCCATATTGTAGATCAGAGTTGTTAGAACATGTGCACTATCCATTTCTAGTCAAGATTTCGACCCTTGGCGATGAATAGGTCAAGTTTAATTTGTGTGTGTGTGTGTGTGCCCATTGGTGAGCCCTGGTATTGCACCAAGAGTGCTAAAACACCCAAGGGCTACTTAGATATAATTATCAACATGGGTTTCCTACAAACTAAGAGGTGACAATGTTATGTGCACAATAGATGGGTTCTACACATGCCATCCTCAACTAGGTCTTCCGATCAGTAGTGCTTCTAGGCCATTATTTCCATTGGATTAAAGTGAAAATAGCTAATGTAATGTAGAGAATGACTTCTAATTGATAAATAGAGAGTGCTTATCAACTTCTACCTGCAATTGAGATTGAAAGCAAACCATCAAAAAATAACAGTTAACCTAGTTGCAGAAAAGGAAACCATGCTATATTGCAATCAATCATCTAACTATACAACCACTTTTGAGTAAAGGGACTACTTTATCTCAAACACTTCACAAAATCATAAATCAAACCTCTATCAACTACTTCAACTAAGTCACACTTCCATGTAAATTGTTGTCCTATTTATGCTAATTCTTTGATTAAATAAACACTAATTCCTACTTAGTTTTTGCAGCAAGGGAAAAAGGAGGGTTGGAGTGGCTTAGGGGTCTCTTCTAGTCATGAATCCATAGGTGGGGGTAAAGTACATCCTATCCTAGGTTAAAATGTCAACAAGGATCAAAATTGGAGTGGAAATGGGTACCTACAACTATGCTACAGGAGGCTATTATAGGAAGCTCTGGAATGCTACAAGAATGAGGTCAAGAAGGTTCAAAGAGTAAATATGATGAGAGAAAGGTGTGGCAAGGTGGAAGGAAGTGGAAATAGGTGATTGAGGGGTGAACAACACCTCCATCCAAGCTCAGAGCTCTTTGAGGGCATGTTTTTCACTAGGAGGGCTGCTCATGGTGGTCATGGCCCATGATCTCATAAAATAGGGTTTTAGTGGCATAATTGAAGGTTGGGGGAAGAGTGATGGAGTCCAAGATGAGGGTGATGAGGGCATCCTTTCCTTCAAATTCAAACAATCCTGCAACCATTACATGCATCCATTCATTGATTATTGACAAATTAAAATAACTATAAGTGGAAAAGATGAGTTGAATTTAAAGATGATCTAATTGATACTAAAATTCTGATCTAACAAAGAAACTAACTTCTAAGATATAACAAGAATATGTGGAGCAAGATAAATAATCATAAAATGTTTCTAATGAATCATAAAAAAATGTTTTTGGCCTGTGGTTGGAGGTCCTTCTACTCATGATCCCATGAGAGAGATGTGGTAGAGGCTACAATCACAATTTAATATATTTTTTAACTACTAGAATGAAATAACTAAAAAAAATACTCAAACTTAAAGAGAGAATACAATTACGAAAGAGGGACTTAGCCAATGGATTTGGCCCTAACCCAAGAGCATCATCCTTCTGAAACTAACTCAGTAATGGATCAAACAACAACTTCTCATTATCATTTCATCAAATTCTAATACATCATATGATAGTAAAAAAATAATAATCCTGACCTCAAGAGTTACCTAGCTGAAAAAAAATCAAATCCTAATGAGCTCTTCTATATGTTTATTTATACAAAAGGGTAGCTACCAACAACTTCCTAGAAAATAGGAATATGGTCTCCTTGATCTCGAGAAAAGTGGAGCTTGGATCCTCATAACTACCACTTGCTTGGCTGCTTTTGCCTTTGAGCTAATAAGAGAGATATTGGTGTATCTTGGGCTGATTGAGGGAGTTAAGGAGGTGGACAATCCTCCTACAATCTCTCATTGTTGTCTACTCTGAGCCCTTCTCTGGAATTTGTATAAAAAATGGCTTCATTTCCTACAATTAAATCATATTAGGCTACATGACATGACAAACATCTTTCACCCTTATCACTAAGCATAATATAACAAAAATATAAATAAATGTGTGAGAGATATATTTAATAAGCTGAAAGATGGCATTGTAACCCCTCAAAATGTACCTATTGATGAGCCTCATCATCACCCCCATACCGAAACGATTGCTTATCCTCTGAGAAAATAAATCATCCATGCTCATCTTTCTCATGGCCCTGATGGCGTCCTTGACATCCCAAGGTACGTCAAATGGATTGCCCATAGGTGATTATAACCCTGCATTGTTTTCTACTTCAATCCAATCTTTCTTCTCTTGAGATTGTTCTCTTCCTTCATGTAGTCCTAGTATCAAAGGTGGGCCAAGTTTCAAAACTACCCATTGGATTCTCATTCTTTGCATAGCTTTTTTGTTGAAGGGTGAATTCTATAGTGCATTCTTCATCCTCTCAGGAGATCGGTATTATCTATGCTGCAAGCTAAGTGGTAAAGCATGCCATCTCCTTTGGCATGCCTACAAACTCTCTTCTCCTAGAAACTTGAATGTATAATCCAAGTGTGAGATGGCATGATCTAGTGTTTCAATGTATCTAGGTGCTAGCACAACACCATTTGAGATTAGTTTATAGTTGCTAATGATTCCCATGGGGCTCATTAGTTTTTCCTTGATTTGTAGAGGTTCCCTCTCCTCTCTTTCCATTACTCTTTTAACCTCGGTTGCTCTTGTTTCTTCATGTGTTAGACAAGATGTTAGGGCCATTAATTGCATGTCACCAAATATAAAATTAGGGTCCAAATTGTTCATATTAGTTAATATGAGGTTATGCGTATAGAATTAATCCATTCTAGCCCTTTGTCCTACACTAGACTGTTTGCAGAATTCAATGAATTGTTTATAGTTATGAAAGGGTAGGGAGACATGTTGAGATAAGGTCCTAATTTGGAATTGTAACCATTGCTCCTTGAGATAAACTACATATGACTTTGAAGTTTTCCTATACTGCATGGCCTCCATGCAAAGACTTTCCAATATAGTGGCAAGTTGAGTGTCTCTCTCCTGCAGTTGCTCCTTCAATCTCATGTTCTCTGCTTGCAACTATGCCTTCATAGTAGATTCTCTGAGCCTCACATCAAGTAGATCTTTACCCATTTCAATGAGCCTCTCCTCAACCAACCCCACGTCTCCAACATTCTTTGACTTAGTGATGTTCATGCATATGTGGATGCTCCCTCTCTCCATCTCCAGCTCATATAGGAGGGGGATAGTGAATTTTTCAGGGATCAGTCACCCTCCCTCAATGAACATGTAATAATATCCCAAACTAAGTTATGGGGTAGGTTATTGAAGTTATGCGATATATTTATCAAAGGTATTTGGGTAGGTTTTTGTCTCTCGTAGTTGTTGTTTTTCAGTTTTTACCTCCTCTAGCACATATTTACCTTTTATTTGTGCACTCAACCCCTATATTTGTATACTCTTCCCATCTTTTTGCACATTATTCCCTTCCTATAACATGTCCTGTCCCTCCTATAGCATGCTCTCTCCCTCTTGTAGGATGCTTTGCCCCTCTTGTAGCATGCTTTGTTTCTCCTGTAACATGTGATTTTATTATTTTTGGAGGTCTGTGGGTGCTTTGGGTTGCTTGAAGGAGTTTTCTCTAGTGGTAAGCCTCCTCACATAGCCTATGGGAGTCTTTGTTTTGGTATTTGGAGAGGTGGCCACCTCAATGTTTCCCTCATCTCGCCTTGCTTCCATTTTTTTTCTTGGGGACTCAATTATATTTGGGACTTTTGTGGGAGTTTGTGGTCTCCCATGTTTTACACTAGTGCTCTTCCATGTCTTAAAGTAGAGAGGGGCTTGCCTTGGTATTTTATTTTTAGATTTTAAAGTAGTGCCCAAGATAGCTAAAGTGGCAGCTACCTCATCTTCAGTGTTCCCTGGTGACAAACTGGTTTGCTGAGGGGATATATCAGTTTTCTTTGGTTTTTTGCCCTTTTCTCCCTCATCTTCTCCTCCTTCTACCTCTGTCTCTTGTGCTATTTCTTCCTCTTTTTGCATCTCTTCCTCTTTTTTTGTCCTTTCTATTTCCTCCTCTTATGTTCTTGTGTCCCTACCACCAAGGCTAGATGCAAGAGTTTCCCCAAGAGTAGTATTTTGGTTTCCTATTAATGTTCCTCTATCCATGTCTATGAATATGGAACATGGGAAAAGAAACTTTAGATTGTTTAAGGCATCCTCCACCATCAGTTTGATAATTCCATGGTGGGCTAAATTTTGGTGCTTTCGTTCTCTAACTTTTTGGCGCATGTCCTTAATGGACTGAAGGGGGAAGTATGACACATTTAATATCTAAGAAAGAGACAAGTCTACATTGGATCCAATTTTGTGCAATAGTCTAAAGAGGTAGGCATATACCACAAAATTCTTCCATAACAGAAGATGTATTTTAAAATATTATAAGCCACACCATCCCATGGATAAGATAAATTTATCTCCTAACTCCATTCCTGTCTTTTATAGGTTTCTCCTTGGAAATGAAGAAATTATTCTTGGTAGTGACATTGGTGGCCTTGTATTCTATATTACATTTTATTCCTAGAGGGAAGGTGGTTACTCTGTTGATTATTTCAGGGCTTATTGATATTGCTAACCCCCTTACAATAGTGGTGGAATTGTCCTATGTTTGTGACTTTAAGGCCATGGAAAAATCAAAAGAAATTTCATCATCATATAACCATTTCAACAATTTGAAGAATCCTATTCATTGATTTATCCTAAATATATCTACCATAGGAGAGTGAAAATGGATTCTTTTGGTGTTTGAAGGTTCCGTTCTGTTAAAACCACCCCCCATCTCTTCCCGTTTCTCTTGAATAAGTGAATGGGAGGTGATTATTTTATGGCCTTAGTGTTAAATTCGTTGGTACCAATGGGTCAACAAGCTCTTATCACTACAATATTTATGTTTTAACCACTACTTTCTTTGCACAAACCCTCTCAATTTCACAACTTAATTACTACTGACTACAGAATTCTAAGGATAAATTGTGTATAATTGTGATGGAGATATGAGTGTCGTGGAAACTTACTTCTTTTAGATGGTGTTTTGAGATGAAGATGATTTTTTTATACCAATTGAACCCTTTGTTGCTTGTATTTACCCCCTCAACCTTCCTATAGCACTCCCTTGACCTTCCTATAGAAATTACAATGCTTCCTATAACACCTCCCTTTTGTAGTAGCAGGTTGAGGTTTGAAGCTCATTTGTGGCTTAACAAAATTGTCTTATCTCTAACTGTTCTTGGAATGAGAAAATATGTAAAGGAAAACGTTCCCAAGTACATTATATGCCATTGTTTTGTCGGGCTTGGAGCATTGTGTTGAGTTGTCCTTCACAGGAGGTTTCCTCACTTGGATCATTGGCCCCACTTTAAGTGATTATTATCTTCTCCTTGTAATCAACACCCACTCCTATTGATCCTACCTCAACTGATGTGACATATCCATGTTGCATGAGGACTCTACCAATCACCTTTAGTTCACTGGTTGAGGGTGGCCAAGTTAACTGGCCACCTTCAACTTATTAAAACTTCTCCTCTCGACATTCATTCATTTTAGTAAATTACACATAGGGAGAGGGTGAGAGACTACCATACCTTAGCCTACCACATGGTCGATTTGTTGTAGGGCCTTGCATGCTGGAGCTGGACCATTGTATTGGCAACAAAATAGTTTTCCTTGTTGTCTTAGTTCTTTCTATATGTCTTCATTCTTCTTGTGGTGCTTAACTGTATTTTTTTGTTGTGTGCACTAGTACATTGTTGAGGCTCAAGCTGTTGTTGCTAGTGGAGAGTCCTTCTTGGAGTGCCATCACTTACTCAAAGTCACCTCACAAGTTTTCCTTGTCTCCATAGATGATCAAAAAAATAATATAGTTCTTTTATAGTCATTACACAAGTTCTATACAGGAGGATGTTCTCTTCCTCTAGCAATGCCTTCTTTGCACTTTGTGGACCTTAAATTTGCATGGGGTGATGACGACGATTTTTGAAAGGCTTTAGGAAAGTGACAAGATTATCAGGGAGTAGAGTGGGATTGGAAGAATGGTGATAAGGAACTTTGTGTTTTAAAATAAAAAATTGTGTTTACAGATAGGACCAAGTGAAGGGCTTAAGTGAGAAATCTCTTTGAGTGAGATGGAGTGATGGTACGATGATGGTTAATGGTTGAAAGACCCTCTTCATGATTTTTTGAGACCAAAATATCCTTGGTGGCTTCCCTTTCCCTCAATATTTAATCTTGTAGAGTTTTAGAACCCTCATGTAGCACCAGAGGGCCTTCCTATAGCTTTACAGGATCCTCCTGTATCATCATAGAGAGGGGGTGAAATTTTGGTTTTGATATAATGGGATGGTGGAGGGAGATGAAGATGTGAGTAGTGATTATGAATAGGGAGTGAATGGATGGAGGAGTGAAGACAAAGTGTAAATTTACTTTAACTTGTAACCATAACATGCCACTTTTCATAATCATGCAAAAAAAGAAAAAGGTTAGTAGTCTTGGTGTCATATCATGTTGTTTCTTCTTGTCTTTGTTTTTTTCTCTCATTTTTTGTTTTTTTCAAGGCAATTGGGCTGTATCAAAGGAGGTTTTCAACCCAAAATCCTACCCTGGGTGCCTTAGAAAGGTTTTCACTCAGCGATCTTTATTTTTTTCTTCCTTTTCTTTTCTCTAGGTCTACCTCAGAGAGGTTTTCAATCCTAGAGTTGGCCTTGGATGCCTCATGGAAGTTTTCACCTAGGCCTCTTTATTATTTTATTTTTTTTCTCTAGGAGGGCTGTGGATTGGAAGCTATGAGGCTCCCAATTAAATTTACCTCTCTGCTAATTATATTGATGATCTCTTCCTTATAAATAGGTTTCTTGTATACGTTTAACCTATAACTATTGACAATAAGAGGGATCCCCTCCTCATCAATGGTTATGATATGAACAACTCCATTATCATGAAAATTCTATATCAGGTATGGGCCCAACAATATTTTCATTAATTTTCTGTTAAAATCATTTAACTTGGTGCCATATAACAAGGCCTTATCCCCTTCCTGAAATATGTTATCATTAATGTGCTTATCATGTGAGAACTTCCTTTGAAATTGTATAACTTCAGTGTGGAGGATGGTCTGCATTCTAAATTCATCCAATACATTTAGTTGGAGCAACCTTTATTTCTATGCTCTTGTGACATCTAAATCTAATTGGGCTATCAGTCTCATAGTGTTATACTCAAACTCAATGGAAAGCAAATATTTCTTCCCATAAACCAAATCATATGGATTGAATCCTATGGTTGTGTTCTATGTGGTGTTATAGGTCCAAGTGGCCTCCACTAATCTATTCACCCAATATTTCTTGTTGCTACTCACCAGCTTGGTGAGGATGCTCTCCAATGGTCTATTGGTAACCTCTACTTTCCCATTTGCTTGAGGGTGATAGGAATTAGATGTTATGTGCTTCATATTATGTTGCCCCAAGATATTCTCAACAAAATGTGATGTGAATTGAGCTCTTTGATCAATGACTATCTCCCTTGGATACCCAAATTTGTAGAGAATATTTTCCTTTAATAACTCAGCCACTTTTTCTTTTGTTGTTGCTTTGATAACCTTTGTCTAAGCCCACTTTTTCAAATAGTCAATGCACACTATAATGTATTTATTTTGCCTTGATGGTGGATCATTTGGCCCAATGAAATCCATACCCCACTTGTCAAATGGAACTAAGGCAACTTAATGTTGTAGAGGCATTTCATCCTTGGGTGTGGGTTTCCACATCCTCTAACACTGATCACATTTGTTGGTATACCTTCTTACATCCTGATGGAGAGTAGGCGAATGGTATCCAAGTTGTAAGGAATTGAAATATGTGTTCTTAGCGAAACAATGCCCCCGACAGGGCCCATGATGATATGATGAGAGGATGTCAAAGAATTCCTCTTCCCTAATACATCTCCTTAAAACCTAATCTGGTCCTAGTTTTAAAATATTGTCACCAATCCAAGTGAAATGAGTGCTCTTTCTCACAATTCTGCTCTCCTCCTTGGATGATAGATTTGGAGGAAATATACCAACAACCAGGTAGTTGGCTATGTCAGCAAACCAAGGAGAGAGTACTGAGATAGAAAATAGGTGCTCATTTGGAAGTTGATCATTTACCATCACTTCATCATCTGTAGGCAAAGTGATTCTAGAAAAAAAATATGCAACTGCATTTTCTTTCCTTGGATTATCAGTGATAGTCAAATCAAACTATTGTAACAACAATAACCACGTAATAATTATAACATTCACATCAAGTTTTTTCGTCAAGTATTTAATTTCACGATAAGTGTTAGTGTCATAATATGAATTCTGCCATCAGTGATCAAAATCACTCTTTTAATATTCATTTTAGGTATCCCATTCAAAAAATTTTAATCATTCCATGAGGTCATGTAAAAAATTGATTCACTGATGGTAGCCCTAGCCTCAAAATCTCACTCTCCCTCACAAAGTCTCCTTTGTTTTCCCACCCTCATATCTTGCTGAGCATAAAAAAACTTTTGAAAATCTCATTTCACTATGTCTTATCTCAGTAAAATTCAACTATGGAGTCAATTCATTCAAGGTCCCATTAGGTCATTAGATTTCATTTTTCAAGGTCCAAAAAGGCACCATGTCATCTCAATATGGTCAGCAAAAGGTGTGAGAGTGATTCAATAAACATTTCATTATCATTTTCAGAGCATCATCAACATGTAAATATGATATTTTAAAGTTGTAATTATGGTTTCTAGTATGATTTTCATACTCAAATGTAATTATTTTCAAAAAACAAACTTTTTATTTCTTTCATTTTTTATGTAATTTTATGCTTCTTATATGTAATAAGTAACTTCCCTAAAAGATGCCAACTCCACCTTCCATATCAAACTAAATATCACCACTAAATCAAAGTGACAAGTGTCAAATTCTAGCAACTTCATCCTCCAAAGAAGAAAAAGTCAAAGAAAAAGCATATTCAACATGCTTTCAAAAAGTGAGAAAAAACATAGGAAAAGTGGGTTTTTGGATCTAAATGTAAAATCACTTAAGTATTTAAAGACTCCTAGACATCAAATTCAAATTCATTTCCCTCTTATTTTATCAAGTAAGCAACTGAGGAGAGTGAAATTTGCAATTTTCTGAGAAAAATTGAGAAAAATAGAGCATAAGGGCACTTATCCTCTTAGCACTACACATATGCTCTTGGCACTGCACTTATCCTCTTAGCGCTACATGTATGACTAGAAAGGATTAGAAACTCATCAAAGTTGCAAAAAATCACCCCCAGACTTTAGCAATCATTCTTCACACTTCTAATCAAGAAAATAAGTGACTTTTACATCATTCTCCTCTTCATCAAAGTCATTTTGAATGTGTGAGTTGGTTAAAAGAAAATTTGTTGTCCTCTTGAATGTGAAGCCCTAGTTTTTCTCCCTTGCACTCATAATTCCCAAAATCCCATTTCCCTTACACTCAATACCATCCCTACATTATTAAAATTCATTCCCAAATCCCTATTATCATAATACCTATCCCTAAGCTACTAATTCCCAAAGCCCTAAGCCCTGGCTGCTATTTTGACTTAAGCTCCTAAATCCAAATTCCCCATCCAAATTACCATCACTCTTTCACTCCTTTTCCCTTCCCAATTCCTCATATCCCTAAACACTATTTCCCATAAAATTCCCTTTCCACATATCCTATCGCCAAATTCACCTTCCACACTATCACCTACTTCCCTAGGTTTTGAACATAAACACACCATGGAAGTAGAAGGAGAACATAATAGATCACATAGTGAGGAAGGGGAAACATAGGCTAGAAGGCCACATAAAGGGGCAAGGATAATCAAACATGAACCTATCAGCACTAGGTAACTTTTGGCTTCTCCAATGATAGTGACAGGCTTCAAACATGTTGGTTGTTATGATTTATGTGAATAAATTCAGAGTGTTCAGCATCATTCCATGTTATCTAGGCTATTCATATCTAAACTCCATAACAACTATGTTACCCTAGATGGTCTCACATTTACTGTCTCAACTTCCATCATTTCATCTTCCATAGGTATCCCAAATATTGGGGAAAGGTGGTTAAAAAATAGTGATTTGGAAAATCAGCACTTTGAGCCCTTTTTGAAACCTAAATACAAGAATGAGAAAAAGAGGATGTTTCTTTTTTCCTACCTCCTGGACAGATTTGCACCCATGATGAAGATAATCATGAAGTAATTTACATGTGAAGGTAGATTCTCAAGGTTGTATACCTATCACATTCGGCTCCTAATGCATTTCACTAGGGTAAGGATGCTCAATATACCTTACTACCTTTTCTGGAGTGTTGAAAAGATGGCTTTTATTGCTCAGAAAAGGGAGTATGAACACCAAATGAAAAGTATTTTCCATCATCACCTTATCAAAATCATTATTCTTTACCATCTCAATGAGCTCAGCATTGCATGGGATACCTTCATAGCCCATGATATCTTCAAAGATCCCCCTACTAAGCATGCTCAAAATCTTCCTTCATCATCTCAGCCATCCACTTCCATCCCTCCATCTCAGCCTATTGTACATTCACCATCATCATATCAGTCCTATTCATCGACTTCACCACCATTATCTTCATCCCACATAGAGGCTGAATCCCATATCAGAAATGAGATATATGAGGCAGAGAGGGCTAGTATGGTTCATGTTAAGCCATTGCCTAAAACCTACCAGAGAGGCCACAAGCATGTGCTTGCTCCACACATAGTGGGAGGGGCCATGTATTCTGTTAGCACTGGTATTTACATCCCACCCATCCCACTTAATTTTACTCTACTTTCACCTCATCTTCATCATTATCATTGACCTTGTTTCATTTTTTAACCATTTTTTCCTAAGGGTGTCCAAGTCATCATTGTTCACAAGCACTAAACCCTATTTTCCTCTCCCACTAAGCTAGGGTTTTCTATGGAAAAAGATACATATGAGTAGAGGAGGCATAAGGGAGGCCATTTAAGCAAGTATGAAGCCATACCAACTCATAAACATCATGACTCCATCATTTTTAAGAACTCATTCAAAGGGTCAAATTATATGCCACAGATAGAGCCGGTTTTTGTTCAAAAGTATGTTTCCGAAAAAAAAATGAATTTGAAAAAAGTGAGAGAGGGTTTTGTCCATAATAGGACAAGGAATAAAAACCTCCTTTAGGTTTTACATAGGTGTCATGGTTTTAGAGAAATGTAAAAAATACAGGTGCCACAGGAGAGTTGCTGCACTTCTGGAGTGACCTTGAGAAAATCAAGTTTTCTCATAGCTGGAGTGTCCAAATGACTTACATGATAAGTCAAATGACAACTATACTAAGAGATATTTCAAATGAGATATCTTTAGACTAATTTGGAGTTGAGAAAGACCTCCAAAATTTTCCTACAACAACACTTTGCATTTCTGCACCCTCATTCTGCACTTTTTGACTAGTCTTGGGAAAATCCATTTTTGACAAGGAAAATCAACTGCAATTAGAAAAAAAGAGGTATATTTGTAAACTATATAGGATAATATTTCCAAAAAGTTATCATGGGCCTAATTTGGACACTATGAAGGCCTCCAAATGTGGTATGAAAAAAGGTGCTGCCTAGATGTTGCGCGTTTAGCGAAAATCACAGTGCACTTTCTGCCTGGTCGCTGTGCATTGAGCAGTCTTGGGAGATGTGATTTTTGACAAGGAAAATGGGATTAATTTTGAAACATTAAGGTATTTATGGAAATTATACTTGAAGGCTTTCCAACGAGCCATATTGGAGTAGATTTGGAGATCAGGAAGGCACTCAAATTCAGCCTTGAACACAAACGATATTTTTTGCTTGGTTGCTGCATGTTTAACAAGAAAATGGTGCATTTGCAGTCTTCAAAAATTTTCTAAGTTTCACTCCAGTTTTGATTTTTATCTTGGGAAATGTTGAATTTACCTATGTAAATGATTAAGATGAATGTAATTATCATGTTTTTTCTATTTACTAGGATAAATACATTAGGTAAATCAAGCAAATGAGGTGTAATGAATCAGTTCACTTGAGATAGGAATGAGTCACTTTGATCATCCTATACTCTAGCTATCAGTTCAAATTTTTGTGTAATATCTTCCTCACATCATGGATTCGACCCCTGAGGATGAGTGAAGGTGTTTTTCATGTCTATTTATCTCATTTCTTCACATTAGTCAAGAGTTGGAAGTTGGAATCAATTTGATTTTGCTAGTTGATCAAGGGAAATTGTACTTAGTTTTGGCCAAGCTAATAAAGAGGATTTGCAGCTACATTTATGGGATACTTGTGGTATTGAATTTCTTTCATTGTTTTTTCTTAACACATATGTTTGAATGTATTGTTCATGTCACTTTCATATCTATGTTATGATCTTTTACAAGTTAGAAATTCAAAATACATGTTTTCCAAACACTGTTTTGGGTAACTGATCATATTTTGTTCAGTATCTTATGTCTGAGAGAAATACATCCCTTATGATTTACTCAGCTTTTTTATAGTTTCAAAACCATTCTACAACTATTTCCTTCAAGTGATTGGCATTGTACCTACCTTGCCCAATTGATCCCTGCAACCCTAACCCTTTTGCCCTAACCTAGCTTTGCTTGACCTAATTCATTTATCCACTGATTTCCCCAACCAAATAAATTCAAAGAAACCCCCTGGACTCATTATCTAGCCTAAAACCCTAACTTCTCTAGCCCTCCTGGCTGTGACCCTTTTGGAGAGAGCCCTCTCCGGCTTGATAGGGCTAGCTATCAACTCAAAAGCTTGGTTTGTGGTTACCTCTGTTGGGATCTCTTCTTTAGCTTTAGAGATCTCGTGGAGTGATAACATATTCTACATCAGCAAAACAAGTGGACAAAGGTAAAGGAAAGTTGATTAAGATAGAAACTCAGCCAGAGGTGAAACATGATGAAAACCTCCATGAGACTGAGCATGAGTTTGAGTTGGTTGAACTAGGTGATGATGATGACAGCCGGATCATTAACATGGCCATAAAAGGTAAGAATGAAAAAATCAGAGACCTCCAAACCAACCTTGACAGAGCCAAATATGTTATAAATTTCCTTGAGCAAGAAAACAAACAATTGAAAACCAAATAATTAAAAAACAAAGAAGTAATCGATGAGGTTAAGTATTACACTGCTCAAAGAGAGGCTCAAAAGGCCAAATTCATGTTAGATGAAACATTGGATGAGTATGGCTTTGTTGATGATGAAGAAGAACAGTTACCAAGACAAAGACCTAGAACTAGAGGGCTGAAAAGAGCTCTACCTCTAGAGAGGCAAAGGGAAGTTGAGCTTATTGATCAGCTAACCCTAAATGAGAAAATTAATATAGAGATAAATAAGAAAGGGAGCCATGGCTTGATAGAGACAATCAACACTTAGAGAAGCTACTAGAAAAGGAAATTAAGGATAATGAATTGTTGAGGAGGAAATTCAAACATCAAGCAGGGAAGGACAAAATTGCATTGGCCAAGCTCAAAAGAGCCATTGTCAAAATTGAATATCTCACTCATAAAAAGGAGATGGATAGGTTGGAAATACTTGTTGAGGCTTCACTCCAAGCTTAGTCACCTCATCAGCACCCTTTCCAAAAATTTTGAGGCAAGTTGCAACATTTTTGTCAAAGTTGTACATGACTGTGTTTTTGTGCAAATGCAAATATTAGAAAAATGGTCATAAGTGCAGCGCCTTTGGCATTGTGCTTATGTTTGGGGAAATTTTTGAGAGAAATAAAACCACCATGAGATTTGTAATGAAATATACATATATAAAACCCACTTTTCCAAGCTTTATTTGCAGTTTTAGGAGGTTAAAAAGGAAATAAACCACCAAAAAAACATGTTTCTGCCCCTGTTTTTGCCTAGGCATTGTGCTTATACCAGTCTTGGGAGATTTCATTTTTGAGGGGTCAAATCAGCACCATTTCAGAACTGTAGGCATATTCAAAAATAGGACAGGATAAGCTTTCTAACAAGCTATCTTGGGACCAAGTTGGACATTGGGAAGGCCTCTAGACGTGGCCTTGAACATGGAGGGTACTTATGACACAACTAGGGTGCTTATGACTGGGAAAATGGCACTTGTTCTAGTTTACTCATTTTTTTGGTTTTTCACTGTAATTTCTGGTTTTACCTCAAGAAATGATTTTACTGTCAATGTAGTTCATCATGGTAAATGTAATTATGTAAAGGATAAGTTACCTAGGGGTAGATTCATTAGGTAAACTTATCCTTTAGTCAAAGATGAATCAATTTGAATGTAATGAGGAGTGAGTCACTTGGACCATTCTACACTTCAGCTACCAGTTTAGATTTTTTTGGATTCCTTCCTCACATCATGGATTAAACCCTTGAGGAAGAGTGAAAGTTGTTTTGATGTGTATATTTTCCCTTTGTTCACTCTTAGCAAGGGTTGGAATGAGTTTATATGTTTGCTAGTTAATCAAAGAACTATTGTACTCAGTTTGGCCAGCTAATAAAGAGGAGTTGCAACTACTTTATGGGTTACTTGTGGTATTGATGTCTATCATTTTATTTTATTCAATTTCATATGTTAGAATGTATTGTATTCATTTTCACTTCATCTCTATGGTATGATCTCTTACAAGTTAGATAATTAGAATACATGTTTGCACATGCTCTATTTTGGGTAATTGATCATAGTTTGTCCATTTTCATATGTCTAAGAAGAATAAATCTCCCATGCTCTTCCTATATTTCTTTCATCTTCAACACAATTCCATCACAATTCTCTTCAAGTGATAAGCCTTGTGCCTACCTTTCCCCATTGATCCCTGCAACCCTATCTCATTTTCCTTGACCTAATTTCTTCATCCAGTGATTCCCCAACCAAAATCAAATTCAAACAACCCCCTGCACTCAATATCTAGCCTAAAAACCTTAATTTATCCAACCCTCCTAGTTGTGACCCTTTTGGAGAGAGCCCTCTCCAACTTGATAGTGCTAGATATCAAGTCAAAAGCTTGGTCTATGGTTACCTCTGTTGGGATTCCTTCTTCAACCTTAGGAATCTGGCGGAGTGATAACATCTTGGCGCCTTTGCTGGGGATCGAACCGGGTCACCCGCGTGACAAGTGGGAATACTAAGCCACATGATAGGGCTAAATATCAAGTCAAAATATTAGTTTGTGGTTACCTCTGTTGGGATTCCTTCCTCGGCCTTAGGAATCTGGTAGAGTGATAACATCTTGGCATCGTTGCCGGGGACGAAAGGACAATATCTTCTATGGGAAGGAAAGGAAAAGTTTAGATCTGATTTCTAATGGTGGATAGTGGTAAGATTAAAATGAAGGATGAATCATTCACCTGGCTACTCCAGTGTCAAAGAATCCAAAGGTTCATAATTCTTATGGTGACTCCACTTTTCAAGAACCGATAGTTTGGAGATATTGTTGGTGACCTCATTATTGTCAAAATGGATTTGATTGCTAGAAGGTATGCTCCTATGAATTGAGCTCATATTCATGGTTTTCTGAACCATATTCCTCGTATAGATTGGCAATCAATACTGTCAAAGTTTAAGGGTCAAGACGGTGAAGATGCTAGTTTGCATTTGGTCAAATTTCATTTTCATATTCATAGACTAAAGATTGAGTTTCCTAAAGATTGTTTGATGAAGATGTTTATGGCTACCTTGGAGGAAAAAGCGAGATCATGGTATGAGAGTCTACCATTTGCTAGTTTATATTCTCTAAAGGACTTTCATTTAGTTTTCTTTCGACATTACTAAATCTCTAATTCTTCCTTGTCGATGATTGATAGTTTTTGTGAGATCCATGATAATTTCATTAAGTTTCTTGAAAATTTGTATGGGGATGAAGAGTGCTTAGATGACGAGATCATAAAATCCCTTCATGATTTTTCTTCCCAACAAGAATCAACAGTTTCCTCCTTGGATGAAGAGATCCTTGAGCATTTGCATGAGAACCTTTTTCATTACCAAAAAGAATTAGTAGCTCCATACTTAGATGAGACAAACTGGGACCAAGAAAGAGAAGTACCAATTCCCGATCCTGAAAATAAAAATCACCAAATCAATGTAAATTCCTTTAAAACTCAGTTTTCTCCTTTGTCTAAATATGAAATAGATCAGCTCCTGAATATCATATTATAGCCCAAGCGAATGTAAATTTGCAGCTCTTTCAGTGTTCACACAGTCAAGAATGTGTGAGTGAAGCTTCTTACATTATTGAAAATGAAATTCTGGGTCTGAATGATGATAATCATGTGACTGATGAAGCCATATAGGAAGTTTTTGTGAGTAAAACAATTTGTGATGATGATTTTCTGCAAGGTGATAAACTAACAGATATTGTTTTCTTTCATGAAGAAGATAGGGCTGTCATGTTTAACAATATCGAAGAATGTTTTCTGTTCAAATATGATTTAGAATATGAATTTGAGACGTATGAGCCTAAGAGAGACATCATGAAAGTGATAGAGTCAGAGTTTCCCATGCTTCAGGAAATTGTAGCCAACACTCAGATAGTAAAAATTCATACTTCCCTATTCTCTCCTATGGATCAATAGCCAAGTGTTCTTTCAAATCAAAATGAAGAGCGTGCTTGTGTTTTTTCTTAATCTTAAGACAAGGTAACATTTCATATTTTTGAAGATCATTTTATTGATTTGATACAGTTAGCAGGGAAGACGTATTTTATTATTTTCATGGACCAGAAGCACATGTTCAGTAAACACTTGGAGTGGCCTAGTTTTTTTTTTTTTTTTTTTTTCTGCTTGCTCGAGGAAAATGAGTGCATAATTTCAGTAAGTAACCATCTGCTGGATTGGTTACACTGGAAGGATCACTTTACATGATTGTACATATGTCTTCAATAGGCAGGTGGTTGTCATAAGGATTTGAAGCCCTCAAGTCTCGGTGATATGCTTCCATCAATAAGTTTAGTAAGTTCTTTATTTTTAGTCAGTTTTAAAAGTCAGTTTACGTCATTTGAGTTGTAAACATTTAGTCATGTTTTTAAGTTTGAGTTTGACCGTATTGGCCCAAATGGTTGGGAACTTGGTCTACAGTGATATTGACACCTCCAAGGAGCTGCCACCCCCAATAAGGCCAATGTTAGTGTCAAAATATGCATTCTACCATCAATGATCAAAATCAATATTTTCATATTCATTTTAGGTGTCCCATTCAAAAAATTTTAATCATTCCATTAGGTCATGTAAAAAATTGATTCACTGATGGTAGCCCTAGTCTCAAAATCTCACTCTCCCTCACAAATTCTCATTTGTTGGCCCACCTTCATGTTTTTCTGAGTATAAAAACAATTTTGAAAAGCTCATTTCACTATGTCTTATCTCATTCAAAGTCAACTATGGAGTCAAGTCATTCAAGGTCCCATTAGGTCATTAGGTTTCATTTTTCAAGGTCCAAAAATGCACTATGTCATCTCAATAAGGTCAGCAAAAGGTGTGAGAGTGATTCAATAAGCATTTCATTATGATCTATAGAGAATTATTAACATGTAAATATGATATTTTAAAGTTGTAATTATGGTTTCTAGTATGATTTTCATACTCAAATGTAATTATTTAAAAAAAACAGAGTTTTTATTTATTTCATTTTTTTATGTAATTTTATGCTTATTATATGTAATAAGTAACTTCCATAAAAGCTATCAACTCCAACTTCCATACCAAACTGAATATCACCACTAAATCAAAGTGACAAGTGTCGAACTCCAGCAAGTTCATCCTACAAAGAAGAAAAAGTCAGAAAAATCATATTCAGCATGCTTTCAAAAAGTGAGAAAAAACATTGGAAAAGTGTGTTTTTTTATCTGAATATAAAATCACTTAAGTATTTAAAGACTCCTAGACATCAAATTCAAATTCATTTCCCTCTTATTTTATCAAGCAAACAACTAAGGACAATGAAATTTACGATTTTCTGAGCAAAATTGAGAGAAATAGAGCACAAGGGTGCTTATCATCTTAGCCTTGTGCTTATCCTCTTAGCGTCACTTATCCTCTTAGTGCTGCACGTATGCTCTTAGTGCTGTGCTTATCCTCTTAGCACTATGTGTATGACCAGAAAGGATGAAAAACTCATCAAAGTTGCAAAAAAATGTCCCGAGACTTCAGGAATCATTCTTCACACTTCCAATCAAGCAAGTAAGTGACTTTTACATCATTCTCCTCTTCATCAAAGTCATTTTTAATGTGTGAGTTTTTTAAAAGAAAATTTGGTGTCTTCTTGAATGTGAAACCCTAGTTTTTCTCCATTTCACTCATAATTCCCAAAATCACATTCCCCTTACACTCAATACCATCCCTACATCATTAAAATTCATTCCCAAATCCCTGTTATCATCATCCCTATCCCTAAGCTACTAATTCCAAAAACCCGAAGCCCTAGATGCTATTTTGACCTAGGATCCCAAATCCCAACTCCCCATCCCAATTCCCATCACTCTTTCACTCCTTTTCCCTTCCCCTTTCCACATATCCCTAAACACTTTCCCATAAAATTCCCTTTTCCCATATCCTATCCCCGAATTCACCTTCCACATTATCACCTAATTCCCTAGGGTTTGAACACAAACACACCATGGAAGAAGAAGGAGAACATAACATATCACATAGTGAGGAAGAGGAAAAAAGGGCTAGGAGGCCACATAAAGGGTGTAGGATAATCAGACATGAACCTATTTGCACTAGGGAACTTTTGGCTTCTCCAATGACAGTGACATGCTTCAAACATGTTGGTTGTTATGATTTATGTGAACAAATTCAGAGGGTTCAGCATCATTCCATGTTAACTAGGCTCTTCATATCTAAACTCCATAACAACTAGGTTACCTTAGCCAGTGTCACCTTTACTGTCTCAACTGCCATCATTTAAGATGCCACAATGATCCCAAATATTGGGGAAAGGTGGTTCAAAAAGAGTGATTTGGAAAATTAGAACTTTGAGCCCTTTTTAAAACCTAGATAAAAGAATGAGAAAAAGAGGATGTTTCCTTTTTCCTACCTCCAGGACAGTTTTGAACCAATGATGAAGATAATAATGAAGTAATTTACATGTGAAGGTATATTCTCAAGGTTGTATACTTATCACATCAGGCTCCTAATGCATTTCACTAGGGTAAGGATGCTCAATATAACCTACTACCTTTTCCGAAGTGTTCAAAAGATGGCTTTTATTGCTCTGAAAAGGGAGTATGAATACCAAATGAAAAGTATTTTCCATCATTCCCTTATCAAAATCATTGTCCTTTACCATCTCAATGAGCTCAACATTACATGGGATACCTTCCTAGCCCATGATATCTTCAGAGATCCTCCTACTCAGCATGCTCAAAATTTGCCTTCATCATCTCAGCCATCCACTTCCATCCCTCCATATCTACCTACTGTACATTCACCATCATCATATTAGTCCTCTTCATCCACTTCACTGCCATTATCTTCATCCCACATTGATATTGAATCCCCTATTAGAAATGAGATATATGATGCAGAGAGGGCTAGTATGGTTGAGGTTGAGCCATTGTCAAAAACCTACCAGAGAGGCCACAAGGATGTTTTTTCTCCACACATAGTGGGAGGGGCCATGTATTCTACATCAACAAAATGGGTGGACAAAGGTAAAGGAAATTTGATTGAGATAGAAACTCAACCAGAGGTGAAACATGATGAAAACCTCCATGAGACTAAGCATGAGTTTGAGTTGGTTGACCTAGGTTATGATGATGAAAACCATATCATTAACATGGCCATAAAAGGTAAGAATTAAAAAATAAGAGACCTCCAAACCAACCTTGACAGAGTCAAATATGTTATAAATTTCCTTGAGCAAGAAAACAAAAAATTGTAAACCAAACAGGCCATCGATGAGGTTAAGTATTACATTGCTCAAAGAGAGGCTCAAAAGGCCAAAGTGATGTTAGATGAAACACTGGAGAATTATGGCTTAGTTTATGATGAATAAGAACAGGTACCAATACAAAGATCTAGAACTAGAGGGATTAAAAGAGCGCTAGCTCTAGAGAGGCAAAGGGAAGTTGAGCTTCCTGATTAGCTAACCCTAAATGAGCAGCTTACTATAGAGATCAATAATAACAGGGAGCCATGGCTTGATAGATCCAATAAATACTTATATAAGCTGCTAGCAAAGGCAAATAAGGATAATGAATTTTTGAGGAGTAAAGTCAAACATCAGGCACAAAAGGAGAAAATTGCATTGGCCAAGCTCAAAAGAGCCAATGCCAAAATTGAAGCTCTCACTCATCAAAAGGAGAAGGACCAGTTGGAAATACTTTTTGAGGCTTCAATCCAAGCCTAGCCATCTCATCAGCACCCTTTCCACAAATTTTGAGGCAATTTGCAACATTTTTGTCAAAGTTTTACATGACTGTGTTTTTCTGCAAATGCAAATATCATAAAAATGGTCATAACCGCAACGCCCTTGGTGTTGCGCTTATATTTGGGGAAATTTTTGAGACAAATAAAATCACCATGAAAATTGTAATGACATATACATCTAGAAAAACCACTTTTCCAAGCTTGATTTTCAGTTTCAGGAGGTGAAAAAGGAAAAAAACCACGAAAAAAACATGTTTCTGCCCCTATTTTTGCCTAGGCGTTGCGCTTATACTAGACTTGGGAAATTGATTTTTGAGGGGTAAAATCATCAACATTTTTGCAACTGGAGGCATATTCAAAAAGAAGATAGGATACACTTTCCAAAAAGCTATCCTGGGCCCAATTAGAACACCAGGAAGGCCTCCAAAAGTGTCCTTGCACATGGAGGGCGCTTATGACACAACAAGGGTGCTTATGAAAGGAAAATGGTGCTTATGCCAGTTTACTCATTTTTTTGGTTTTTCACTATAATTTTTGGTTTCACCTCAAGAGATGATTTTACTATCAATGCAATTAATCATGGTAAATTTAATTATGTAAATGATAAAATACCTAGGGGTAGATTGATTTGATAAACTTATCCTTTAGTCAAAGATGAATCAGTTTTAATGTAATGAGGAGTGAGTCACTTGGACCATCCTACACTTCAGCTATCAGTTTAGATTTTTGAGGATTCCTTCATGACCTCATGGAATCGACCCCTGAGGATGAGTGAAGGTTGTTTTGATGTCTATATCTTCCCTTTCTTCACTCTTAGCAAAGGTTGGAATGAGTTTGTATGTTTGCTAGTTAATCAAGGAACTATTGTACTCAGTTTGGCCAGCTAATAAAGAGGAGTTGTAGCTAATTTATGGGATACTTGTGTTATGGATGTCTATCATTTTATTTTCTTCAGTTTCATATGTTATAATGTATTGTATTCATGTTCACTTCATTTATATGGTACGATCTCTTACAAGTTAGATAATCAGAATACATGTTTGCACATGCTCTGTTTTGGGTAATTGATCATAGTTTTTCCATTTTCATCTGTCTAAGAAGAATACATCTCCCATGCTCTTCCTAGATTTATTTTAGCTTCAACACCTTTCCATCACAATCCTCTTCAAGTGATAAGCCTTGTGCCTACCTTGCTCCTTTGATCCCTGCAACCCTATCTTGTTTACCCTGACCTAGTTTTCCTTGACCTAATTTATTCATCCGGTGATTCCCCAACCAAAATAAAATTCAAATAACCCCCTTCACTCAATATCTAGCCTAAAAACCCTAATTTCTCCAGCCCTTCTGGCTATGACCATTTTGGAGAGAGCCCTCTCCAACTTGATAGCGATAGATATCAAGTCAAAATCTTGGTCTGTGGTTACCTCTATTGGGATTCCTTCTTCAGCCTTAGGAATCTGGTAGAGTGATAACAATAAGTATGCAAAAAATTTTGGTAGCGAGTGATATAATGTTTGACCTTTTGCAAGGAGTGGAAAACAACTAAGAGTTATTTTTTAATGACAATTTAATTCAATTCATCCTTTGATATATTTTTACTAATGAAGTAAATGGCATAGGGTAAGTTTTCATCTATTTTTCCCAAATCTTCCCCCACAACTTTATTTGATACATCAGTATGGATATGGAAAGGAAGAGCCTAATTTGGACCTCGAAGTATAGGAGCAGTGGTAAAATTTTATTTTTATATTTCAAAGGCCCCTTGAAAACTAATTGACCAGTAGAATTCTGAGTCCCTGGCAAGAAATCCAAACAATGGTGAAACCACTTTACTAAAATACTTGATGAATCTCCTATAATAACCATCAAAGCCCAAGAAAGTCCTAACAACTCTCTGTTTCTGAGGGGTATGTACCATTTTTATGATAGAAATCTTGTTTGGGTCTACCAATATTCTTGCCTGAGATATGGAGTGGCCAAGGACAATCCCTATCTTCATCAATAATTCACACTTCTGAGGGATCAAGGAGAGGTGCATTTCAATTCATTTCCTCAAGAATTTACCTAGATTAGAGAGGGCCTCCTAGAAATCACATCCATAGGCAGTGAAGTCATCCATGTAGATTTCCACAGAGTCATGGAAAAGCTCAAAAAAGATGCTTAACACTACTCTTTAAAAGAGACAAGGGCATTTCATAGGCCATATGGGAGAACTCTATAAGAAAATGTACCCCAGGGACATGTAAATGTAGTATTGTCTGGTCATTAGGGTTGATCTAGATCTAATTGTAACCAATAAATACATACAAGAAAGAGAAGAACTTGTTCCCTGCAAGACCATCTAAGACTTGTTCAATGAAAGGAAAAGGGAAACAATATTTCTTTGTGGCCTTTTCAACTCTCTATAATGAACACAGAGCCTCCACTTCCCATTCTTCTTTGGTACAAAGAATAGAGGTGACACCCCATTCACTATTTGAGATGGGGTATATGAACCCTGCATCAAACATATTTTGTAATTATTCCTTAACTATGTCCTTCAAGGCCAATTTAATTCTCCTCTTGGTTTAGGGCAAAGGCTTGCATCCCTCTTTGTTTTAAATATGGTGAGTAAAAATTGATGGATGCACCCCTTTCATTTCTTTATAGTCCCAAGAAAAATAATCTAAGTTCTCTCTCAAGATCTTGCACAATTGTTCTTCTTGTTTGGTCAAGAGAGAGGGATTGATATTTAAGGTTCTATATGGGCCCAATTCTACAATATCGACATGTTTAGGTCTTGAGTCAATTGAGCATAGCTTAGTCCAAGGATTTCTTCCAGGTTCTCTCACTAGTTCATCAAGTGGAATGGTAGTGGGGGGTTTGTTCTGAAGGATATGGTCAATGAGGTCATCTTCATCAGGCTGCCCCCCTCTAATAAAAAAATCTAAGGTACAGATTGGGTATGTTGTTGCATCATACACTTCATATTCTTTCTCATCCTTTAGCCACAAAGGTAAGTAGGAGGATATAATATCAGTTATTTTTATAAGGGCCCATTCTTAATGGTCATGTTCCCAACCCTACAATTGATATAGGCATCAACAATGGTCAACCAAGGTCTTCCTAGGATAAGAGGATAACCATTAAACTTGTTTTTGGGTTGAAGCACCAGGAATTCCCTGGGATACTCCGAAGATTCAGTGGAGACCATAACATCCTCAACATCTCCCTCATGTGCTATGGTGGTGATATCTGCAAGTTGCAACACTATAGTGGTGTTTCTAAAGTATCCTTGGAGGTTGAGTTTCAAAATGGTTTATTTAGTAATCACATTAATGGAAGCCCCAATAGTAGTCAATGTGTGAGGGACAATGACACCATCAATATGCACATCCACTACTAGACTTCGAGGGTCTAGGTATTTTGGGAGAATCACTCTCCCCAACATCAAATCAGATAATTGACCAACAACATTGCTGGTTGGGGTTTCTCTCTTCTTTCTCCTGGGATTTTTGAAGTATTTATCCTTTATAATCTTATTAGAGATGGGAACATCCTTAATATCCTGAAGAAGGGGTATCTTGAAACACAAATTCTTCAATTCTCCCAGAAGTTCAATCTCTTCTTGACTGTGTTGTATAGGATGGATCAATCTCTAAGGAAAAGGAGGGAGATTTACTTGAGGGGTAATTTATTCCTTTTCCTATTAAATATCTTTAGGTGGAGATGGTGGATGGATATATGGAAGAACTCTCCCAGACCTAGGTTTAATATTGTGGATCTCCATAACATAGGCAGGGTAAGATGTCTCTACACTGTAGATCTATTGTGTTTATTTGTTATTCGAGTTCAGATTAGGTTGAGTAGGCATATAATGTTAATTATGTGGAGTAGGATGAGTGATTTGTGGTTGAGGTTGGGGTGGAGGAATTAAAGAAGGAGGTTGGTTGAGTTGAGGCCTCAACCTTTGTGATGGGTTGCTCCATTGAGGAGGTTGGGAAGCATATGGATGAAATGGTTGATTGACATGTTGAGGATGATATGGAGGATCATAAGGCCAAGAAGGAGGTGTGGGCCATGATAGATGAGTGGAGGAGTATCAATGTTGCAAGGGTTCATTTTGATTTGAATTGTAGTAAGAATAAGGTGCACCTTGCATGTCTTGTTGGTATGGCCAAGGTCCTTCTGGCCTCCTTTGATTGATGAAGCATATTTTCTTTGGATCACCTTCCATCCCTTGGTACATAAATTTTAGGCCTGGTAAAGAAAGGAATTTTTTTATTGGATGGCTTTACTCACAGTCTGAGTACACTTCTAGAGCATTCATTCCTAGGGTGTCTTCTAGTGCATCTAAGGAAATAGATAGCTAGGGATATCTCTACCTCGTCTTGTTTTATCTTTATCTGCATAGTATCTATGTTTAATGCAAAGGTATGAAACATTTCACTCTTTAAATCATTCAACATGTTCCCTATCTCACTTTTGATGGATGAGGTGGAAAAAGAGGTACTAGCCAAGCCTTCATTACTTCTACCCTTCTTTCTGGCTATCCTAGATTGGTTTTTGAACACAATTTTGATGTCATCATAGGAAAACTAATAGATATACCCTCCATATAACATGTTGAGGGTTTTAAACACTTCCTCCCTGATCCCTCAGAGAAGAAATAACTTGAGTGATCCAGGATCAAGGGTGTAGTTGGCCCTCTTGTACTTAAGTTGAAACCTTTCCTCATAGCCTTCTAAAGATTCATCAGGCCCTAGGGTCATCCTAAACATTTATTCCTTGGTTTATTTTGACCTACAATAATGTATGTATTTTTTATTGAAGGACTCCTACATTTGGGCCGAGGTCATGATGTTGTCCCCAAGCAGACCCATGAAGCAACACAAGGCTACATACTTGAGGGTAGAGGGGAGAAATTTCAACTTCTCTTCATTTGAGGCATAATCATAACTACTACAGAAAACAACAAATTCAAACATGAAAGTGTCAAGGTCTTCGGAAGTTAGGCCATGGAAGTGTGGAAGGGCTGAAGGGATGATGTTTTTCATCCTCGTCTCTCCATTGGTTTCTTTGATGGGAAAGACCTCATGGTTTCTGTTCTCGGCCATAGCCTGGATAGGTGAATTAGGTTTTTCTTCTTCCCCAATAGGTTCTTCAAAAAATTTTGGGTGCTCACCTAGAGGTTATTCTAACTCCCCTGCAGTCAGAGAGGGAAGCTCGCAGTCACTGAAGAAGAGTGAAACTTGACTGTGTGAGGATTTGGGGGTTTTTGGTAGAAATTATCCTTGGTTTTACTTACTCCTATGAGGTGTGAAAGAATTTTTTTTTTGTTATTCTCACTTTTTCAAAACTATATGCAAAACAAAAAGTGGAAAATAATTCTTAAGTTGAATGGGCATCTACTTAGACACCTCCCCAGCAACGACACCCAAAAGTGTCAAGCCCTAGTATTTCACCAAGAGTGATGCAACTCCCAATGGCTACCCAAATCTAATTAACAACCTGATGTTCATACAAAATTAGAGGTGACAATGTTAAATGCACAATATATGAGTTCTACTCATGCCACCCTCAACTAGGTCTTTCGATCAATAGTGCTTCTAGGAATTCCTCCCATTGGATTAAAGTGAAACTAGCTAATGTAATGCAAAGAATGAATTCTAATCGAGAAAAAGAGAGTTCTTATCAACTTCTACTTGCAATTGGGATTGAAATTAAACCATGAACAAATAAAAATTAACCTAGTTGCAAAAAAGGAAACTATACTATATTGCAATCATTCATATAACTATCCAACCACTTTGAGGTAAAGGAACTAATTTATGTCACACAATTCACCAAATCATAAATAAAACCTCTATATATTGATTCAACCAACTCACACTTTCATGTAAATTGTTGTCCTATTTATGCTAATTTTGTGATGAAATAAACACTAATGCCTACTTAGTTTTTGCAGTAAAGGAAGGAGGGTTGTAGTGGCCTAGGGGTCTCTTCTGGTAATGAATCCATTTTTGGGGGTTAAATACATCCTATCCTAGGCTCAAAGGGAAACAAGGATCAAAACTGGAGTGGAAATGGGCACCTACATCTATGCTATAGGAGGCTGGTATATGAGCCCTATATTTCTATAGGAAGCTTTGAAATGCTACAAGAAGGAGGCCGAGAAGTTTGAAAGAGTAAATATGATAGGAAAAAGGTGTGGGAATGTGGAAGGAAGTGGAAATAGGTGAGTGAGGGGTGAAAAACACCTCCAACCAACCTCAAAGCTCTTTGAGGGCATGTTTTTCACTAGGAGGGCTGCTCACGGTGGTCATGGAGTTGATGTCATAAAACAGGGTTTTAGTGGCATAATTGAAGGTTGGGGGGAAGATTGATGGAGTCCAAGATGAAGGTTATGAAGGACCCCTTGCATGTATATTAAAACATTCATGCAACCATTACATTCATCCATTCATTTATTATTGACAAATTAAAATAACTAGAAGTGGAAAAGATGAGTTGAATTTAAAGATGATCTAATTGATGCTAAATTATGATCTAACCAACAAACTAATTTCTAAGCTATAGAAAGAATATGGATAGAAAGATAAATAATCATAAAAATGTCTCCAAGGAATCATAAACAATTTTTTTTTGGCTTGTGGTTAGAGTTCCTACTCACGCTCCCATGAGAGAGATGGGGTAGAGGCTACAATCACAACTTAATAGATTTTTCTGCTACTAGATTGCAAGAAATCAAAAAAATACTGGAAATTAAAGAGAGAATATAAGTAAACAAGAGAGAATTAATCAGTCGATTGGGCCCTAACCCAAAAGCATCGATCCTCTAAAGATAACTCAGTAATGGATCAAACATGAGCTTCTCATTATCATTCCATCAAAGTCTAATACATCTAATGACAGTAAAAAAATAATAATCATGAGCTCAAGATATACCTAGATGAAAACAAAGTTCAAATCCTAATGAGATATTCTACATGTTTATTCATACAAAAGGGTAGCTACCAACATCTCCCTAGAAAATAGGAATATGGTCTCCTTGATCTCAAGAAGAGTGGAGCTTGGATCCTCATAACTACCTCTTGCTTGGTTGCATTTTCCTTCGAGATAATGAGAGATATCTTGGTGTGATATTGGGCTGATTGAGGGAGTTAAGGATGTGGAAAATCCTCCTACAATATCTCCTGGTTATCTACTCTGAGCCCTGATGTGAAAATTTTCTAAAAAATGGCTTTATTTCCTTCAATTGAATCATATTAAGCTACATGACATGAAAAAAACCTTTCACCCATCTCACTAAGCATAATGTAACAAAAGTATAAATAAATGTGTGAGAGAGATAGTTAATAAGATGAAAGATGGAATTGTAACCCCTTAAAATGTACTTGATGAGCCTCATCACCCATTCTGTTGAATAATTAGACACCGTCGACAACCATTTTGTAGATCTAGCACCTTAACGTTGACAATTTGTAGGTCACACTAAAAAAGTTAGTATATGTAGAATAGTTATTTTTTTATATGGTTAAATATGGTTTTTATGAGTTTTTAAAGTCATTATTTTTCCAATTTGAGTTTCAGAGTTGGATGATCAAGGTTCATAAAAAAATGTAACTAGAGGAGTTTGATGTTTTTTTTACTCGTATTTGATGCCTAGAATATATTATGTTCATTTTGAAGGCCAATGCAATTTTTTCAAGTGTTTTGGATACACAAAGTAAACAATTTCCGAGAAGGGGTTTCAATGACCGGGTGATGAATTAGTTGAAGAAGAGTATGGGTAGTATTTTGACAGTTAGTAGCAGTGATTGATATGATATTTTGGGTAGTATAATGTTTGTAGGTTGCAGTGATAGTGATTGTAACATTGGCAGTGGCAGTTAATGTTATCGAAACTAGACCAGAACTAGTGGAACCAATCACTCCAACTGATTTTGGGGTCAAATTTGTCTAGTTTAAGATTTGGAATTGGAAATGGTAAGTTTGGTATCGAACCAACCTTTTTTTATTGAACCGCTCGGTTCCACAAATTTTACAAAAGACATTCGTAAAGCAATTTTTTTAGGAAAAAGAATTGTTTTTAGTGGGGTAGCCTAATATTGAAGCCTATGGCCCTAGTCTTGTTATGCAATTCATGTTAATGCAATTAATGGTAAAATTACATTCTTTTTTATCTTTAATTTTCACCCTTTTACTTAAAATTATAACATTAACATGAAATGACTCGAGATGCTTGAGGGTGGCTTTGACCTCATTGGATTTCATATGGAGAAAGTAAAATTTTAAATCTCACTCAAAATCAAACACACTTTATAGTTTTTCAGAATTTCAGGATTGGGGGATTGCAACATTTCAACTAAATTTTATCATTTATGAGGGTATGGAACTAGTATTTAATCAAGATAACCAAGCCTTCTATGTACCTTTATGTTAGTGGCATTGATTGCAAAACTCCTTTATCGTGACGCCACTCAAAATGTAACAATTGTTAAAACATGATATTGACTTGACATGCTACATTTTTTCTATCTTATTTTAATCATTAGAGTGTGAAATTGATGAATAAGATCCCAATAAAGGTAATTGTTTTGATGATTTGTAAGTATTTGTTGTGACATGATTTTTTTGGATGCTACAAGTCATCTAGAGCTTGTTTTTTGAAGTGTTTTTGGTCATATATGGATTGCACTAAATGTTGGTTTCGTTATGTGTAGTCTTTCATGCTATTTTTCTTTTCTATAGAAAATATGAGGATGTTATACGAAATATACAATTCCGGACAGAAGTGTCTTTCCATAATTTCCACTAGAAAAATTTCTCGAAAAAAACCTCTTTAAACTTCTTTTGCTTCTTTCAAAAAATTTACAGAATTTTAATTTCTGCCAGAAAATTTCTCTAGAAAACCTCTTTAACCCTCTTAAAAAAAAAAAAAATGGTTTTTATTTTAAAAACTTCATCTGCTTTCCTTAAAAAAAAATCGATTCATATGAATAGCTGTAATTTTTTTTTTAATTCTTAAAACATATTCATGTACCCATTTGGACACATCCTTCTTATTTAGGGAGCAGTCTCCAACAACCCTTCCTCTCCGATGGTGGCAACAATGCAGGGGTTGCCCTTCCTCTCTGGCAGTGAAAAAATCTCTTGCCCTTCCTCTCTGGCGGTGGTAGCAATATTTTCCTCAATGGAGAATTGACAGTGGACAACAAGATTTTAAATGGACAGAAGCGGCTTTTAAAAGGATAGCAGTGGATGGCTATCTCCAATAGCCCCTCCTCTTTGAATCTCTATGGATGGATAACAATGGCTTTTAAATGGACAACAGCAGATGGCTATCTCCATCGGCCCTTCCTCTTTGAATCTCTGCGTACTTGCTTTCCAGCGTCAAGTCTGTAATATGACTTCTCTCCAACCGTGCACTCATATTTTTTTAGCGACAAGTCTATGGTTTCTTGACGACAGTCTCCGGTGGCTCGCGGCGTGAAGGATCATAGAAAATCTATTTGACTACACATCAAATCTATTTGGCAGATCTCTCTATCTTCCAGTCCTCTGATACCACTTATTTAACTGGGAAAATGTTAAACAAGAAAGAAAGAGAAATTTAATGAAAACTAAATGTAAAATACACAAGTAAATATACAAAGGATTTACGTGGTAAAACCTTGATAGGGTGTCAAGGAAACCTCCACGAGGAAAGGGATTGGAAACTCTATTAATGAAGAATGATTCTCCTCACACTACAAGCCTCTCGGGTCCCAATTTAATATGAAAAAATTTGTTATCCTAACTTGATTTTGTTATACAACCAACTAGCTGCTAACAAGAAAATTTGCCCAAAATTACATTAATTACATTTGTTGTCATATTTCAAAAATAATGACATCTTGTCATCTAGAAGCTTTAGCCATCCCACTTTAATATGGGAACTGCTACTATTATTGTGAGCTTCTCTCCATGTGTTTTCCTTCCTATTACATGAATCTAAATGACACCTATATAAGCATTTATTCCTTTGAAACAATGTTGCACTGAATGTGGAAAATTGTGTTCCTTTAGGGATTGGCCGAAAAAGGTTATTAAAGGAGACACCCAAAACAACCAAACTATATAGTTTAGAGAGATTTTCAGGAATATTTGCAGCCAAATTATTCTTGCTCAAGTCTAACTACTCCAAAAGAGATATGTTACTCAGAGATGCAGGTGTTAGCCCTTCCAACTGGTTCAGATAAATTTAGCAAATTGAAAGATACTCAAAGTTCCTATGCTTGCAGGTATATGTCCTATAAGATTATTGTTGGACAAATCAAATATCATGTTTTTCCTTGACATGCATGATAAAGTATATTCACTTCCTTTGATGTCAACTATAATTTCTTCACCTTCATCACTATCAAGTAATGAATTGTTTACAATTTTTTCAAAATGTAATGGCTTTCTTCCAATAAATTTATTGTTGGATAAATCCAAGATAGACAATTGGGTAAAATTTATTACCCATTTACGAATGTCAGCATAGAAATTATGGTAGCCAAAGTTTAAAAATTTCAAACCAACAAAAAAACGGTGAAGCAGTAAGAAAGTTTCCCTATCAATTTATTTCTCCTTAAATCCAATAATTCAATACAGTGCAATTAGCCAAATATATTGGGAGAGTCCCACACAAAGTATTTGTGTGAGCAAAAAAATATGTTAAGAGTATGCAATTGCCAATAGTTTCAGAGATTGATCCTTCAAAATTATTCTATAATAAATCTAAAAATATAAAGGAAAATAAACCACTAATACTACTAGGTATAATGCCAAAAATATTACTAGATATATCTAAATACTCTAAATAATTTAGTTTACCCATGCTACGTGGAATAGGTCCAATTAAATGATTGTTTGATAAATAAAGACAGACCAATGACATATTGGCTTCGAGTATACTAGGAATGTTTCTTTATAAATGACATCAAAGTACTTCTACATGCTTTATAATTTTATGCCTATCTAAAAGGAGAGATTATGTATGTTTACTTTTAACAATCATTCCAATTCAGATATGCCATGATCTCCAATATAGTAGTTTGTGATCTTGTGGAAAGTCTATTAGTTTTTCTTTTCTATTGAAAGTGACTTTCCACTATCAAAAAACAATTATGGTAGTTTACATTGTTGTAACATTATTTGTTTTGATAAGTTAGCATGGTAGTTTGAAAAAATAAATAGATAAAATGCTAAGTTAGGACATGGATGAAAATAGAAAAATTTTTAAAATGTTAGGAAAATTATGTTTTTATGCATATCCATGTTAGAAAAAATGTTAAAATAGATTTGATCTAGAGAAATAAGGCAAAAGAAAAAATGTTAGGGAAGCATAAAATAAAAGAATGTGTGAATGCTTTTAGTGTTTGAAGAAATAAAACTATGGTCGCTTGTTTAAATGCACCAGATACTCAAAGATATTTAAATTTAAATTTATGATGTTAAAACCTTTGAAAGAGGGTTTAATTTTCATTTGTTAAATTGATATATTCAAAGCGCATATTGATTTTTTAATAAGCTCACTACACGACAAAGCGGTCAAATCAAAGGAGTAACGCGCCTACATGATTGGACGGCAGATCTAGAGCCCGCTCCAGATCTATGGCGATGAGCCACTTTGTGACCCCCCTAACCATTTCTCATTAACGCGAGGGGGGGGGGTCCAAAGTGTGGTTTTAATGGTCTCCCAGATTTGTGACGTGGCAACACCACAACAATTTGCACCTCCTCCGCCTAAAACCAGAAACTAGGAGGTACCACCCCCGAAAACCATCAACAGTTTTCAATTCATAATGATCGTTCCTCCCACACTCGATGGTCATTTCCTCCCATGACCTCAGCCAACAGATATACTTCCTGCGCCATAGTCGTTACCTCACTATCCAATATCATCGCTCAACGTCATTTGCTCGTTAGCCCATATGCTCCACTTATGCTCGTTAATCACCCCGTTGGCCACTGAACCTGCTCTTGGACTGTTAATTATCCCGTTGATCATTAAACCCAATCAGAGCTATTAACCCCTATGGTCATATCCCAGACCGTTAAGTCTCAATCACAATCTATAAAATCACCTGTAGACTCCCTTTCACCACTTTTCTTTCCCATCCAAATTACTAATATCCCTGAATTCTATTTTCTAATGCAATTTATCGATCTATCCACTCTGCAACCACCTTCTTACTTCCGTAATCCCTGTCATCTGATCTTAAACCTGATCGTTAAGTTATTTTAATAGTCATATCTTGTCAAACATGACACCCAAGGCCAAAACCAAGAAACAAAGGACCCCTAAGGGTAAAGGCAAGAAACAAGTCATAGAGGAAGTCCATATCACCAACCCTATTGCAGAGGTCATCCCTAAGGTCGCCCGTCCAGATGCATAAGTCATTCCTGCTGCAACGCCACAGCTTAAACTCAACTTCATACCCCTAGCTGACGCCTTTTTCAAAGTCACATATTGTCATTGTGAATTTGACTTCTATCAGCTACATTTGTGGCTAAAACATAAGCACATAGATAACCATGACCCTATCAGGTTCTGGGAATCCATGTTGCCTTTGTTTGCATTTCCACAAACTCATCCTTTTCCTGATTTAATTGCCTGGTGTCAAAAGCAATATGATCCTATAACAAGATCAGTTATGGCTCAGAATGGAAACATTCTGATCACCATATCCCCTGAAACCGTAAACCAGATGCTACTCATTATTTCATCTGATTCCCTATCCTGTTTCTCACCTGCTTCTCTCATTGACCTTTATCATAAGCTATCCTTCCCCCAGAGAGCCCAAATATTCGATATTTTCCTACCTGAAGATGTAGAGTTTCCAAAGAAGAATCATCCATACTTATCCTCCATCTTTCCCATAGCCTCCAAGCACTGCATCTCCCTTCTTTCATACCTGTTAGGATATCCAAACAATGAAAAAGTTGATGAACCCATCATGGGGTTCTTATCCATTTCAGTAATGATAAATCACCATTGTTTATGTATAATTACAGCTAATTCTTGGCTGAAATCATACATTAACAATTCATGAACTTCACCACACAAGGGGTGTTCACCTATGCTTCTGTAATTGTTCACATGTTTTTGTTTCAGCAGGTAGAGATGCTACCCATCAATTTCAACAAGCAGGATTCACAGGGACTAAATCAATTAGTGATTCACTGGACATAATTGGTTATAGCTTCATCATCAAAAATTTATTTTTCAGAGTTCATAGACTCATTCATTCACCTGGTAAAGAAACTTCTCACAAGTCAGTCAGAGCCCAGAATTGGGAAAGAAATTAACAGGATCCTGCACCTCAGTAATCAAGCTAAAACTAGTGATTGGTACCTATATAAAAATTACACAAAGATCACGATATATGTCTGCAAACTCTCACCATACAAGCTTCCAACATATGTGCCTATGAGAGTTTTCTCTTTAGAATAAATTAGACAAATGTTAAATATGGATGAATTACATTTTATCTCAGTCAAAAGAAAAGCCCAGTTTAAACTCAAATCCAACATTGGACCCTTCATCTGCAATACTAGAGTAGTTGGTGCTAGAGCAGATGCAATGCTAAAGAAACTGGGTTTTCAACCAAGTTTTACTTGGTCATATGATCCGCATGGCATTATTTATGCTCCGAGAGTTGAACTCAAGACAACTTCCTACACACACACTTCCAGGGCAGAAATAGAGAAATACATGAACCAAGATAGATGGGTGGAAGGCACTCTCCAGGAGGCATCTGAAGAGGTCATTTGAACTTCCAATGTGTAGACCCTAGTCCCTGATAGTAAGCAGCAAAAGAGAGTCAAAGAAGAGCCTCCACATGCCAAGGAAATCAAGAAATATTTTATCTTGCAACACAAAAAGCCAAAGCTTACTTCCACTTTACTGTCATAACGAAAACAACTAGAGATCATATATTTGGGAGATACTAAAGTCTCCACATCAACCAGTGTTCCTAAGACTCCTCTATCAGCATCACCTGCAAGAGAACCAGTGGAGATTATTCAACACTCAGATTCCAGTTCTTCTGAAGAACAAAACAGCTTCTCCAGATTCTTGAACATCAAGCATAAGAATGAAGCACTTAAATCTAATGTTTGCATTTAACTCTGGAAGAAAAATTGATATCACAACATAGACTTCTCACTGCCTTTGGCAGTGAAAAATAAAAATGCAAATGGCCTTTCTGCAGGCAACAATTCCATTTCCAAAGACTTGTGTTCAATGAAAGAAGATTGTCTTCTCTTTTGATGCAAATCAGATCCATCCAATTGATCAGATGGACATGCACAGGAAGTCTGGGGAGATGTTATTTTCAACAATGACCACAACTTCCATGTCACTTGACAAACTAAAAGCTACAGTATCAAATGTCCAATCTCAAATGAAGATTGAAAATTTATCTTCATTAGCCAAACACAACAGATTGAAGTCTTTGGAATACCTTGTAGTGAAAGTTGGGTATGAACCAAAAGATTGCAAGGTAGTTGAGGAAATCTTTAAGAAGAAGACTGCAGACATCTCTTCTCTGTGCAAACAACTCAAGCTTCCCTCAACTGAAGACCCAAAGACTAGGGAGGTTGCATAAAATGAATATAACAAAGAAGAGATGTTGAAATTGATCATTGACCCAAATCTACAAATTAGAAAGAACGGAGAACAAATTGAAGAATTGTTGAAAGAGAAATCAACACTCCAAGTGACTATCCATCCTAATGCAACTACTCAAACATCTCCTGCAGGTATGTAACTATCAACAACTGATGCAACAAAACTGGCACAATAATTGGCTATTCAAAAGCAGGCACATGAGAAGTTACAATAGAGGTTTCAAGTTCTTGAGTCACAGAAGTTTAAAAATGATACTCTATACATAGAGGAAATGGAGAAGACTCATCAGTTAGGACACAAGATCAAAGAACTAGAGAGTGAATCTCTAATGGTAGCAACTCTGGGTGAAGCTAAGCAGACCATCTGGGAAGATATCAAAAAATCTATGCCAGAGGTATCGTCATCCATACAAATTATCTTCAAACAACAAGAGCTCATCACCAAATGCAGAACAAGCATTGAAGAGAAGAAAGAGTATCTCAAAAAGAAGCTAAGTGAATCCACTGACATGATCAAGGTTCTCAACTCAAAGAGCAGAGAAGAGTTGGAAGAAATCAACATCTTGGACAAAACTACAACAATTTTGGAGATAAGGAAAGTTTTGCAGAAAATAAATTTAATCAAACAGTTGCAAACCAAATGTGAAGCTTTGAATATTGTTGTTCAAAGATTTCATACTAAGTCTAATGTTTTAATTCATAAAGGACTACTAGGATTGGTAGGATTAAATGACAAGTTTACTCAATTAGAAGATTACTGTAAAAATTTATACATAGTTACAATAGATAATTCAAAGGTTGATAGATATACAAAAGTAGATGAACTTTTCAGAAAGATGATGAGTGTAGAAATCCCAAGTCAAGATCAATGGGATAAATTTTTTGAGACCATCGAGTAAAAGGATGATTTTTACAAAGATGTCGCCGACATCGCTTTTTCAGGTCTAGTCGCACCAGTCTCCAACTGGGAAGAGGCCAAGTCATCACCAACTCTAAGAAAGAAGAGACACTACCTTCCACATCGGTTTCTTGTTAATATTCATTTTATTATTGTAAATCAGTCAAGATACTTAAGCTTTAGAAATAGTATGTAATTAGCTCCTGTTGTAGTTTTCATGCTCATCTCCCTCCAAAAATCCGAACCAATTCTGAAAATTTTTGGAGCTCCTTGAGCATAGAAAAGCTAAGTTAAAATCTAGAAAGGCTAAGTGTCATTGAGTCACAAAATGGTTCTTTTGCCTAGATCTGCGACCTACCGACCCCGCAACCCCCCGAGTCGCTAAGTCGCTAAGTCACAGATTTCTTGAATTTTGAAAAATCGCAACCTCGCGACCCTTGAGGTCGCAAGGTTGCAAGGTCACGAGGTCACACCTCCCTCAAACCGCCGAATAGTGCGACCCAGCGACCTCATTAATGGCTCACATGCGGGACCCTTTTATAAATAGAAGAGTCGCTAGGTCGCATTTTGTTCATGCGTCAGAGAGAAAAAAACTCCCCTAACAGGCCGACTGGAGGGCGTTTTTCCCGAGTAAGTTGTCATTTCCTCCTATTTTTTCCTTTTTCTTTACTTTCTTTCCCTGTACACTCATCTTAGCCTTTAAATCATCCATTTTTTGTGCTCCTGTTGATCATTTAAAGACTTGAGGTGCCCCCTTTTTCCTCAACACTTCCCCTCCTTGCTGCATCTGCCACTACTCCTGCACTAGCCTCCCATATGATGTGATTATTCTCCTTAAAATGCCCTTCCTCTCGTCTTGGCCCACTTAGCCTGTACTAACTTAGAGGAAATTCACTTAACACGGCACGCGCCGAAACCCCTGCTAGCCCTAGTGCAACTTTACACCCTGCGACCCTGGTCGCTGAGTCGCCAGGTCACATTCGCCCTATTCTCCTTTCTCGCGACCTCATGACCTAGCAAGCTGGTCGCAGGTCGCAGAGTCTCACTTCCTTCGGTCTTCCTAGAATTTGCGACCTCGCGACCTGGTCGCAAGGTTGTAAAGTCGCAAACCCTTGAGAGTTTTAACATCGCGACCTTTGAGACCCTACGACCCAATCACAAGTATATAGTTCATCCCTTCCTATGTCTCCAGTTGGAAAAAACTAATAATTGTGCTTAGGCTTGTATTATCATGGCATCTTTCTTATCCTGGGACTCTTTCATGAACATGACAGGTAAATTCGAAGTGGACTTAGAGTGTGTCCCCGTCTCCTCAGATTCAAGCGACATGGGACCTCTAGTGGCCCACAAAAATAACAAGAGCCAGGAAGCAGAAGACATATAGATGGATATACCGATGTCCCCACCCCCGATCTACAAGGACACCTTCTCAACATTTGCCAAAGGGGACAGCATGCGTTGGTATCAAGTGTACCAGGAATTTGCTCGATTGGAATTCCTAGAGGACCTCCCTGACTGACCAGCATACATACAAGTTAAAAGGTCAAGGCTCCACCATGCAGATGCCCACCCTACTATATTCCCATGCGCGGAGGTCATTGAGTGGATTATACAAAACACTGACCCCAAAAAGTGGGTAATCAGGGACTATGAAGGCATAGAATTTGTGATTCTCAAGGGTTCGGATGCTCAACTTTACTACACATTTCCTGAACAAGAGGAGGTCTTTACTGAAGAATGGGCCACCACCCACGCAGTCGCCATAACAGACACTTTGAAAGGGTGGAGGAGCCGTGGCCCGGCGAAAGCAAAGAGTGATCGAAGAACATCCAGCAAGGCTCCAGAAGGTGGCAACCGGTGGCCGCTATGTTCGTGCAGGATATGCCATTGCCCCGATGGCCACTCTCACCATTGCAGGTCTCTGGACAGTGTCTCGGTGTCCAAGGCACCCGATTCAATCGTGGCCGCGCATGGGCCGGTGGCCTCTTCTTCGCACAACATATCCCCCTCAGACCGGCACCGCATGATGACACCCTCCGACTCCGTGCGGCTTCCTTTTACTTGTTGGATGTTGTTTGTTCGAGGTGCCACTTTGATGGATGGGCTCACAACTAGGATCCAAAGCAGGCATGCCCAATCCACTTAGAGACGAAGGTATTTTGGGATTCCAGGTATAAGCAGGACATAGAGTCGATCTCTCAAGTCTTCATCCCGGCTCTCTACATAAACTTGTTTGGCCAGGACACTCCTTGCATGTCTTGGCGAGCCATGGAGACATTAGGAAAGGTGGCACATTGGTTCCCACTTTCCTAATACACGTTAATTCGAGTCTTTGGTTCATATAAGGCTCCCCATGCTATGCCTCGATATGTTACAGATAAAATGCTCATTCAAGAGGTCTATTTCCAAATGACTTTTGGTTTCTCTAAGGTCCTGACTAAGGGCAAGAAGAAGTCGTGGCCTACACTACCTCTCACTGTCATTACCTACACGGTCAAAGATTTCAGGGAGGTAGAGGTAGAAGTAGAAGAGATTAGAAGCTTTCGCCTTGGGCTGTTGGACCACCAGACATATGACCCGTAGAGGATAGTCCTTGATCATTGTAATCATGCTAAGTTCAAGTGGAACTACCAGCACACTGAGTGCCTGAGCAAGGATGAAAAAATAAAATTGTATAATGCGGACATGCAACTCTCCCCGGGGTTGTGGTCTGATCAAGAGGATCTAGATGACCATACATTGGAGGAAAGAAGTTGTGAATTAGGAGGCACTTCTTCTTCTCATGCTAAGAATCCTCGAACCAGTACAAGGCACAACATTGCTGCCCAGCAGAAAAAGCAGGAAGCCAAAGCTCAGCATGAAACTGAGAAGAAGACAAAATAGGATGAAGAAAAGCGTAAAAAGAGCTTGAGGTCAGAGAAAAAGAAGAAGTATGCAGAAGAGGCCAAGAGAAAAGAGGAGGAACAGGAGGTAGAGGCTGAGGCAGAACGACAACTCAAAAGAGAATTAGATCAAGTGGAGGCCGAACGCTAGAGGAAGGCAGAATATGAAACAGCGGCGGAAGCCGAACACAAGAGAAAAGAAGAACAGGAAGCAGCGGCAGGAGCCAAATGCAAGAGGAAATCCAAACAGGAAGCAATGGCATAAGCATACCGCAGGAGGAAAGTAGAACAAGAAAAGGTAGAAGCAGAGTGGCTACGGAAAGAGGAGGAAGAAAAGAAAATAAAAGAGGAGGAGGATAGAATATTAAAGAACATCAAGACATATCCCTAAGGCACAAAATCAAAAATTGAGCTACAGCCCATTGAAGTGCCTGTAGTCAATACACGTTCTGCACTCTCCGATGTGAGCTCTTACGAAGGGCAAGAAGAAGAAGTATTTAACCTTACTAGGCTCACATATGATCAGTTATCCTTCAAGATCTAATAGGAGAAAAGGAGATTCCTAGCACGAAATCCTTCTGCCCCATCCACAGCCATGATGGAGAAAGATATAGTCCTAGACACTAGGACTAGGAGAAAGATATAGTCCTAGCATCGGCTGGCATGGCTTTCACCACAGCCTAGGAGGAAAATGTAAACAGAATGAGTAGAGAGATCCTCTCTCTACAAAATAAGCTACAAGAAGTAGAGCAAAGGGAGGCAAGGGTAGAGCAGGAAAAGGTAGCATTAAGGGAAGAGATTCAATGGCTCCAAGACAAAACTGCTCCTATCAACGAAGTACCGCTCACCGTCTGAAGAGATTTGAAGGTATTAGAGGTCACCATGAGGCAGGTCTATGGGGAAATGTTCACTATAAAAAAACAGTTGCGCCCTTGGTAAGAGCCCAAGCAGAGACTGAGCAGAAGAGGGAGCAGTTGAAGGAGGCCTCAGCCGCTTTCGATAGAATGATAGAATGGATGGGTCAGTACCCCCAGGCTTCGAAAAACTTGCCTAAGAAAGACTGGATCCACACCCAAGATGCCAAGGTCCAGATCCAGATTAAAATGCAGTCTAAGGATAAGCTATCCAAGGACCTAGATAAGGTAATGGCCACGTACAAGAATTTAATCAGCGGCATAGATTCAATGCACACCCTACATTGCATTCCATCGTTTGGTGCATTGAATGAGGAAAAGACATGGGGACAGGTGGACCAGGAGATTCAGACATTTTTGCAACCTATTAGACAAGCTACTGCCACTTCTGATCTTGCAGCATCACAGAAGAACTTGGGTAAGTTCATTATCACACCAGTCTAGATCTACACCAAAATGACCTCTTTATCCAACCTGGTCACGCAGAAAAGAGATACTTTAATTCCAAATTCGTTGGAGTGTCTGCATCGGTTAAGGGAAGAAATTCCCTTGATTTCCCCCATAGCAGCAGATTATTGTGTGTGGTAGAACTTTCTCAGAGAGAAACAAGGTGATGCCCCTGACCTCACAATCGCACGCACATTCTTATGATTGGGTGGCAGTAGGTTGCAGGTCGCACTTGGAAATAGGTCATAGGTCACACTTTGCAACTGGGTCGCAGGTCGCAGCCCTCATTCAGGTCGCAGGTTGGCTCAATAGTTGGGGAGGCGAAAAGTCAGGAAGCCCAAAGGGAAAATTTTGGTCTATAAAACTTCCTTTGGGAAGATTGTAAAAGGATATTTTTTTTGGGGACTCAAAGAGTTAGAGAGCATTCTATAGAAGGACGACACTCTTTTGAATATGAATACAGATACTTGTTAAAATCATTTTGGATCTGATGTGTTTTGCTATGCGAACACTATGAGTATTTCTTTTTTAGTTTCCAACATCTTTTGATTAATGAAACTTTGTTCCTGATGGCATAATTTATGCATTATAGTTCTCTATAATTGTGTTAATGATGTTAAGTTCATTTATGCTTCCTCAATGAATGTTAATAACTTTGTTTGCTGACATTTGTATTTTCATCACAAACATTTAAGGAAGTGAGGGTTGCTCTGCCATTAAGAATTATTTCTTTTGTGGTTAGAACAACATGCAAGCATGATCCTAATGATATGCTATTGACAATATTTCTTTTGGCTTCATGTTTTATTATTCATCTTGCCACGCATAGTGTTTATATACTCGTTTTACTCATCAATCATGTATCTTTTATCGTCCGAATAAGCGTGTGTCTGCTGGTTCATCAAGTTCTATTGAGACCCAAGGAAAGGAGACTTAAGCGATAGCCGGACCCAAACCCCGGACGGGATCCCTACTCCAAACGGTTTAGAGTCTAGTTGGGAATTTTTACTGGGGAGATCCCTTGCCGTTGGCCAGACAAATTTTCCTGTCAACAAAATTGGTGCTAGAAGGAGGGCTTGACGGCATCCTCCCAGCACATAAACAATATTCCGTCACAAACTCCCCAAGGGGAGGTCATAAACGATGACACTATTCCTCCACCTTTGGAACATATTCAAGGGGATGAAGCTCCTTATTACGAGGTTGCCAGGGAGCAGTTGAGAACCCTGTGCCCAGTTGCTCGCAATCTCATCAGGGATTTTCAATTCACTCCAGTCATGAGTTTCTTGACCCATACTAGGACCCCTGCTGCTAACATCACTCGCAACGGTGCCCTTGTAAATTCTCTACCTTAGTTGATAAATTTGATGGTTGAAGACCTTGCCACCACTTTTTAGAATAACGAACCAATTCCGAAGCTCCAAGGGGCCGAAGAGGAGGAGCCCGACGTGAATGAACCCCATCCTGACCCTCATCCTAACCAAACCCAACATAACAACAATCAATTCTGCTGCCCACCAGGAGGAGGCGAGGGAAATAAAGTTCGAGGAAATGAAGGCGAGGGAAATATAGTCTGAAGAATTCAAGGTAAGGGGAATACAGGCTGAGGAAATGAAGGTGAGGGAAATAGAGGTTAGGGGAATAGAGGTAGGGGAGATAGAGGCCATGGCCAAGGACACCATGCCACCCACCACTATCAAAACCAAAATAGGACCCCTATATACAATTGGGGATATCTCAGAAATATGGCCAACAATGAGGGATATCAGGATGAGCACTCTCGCCATGGAGGGGAAGCATCCACGGGTCAGCACCTGAGTAAGTTGAGCTCCAAAGATGTTCTCTTCTTCCACCACATTCCACTTCATTTCCTTTGTCCCTTATTAATTACATGCTTAAATGATCAATAGGATTAATTAAAATTTCTTTAAGAATGTATATAATGGCTAACTTGCTTTATTTTCATGATTTTGTTGTT